>JBBGZY010001222.1:4020000-4707500 GCA_037952925.1 Lithobates clamitans
ATAGATAGATAGATAGATAGATAGATAGATAGATAGATAGATAGATAGATGCAGTTATATAGATATACAGATAGATAGATATACAGATAGATATATAGATAGATAGATAGATAGATAGATAGATAGATAGATAGATAGATAGATAGATAGATAGATAGATAGATAGATAGATAGATAGATAGATAGATAGATAGATAAATAGATATACAGATATACAGATAGATATATGCAGTTAGATAGATAGATAGATAGATAGATAGATAGATAGATAGATAGATAGATAGATAGATAGATAGATAGATAGATAGATAGATAGATGCAGTTATATAGATAGACAGATATACAGATATATAGACAGATAGATAGATAGACAGTTATAGATAGATAGATAGTCCCCTGATGTAGATCCACCGTCAGTCACGACATCCGCTGCCACCACCATTGCCTTCGGCGGGAGTGAACCTTTTTTTTCCTTTTTTTTTTTTTTTTAGGGGGGCGCAAACAAAATCCCAACCAACCCCCCCCCCCCCCTTGACGTCACTCGCCCGTGATGGGCCTATAGATACACAGAGGGATAGAATGGATACGATAGCTGGATAGATAGATAGATAGATAGATAGATAGATAGATAGATAGATAGATAGATAGATAGATAGATAGATAGATAGATAGATAGATAGATAGATAGATAGATAGATAGATAGATAGATAGATAGATAGATAGATAGATAGATAGATAGATAGAGGGTCATTTACTATAACTCCAGGAAGTACTAGGCACTATGGCAAATAATAGAGCCAATTTTAGCCAAATGGGAACAAAACGGCGAATTTGCGCATGAAAATCAGCAATATAAGCGGAGAACAAACGTTTGAAAATTCTAAATTGCCGCTAATTAGCGCTTCCGCGTATATACAAATGCCAATTCTTATCAAGTTGTTATATAGCAGTGTACTGTAGCCATGATCCATGTATGTGAAAGAAACATTTTTATGTGAGATGTGCTCTACCTCGCGTGCATCTATTGATGTATGTTGCAATTAGTATTCCTATTTCTTTCCTTCTTTTGCTAACTAATGCAGTTATGAATGATTATTACATAGTAATGTCTGCTATTCTGTAAAGTTACATGTATTAAACATTTAGGTTACCTATTTGTTGTATGTTGTTTTTTATTTTTTAATTTAGGTGACTATAAAGCGGTAATTAAGTGTTCTTGCATAGCAAGACCACTTACTGTTATCTCACATCTATATTATTCTTATTATTATAGCCAAATTTACCACCCTAACTCCTCCCATAGTTTTTACACTACATAGACAAGTAATATACCGAAACGTGCGGATTGTTCCCGAATGGTGTGCTATTACTTTGTGGAACGTTTCGCCGAATGGTTCACGAAATATCATCGTTTTTGCGGCGAAATTGGTCCCATAGGAATGAATGGGGAAACTAGAGTGGGAGATGACAAAAGCTGGAAAATCAGAACATGATTTCTAAACTGCTGCCACTCCCTCATTTTCAAGCCCACCTACACAAATCTTATATCAAAACGTTCAGCTATCCCTGCTGCCACTAAACATGTCCACGGCTAAGCCATAGTCCTGATAGTTTTCACAATATGACCATTTGTTTGTAACTCACGCCATCCATTGACATTCATTGAAACTACACTCTAGCCCCCTCCAAATTTGAAGGGCAATTTCTAAACTGCGACTGTGCCTTCATTTTTAATATTTCAGAGACATACTATACATCAAAATCTAGGTCTGGGTCTTGTGATTCTCACAATATAAAGATCTTCGCTGTAGGATGTACAGTTTTTAAAATACGGCCATTTGTTTAGAGGTCATTTCAGGAAATTTTAGCCATTAATCAGAGTGTACTGTTAGTGTTTGTTTTGTTGCCATGGTTACCAAAGCTTCTGTTATACACAGGGGGGAAGGTGGCTGGAGCATCTCAGCTGATTACAGAGCCCGGGGGAGGGGACAGACACACCATGTACTGATTTATAATAGAGGAATATGATGGGGCAGTTTTGATGGGGTAATTCTGATGGGGCAGTTTTGATGAAGCAGTATTTGGGAAGCATAAACAGGGCATGAGCGTTGCTAGGAAACAGTGGTTGTAAACACAAGATGCTGAGACACTCCAAATGCATGTGACTTCATCTGCTAGACTTGATAATGCTTGTAGACTCCTCCCACAGTTTTCACACTACAGAGACAAATAATATACCGAAACGAGCGGATTGTTCCCGATTGGTGTGTTATTACTTTGTGGAATGTTTTGCCGAATGGTCCACGAAATGACGTTTTTGCGGCGAAATTGGTCCCATAGGAATGAATGGCGAAATGTTCAAAACTAGAGTGGGAAGTGACAAAAGCTGACAACCCCATGATCAGCCAAAACATTATGACCACCCCATGATCAGCCAAAACATTATGACCGCCCCATGTAAAAAAAAAATATTTTTTAAAAAAAAATTCATTTTTGAAAAAAAAAAAAATATTTTTGAAAAAAAAAATATTTTTGAAAAAAAAAAAATTATTTTTGAAAAAAAAAAATATTTTTGAAAAAAAAATTACTTTAAAAAAAAAAATATTTTTGAAAAAAAAATATATTTGAAAAAAAAATATTTTTGAAAAAAAAAATTATTTTTGAAAAAAAAAAATATTTTTGAAAAAAAAATTACTTTAAAAAAAATAATAATTTCGAAAAAAAAATTATTTTTCAAATAAAAAAATCCATTTTTGAAAAACAAAATTACCTTTGAAAAAAAAAATTACTTTTGAAAAAAAAAAATCATTTTTGAAGAAAAAAAAAATCATTTTTGATTAAAAAAAATTCATTTTTGAAAAAAAAAATTACTTTTGAAAAAAATGTTCAGCTCTTTCAGCGAATGATGGAACTTTTTTACTACTATTTATACTTTTTAAAATATTAAACTTTTTAACACTTTTCACAGTTACTCAAGCCACTCCACCCCACCCAGTTACTCCGCCCACTCCAGTTGTAGAGGCAAGAACACTTTCACAATTTCCCCAGAAATTGTACCTTTTCTAGTTATTTATATTCATTCTTTAATCATACTACACTATTATGTAGGTCTCATACTTAGCACAATGGCTTAGTAGTCTGCTCAGATGTCTCCACAGCACTCAGGGTACAAGTTCAAATACCAGCCAACCTACCATCCCCCAGCTGTGTTTATTTTTTCAGTGCACAAGCGAATTAAAATGAACAAACAAAAAAATGTAATCTGCCCATTAGTTAGTGTGTGGTGTTTGGAATTTCACACCATAATAGTATTGAATACTTACATATCATTGCATGCATTTGAAGAGTTAATATAATCAGCCAAATTTAAAGTGCATTGGCTAATTGGCATTCACCTATTTTCAGCATATGCTGCTTTGGCTAATTGGCTAATAGTCATTTGCTTTTTTTTCACCAATTCAATCTTTTAGTATTTCTCTGTGGGATTTGAACCCATGAGTTCTTCAAGGTAGAAGTGCTGACTGCTAGCCTATTGGGTGTAGCACAGTCATACATAGAAAATACATAGAAAATACATTCACTAGTGTTTGATGTTTCTTCTCCCCGAGCTGTCTCTCCTGCTGCCACCATCTTCCCCCGCTGATGTGTTCTTCAGCGCAGCCGGTTACCCACTAATAAAAAAAAAAGCCGCTCTTCTTGTGGCGGTCTTCTGTGGCCATCCGATAATGTCACCCGGAGAGTCCGCTCCATGGCTATGTAAGAGACGCCACACAGCGGGTGACAACACAGCAGAGGAAGACCACCATGGAAAAAGAGCAGCTTTTTTTTTATTAGCGGGTAACCAGTGGTGCGGAAGAAGACAGCAGATGGAGAACATGGCAGCGGCAGGAGAGACGGCTCTGGGAGAATACAGCTCGGGGAGAAGATGGAGGAGGGAGAGACAGCGTCTGGAGAAGATGGCCAAGGGAAGAAGACAGCTCGGAGCTATTTTACAATAAAGGACTTGTCAAAAACCGGCTATTGATTTTTTTTACATTTCACTGCTTTTTTTGGTGAATGGGTAGGGGTAAAATGTACCCTATACCTATTCACATAGGGGGCAGGATCTGGGAGCCGACTTTTTAAAGGGGGCTTCCAGATTCTGATAAACCCCCTGCCTGCAGACCGACAACCACCGACCAGGGTTGTCGGGAAGAGGCCCTTGTCCCCATCAACATGGGGAAAAAGTGCTTTGGGGCATGTGGCCTGGTAAGGTTCAGAAGGGGAGGGTGCTCACTCGTCCCCCCCTATCCTGACCTCCAGGCTGCATGCTCGGATAAGGGTCTGGTATGGATTTTGGGGGGCCCCACATCAAATTTATTTTACAATTTGGTGTGGGGTTCCCCTTAATGTCCATACCGAAGGGCCTGGTATGTACTGGGGGGACCCTACGACATTTTTTTTCTTGAATTTTGGAATTCCATACCATAATATTATTGAATAAGTACATACCATTGCATGCATTTGAAGAGTTAAAATATGGAATAAAGCAAGCTGATGTGCTTTGGCTAATTATGCTTCTGAGTACAATGCACACTTCTAGGAGGTAATGCTGTCAGTGGGATTTAAATTCATGGCTTGAACTTTTGGGGGCAGCAGGGTATACCGCTATGCTACAGAGCTGAGCACTTACCTACAGAGAAAATACATTTACTAATGTTTGATTCAATACAATAATGTTTTGCATTTCAGGCATTAATATTATAGTAACAACCATGCTCAGGCCGATGTGTCGATGTGGCATTGGCTAATAGGCGTTCGCCTCTTTTCAGCATACGCTGCTGAGTACAATGCAAGCTTTCAGTAGGTGATACCATCTGTGTGATTTTCAGCCATTTGAGCACAATTATATTGAGAACATATGTTTACTAGTGTTTGATGGTGGGACTACTTTATATTCTAGGTATAAAATAGTACTCAGCACAGTGACTTAGGCACCTTTCACACTTGTGTGACCTGAAAGTTGCGAGATTTAAGCAATGCCTGTGTAATCTTGAGGTCTATGGACGCAGGAGTCGCAGGGAAAGACACGCAACTTTCCCACGATTTTGCATCAGCAATTTTGCCGCAATTCCAGGGAATGCCTGTGTAAACTTGAGGTCTATGGACCTCAACTCGCATCAAAGTCAGACCAAAGTAGTACAGGGACTACGTTGAAGTCAGTGTTACTTGAAGTCGCACAGATATGAATGGTACACATTGAAAATCATGGGGTATGACTTGTCATACGACTCTGATGTCCAAAGTTGCACAAGTGTGACTCAGCCCGACTTTGTCAGCGATTTCAGAGACATCAGTGCACTTTCCTGCACAAATGTCTAGTGAAATCACATAGGTCCCAACTGTTCTCCTTTAAGAAGGTGTCCTATGCCTACCTACTTTTGCTAATAGGTGTCCCTTATACCCATCTCAAAAAGTTGGGAGGTAAGAAATCGCCCCCTGAAGTTGCCCAAAGTAGTGCAGGAACTACTTTTGGGAATTGTTGTGGCGTTGCACCAATTTGGACAGTTCCATTGCCATCAATAGGCGCCGATTTGGCCTACAATTTGACATGTCAATTCAGACCTATGTGAACATGGGTGAAGTTGCATAGATATTAGAGCTGCACGGTTCTGGCCAAAATGAGAATCACAATTTTTTTGCTTAGAATAAAAAGATCACGATTCTCGTGACATAAAATCTTTCACATTATCCCACAAGAAATTGGGCTAACTTTTCTTTTTTTTTTTAAATCATTAAAGTATTTTTTTCCAAAAAAAATTGCATTTGAAGGGCACAAATACAGTGTGACATAAAATATTGTAACAACCACCATTTTATTATCTAGGGTCTCTACTAAAAAAATATATATAATGTTGGGGGGTTTTAAGTAATTTTCTAGGAAAAAAAAATTATTTTAACCTGAAACCAACAAATGTCAGAAAAATGTTTAGTGTTTAAGTGGTTAAACTTTCCTCACTTAGGCTGGGTTCACACTGCTGCGGTGGCAGACATCGCATGTGATTCGCAGCGCACTGCTGTTCACATCACATGCGATGTCTGTGCTGTGCGATATCAGCCATACAGATAGTATGGCTGATATCGCACCGCATTCGTTCCAAACTCGCACAGGACCTTTTTTTTTTGTTCGGACCAAAATCGGATCGCATGGGTGTTCACACCTATGCGATCCGAAAATGTCCGAATTGTCAGTTCGCATTGCGATATGCGGGCTGAACTGGGGGTGTCATTAACATTGTATGACACTCCCCAGCAGTTCGCATATGGCAGTGTGAACTGCCGTGCGAGTTGGTGCGATGCGGGAACCCGCAGTAAATTCGCTGCATTCCCGCACCGCAGCAGTGTGAACCCAGCCTTACACAGAATTCTATTTAATTGACAAATTGTTACAAGGTTTCTAGTCAATTTCACTGATAAAGAATGTTCTAATTCTTGGCAGACTTCCTGGTTTTTCGGCTGTGGCTTCAGAAGAGCAGAGAGAGTTCTTTGCAATAGCAAGAATCGTGAAACGCTTTTTTCAAGATCGTAAAGGGGAAAAAAATTACGATGACGATTAATCGTGCAGCTCTAATAAATATTTTAAAAAAATTTTATAAAATCAAGGGGGACAACTTTTCATGTGACTCTGAGGTCCAAAGCTCCATGAAAAGTCACCCAAGTGTGAAAGTAACCTAATGCGATTAATTGATAACACCTTTGAATAAGGCCCCATTTGCACTTGTGCGACCTTAAAATTGCACAGCTTTGTCATGACTTGAAGCAATGTCTGTGTAATCTTGTGGTGTATGGACCTCAAATTGCATCAGTCAAACCAAGGTAGTGCAGGGACGAATTTGCTACACTTTCAGGATGCACAAGTGACAATAGGGCCAAATTCAAAGGTGTTATCCTTGAATCTCATTCACACTGCTGCGACCTGAAAGTCACACTATTTTGCTGCCACTTTGCCGCTGCAACTTGGCCCCAACTTCTGGGAATGCCTGTGTAATATTGTACCCGATATACCTCAAGTCACACCAAAGTAGTACAGGGACTACTTTGAAGTTGGTGCGACTTAAAGTAGCACAGATATGAATGGTTGTCATTGAGAATCATGGGGTACAACTTGCCATGCAACTCAGAGGTCCAAATTTGCTGGAAAATTCGCCCAGCTGTGAAACAAGTCATATATATTTTAATAAAAGGATCTCTCATTTATACTTGCATAGTCCTTACTGATTTACATCAGCAGAACAAATGCAGGAAGTGATGTGTGCACATGGGACGGAAGCAAATGTGTGGTGATGCCAAACAAATCAATGAACCCCACCCACACCAAATCTAACTATGACATCCACCCCTGCATTGATTAAGTACAAGTACATATCCTACACTTACCCGGCCAATGAGCAGCGCCTCCTCTCTGCTAAAGAGACCTCGCCATGTCCACCTAGATTGAGATCCTGACCAGCACAAGAACTTCCGGGTGCATACAATGACTAAGTTCCAGGTCAGAAGGTGAAACCACACTTTTGATTGCAGCTGCGAATATTTGATCTCAACCATGATTAGTATTTTTTTATTTTCAGATATGCAAATCTGTATTTCTACATATATTTGAAGGTAAACTTAAGGGAGTTTGCTAAGAAATGGTGTCCCTGGGTTAGCAGCAGGTGAATTACAAAGGCAAAAGGCCCAGTTTGAGCCCTGGTTCTCACTGACAGCGGGAGGAAAGCGTTCAGCTGAACTCCCACAATTTCATTCCTGCATGTCAGTCCCGACTGTGGGGGCAACATCAGAGACATCGTTACAGGTTTCTGCACCAATATCAATACAAATCGCACTAATTAGAACAGTGCAATTGCCACAGATTTGACATGTCAAATCACACCAATGTGAACCAGAGCTGACACATTCAAACACTGCCTATCCACCAGTAAGTATTGGGATGCCTGCCTTTAAACACACATGAACTGTAATGGCATCCCAATATTAGTATTGAGTTCAAAACTCATTTGGCCCACCCTTTGCAGCTATAACAGCTTCAACTCTTCGTGTCCACAAGGTTTAGGAGTGTGTCTATGGGAATGTTTGACCATTCTTCCAAGTGCATTTGTGAGGTCAGGCACTGAAGTTGGACAAGAAGGCCTGACCTACAGTCTCCTCTCTAATTTATCCCCAAGGTGTTCTGTTGTGTTGATGTAAGGACTCTGTGCAGGCCCGTCAAGTTCCTCCACCCCAAAATCACTCATCCATGTCTTTATGGACCTTGCTTTGTGCACTGGTCCAAATGATTTGGTGGAGGGGGATTATGGTGCGGGGTTGTTTTTCAGGGGTTGGGCTTGGCCTCTTAGTTTCAGATAAGGGAACTCTTAAGGCGTCAGCATACCAAGACAATTTGGACAATTTCATGCTCCCAACTTTGTGGGGACAGTTTGGGGAAAGCCCCTTCCTGTTCCAACATGACTGCACACCAGTACACAAAGCAAGGTCCATAAAGACATGGATGAGCAAGTTTGGGGTGGAGAAACTTGACTGGCCTGCACAGAGTCCTGGCCTCAACCCGATAGAACACCCTTTGGCTGAATTAGAGTAGAGACTGCAAGCCAGGCCTTCTCATCCAACATCAGTGCCTGGCCTCACAAATGCACTTCTGGAAGAATGATCAAACATTCCCATAGGCAGACTAAACCTTGTGGACAGCCTTCCCAGAAGCTGTTCTAGCTGCAAAGGGTGGGCCAAATCAAATTTTAACCCTACGGACTAAGACTGGGCTGCCAATAAAGTTCATGTGTGTGTAAAGGCAGGCATCCCAATACTTTTGGCTATATAGTGTATCTGGAAAAGACTTACAATGGTGGTGGAACCCTCCTACACATAACTACTACATTTAGACATAATTATAGGACCTGGGAGATGAGACAACTTCTCTACATGAAGTAACATGATTGGGATTTGAACCCAGACCCTCAGAGATACTAAGCAGAAGTTCTAACCTCTAAGCCACAGAGCTGCCACATGTGAGACCCTCCTACACAGAACTACACATAAATACTGCATTTCTATGGACATACAGGTGATGGAATTACATTACTCAAGAGTTATTCTTCTTGATTTATTCTGTGATATTTGGTGTTTTTTGTGGGTGAGAGTAGAATATTACCCTCAAATTTTTGGGAATTACATTTTGATTTCTGATGTTGGTACACATATCACATTTTTTGGGCTCAAATTATGAATATTTGGAAATAATACAAAGCACAAAAAATGTGATTCATTTTAAATTTTCATCAGCAATGGTATTGTTTGTGGATTGTAAAGACACCTGTGTGCGTTTGGGGTAAAGATTGTTGTGGGATGAAGAATAACAAGTGAAAGTGACAGAGAAAAATATATTTTACAAAAACATCAAAACATTCCACATCGTAGCATTATTAAAATCAAAATATTTTAAGTAGAAGCAACAATGTTGCAAAGGAAAATTTATTTCACAGAAAGATACATTTCATCTCAACATTAAAAGGTTTTTTTTGTGAAAGTTAGAATTGTTCCATTAGAATCAGTGACTGAAACTTCATTTGGACTAAATTAGAGCAGATTTTAACTCCCAAAAAATGCTCTCTAATTAGCTCTCATTTTGGTATTTACTATAGCTCCAGGTAAAAAAGACACTTGAGTTAAAATGAGAGTTATTTTCAGGTCTGAGCATGCTCAGTTGTGTTGGCACCTAGTTGTCCAAAACGGGGAATTTTTCACTTTTCAGACTTTTAAAGATATTTCAGTGTAGAAATCACTTTTTCACACAGTTTAAAAGCAGATAATCTTTAAATAATATACCGCATATTTCAGTACCATTTAGGCAATTATATCATGCTCTAAAAATTATTTCCATGTGCAATTCTCTAGGTTTTAGCAGAGTAAGGGTTTGGGCTCTATTTAGTTTCAGGGAGCTATAGTAAATTCGATTTTGGGAGAATTTTCTCACCAGCGCTATAGTGAATACCGTTTTAGCACGAATTACCGCTATTAGCGCTAATCCGCGCTAAATTGCCGCGAATTAGCGCTAAATTGCCGCGAATTAGCCCCATAGCGCTATAGTAAATGACCCTCATAGATAGATAGATAGATAGATAGATACAGTTATATAGATATACAGATAGATAGATAGATAGATGCAGTTATATAGATATGCAGTTATATAGATATACAGATAGATAGATAGATAGATAGATAGATAGATAGATAGATAGATAGATAGATGCAGTTATATAGATAGATAGATAGATAGATGCAGTTATATAGATAGACAGATATACAGATATATAGACAGTTAGATAGATAGACAGTTATAGATAGATAGATAGACAGATATACAGATAGATAGATAGATATATGCAGTTAGATAGATAGACAGATATACAGATAGATAGATAGATAGATAGATAGACAGAGATGCAGTTATATAGACAGATAGATAGACAGTTATAGATAGATAGATAGTCCCCTGATGTAGATCCATCGTCAGTCACGACATCCGCTGCCACCACCATTGCCTTCGGTGGGAGTGAACCTTTTTTTTCCTTTTTTTTTTTTTTTTTTTTTTTTTTTTTTAGGGGGGCGCAAACAAAATCCCAACCAACCCCCCCCCCCCACCTTGACGTCACTCGCCCGTGATGGGCCTATAGATACACAGAGGGATAGAATGGATAGATAGATAGATAGATAGATAGATAGATAGATAGATAGATAGATAGATAGATAGATAGATAGATAGATAGATAGATAGATAGATAGATGCAGTTAGATAGATAGACAGAGATGCAGTTATATAGACAGTAGGGATGAGCCGAACACCCCCCGGTTCGGTTCGCACCAGAACCCGCGAACGGACCGCAAGTTCGCACGAACGTTAGAACCCCATTGACGTCTATGGGACTCGAACGTTCGAAATCAAAAGTGCTCATTTTAAAGGCTAATTTGCATGGTATTGTCCTAAAAAGGGTGTGGGGACCCGGGTCCTACCCCAGGGGACATGTATCAATGCAAAAAAAACTTTTAAAAACGGCCGTTTTTTCGGGAGCAGTGATTTTAATGATGCTTAAAGTAAAAAAAAAAAAAGTGAAATATTCCTTTAAATATCGTACCTGGGGGGTGTCTATAGTATGCCTGTAAAGTGACGCGTGTTTCCCATGTTTAGAACAGTTCCTGCACCAAATGTCATTTTTAAAGGAAAAAATCTCATTTAAAACTGCTTGCGGGTTTAATGTCATGTCGGGTCATGGCAATATGGATGAAAATCAGTGAGACAAACGGCATGGGTACCCCCCAGTCCATTACCAGGCCCTTTGGGTCTTGTATGGATATTAAGGGGAACCCCGCACCCAAATTAAAATAAGGAAAGGTCCCTATATACTCTGAACAGCAGTATACAGGCGGTGCAAACAAGACAGGGACTGTAGGTTTGTTGTTAAGTAGAATCTGTTTGTAATTTTGAATATTTTTAACGTGTTTAGCTCCAGCCAAAAAATCTTTTCTAAGCTTTTTGGAAAACATAGGGAAGGGTTATCACCCCTGTGACATTTGTTTTGCGTCTTTCCTCCTCTTCAGAAGATTTCACCTCACTTTTTTGTCCCAATGAAAAATGTTTTTTGAAAATTTGGGTTTTTTTGTGGAACAAGGATTGGAAAGCATCAGTGGAAAGGAGAAATTGTTTTCCCATATTAACTCTTACAGGAGAGAATTTCCCTTCCTAGGGGTAGATTTCATCTCACTTCCTGTTGTCTCCTTCCGTTTGCAAGTAGGAGTCGTTTGTAAGTTAGATGTTTGAAAGTAGGGTCCTGCCCTATATACTCAGCAGAAATTTGGGCCTTAGGTGTTGCTGTGGCCAAAACACTGTAAGCCCTCACAGGGCCCTGCTGTGAAATATTAGATCAAGAATTGTAATTACATGCCCCTGTTAGACAGGGGCAGAAAAATTGGGCCTTAGGCACTGGTGCTGGTGCCACAACACTGCAACCCCTCACAGACACTCTAGTTGGAACGCAGGAATGAGCCCTGCTGCAAAGTATTGCATCAAAAATTGTAATTACACGCCCCTGTTAGACAGGGGCAGAAAAATTGGGCCTTAGGCACTGGTGCTGGTGCCACAACACTGCAACCCCTCACAGACACTCTAGTTGGAACGCAGGAACGAGCCCTGCTGCAAAGAATTGCATCAAAAATTGTAATTACACGCCCCTGTTAGACAGGGGAAGAAAAATTGGGTCTTAGGCACTGGTGCTGGTGCCACAACACTGCAACCCCTCACAGACACTCTAGTTGGAACGCAGGAACGAGCCCTGCTGCAAAGTATTGCATCAAAAATTGTAATTACACGCCCCTGTTAGACAGGGGCAGAAAAATTGGGCCTTAGGCACTGGTGCTGGTGCCACAACACTGCAACCCCTCACAGACACTCTAGTTGGAATGCAGGAACGAGCCCTGCTGCAAAGTATTACATCAAAAATTGTAATTACACGCCCCTGTTAAACAGGGGCTGAAAAATTGTGCCTTAGGCACTGGTGGTGGCGCCCAGAACCAAAAATGTTCTTACAAGCTATCAGCGTGATGATTGAGGAGGAAGAGGATAATTACTCAGGGATAGTCACTCAGCATCAGCATAGGCAGTCTTTGAAGGGATCTGAAAAAAATTATTCAGTTACATCAGCATCAGGTGCTTGGTAGCTGGTGGTGATCCAAGACTGATTCATTTTTATGAAGGTCAGCCGATCGACCGAGTCAGTGGACAGACGCACCCTGTGATCGGTTACCACGCCTCCAGCAGCACTGAATGTGCGTTCCGAAAGAACGCTGGATGCAGGACAGGCCAGTAGCTCAATTGCATACTGTGCAAGCTCTGGCCAGTGATCCATCCTCAAGACCCAGTAACCCAGAGGATTTTCGGTGGGAAAGGTGTCCAAGTCTGATCTTTCCCCTAGGTATTCCTGCACCATGTAAAACAGACGCTGGCGATGGTTGCTGGAACCGATCATACCTTGGGGCTGCGGACCAAAAAATTGTCTGAACGCATCGGTCAGACGGCCACCTTCTCCACCGCTCCTTCTTTGACTGACCGAAGCCTCAGCAACACGTTGTCCAGAAACAGGAGTTTGTAACCTCCCAGTCTCTGGGAACGCGTTGCACAGACCTTTCTGCAAGGCCTCCCGAAGATGTTTCATCCTCTGCTCCCTCTGCGATGGCAAGATAAGGTCCACAACCTTACCCTTGTAACGTGGATCAAGGAGGGTTGCCAGCCAGTATTGGTCCTTCTCCTTGATACCACGAATACGAGGATCCTTACGCAGGCTTTGCAGGATCAGGGAGGCCATGCAGCGTAGGTTTGCTGAGGCATTCGGTCCGGAGTCCTCTGGGTCACTAAGGACAACAACGTCCGCAGCCACCTCCTCCCAGCCACGTACAAGCCCATGTGTTCCTTGGGACTGATCCCTTAAAGACTGCTGATGCTGAGTGCCAGGCTCCACCTCCATACTGACACAATCTTCCTCCTCCTCCTCCTCCTCCTCCTCCTCCTCGTCCTCTTCCTGTGTGATCGGCGGGCACGCAGGAACACTGTCTGGATAAAGGGGGCCTTGAGAGCTAAGGAAGTCCTCCTCTTCCTGCCTCTGTTCTGCCTCAAGTGCCCTGTCCATTATTCCACGCAGCGTGTGCTCCAACAGGTGGACAAGGGGGACAGTGTCACTGATGCATGCACTGTCAGTGCTCACCATCCTCGTGGCCTCCTCGAATGGTGACAGGACAGTGCATGCATCCCTGATCATGGCCCACTGGCGTGGGGAAAAAAAACCAAGGTCCCCTGACCCTGTCCTGGTGCCATAGTCGCACAGGTACTCATTGATGGCCCTCTGCTGCGTGTGCAGCCGCTGCAGCATGGCCAATGTCGAGTTCCACCTGGTGGGCATGTCACAGATTAGGCGGTTCTTGGGCAGGTTAAACTCCTTTTGGAGGTCCGTCAGCCGAGCACTGGCATTATATGACCGGCGGAAATGCACACAGACTTTCCTGGCCTGCCTCAGGACATCCTGTAAGCCCGGGTACCTGCCCAAGAACCGCTGCACCACCAAGTTAAGGACGTGAGCCAAACAGGGCACATGGGTCAGTTGTCCCTGTCGGAGGGCAGAGAGGAGGTTGGTGCCATTGTCGCAAACCACCATTCCTGCCTTAAGTTGGCGTGGCGTCAACCACCTCTGAACCTGCCCCTGCAGAGCTGACAGAACCTCTGCCCCAGTGTGGCTCCTGTCCCCCAAGCACACCAGCTCAAGCACCGCATGGCATCTTTTGGCCTGCGTACTTGCGTAGCCCCTTGAACGCCTACGGAGCACCGCTGGTTCCGAGGAAGAGGCCATGGAAGAAGAAGAGGAGGGGGTGGAGGAGAGAGGTGTGTCACAATCAGCATTTTGGAGGCGTGGTGGCGGAACAACCTCCAACACTACTGCACCTTGTCCTGCATCCTTCCCAGCTGCCAGCAGAGTCACCCAATGCGCCGTGAAACTTAAGTAATGTCCCTGTCCATGCCTGCTGGACCATGAGTCAGCGGTAATATGCACCTTACCGCTGACCGCCCTGTCCAGCGAGGCATGGACATTGCCTTCCACATGCCGGTAGAGAGCCGGAATCGCCTTCCGTGAGAAAAAGTGGCGTTTGGGTACCTGCCACTGAGGAACCGCACATTCCACAAACTCACGGAAGGGGGCAGAGTCTACCAACTGAAAAGGCAGCAGTTGAAGTGCTAGCAATTTTGCCAAGCTAGCATTCAACCGCTGGGCATGTGGATGGCTGGGAGCAAACTTCTTTCGGCGGTGCAGCAGCTGGGGCAGGGAAATTTGCCTGGTACAATCTGACGTCGGTGTACCAAAAGCAGATTGCCCACAAGTACTTGGCTGTGACACACCTAATTCTACACCTTCATTCCTCTCACTGCAGGTCTCAGAGAGGACTGAAGGTCTAGTGGGGTTGGAAATCTCAGCTGATGAGGAGCAAGGAGAGATCCTCTTTGTTCTTTGGTGTGGGTCTTTTAGATATGCTTGCCAACTAACTGCATGGCAGGTCAACATATGTCTGGTCAAGCATGTGGTACCCAAGCGGGAGATGTTTTGGCCACGCGAGATACGCTTGAGACATATGTTGCAAATAGCAGCGGTGCGATCTGATGCACTCGTCTCAAAAAAGGCCCACACCAAAGAACTTTTTGAATAACGCGCAGAGACTGCAGCGCCCTGCACATGTGGAGCTTTGGGGTGTGATGCAGTCAATGTGCTGCCCTTAGGCTGGCCCCTGGAGGGCATCCTGCCTCGTTGGTGATGTGCCGCCTCCTCCTCCTCCTCCTCCTCTCTCCTATCTCCTATCAGGCACCCACGTTGAGTCAGTGACCTCATCATCCCCTCCCTCCTCATCACTGGAGCAAACCTGGCAGTATGCTGCAGCAGGGGGAGCATGACTGCCAGATTGCTGTCCTTCTTGGGCACCCCCTCTGTCCGTGCTCATGTTACTGCCTTCATCGAGCTCAGTATCATCATCAGAGCCTTCCAAACGCTGGGCATCCTCCTGGAGCATGTACCCAACACTGTGGTCAAACAGTTCGAGGGAATCCTCAGGAGGACATGGTGGAGCTAGGGAAGGAGTCACTGATGACATTGAGCTGAGGGAAGAGGCCGCTGCTTTGCCAGACAAAGCACCCTGGGCATGGGTGAGAGAGGATGAGGAGGATGAGGACGGCTTGGTCATCCACTCGACCAAGTTTTCTGCATGTTGCGGCTCAACACGGCCAGCTGCCGAAAAAAAGGCCAAGCGTGTCCCATGGCCACGGGCTGATGAGGATGCACCGTCTCCACGACCAGCACTAGACACAGAGCCTGCTTGCCCTCTCTTATTGGCTTGTGACTGTTTGCCTCTCCTTCTTGGCCTTCCAGACATACTAATGGCCTGTAGCTGCACTAAGCTGGGATAGAACACCTGTAATTTTCTTCAGGAACAGATCTAGCTGAACACTGTGAGCAGGACGCACTGACTGCACTAAATGTAAATAGCAGGAACGGATCTAGCTGAACACTGTGAGCAGGACGCACTGACTGCACTAAATGTAAATAGCAGGAACGGATCTAGCTGAACACTGTGAGCAGGACGCACTGCACTAAATGTAAATAGCAGGAACAGATCTAGCTGAACACTGTGAGCAGGACGCACTGCACTAAATGTAAATAGCAGGAACGGATCTAGCTGAACACTGTGAGCAGGACGCACTGCACTAAATGTAAATAGCAGGAACAGATCTAGCTGAACACTGTGAGCAGGACGCACTGCACTAAATGTAAATAGCAGGAACGGATCTAGCTGAACACTGTGAGCAGGACGCACTGCACTAAATGTAAATAGCAGGAACGGATCTAGCTGAACACTGTGAGCAGGACGCACTGCACTAAATGTAAATAGCAGGAACAGATCTAGCTGAACACTGTGAGCAGGACGCACTGCACTAAATGTAAATAGCAGGAACAGATCTAGCTGAACACTGTGAGCAGGACGCACTGCACTAAATGTAAATAGCAGGAACGGATCTAGCTGAACACTGTGAGCAGGATGCACTGCACTAAATGTAAATAGCAGGAACGGATCTAGCTGAACACTGTGAGCAGGACGCACTGCACTAAATGTAAATAGCAGGAACGGATCTAGCTGAACACTGTGAGCAGGACGCACTGACTGCACTAAATGTAAATAGCAGGAACAGATCTAGCTGAACACTGTGAGCAGGACGCACTGACTGCACTAAATGTAAATAGCAGGAACAGATCTAGCTGAACACTGTGAGCAGGACGCACTGCACTCAATGTAAATAGCAGGAACGGATCTAGCTGAACACTGTGAGCAGGACGAACTGCACTAAATGTAAATAGCAGGAACAGATCTAGCTGAACACTGTGAGCAGGACGCACTGACTGCACTAAATGTAAATAGCAGGAACAGATCTAGCTGAACACTGTGAGCAGGACGCACTGCACTCAATGTAAATAGCAGGAACGGATCTAGCTGAACACTGTGAGCAGGACGAACTGCACTAAATGTAAATAGCAGGAACAGATCTAGCTGAACACTGTGAGCAGGACGCACTGCACTAAATGTAAATAGCAGGAACGGATCTAGCTGAACACTGTGAGCAGGACGCACTGCATTAAATGTAAATAGCAGGGACAGATCTAGCCTAATCTAGCTAACTCAAATCAAATGACACTGTCTGTCTCTCTCTCTATCAGCACACCGGAACACACTACACAGGGCCGCCGTGCAGGCGGCCTTATATAGTGTGGGGCGTGTACTAAATCCCCTGAGCCATAATTGGCCAAAGCCACCCTGGCTTTGGCCAATTACAGCTCTCTCTACTGACGGCGCTGTGATTGGCCAAGCATGCGGGTCATAGTGCATGCTTGGCCAATCATCAGCCAGCAATGCACTGCGATGCCGCAGTGAATTATGGGCCGTGACGCGCCACACGAATTTGGCGCGAACGGCCCATAACGTTCGCAATTCGACGGACGGTCGAACAGCCGATGTTCGAGTCGAACATGGGTTCGACTCGAACACGAAGCTCATCCCTAATAGACAGATAGATAGATAGACAGTTATAGATAGATAGATAGTCCCCTGATGTAGATCCATCGTCAGTCACGACATCCGCTGCCACCACCATTGCCTTCGGCGGGAGTGAACCTTTTTTTTCCTTTTTTTTTTTTTTTTTTTTTTTTTTTTTTTTTTTTAGGGGGGCGCAAACAAAATCCCAACCAACCCCCCCCCCCCCCTTCCTTGACGTCACTCGCCCGTGATGGGCCTATAGATACACAGAGGGATAGAATAGATAGATAGATAGATAGATATACAGATAGATAGATAGTTATATAGATATATGCAGTTAGATAGATAGATAGATAGTTATACAGATATACAGATAGATATATGCAGTTAGATAGATAGATAGATAGATGCAGTTATATAGATATACAGATAGATAGATAGATAGATAGATAGAGGGAGTGCGCATGCGCGAGAGCTCTGTAATGGCCGCTTAAGCCTGGAGCTCCGCACCACCCGGTCCGACGAGCGGCATAACACCGGCCCCAGCAGGCGGAGGACTCTCTCAAGCACTCCCCCCGCTAGCGGAACAGCGGGGGATCACAGTGAGATGACCGGCACACAAGCCCGCCGAGACTTGGGCCCGCAATTTTCAGCGGTGGCGGCGGACGGAAGCTCCAAGATGGCCGCCGACGGGGAAACCGCTAGGCCTAACCCAGCCTCACTTCATAAGGGGACCGAGCAAAGTCCCATCCTTACCCCACCGACCCTGACCTATGCCCAAGCAACACAGGGAGGCCACAACACGCTCCAGAATGTGCAGCAGGGCATGCACCTAGCCTCACAGGGTGCTCACAGAGAGACTCACAGTAGTGAACAGGGGGAAGATGGCGCCTCTCCCTCAGGCATATCCTCTCACCTCTTATCCTATGCAGGCACCCCACCTGGATACACATTTAAGGACATATCTATCATGCAAGAAGAGCTTTTCACCAAATTCTCCACCCTCTTAGAAAAGGGCCTGGCCAACACAGCCTCCCAGATCACAAATGCTATCAAATCAGACCTCTCTAACCTGGGCTCTAGGATAGAGGCGATGGAAGACAAAATTGACCATACAGTCGCCAGAACCAACCAGAATGCCGCACACCTTCAGTCAGTCCAAGAACAACTGGAAACGGCCCTATCAAGAATTGATGAACTTGAGAACAGGTCTAGGAGGTACAACTTCCGAATCAGAGGCCTCCCTGAATCCTTCACGGATATCCCCCTCACGGTGCAGGACTTTATCTCGGACCTCATCCCCAACATCCCGCCACACAGGCTGGAGCTGGATAGGGCGCACAGAGCCCTGGGTCCCCCGAGGAAGGACGGGTCCCCGAGGGATGTAATAGTAAAACCGCACTTCTACGCGGTCAAAGAGGAGGTAATGAGACAATCTCGCCTGAAGCTCAAGCTCCAACATCAGGGCCATCAAATCCAGGTCTTTGCGGACCTCGCTCAATCCACCATCCAAAGAAGACGCACCCTCAAATCCCTCCTGTCAGTGTTGATGGAACGAGACATCAAATACCGCTGGACATTCCCCTTTGCAGTAAAGTTTTCTATACAAGGCAAGACCCACACTTTCTCCAATCTACCGGAAGGTGAAAAACTTCTCCTCCCTCAAGCTGATCTCCCAGGAGGCCCCCATGGAACTCTCCTCATCTGCCATGGGCTCATCCAAACGCCCCCCCCCCAGGCAGCCCAGTCTCCCCTCTCTGGAACAAGGGCCCCTCTAAGAGGAGCAAAGACGGCAAACCCCCTTAACGGAGCTCAAAGGCCCCCTTCTTACGCTCCTAGACCTCCCACGGTCTTTCATGCGGGGGACGTCCCCCCTCCTTTGAATGAGCTAACGCTCCTCCTTCCAACCCCAAGACTCCAACGGGGCCTTGGACACAAGTTAACGAATTTGTTTTTCACTGTTGGGACAACGTTTACGGCTGAAATCCCCTGAAGTGACTATCCTATGGAGAACAGTTCCAGTGATCACTTTGCCTTTTTGAAGCGGAAGAGAGATCGCTTTCCATCCTAATCTGAGTTTTAGAACACTGAAACCTCAGTAACCAATTTTCTTTTCAGATCCAGGCATAAGGTCGCCGGTCACCCAAAGCAGATGGCCACACTTCTTCCATGTTATTTAATTAGATTCTCACCGTTGTTTCCTTTTTATTAGCGTTTTTCATGTGTTCATAGCTCTGCTTGAATCCCTTTTTATAGTCTCCGTGAAAGTTTATACTGTACTGAGATAGCAGTAACAAATAGCACTTATTGAGACGAAGTTCTTACACCACGTTATGCAAATAGTTTTTAGTTACGATACCTTAGAAATATGGGTCCGGGGTGGTACCCATGCGCCTCCTCTCACCTCAAGGGCAACTAATGTGCCCCAGTAGAGTGAGACTTCTCTCGCCCAATATGGATGAGGGAAGACTTAAAATGGAGTTTAAGCGGTTACACACACCGCTACCCTCCAGGGGTCCTTTTAGAAGACCCTTCTCGCTAATCTTTTTGTTATTACTGTTGTTGTTTTTTTTGTCTACGTGTCTCTCCTTCTTCATCCCTCTGCCTCTCACCTCTTCTTTTTCTCCTAGCTGGCCGTCTGGAGACCCCCCGGCTCCTCCCGCTCGCTATTATAGCATGGACCCGTCCACCCTTGCATACTCAAGGAAAACTCTCCAACACAAGGTAGGCGGCTGCAGTGCCGGTGATCACTCCCCTCTCTGTTCTCATGACTGAGCAAGTCTCTAAGGGTCTAGACCTCAGGGTCGCCTCCCACAACGTTCAGGGGCTCAACTCACCTAGGAAAAGAAGGGTTGCCTTAGACCATTATAAGTCCCTCAAACTGGATGTAGTACTCCTACAGGAGACGCATTTTCCGATTCGATACAGTCCCAAGTTCTTACACGCCTTCTACCCATCTTTCTTAGTGCGTAGCAGTACTTTTTTCTAAAAATAGTAAATTTAACCATATCTCTGATCTTAAAGACCCAGAGGGTAGGTTCATCCTTGTGAAGGGCACTCTGGAAGGAGTTCTATACTCCATAATTTCTTATTACGCCCCTAATAAGGGTCAAGCATCTTTCTTCCAGAACCTCTTCACAACGCTTAGCCCCCTCTTGGAGGGGAAAGTCATATGGGGTGGGGATTCAAATGTAGCATTTGACCAGGGTCTGGACAAAACCAACCCTCTCAAAGGAAAACTAACACGCCCCACCAAATTAAGCACCGGAATAGCTAAAATGATTCACTCCCAGGGGCTAGTAGATATTTGGAGGGAGCTGAATCCCACGTCCAGGGACTTTACTCACTTCTCCTCTCCCCACCAGACCTACGCAAGGATAGATCACATACTTATTCAGACTAATCTCATCCCTCTTTACTCCAAAGCCAAAATCTTAGACATAGTCTGGTCGGACCACTCATTGGTCCTCCTGACTTTGAAAAATGTGCTATCGCGTAGTGGGAGCTCTTACTGGAGACTGAACAAGTCTCTGCTGGGGGATCCAGTTCATGCCAAACTAGTAGCAGATGCGATTAAGGAATATTTTCGGTTAAATGATGTCGGTAACATCTCCCCTGAAACACTGTGGGCAGCCCACAAGGCCTCGGTCCGTGGCGAACTCATCAGACTAGCCACTAAAGTTAAAAAGGAAAGGCTGATAGACATTCTTAGACTGGAACAAAAATTTATAGCTTTAAAAAATTGAACACAAAAAATCCCCGTCTAAAGACCTTAATGATCAATTAGACACGGTTAAATTGGAACTCAACCTAGCTTTAACGGCAAAAGCTGAAAAACATATTAGATGGAGCGGTGCTAAATTTTACTGCCACAAAGACAGAGTCGGGACAATGCTAGCCGCGAAACTCTCCCCCAAGTTCCAAGCGTGCACTTTCCCTAAAGTGCGCATTGCGGGTCAACGTCCCATGGCCAATCCATCCAAAATCATGTCAGCTTTCCATGAATTTTACTCAGGCTTATACAAAGTCACGCAAACACAGAGCGACAGTTCGACCATCTCCTTCCTCGAGAATATTACACTGCCATCTCTTTCTAAAGACCATAGAGATCTGATGGAGGAACCCTTCTCCTCAGACGAGATAAAGGAAGTTATCAAAAACCTCAAGACAGGCTCGGCCCCAGGGCCGGACGGCTTGTCAGTCCCTTACTACAAAAAGTTCGGGGAAATACTGGCCCCACACATGGCTAAATTTTTCAACTCAAAGAGAACGGGTTCCCCTTTGGACCCCCACCTGAATACGGCTTTCATAACAGTAATCCCCAAACCCAATAAAAACCACGAAGAAGTAGAGAACTATAGGCCCATTTCCCTCATCAATAACGACCTCAAAATACTCACTACAATTTTAGCCAACCGACTAGCCTCTTTTATCAAGCAGTACGTCCACAAAGACCAGGTAGGCTTCATCCCAGGGAGGCAGGGTCCAGATCAAATTAGGAGAGCGGTGGACATTGTCTCCATTCTCCAATCAAATTGGGATGGGGGCCCTAAACAAGCAGGTATGTTGCTGTCACTAGATTTACATAAGGCCTTCGACTCGATCGAATGGCCTTGTCTCTTCTCCCTCCTGGAGAGATGGGGGTTCGGGGCTAGCTTCCTAGGGGTACTACGATCCCTCTACTCAAACCCGGCAGCAATAATCCGACTGCAGGGACAATACTCCAAACCCCTTCAAATAGCGAGGGGGACGAGACAGGGCTGCCCTCTCTCCCCTCTCATTTTCGCTATGGCCATCGAAACACTAGCAATTGCGATTAGATCAAACCCCAATATTCACGGCGTATCCTGTGGGGAACAAGTCCACAAGTGTGGGCTCTTCGCCGATGATATGCTCCTTTTCATAACGTCCCCTATCACTTCACTCCCTAACCTATGTAAATTTTTGAAAGACTTCTCTAGCACCTCAGGCCCCAAGGTGAACTATTCTAAGTCTTCAGCTTTAAATATCTCCCTGCAGTCGGATACGGTATCCGCTCTACAAATCTCCTTTGATTTTAAATGGAATGACCAATGGATAGATTATTTAGGAATCAAACTTCCAGCTAGAACAGAACAACTGTACCCTCTAAACTTTCCGCCGATGTACCGGAAACTTACAGCGGATCTGGGAGCTTGGTCCAAGGGTGAGATTTCCTGGCTGGGCAGAGTTCATACAGTGAAGATGACTCTCCTGCCCAGACTATTATACCTTTTCAGGGCCATCCCGATAAATATAAACAAAGAACACCTCTCCAATTTTCAAAAAAAGATCACCAAATTTATCTGGGGGGGCAGAGGATATAGATTTCAGCAAAAAACCCTATTCCTTCCAAGAGACCAGGGTGGCATGGGGGCTCCTCAGCTTCACTGGTACTTTCAAGCGGCCAGGCTGGCCCAGCTATCCACGGTATACTCCAAGGCAGAGAAGCCAGATTGGATTCAGATAGAGAGACAGGCTGTCCCCACATACACCCTGGACTATCTCCTCTGGACTCCTCACAAACAGAGACCCCCAATTCTTTCCCCAACCTTATCCCAATCATTTCACATATGGGATACTCTAAGGAAAAATTCAGCCTTAATCTCAAGTTGTCTTCCCCTAGCGCACATCTTCAATAACCCTGACTTTCCCCCTGGATTGGATATTAAGGCTTTTCGTTGGTGGTTGGACAAGGGACTGTATCGGATCGGACATTTTTTCACAAATGAGGGCCCTATCTCCTTGGAGCAAGGTGTAAGGAAACTGGAAATCCCGAACTCTGAACACTTCAGATTCCACCAAATAAGACATTTCCTCTGTCAACGTTGGAGAGGAGGTGTCCCCTCACACAACGCCTTTACGCCATACGAATTATGGTGTGGTCGCTCCTTTGAACAGAGGGGGGGGATTTCCGTCATCTATCAGTCACTAGCCTTGCACCTCCAAAAAACTCCCTACATGCTTGACTGGGAGAGGGATCTAGCTTTTGAATTGGAGATCTCCAAATGGAGAAGCTCCTTTGACAGAGCCTTTAAAGGCATCAAAAACATTTCCTTAATTAAAGGAGGTGTTAAGGTTATGTCAAGGTGGTACCTCACGCCTGTTAAGCTCTCCAGAATGTTCCCATCAGCTGACCCCAAGTGCTTTCGAGGGTGCCAGCTGGTGGGCTATCTGACCCATATCTGGTGGGAATGCCCCAGACTAAGGACCTACTGGAATAAAATATTCTCCCTGATAAGGAAAACGACACAGACCCAAATCCCGAAATCCCCGACCATAGCTCTTCTTAATGATAACTTCCCCAGGATGCCGAAGAGCTCACGTAAACTGACACACTTCATTCTCTTAGGTGCAAAACTCACCATTGCTAAGGCCTGGAAACAGCCCAAAGTCTCAGTGAAAGCGACAATCCACAAAATCTCTTGGATCATGGTCCAAGAGAAACTGGCCAGCATCTTAGACGATAAAACTAAGCAATTTGAAGCCATATGGGAGCCTTGGGCAAGGTTCGTCGGCATTTCTCTCATTCCGGGAGTCCCACCCCAAAACTAAAAGGGGCCAACTTACGAGGCGGGGGCCCCTCCAGACGGTCAGCTAACCACCCTTTCTCTCTCCTCCTTTCTCCTCTTTCCCCTTTCTGCTTTTATAGTTGTTTTTTTTTTGTTGATCATGTCCCTCTGCTGGGGGAAACTAGGACAGAACAGCTGGTAATGGCTGTATTGGGTTTTTCTCACCAGAATTCCTTCAGTTTGAGTCAAACACTACCCTTTTCGTAGCATGTTTCTATCTGATATGTTGTATTCCCCAGTAATTATACTGTATAGATCCACGAGACCCTAGGGTCCAAGATCAATCCCAGGTTAGGAGAGGAGAGGGGCTCACGCTGTGCACAGCATGAGCCCATTAGGGGTGCCGGCGTGATCCCCTAATGCCTCTCTAGTCGTCAGACAATCCCCTTAGGGATCTTTTTCTATGTTTACACAAGCCACAAGGTTCCAAACATAGGTTCCTATACGCCATAGTCAATTATATTTAATGTGCCTTATAAATGCTAACACTCTAGTCCCAGCAGGCATTTCTTATGTATCAGCGGATTTAACATGACATGAGATTTCAAACCCTGTACTTTTTTGTGTTTTCTTTTATGATATTCTTTTGTTTTTGTACAAAACCAATAAAAGATTTTTGAAAGGTAGATAGATAGACAGATAGACAGATAGACAGATAGATAGATAGATAGATAGATAGATAGATAGATAGATAGACAGATATACAGATATACAGATAGATAGATAAATAGATAGATAGACAGTAGATATACAGATATACAGATAGATAGATATACAGATAGATAGATATATGCAGATAGATAGATAGATGGACAGTAGATATACAGATATACAGATAGATAGATATATGCAGTTAGATAGATAGATAGATAGATAGATAGATAGATAGATAGATAGATAGATAGATAGATAGATAGATAGATAGATAGATAGATAGATAGATAGATAGATAGATAGATAGATAGACAGATATACAGATAGATAGATAGATAGATAGATAGATAGATAGATAGATAGATAGATAGATAGATAGATAGATAGATAGATAGATAGATAGATAGATAGATAGATAGATAAATAGATAGATAGACAGTAGATATACAGATAGATATATGCAGATAGATAGATAGATAGATAGACAGTAGATATACAGATATACAGATAGATAGATATACAGATAGATAGATATATGCAGATAGATAGATAGATAGATAGATAGATAGATAGATAGATAGATAGATAGATAGATAGATAGATTTAGATAGATTTAGATAGATAGATAGATAGATAGATAGATAGATAGATAGATAGATAGATAGATAGATAGATAGATAGATAGATAGATAGATAGATAGATGCAGTTAGATAGATAGATAGACAGATATACAGAGAGATAGATAGATAGATAGATAGATAGATAGATAGATAGATAGATAGATAGATAGATAGATAGATAGATAGATAGATAGATAGATAGATAGATAGATAGATAGATAGATATGCAGATAGATAGATAGATAGATAGATAGATAGATAGATAGATAGATAGATAGATAGATAGATAGATAGATAGATAGATAGATAGATAGATAGATAGATAGATAGATAGATAGATAGATAGATAGATAGATAGATAGATGCAGATAGATAGATAGATGGATAGATAGACAGATATACAGAGAGATAGATTGATATATGCAGTTAGATAGATAGATAGATAGATGCAGTTAGATAGATAGATAGATGGACAGATATGTAGATAGATAGATAGATAGATAGATAGATAGATAGATAGATAGATAGATAGATAGATGCAGTTAGATAGATAGATAGACAGATATACAGAGAGATAGATAGATAGATGCAGTTAGATAGATAGATGGATAGATAGATAGATAGATGCAGTTAGATAGATAGATGGATAGATAGATAGATGCAGATAGATAGATAGATAGATGCAGATAGATAGATAGATTAGATAGATAGATAGATAGATAGATAGATAGATAGATAGATAGATAGATAGATAGATAGATAGATAGATAGATAGATAGATAGATAGATAGATGCAGTTAGATAGATAGATAGACAGATATACAGAGAGATAGATAGATAGATGCAGTTAGATAGATAGATGGATAGATAGATAGATAGATAGATAGATAGATAGATAGATAGATAGATGCAGTTAGATAGATAGATGGATAGATAGATAGATAGATAGATAGATAGATAGATAGATAGATAGATAGATAGATAGATAGATAGATAGATAGATAGATAGATAGATAGATAGATAGATAGATAGATAGATAGATATGCAGATAGATAGATAGATAGATAGATAGATAGATAGATAGATAGATAGATAGATAGATAGATAGATAGATAGATAGATAGATGCAGATAGATAGATAGATGGATAGATAGACAGATATACAGAGAGATAGATTGATATATGCAGTTAGATAGATAGATAGATAGATGCAGTTAGATAGATAGATAGATGGACAGATATGTAGATAGATAGATAGATAGATAGATAGATAGATAGATAGATAGATAGATAGATAGATAGATGCAGTTAGATAGATAGATAGACAGATATACAGAGAGATAGATAGATAGATGCAGTTAGATAGATAGATGGATAGATAGATAGATAGATGCAGTTAGATAGATAGATGGATAGATAGATAGATGCAGATAGATAGATAGATAGATGCAGATAGATAGATAGATTAGATAGATAGATAGATAGATAGATAGATAGATAGATAGATAGATAGATAGATAGATAGATAGATAGATAGATAGATAGATGCAGTTAGATAGATAGATAGACAGATATACAGAGAGATAGATAGATAGATGCAGTTAGATAGATAGATGGATAGATAGATAGATAGATAGATAGATGCAGTTAGATAGATAGATGGATAGATAGATAGATGCAGATAGATAGATAGATTAGATGGATGGATAGATAGATAGATAGATAGATAGATGCAGTTAGATAGATAGATAGATAGATAGATAGATAGATAGATAGATAGATAGATAGATAGATAGATAGATAGATAGATGCAGTTAGATAGATAGATAGATAGACAGATATACAGAGAGATAGATAGATATAGATAGATAGATGCAGATAGATAGATAGATAGATAGATAGATAGATGCAGTTAGATGGATAGATAGATAGATAGATAGATAGATAGATAGATAGATAGATAGATAGATAGATAGATAGATGCAGATAGATAGATAGATAGATAGATAGATAGATAGATAGATAGATAGATGCAGTTAGATAGATAGATGGATAGATAGATAGATGCAGATAGATAGATAGATTAGATAGATAGATTAGATAGATAGATAGATATATGCAGTTAGATAGATAGATAGATAGATAGATGCAGTTAGATAGATAGATAGATGGACAGATATGTAGATAGATAGATAGATGCAGTTAGATAGATAGATGCAGTTAGATAGATAGATAGACAGATATACAGAGAGATAGATAGATAGATAGATAGATAGATAGATAGATAGATAGATAGATAGATAGATAGATAGATAGATAGATAGATAGATAGATAGATAGATAGATAGATAGATAGATAGATAGATAGATGCAGATAGATAGATAGATAGATAGATGCAGATAGATAGATAGATGGATAGATAGATAGATAGATGCAGTTAGATAGATAGATGCAGTTAGATAGATAGATGGATAGATAGATAGATGCAGATAGATAGATAGATGCAGATAGATAGATAGATGCAGATAGATAGATAGATTAGATAGATAGATAGATAGATAGATAGATAGATAGATAGATAGATAGATAGATAGATAGATAGATAGATGCAGTTAGATAGATAGATAGATAGATAGACAGATATACAGAGAGATAGATAGATAGATGCAGTTAGATAGATAGATGCAGATAGATAGATAGATAGATAGATAGATAGATGCAGTTAGATGGATAGATAGATAGATAGATAGATAGATAGATAGATAGATAGATAGATAGATAGATAGATAGATAGATAGATAGATAGATAGATAGATGCAGATAGATAGATAGATAGATAGATAGATAGATAGATAGATAGATGCAGTTAGATAGATAGATGGATAGATAGATAGATGCAGATAGATAGATAGATTAGATAGATAGATTAGATAGATAGATAGATATATGCAGTTAGATAGATAGATAGATAGATGCAGTTAGATAGATAGATAGATGGACAGATATGTAGATAGATAGATAGATGCAGTTAGATAGATAGATGCAGTTAGATAGATAGATAGACAGATATACAGAGAGATAGATAGATAGATAGATAGATAGATAGATAGATAGATAGATAGATAGATAGATAGATAGATAGATAGATAGATAGATAGATAGATAGATAGATAGATAGATAGATAGATAGATAGATAGATAGATAGATAGATAGATAGATAGATAGATAGATAGATAGATAGATGCAGATAGATAGATAGATAGATAGATGCAGATAGATAGATAGATGGATAGATAGATAGATAGATGCAGTTAGATAGATAGATGCAGTTAGATAGATAGATGGATAGATAGATAGATGCAGATAGATAGATAGATGCAGATAGATAGATAGATGCAGATAGATAGATAGATTAGATAGATAGATAGATAGATAGATAGATAGATAGATAGATGCAGTTAGATAGATAGATAGATAGATAGACAGATATACAGAGAGATAGATAGATAGATGCAGTTAGATAGATAGATGGATAGATAGATAGATAGATAGATAGATAGATAGATAGATAGATAGATAGATAGATAGATAGATAGATAGATAGATAGATAGATAGATAGATAGATAGATAGATAGATAGATAGATAGATAGATAGATAGATAGATAGATGCAGTTAGATAGATAGATGGATAGATAGATAGATGCAGATAGATAGATAGATTAGATGGATGGATAGATAGATAGATAGATAGATAGATAGATAGATAGATAGATAGATAGATAGATAGATAGATAGATAGATAGATAGATAGATAGATAGATAGATAGATAGATAGATAGATGCAGTTAGATAGATAGATGGATAGATAGATAGATAGATAGATAGACAGATATACAGAGAGATAGATAGATATAGATAGATAGATGCAGATAGATAGATAGATAGATAGATAGATGGATAGATAGATAGATGCAGTTAGATAGATAGATGGATAGATAGATAGATGCAGATAGATAGATAGATAGATAGATAGATAGATAGATAGATAGATAGATAGATAGATAGATGCAGATAGATAGATAGATAGATAGATGCAGATAGATAGATAGATGGATAGATAGATAGATAGATAGATAGATAGATAGATAGATAGATAGATAGATAGATAGATAGATAGATAGATAGATAGATAGATAGATAGATAGATAGATAGATAGATAGATAGATAGACAGATAGATAGATAGACAGATATACAGAGAGATAGATTGATATATGCAGTTAGATAGATAGATAGATAGATAGATGCAGTTAGATAGATAGATAGATGGACAGATATGTAGATAGATAGATAGATAGATAGATAGATAGATAGATAGATAGATAGATAGATAGATAGATAGATAGATAGATGCAGTTAGATAGATAGATAGACAGATATACAGAGAGATAGATAGATAGATGCAGTTAGATAGATAGATGGATAGATAGATAGATAGATGCAGTTAGATAGATAGATGGATAGATAGATAGATGCAGATAGATAGATAGATAGATGTAGATAGATAGATTAGATAGATAGATAGATAGATAGATAGATAGATAGATAGATAGATAGATAGATAGATAGATAGATAGATAGATAGATAGATAGATAGATAGATAGATGCAGTTAGATAGATAGATAGATAGACAGATATACAGAGAGATAGATAGATAGATGCAGTTAGATAGATAGATGGATAGATAGATAGATAGATAGATGCAGTTAGATAGATAGATGGATAGATAGATAGATGCAGATAGATAGATAGATTAGATGGATGGATAGATAGATAGATAGATAGATAGATGCAGATAGATAGATAGATAGATAGATAGATAGATAGATAGATAGATAGATAGATAGATAGATAGATAGATAGATGCAGTTAGATAGATAGATAGATAGACAGATATACAGAGAGATAGATAGATAGATGCAGTTAGATAGATAGATGGATAGATAGATAGATAGATAGATAGATAGATAGATAGATAGATAGATGCAGTTAGATAGATAGATGGATAGATAGATAGATGCAGATAGATAGATAGATTAGATGGATGGATGGATAGATAGATAGATAGATAGATAGATAGATAGATAGATAGATAGATAGATAGATAGATAGATAGATAGATAGATAGATAGATAGATAGATAGATAGATAGATAGATAGATAGATGCAGTTAGATAGATAGATGGATAGATAGATAGATAGATAGATAGATAGATAGACAGATATACAGAGAGATAGATAGATATAGATAGATAGATGCAGATAGATAGATAGATAGATGGATAGATAGATAGATGCAGTTAGATAGATAGATGGATAGATAGATAGATGCAGATAGATAGATAGATTAGATAGATAGATAGATAGATAGATAGATAGATAGATAGATAGATAGATAGATAGATAGATGCAGATAGATAGATAGATAGATAGATAGATAGATAGATAGATAGATAGATAGATGCAGATAGATAGATAGATAGATGCAGATAGATAGATAGATGGATAGATAGATAGATAGATAGATGGATAGATAGATAGATAGATAGATAGATAGATAGATAGATAGATAGATAGATAGATAGATAGATAGATAGATAGATAGATAGATAGATAGATAGATAGATAGATAGATGCAGTTAGATAGATAGATGGATAGATAGATAGATAGATAGATAGATAGACAGATATACAGAGAGATAGATAGATATAGATAGATAGATGCAGATAGATAGATAGATAGATGGATAGATAGATAGATGCAGTTAGATAGATAGATGGATAGATAGATAGATGCAGATAGATAGATAGATTAGATAGATAGATAGATAGATAGATAGATAGATAGATAGATAGATAGATAGATAGATAGATAGATAGATAGATAGATAGATAGATAGATAGATAGATAGATAGATAGATAGATGCAGATAGATAGATAGATAGATAGATAGATAGATAGATAGATAGATAGATAGATAGATGCAGATAGATAGATAGATAGATGCAGATAGATAGATAGATGGATAGATAGATAGATAGATGGATAGATAGATAGATAGATAGATAGATAGATAGATAGATAGATATATAGATAGATAGATAGATAGATAGATAGATAGATAGATAGACAGATATACAGAGAGATAGATTGATATATGCAGTTAGATAGATAGATAGATAGATGCAGTTAGATAGATAGATAGATGGACAGATATGTAGATAGATAGATAGATAGATAGATAGATAGATAGATAGATAGATAGATGCAGTTAGATAGATAGATAGACAGATATACAGAGAGATAGATAGATAGATGCAGTTAGATAGATAGATGGATAGATAGATAGATAGATGCAGTTAGATAGATAGATGGATAGATAGATAGATGCAGATAGATAGATAGATAGATGCAGATAGATAGATAGATAGATAGATAGATAGATAGATAGATAGATAGATAGATAGATAGATAGATAGATAGATAGATAGATAGATAGATAGATGCAGTTAGATAGATAGATAGACAGATATACAGAGAGATAGATAGATAGATGCAGTTAGATAGATAGATGGATAGATAGATAGATAGATAGATAGATAGATAGATGCAGTTAGATAGATAGATGGATAGATAGATAGATGCAGATAGATAGATAGATTAGATGGATGGATAGATAGATAGATAGATGCAGTTAGATAGATAGATAGATAGATAGATAGATAGATAGATAGATAGATAGATAGATAGATAGATGCAGTTAGATAGATAGATAGATAGACAGATATACAGAGAGATAGATAGATATAGATAGATAGATGCAGATAGATAGATAGATAGATAGATAGATAGATAGATAGATAGATAGATAGATAGATAGATAGATAGATAGATAGATAGATAGATAGATGCAGTTAGATGGATAGATAGATAGATAGATAGATAGATAGATAGATAGATAGATAGATAGATAGATAGATAGATAGATAGATAGATAGATAGATAGATAGATAGATAGATAGATAGATAGATAGATAGATAGATAGATAGATAGATAGATAGATAGATGCAGTTAGATAGATAGATGCAGATAGATAGATAGATTAGATAGATAGATTAGATAGATAGATAGATATATGCAGCTAGATAGATAGATAGATAGATGCAGTTAGATAGATAGATAGATGGACAGATATGTAGATAGATAGATAGATGCAGTTAGATAGATAGATGCAGTTAGATAGATAGATAGACAGATATACAGAGAGATAGATAGATAGATAGATAGATAGATAGATAGATAGATAGATAGATGCAGATAGATAGATAGATGGATAGATAGATAGATGCAGTTAGATAGATAGATGCAGTTAGATAGATAGATGGATAGATAGATAGATGCAGATAGATAGATAGATGCAGATAGATAGATAGATTAGATAGATAGATAGATAGATAGATAGATAGATAGATAGATAGATAGATAGATAGATAGATAGATAGATAGATAGATAGATAGATAGATGCAGTTAGATAGATAGATAGATAGACAGATATACAGAGAGATAGATAGATAGATGCAGTTAGATAGATAGATGGATAGATAGATAGATAGATGCAGTTAGATAGATAGATGGATAGATAGATAGATGCAGATAGATAGATAGATTAGATGGATGGATAGATAGATAGATAGATAGATAGATAGATAGATAGATAGATAGATAGATAGATAGATAGATAGATGCAGTTAGATAGATAGATGGATAGATAGATAGATAGATAGACAGATATACAGAGAGATAGATAGATATAGATAGATAGATGCAGATAGATAGATAGATAGATAGATAGATGGATAGATAGATAGATGCAGTTAGATAGATAGATGGATAGATAGATAGATGCAGATAGATAGATAGATTAGATAGATAGATTAGATAGATAGATATATGCAGTTAGATAGATAGATAGATAGATGCAGTTAGATAGATAGATAGATGGACAGATATGTAGATAGATAGATAGATGCAGTTAGATAGATAGATGCAGTTAGATAGATAGATAGACAGATATACAGAGAGATAGATAGATAGATAGATAGATAGATAGATAGATAGATAGATAGATAGATAGATAGATAGATAGATAGATAGATAGATAGATAGATAGATAGATAGATGCAGATAGATAGATAGATGGATAGATAGATAGATAGATGCAGTTAGATAGATAGATGCAGTTAGATAGATAGATGGATAGATAGATAGATGCAGATAGATAGATAGATGCAGATAGATAGATAGATGCAGATAGATAGATAGATTAGATAGATAGATAGATAGATAGATAGATGCAGTTAGATAGATAGATAGATAGATAGACAGATATACAGAGAGATAGATAGATAGATAGATGCAGTTAGATAGATAGATGGATAGATAGATAGATAGATGCAGTTAGATAGATAGATGGATAGATAGATAGATGCAGATAGATAGATAGATTAGATGGATGGATAGATAGATAGATAGATAGATAGATAGATAGATAGATAGATAGATAGATAGATAGATAGATAGATAGATAGATAGATGCAGTTAGATAGATAGATGGATAGATAGATAGATAGATAGATAGATAGACAGATATACAGAGAGATAGATAGATATAGATAGATAGATGCAGATAGATAGATAGATAGATAGATAGATGGATAGATAGATAGATGCAGTTAGATAGATAGATGGATAGATAGATAGATTAGATAGATAGATAGATAGATAGATAGATGCGGATAGATAGATAGATAGATAGATAGATGCAGTTAGATAGATAGATAGACAGATATACAGAGAGATAGATAGATAGATGCAGTTAGATAGATAGATAGATAGATAGATAGATAGATTAGATGGATAGATAGATAGATAGATAGATAGATAGATAGATAGATAGATAGATAGATAGATAGATAGATAGATAGATAGATAGATAGATAGATAGATAGATAGATAGATAGATAGATAGATAGATAGATAGATAGATAGATAGATAGATAGATAGATAGATAGATAGATAGATGCAGTTAGATAGATAGATGGATAGACAGATATACAGAGAGATAGATAGATATAGATAGATAGATGCAGATAGATAGATAGATAGATAGATAGATAGATAGATGCAGTTAGATAGATAGATGGATAGACAGATATACAGAGAGATAGATAGATATAGATAGATAGATGCAGATAGATAGATAGATAGATAGATAGATAGATAGATAGATAGATAGATAGATAGATAGATAGATAGATAGATAGATAGATAGATAGATAGATAGATAGATAGATAGATGCAGTTAGATAGATAGATGGATAGATAGATAGATGCAGATAGATAGATAGATTAGATAGATAGATAGATAGATAGATAGATAGATAGATAGATAGATAGATAGATAGATAGATAGATAGATAGATAGATAGATAGATAGATAGATAGATAGATAGATAGATAGATGCAGTTAGATAGATAGATAGACAGATATACAGAGAGATAGATAGATAGATGCAGTTAGATAGATAGATGGATAGATAGATAGATAGATGCAGTTAGATAGATAGATAGATAGATAGATAGATAGATAGATATACAGAGAGATAGATAGATGCAGTTATATAGATATACAGATAGATAGACAGACAGATATACAGAGAGATAGATAGATATATGCAGTTAGATAGATAGATAGATGCAGTTAGATAGATAGATGGATAGATATACAGATAGAAATATGCAGTTAGATAGATAGATAGATAAATAGATAGATAGACAGTAGATATACAGATAGATAGATAGATAGATAGATAGATAGATAGATAGATAGATAGACAGATATACAGAGAGATAGATAGATATATGCAGTTAGATAGATAGTTAGATAGATAGATAGATAGACAGATAGATGCAGATAGATGGATAGATAGATAGATAGATAGATAGATAGATAGATAGATAGATAGATAGATAGATAGATAGATAGATAGATAGATAGATAGATAGATAGATAGATAGATAGATAGATAGATAGATAGATAGATAGATAGACAGATAGACAGATAGATAGATAGACAGATAGACAGATAGACAGATAGATAGATAGATAGATAGATAGATAGATAGATAGATAGATAGATAGATAGATAGATAGATAGATAGATAGATAGATAGATAGATAGATAGATAGATAGATAGATATATGCGGATAGATAGATAGATAGATAGATATATGCGGTTAGATAGATAGATAGATAGATAGATAGATAGATAGATAGATATATGCAGATATATATGCAGATAGATAGATAGATAGATAGACAGATATACAGATATATAGATAGATAGATAGACAGATATACAGATAGATAGATAGATAGATATATGCAGATATATAGATAGATAGATGCAGATAGATACATAGATAGATAGATAGATAGGTAGATGCAGTTATATAGATATACAGATAGATAGATAGATAGACAGACAGATATATGCAGTTATATAGATATACAGATAGATAGACATGCAGTTAGATAGAGATATACACACATATAGATAGATAGATAGATAGATAGATAGATAGATAGATAGATAGATAGATAGATAGATAGATAGATAGATAGATAGGGAGATAGATAGGGAGATGGGGAGAGAGAGAGAGAAAGAGAGAGAATGCACAGCATGACTCCAGGACGCAGTGCTGGGAGCCCCCGTGATTTACACGTACAGCAGATGTGTAATGAAGGCTCCAGCACATTTGTCGGGTGAAGGGCTGGAGCAGAGATTGATGCCTTGCAGGGCAGAGGTGAAGCACGGCTCCCTCCACCCTCCGATCATAGACTGAGAAGAATAGGCTGTCAGTGACACAGTACCTTGTCTTCTCCCTTCTCCATTCACACAGAGCGGCCCGAAACAGGAAGTGACACGTCGCCGGGAGACAGCACCGCCCAATCAGCGTGTAGAGGCGCACTGCATAGCGCCACAGGGCATCAAAAAACCCCGCAAATGAAGCATCTTGCCTGCAATCACGGGATTGCATTGGCATGACGCTTCCATAGTGCACCGTGTCCGGCGCCCGCCCGGAACACAGTGCACTTAAAGGAAGTTTTTTTTTTTTTTTTTAAAGGGACATTTTTTTTTTTTTTTTTTTTTTGGGGAGAGGGGGGCGGCGCCCATGCGACCCCTATGGACAGGCCGCCACTGGTTGCATGGTAGTGTGTGCATGTGTAGAAAAGTGCAATATGCAATAAAAGGGAACCTAAACAATTTCACTGCACAGAAGAGATCTCAGTTGTCTGCAGTTGCACTATATTGACAACTAACTAGACTTATATTTGAAAAGTGCATCAATCAATTTTTTTCTTGGTGGTCCTAGCAACCAATGAGAATATTTGTTTCATTATCAGCTACAACAGTTAGAATATTATTTGCTACAATGGGCGACACTATATTTTCTTGCTGGCACTGTTTTCACACCCAAGACTCTACACATCAAGACTCTACATTCAGACCTTACATGTCCAAATGTAAATACCGTAACGTTATAATATACTGTAGAAAATCTAGTATTTCATTCTTACTATTGGATTTGAACCCGGGAAACAAAAGCCCATTATTCTTTTAAAAAATAAAGATATTAATAAAACCTTCAAACATGTCAAGACCCTTTCTTATATCTGCTATCCAAATGTTTTCAGTTTAAAAACTTTCCGAGCAATACTGTGAAAAAAAAGGGTATGATTGTAGTGGGCAAATGTGAGCAATCTTGCCACATTCTTTTTCTCAAATAAATATTGTGAGTTTACTGGCTTTACACACAGTAAACTTTTTATTGTATTCAATGTCCTGACTGCCTCCTAGTAATTTCTGCCATTAGCCTTTGATTTTATAGAGTAAAAAGCACCCAATATTGCTAAGGTACATTTCTAACAATAACGATCTCAGTAGCTAAGACTTTTTCCATCAATGCAATGTAGAGACAAGACTTGTCTGTATAGTTCTGGTGAGATCATTTATAATTATAAGCTGAAAGTCTCTGTAAGGTCACAATGAAGCAATTCTGCAGAAAAAAACTGAGATGTCTTTACCTTCAGCATGAGTAAGTCAAGTTTTGACTAGAAACTGTTAAAAGAAAAATGACACCAAAAGTAATTTAACAGAAGCACTGTGCCATCTTAATACAGCTGATTGGGTCACTTTGACATTGCTGGAAATATCCGTGTTTGTGTGACAAGTAAAAGTTTTCTTCTGTCTTGCAAAAATAAAATACTCAAAAAGAAGCTGATTTTTTTTAAATATAAATGTGATAAAAAAACAAGGACATTGGGGGTTATTTACTAAAGGAAAATCCACTTTGCACTGCAGAAGTAAAGTCGCTGTAGATCCGCTGTACATTATGTAGTCTATGTGAAAGTTATACAAACCATGTAGGTATAGGCTCCTACATGCTTCCACTTAATATAAGCAGCTGCTCACAACTTAACAATGTGTCCTCACATCTAAAATACAATTGTTTACAAATATGAAGTGGCTCTATGCTTCAAAAACTAAATGCATATTACAACTACATAAAAAATTGCAAACAATAATATTATATGTGCCTGATCTCTCAAGGTAGATATTAAATAATGTTAATAGTAATAATAAATTATCTCCTGAGTTTGTACTCAAAGTGCCAGTGCTGCAACAAACTTCTCATCAAGGTGTGCAAAATAACGCAAATAAAAATAATATTCTTATCACAATCCAACATTAACATTGTACCCCTACTGGGTATTGTAGCCAAAAGAAAAAACAACAGTGCTGCAAATAATGCAAATTTGTCACATGGGCTGTGACGTAACTAGTCAGGAAGGAGTTGGGTATATCACTTCCGGTTTTCGAACAATCCTGGAAGTTCATGGTTTCTGATGCTGTTGTAATCGATTATAAATGTGAGTTAGTATATTTTTTATATAATACATTTTTTTTATCTTAAATAATCTTTATTAACAATTCTTAATTTACATACACCATATTAAAACATCTGCAAATTCATGTAGACATACTCCACTAGCAAGGAGACCGTATAGCCCCCATTCGCTCCTCCCCACTCCCATTATATCTACATGTCCCGTCCAGCAGATAGGCTACGTACGGTATCATAAAGCGACAGGAGGCTATTTTCCCCCCAACCCTCCCTCCTTTCCCTTACTCTCCTCCCACCCTAAGCCAGGTCCTTCCTTTTATTCCTGACACCCTACACTTACTAACCACGGGTTCCACATCCTTTCAAATTTTTTAAGGTTCCCTCTTCTAATATATAGGGCTCTCTCCTTCCATATTACATCATTTATTGTTTTAACCCAGTCGTCCACTGCAGGGGGGAGGGCTGTTTGCCATCTTTGCATAATAAGCTTCCGAGCCTGGTAGAGGCATCTCAAAACTGCTATTTTAGCCGCTGCCTCCTCCCGGCTCCATGCCCTGTATTCAAGAATGCAGAATCTGACGTCTGTCTCCAGAGAGATCCCCCACTTGCCCCCAATAGAGCCCACAACCCCCAGCCAGTAACGTACTAATTTGGGACACCTCCAAACCATGTGTATCAAGTCACCCTCCTCCCCACACCTAGGGCATTTGGCATCAGGTCTTACACCAAAACGGAATAATTTTTTTGGTGTATAGTATGCTCTATGTAGCAGCATTAAGTGGGAAAGTCTCTGTGCAGGTGAAACTGAGACCTCCTGTCCTACCTCCAGTATTTCCCTCCATTGTATATCTGTTAACTTTCCCACATCCTTCTCCCACCCCTCCCTACAGCTAAGATGCTCTGATCTGACAATAGTTTCCTTGCACAGTTGCGCATATATTCCGGAGATAAAACCTTTCATCTTCCCAGGTTTAATCACTCTCTGAAGCAGAGCAGCATCTGTCCAAACTGGGGGGCTTACCCTAATTTGTACCTCCAGTGCCGCTCTCATTTGTAAATACCTGAAGAATGTTTGTCTTGGAATGCTATATTCCTTTTGAAGGTCCTCGAAGGTTTTCAGTACGCTTCCTCTGTACAACTGGGAAAGTCTATTTATACCCCACCTCGCCCATTCCTTGAATTCCCCCATAGCCACTATCTCATGTAGATTCCTGTTATGCCAGAGGGGAGCGTATTCTGTAAACCCAACATATCCCATTAAGGCCTTTGTTACTTTCCAAACTTTTGTTATTAACTTGGTTGTGGGGCCGCTACCAGGTAGTGAGTCTGCCTCCAATGCCTCCACTACGGTTTTATGAGGTGCCTCCAGAGTTAACAGACCTCTGTCAGCACCTCCACCCCCTACATGCTGCAACTGTGCTGCCAGAAAATAGCACCTCGGATGCGGGAGGGCTATTCCTCATTCTTTGACTGGTAACTGTAGGTTCTGAAGACTAATCCTGGCCTTTCCCCTCCTCCACAACAGCTCCCTAAAAAGTGAATCGATCTTTTTGAACCACTTTTTATTCACCCACACCGGTGAGTTGTGTATATAATACATTTTAATTTGAGTACCACACAATGAGGATTTGCTTTTAAGTATAACCATATCACCCACTGGAGGAGAGAAGAGTGGATAGTGGGAGAGAGTGAGCACATACCCATATACCATCCCATTATTGATTGGAAGAAAGGATATGATATAGCCACCCATGGAGAGGAATTGCTTACATCCTAAATGCTTTTAGACCTTCTGGTCTAGGGAATGAGGTGAGCTTCTAGCACACACAGTGTAGAATTGAGGTGCAAGGGAGAGTGATCACATCACTGGGGAATTTGATGACATTTGCACAACGTATATCACAAGACACACTGATTTTCACTGATACCACATTTGTGAGCCTATAATGTTTGGATTGATTATGTAACATTGTATCTTGTGTATCACAAAAATCAACCAAAACTGTATAGAAAACAATGCATTGTAATGGTCACCTCTGTATGGGTGGTTAGGGCATATAGGTTAGTGTAGCACCACCTACAGTAGTCCCTATTCCTATAAGACAATCAAGCATAGCTTGATAGTGCTATGTGGCTATGGGACTGGTATGGTGCTGATCAGAGATATTGTTGCAGGCTTAAACTAGTCTGGTAACACTGGGACTGGTGTGGCGGTGATTAGGAATATTGTTGCTGGTCTTTGCTGGCATGCATGTCAATACATTGAAAAAGTTATTGAAATTTAAGTGGCCAAGCTTAATTGAAATACCTAAGGAATTTGCATTATAAGGTCTTTATAGCAGGAGGGGGACTGAAACTTTATCCAGGAAGCCCAAGTTAAAGAATGTTTCTTGGAGGTACCTCTAATACTGTGGGTAATACTCTCCATAAGGTGTACTTCATCAACTTTATGTAGCCATGCTTTTATAGAAGGGGTTGTTGGTTGGCCTCATAAAGAAGGAATTAAAGCTTTGGCAGTGTTCAGAAGATGAGGAATGAGTGAACGTCTGTACAGACTTATAGGAGTTTTTGTAGCATGAAAAAGGATAGTCCATGGGTCATTGGGTATATCGACATCCGAGATCCGTAAGATCAGATCGCGAATGGCATCCCAAAAAGGTCGAATGAGTGGACAAAACCACCATATATGTGCATGAGTAGCTTTGTTCCCACAGTTCCTCCAACACAACGAGGAACTGGCGTGGAACATTTGGTGTAATCTAGCTGGGGTGTAATGCCACCTGGTAAGCAATTTGTAGTTGACCTCTGACATTTTTGAGGCCAGGAAGGAGGTATGGGCTAATTGTAGGATCTTATCTTTTTGATTGTCAGTGAGGGAGGAGTTCAGGTCTATTTCCCATTTAGTCAAGAAAGGTGGAAAGTCAGGATTTTGAAGAGCAATAAGAGCTTTTTAAAATAGAGAAATACCATGTAAAGGGGGGTCTTTTGGCTGAAATATTTCTTCTATACCGTTTAAATCGCGTATATCTCTAAGCGGATTGGGGAGAGAATTTAAGAAGTGTTGTAGTTGGTGGTACCTCCGTTTATCTAAAAATGTGACAGGTTTAGGAGCAAGGATCAATTGTAATGGTTTATACAAAAAGGGGGATACCATCCAAGTAGGTCATATGGGTTGCCACCATCCCTGATATGCAGAAAAAGAGAGATAACCCCTCAAAGGATAAGTGGGACTTTAAAGGCAACGGAGTAATAAAAATAGTTTTATTGTTACAATTATACAAAAATACAAATAGAAAAAGTCTAATACAATACATAAATAATGAAATAAAAAGAAATGAATATACTGATGTGGAATTCGAATGTATATTCGTGTAATCTTCCGCCTGGGCCAATTACCAATTGTAATGGTTTAAGTGCGTTGTCTAGAAGAACATGATGTAACAGGAGAGGCTCTTCCGATCCCCATGATTTAAAGGCGGAGTCCAGTAAACCTGGTAGAAAATATTTATGGTTGAGGAGAGGCAATAGAGGAGAATCATAATTCCATGAGAATTTTTTTACGCAGGGCATCCCATATATCTAAAGAGGATATGGTAAGAGTTGAGGTAGTTCGAGCAAAGTTCCTACAAGAACGGGGTATCCAGGGTGCTATTGAGAGATCTGTTCCACTTAAAAAATATTCAAGTTGAACCCATAATTTTGATTTGAAAGCATATTTCCAATCAGCCAGTCTGGACAGAATAACCGCCTGAAAGTATGTCTTAAAATTAGGAAGTGCTAGACCACCTGAGTATTTGGAGCGAAACAATAGCCCTATAGATATTCTGGGATGACTGTTCTTCCAGATAAATCGGGAAATCAAGGTTTGTAAAATAGTGAAGAACCCCACAGGTACCCCTATTGGGAGCATTTGAAAAATAAATAGGACGCGGGGTAATATATTCATTTTAATGATATTTACTCTCCCCAACCATGTGTGTGATAAGTTGGACCATTTTCGTAAGTCATCTCTAATCCTATTTAGCAAGGGGATATAATTATGTCGAAAAGGGGACTGGAGATTAGAAATAAGATACCTAGGTATTTCATGCATGTCGGTTCCCACTTAAAGGCAAAAAGGGGTTTGAGGGAAAGTACCTCGGACTTGGGGATATTAATGTTTAAAATTTCGGATTTGGATAAGTTTATTTTGAAGTTAGAAATTGAGTGAAAGGTAGAAAATGCAGAAGTTAAGTTGGGAAGTGAAATGCGTGGTTGCTGAATAAAAAATAGTACGTCATCAGCATAAGCTGCGTATTTATGGGATCTTTTATCTATTTGTATGCCTTTGATATTAATATTATTCCTAATTGTAGCTAAGAAGGGTTCTAAGGTAATACCAAAGAGGAGAGGGGACAGGGGACAACCCTGCCTGGTACCATAATGTAAGACGAAAGGGTCACTCAACGTTCCATTAATTCTAATTTGTGCTGTGGGGTTAGAGTAAAGGGATGAGATACGATGAAACATCTTAGGTCCCAATCCAAAGTGTCGTAAGGTCAACTTAAGATAGTCCCAGTCCACCCTATCAAAAGCCTTTTCCGTGTCAGTGGAAAGGAGCAGGGTGGGCTGGGCACATCTTTGAACATATTGGATTAGGGAAATTGCTCGAAGGGAATTGTCTTTTTTTTTTTTTTACAATAAACATGGTGTTTTATTGGTAAAGTAGATAACATACAGTGTACAGACAAGATCAATACATTTGCACTGCGTCAAGCACACATTGAAAGAGACAATACACAGGAGGTGTCAGTTGTGGGGTATATATGCATCAGGCATGTGATAGTTACGGTATATTACAGCATTATTTCACCTTCTTAAACTGTAATGGTTAATACCTTCAATATTCAGACAGCATCAGACATGTCAGTCAGGTATTGTATTGCATGTGGAGGCATTGCTTAACCAAGTATCGCATATTTTCCCGTATTTGGCGGGACAGCCCCTGTGAGCATATATTTCCTTCTTATATGGCAATACATTATTAAAAACATGAATCCATTCTTGAAGCGTCGGGGGTAAGGGATGTAGCCATTTCCTGGCTACCAGCAATCTGGCCATGAAGAGTGATTCCTGGAGGAATATTTTATGAAATTTATCTGAGTCAGGGTCTGGGAAGATTCCCAGTAGACACTGCTTAGGGCACAATGTCAGAGGGGATCCCATTTCATCATGGATGAATTTAACTATTTGGGACCAGTACTCCTGTATTACCGGGCATGACCATAGAAGATGGAAAAACGTGCAGGAGGGATCAGTACATCTAGGGCATTGAGGGTTCTGGTCAGGTTTAAACTTGGCTAGGCGAAGGGGTGTCAGATATGCCCTGTGCACTATATATAGTTGAGTTAGGCGGTCTGAAAGTTTGGTGGAAACCTTTTTGCAGGCATCTAGGGCGTCCTCCCATTCATCATCTTCCAACTCTCCCACATCTGCAGCCCAGGAGACTTTCAGTTTGTATGCGGTGCTTGCCACTAAGGGTCATTGTAAGGAGTTGTATAGCCCCGAGATCAACTTATGATGATCCGAGTCCAACAAGAAAAATAGAATATCCAGTTGTTCTACATTTGGGGGGGCTTCAGCGAACTGTACACTAAGGGCATGAGGAAGCTGGAGATATCTAAAGTGCATAGTATTAGGGATATTAAAATCTATTTTGAGTTGCTGAAAAGATTTTAAGGTAGTATTACAGTAAACATCTGACAAAAACCCCACTCCGTAGCTAAGCCATATTTCATAATCTGGCACTTTTAATAGTTCCCCCAGGACCGGGTTATCCCATAAGGGAGTGTGGGAGTGAGTGGGCGGCATCTCAAGCTTACGTTAGACCACCTCCCATATTCTACAATGATGGTATAGCATTCCCTTTTTATCACTGAGTCCGCTGGTGCCCCTAAGTATAATCTGAAAGGGGTGCGTGAATTTATGACCAAAAGAGGAACCTACGAGGGATAAATAACGTTCTTTGTCTTGTTTGTCTAAATGAAAATAATGGGATAGTTGAGCTGATAGGTAGTATAAGTTGAAGTCGGGCATGGCCACTCCTCCCAGTTCCGTTGGATTCTTCAGTGCTTGCCATGACAGTTTGTGGCGGCCCGTTCCCCACACAAAAGAGTTAAGGATAGCCTCAATGGATTTGAAAATTTGCAAGGGTAAATACGTAGGGGCATGCCACAGGACATATAAGAATTTGGGGAGGAGGACCATTTTAATCATGTTAACTCGGCCCATCACTCCAAGTGGCAACTTGGCCCACGTCTGTGTTTTAGACTTCAGAATGGTTATTAAGGGTTCTATGTTGAGACGAACGTAGTCTTCTGGGGACCGGGTCACCACAATGCCCAAATAAGTCATGGCACTAACTCTGAGAAGCGGTGAACTGGCTTGCATCTCTGTAGGAACACTGATATCCAACGGAAGGATCTGGGATTTGTCCCAATTGATTTTTAGACCTGAGTATCTACCAAAATTTTGTATCACCTCGAGAGCTACCTGTAAGGAGGGACCCGCATCCGCCAGGTAAGTAACATATCATCAGCGTATAAGCTGATTTTCTCCTGCAAATTAACATGGTTCAGCCCTCTAATTCCCGAGTGTGTTCGGAGAGACGAGGCAAGGGGTTCTACCGCTAGGGCATACAAAAGGGGAGAGAGAGGACATCCCTGCCTCGTGCCCCTGGAGAGAGGGAACGAGTCAGAAGTTTTCCCATTGACCAAGACCCTGGCGCTAGGGTTCTGGTATAACAGTCTAATCCACTTAATGTATCTAGGCCCGAAGCCAAATTTTCTAAGGCATTCCCAAAGGTACGCCCACTCGACTGAGTCGAACGCCTTTGCGGCGTCTAGGGACACCACAACTCTAGAACCCAGGGTATCGTGTTCAGTCTGGGTATTCATGAAGAGTCTACATAGGTTAAACGCTGTGTTTTTAGCTGGCATAAACCCAGTTTGATCTGGGTGAATCAGTGTGTGGATGACTACATTGAGACGAAGCGCCAGGATCTTGGCCAATATCTTTATGTCTAATTGAAGCAGAGATATTGGGCGGTAGGATTCAGGTAGTTCCAAATTTTTCCCAGGTTTGGGAATTAGTATTATATTTGCCTCTGACATGGAGGAGGGGAGGGTCTCAGACTCGAATATGTACGCAAACAACTCATGAAGTTTGGGAACAAGGGTCTCACTGTAGGTTGTGTAGAATTCTAGTGGTAATCCATCTGCTCCTGGAGCCTTGGATGGATTGAGTAGTGAGATTGCCTTCGTAATCTCCTGTTCAGTGATGGGGGCTTCAAGTATTTCAACTTGGGGTAAAGTGAGAGAAGGCAGTTCTATACTTGATAACATGGATATTATTTCTTCTGTGGGATAGTTAGCAGTGGAAGAATATAGTGATGTGAAGAAGGACCGAAATTCTTCGGCAACCTCCCCTGGGCCTGTCACCAGTCTGCCGGCGGCTGTCCGAAGAGATACCACCGTGGGTGGTCTATGATCTAAATGCGCTAGATACGCCAATAGGCGACCCGCCCTCTCACCGCATTCGTATTGTCTTTGCTTGTTATAGTAGATTTTCCTATCCGCTTTCTCAAAGTGAAGGTTATTAACTAGTCTGGCCTGCATTTTTAGTTGGTCTGCCGTGAGTGTAGAGGGATGGTCTGTAAAGTTTTTTTCTGCTACTAGTAAGGATTGCTCTGCTTGTCTAAGTATTTGCGAGGATGTTTTGCGGAATCGGGAGATACGATGGGAGAGGATTAGGCGGGCATGGGATTTAAAAGAGTCCCAGACCACGCCAAAGGGTGCCGTGCCTTTGTTTGTGTGGAAGAAAAAGTCCCACTCTGAAGCGGCCTCTTCCAGATCAGGGATGACCTTCAGCCAGAATGGGTTAAGCTTCCAATTGTAATTTGTGGGGGGGTGAGTCAATTTTCAGTTTAATCCAATATGGGGCGTGGTCCGATAATATGCGTGGACTGAACCCCACCTCCCCTAACAGGGGGGAAAGAGTGCGTGATATCAAAATAAGGTCAATTCACGACATGGTGTTGTGTGATGTGGAAAAACATGAGTATGTTTTACTTGTTGGATTGCGATACCTCCAGGTATCTATAAGTGCCAGGTCATTTATGGTCCTTCCAAATCTAGTGAATGATTGGGATGGATCCCCCCGGGGTGTCATCGAGATTCGATCCAGCTCAGCATTCATAATATTGTTAAAATCACCGAGCCACAGTGCGGGCACAGTGGGATAGTGAGACATAAACGCCAACCCCTCATGTAGAGCGTTAAATTGAAAAGGAGGGGGTATGTAGAAGGCCATAATTAGCAATTCCAAACTATTCACCCTAGCGTGCAAAAATAAAAATCTGCCCTGGGGGTCAAATTTAATAGTTAGTAGCACAAACTGTACTGTCTTTGCCACTAGTATAGCAATACCCCTGGAATTAGCGGTATATGGCACTTGATATAACCATCCCACCCAAGGCTTTTTGAGTGACAGTTGAAGCTGGCCTGTAATGTGGGTCTCCACTAGTACCATAAGGTCTGCGCGCTGTGCTTTAAGGTATGAGAGGACTGCTATCCGTTTAGGTCTTGCTCTGATACCCCTTACATTCCATGTAAGACATTTAACCTCCATCGTACCAAGTATCTAAAATACTGAAGTGCCGGACAGAAGTCGCCCAAGGTAGCACAGGCCGTCCCAAAATCGGGGAGGCCCATACCACCTCCCACCACCCTTCAAACGTGAGTGCGGTGGGGTAGGGCCGGCATCTCCCGGCAACATATCGCATGTCCAGTTTAGGTTGTAGCCCAACCCAGTGCAAATCCTCCATAAGTCCAGCCATACACCATAATTTGTTACTTTTCATCGTATAACATATGTACCAAACATAAAGCCAGTCAGAACAGTCCAACTGGATCTGCAACCAAACTCTGGCGTACCCGGGTGAACAATGCATCTTGTATTTGTCAAATGCAGTTTGCTGGAGCCGGGCACGCCAGGGAAACCATACTTGTGATAAACAATAAACATAGTGAACGTTACAGAATAATTGAAAAACAGCGGGCTTCATAGGGATACCCGCAACTAGGGGAGCGACATGTCGCTGTAAAACAAGCATTAGCAAAAAAGAGTGAGATCTAAATCAGGGGGCATAATGCTTAGAGTCCCTTTTTCCAGGTGTCACAGCGGGTGACCGCTTGCCTTTCGGATATAGAAAATTAGGTCTAAGGCATATGTTTACTCGCTGGGTATACATCCAAGGCCCCCAATTGGAAGTGCGGGTAGCTTGGGCAACACGGGGAGTAAGGATCATCAAGGGGGATAAGGCAGTCAGAAGTGAAATACTGATCGAGGAGTAAACCACTTATATGTGTGAAGATTATTCACACGCAGTTAGTACACAAAGAGGGGGAGAAAGTAGCCAACGGTGGTAATTGTACGGTACCTGTGCATAGTTATAAAGCCGAACTGTTCAGGGAGCAAAATATCCTCCAGGTCCGTGTCATGTCAGGTATAATGTGGTGGGGAACTGTGGCTATCAGGCTGGTTCACGGCCCAGAGGCACTCTGTTCTCCAACCAGGCAAACACCGCCTCCGGAGTGTCAAAGAAGTGAGCTCGGTCTGCATCAGCCACCCGTAGTCTCGCGGGGAAAAGCATGGCATACGTGTAATGGCGGATCCGCAATTGACGCTTCGCTTCAGTGAAGAGAGCCCTCTTCTTTTGGACGTCCGCCGAAAAATCCGGGAATACCTTGATTTCAACGTTTTGAAAGGGGATATTACCCTTCAGTCTTGTGAGTCTGAGGACGGCGTCACGATCTCTGAAATTTTGCATTTTAGCGATGAAGGTTCTCGGCGGCGTGCCTTGAGGAGGAGGCTTCGCCGCCAGTCTATGTGCCCGCTCTATCACAAATGAGGTGGAAAATTCCGTTCTCCCGAAAGTGTTTATGAGCAAATTCTCGAAAAAGGAAGGGGGGTCAGAGCCTTCAGAACCTTCGGGCAGGCCAACAAAACGTAGGTTACACCTCCGCAGGCGATTTTCCATATCGTCCTGCTTAGCAAGCACCATGTTAAGTTGGTGCTGCAGGCGCTCAGTGTGGACTTGGAGTGGCGGCAACTCGTCTTCAACAGTGCTGATGCGGGTTTCCGTTTCTGTCACCCGGTCCCTCAGTTTCTGCAGGTCTTGTCGAATCAATGAGACATCGATCTTGACCTCTTCAATTTTGCTCGTTAGTGTGCTTTTACAATCCGAGATTGCCTCCAATACACGTGTGGTGTCCTCTGTAGCCGTGTCAGTATTAGAGGACGGGCCGGCGCCATTTTCTCCCCCATGCTCCTTGTCTGTATTCCGATATTTAGCCAGTTTAGCGGCGGGGTCTGTCTTCGGTTTTGTCGGTGACATGTTCCCCGTGTGCAGGAGAGGTTAAGAGATCCAGGAGTAGACGGCAAGAAGGATTTTCTAATCCAGGATAGGTATAGTCGGATAATCGGTTAGCGGAGCTCCCGACTTTCACTCCTCACGCCATGCCAGTCCAGGCCACGCCCCCAAGGGAATTGTCCTTTACTTCTCTATTTGGTATGAAACCTGATTGGTCGGCTGAGATCCAGCTGGGTAGTAAGGGAAGTAAGCGATTTGCCATTACTTTGGCGAATAATTAAATGTCAACGTTTATTAATGATATTGGCCTAAAACTGTTACATAGGGTGGGATCCTTATCAGGTTTAGGAATGACAGAGATATGAGTGGAAAGGGATTCTGGACGTATGCCTGAAGAGTGAGAGATAGAGTTTGAGTAAGCGGAGAGGCGAGGGAGTAAAATGTCCCTGAATGTTTTATAATATAAAATAGTAAACCCATCCGGTCCAGGGGCTTTACCGGACGGGGAGGACTACAGTGCGGCCTGGAATTCTTCAACTGAGAAACTTTCCTCTATTTCTTTGAGGACAGATAAGGGCAATTTAGGTAGGATGGCATCTTTCAAGTAGGAGAGCATACGGTTTCTTCTCTCTTTTTGAGGTAAAGAGGATAAGTCGTTTTTAACATTATAAAGGTCCGCATAATACTCTCTAAAAGCCTTAGCAATATCTGGAGTTGCATGGACAAGCTCTCCTGTAGAAAGTTTGATTTTGGAAATAAATGACTGCGACTGTTTATTTTTTAATGATCTAGCCAGTAATTTACTGGGTTTGTTCCCCCACTCATAAAATTTCTGCGATATGCGTTGGAATTTTCTCTTAGTGTCTAAATTAAGAAGGGATTTTAATTCCTCTTGTTTAAGTGTGAGGGATTGGAAGTGCTCAATATGCAGAGAGAGTTTATGCTGTTTGTCAAGGTCCGCTATTTGTTGTAGAACCTGATTCATTTGTTGACCATGTTCCCTTTTTTTCCTAGCTCCAAGCTCAATAAAACGGCCCCTAATAGTAGCCTTATGAGCTTCCCAAACAATGGAGGGAGAGGTATCAGAGGGCTTGTTTTCCTTAAAGTATTGTGATAAATGAGAAGCCAACAAGGAAACCTCAGCTTCATTAGTAAGAAGGGAGTCATTAAGTTTCCAGTTGTTATTGCGCCGTGGTAAGGAAGACATGGTCAACGTCATTGACACAGGTGCATGGTCTGAAACAAATGCGGTGCCTATGTGGGTAGATTGTAGGAGGGGGAGATGAAAATTGTCTAGGAACATGTTATCTATTCTAGAATAGGACTGGTGTGTTGTGGAAAAATGTAAAAAGTCCTTCTCCTTGGGATGGAGGAGGCGCCAAACATCCATTAATTGAAGGTCCAGAAGCCTTTTTTTGATACATTTCAGTCATTTGAAAGGCACGTATCCAATATTGGGTCTAGTGCCATGTTTATGTCTCCCGCTAGAAGGGTAAGACCCTTGGCGAAGTGTGACGATTTAATTAAGATTTGTGAGAAAAAAGTAGGCTGATTTTGATTTGGACAATATACATTTGCCAAAGTACATTGAGTGTTGCCTAGGAAGCCCCTAAGGAAAAGAAAATGACCATGGTCATCCGCTAACATATCAGATAACCTAAAGGATACATTTCTGCAAAATCCAATGGCTACACCCTTAGCTTTATTGGAGTCCGATAAGCTATAGTACCACTGCGGAAAGTGGGGTGAAGTCAATTTAACAGGTGTTGTGTGGGTTAGATGCGTTTCCTGAAGAAAGGCAATGGAGCATGCGGCCTGTTTTAGTTCACAAACTATTTGGTGTCACTTAGCAGTGACATTAGGACCCCTGACATTGTGTGATATAACCTTTAATGTAGCCATTGTTAAAATAAAATGTGATCCTTCAGCTTATCCTGACATGCATGCCAGCGGGAAGGGGGGGTGGAGGGGGGGGATTATTTGGAGAGAGAAAGAGAGAAAAGAGGAAGAGGATGAGCATATATGGAAATTACATACATGAATCAAAAAACTTGTGGGAAACAAATGATTAACACGCAGAAATCTGCAGTGGTCCCATTGGGGGAAGAGAGAGCGAGAGGCCATCCCAATCCCTGAACAGGGATTGAATAGGACAGCTTAAGGCCACTCGCACTCGCCAACACCAGAAGGAGAGGGGGGGAACGTGGTTACGCTGTAGGGAAGGGGTAGTGAGGGAAGTGCGCCCCGACAGCACGCGGCCTGTAAAAAAAGAACAAATAACTTTTAACTATAAGTAAACAATTAGTTCCAGTTAGAAATATAAAGAACATTTATGTAGGACCAGGATCATTTCAACCAATATGTATCCTACCAGGTAACATAAGTGTGGACCCAACTGGAGCGTGAACCAAATAACAAAAGAAAAAGAAAATATAGAACCTTGGTCAATGGTGAGTCAGCTCAGGCCATGCATAGTCAAACAAAAGTAGAAAAAACTGCGGCCAAAACCGGACTCTGTAGAAAAAAAAAACCCTGTAGGAGAATGATTGTCTACATTAATGAGATTAGTGTAAATGCTTTTGTGTAGAGCCTGGGAGAGAAGTACGTCTTTTCTTTGAGGGGGTTTTTCTCCAAAGTGTATCCGTTGGATTCGAAAATTTGGGGATTGGATCCTGCCAGCCTGGGAGCTCCATGGACGGAAGGTGAAGATCTTGTAAAAAGGTTGAGAGTTCCTCAGGAAATCTTAGTGTATGGGAACGGCCATTTTTTGTAGCAATCAGACAGGCTGGGAAGCCACATCTGTATGTGATCCCATCTGAGCGTAGTTGATCAAGGAGCGGCTTTAGGGCTCTACGGCGGTCCAAAGTATCCTTGGAGAGGTCTGGATATATGGTGATGACTGCCCCGTCAAAGTCTATGTTAGGCAGGCCCCGCATTTTCATCATAACAGCATTTTTGTCCTCAAAGTAATGCAAACGACAGATAACGTCCCTGGGCTGGTCTGAGTTAGCATTACGGGGTCTCAGTGCATGATGCACACGGTCAAAGCGTAACGGTGCAGTGACAGGGTTGCCCAGGATGGTATTAAAAATGCCTCTTATAGATGGTTCAAGGTCATTATCTGAAGTCGCTTCCGGTAGACCTCGAACATTTATATTATTTCTACGGTTACGGTTTTCGAGGTCTTCAAGCTTATACAGAGAGGCCCGATGGGCAAATGCCAGCTGGGTAACAGTGTCCTGTAATTCTTTAATGGCTATGGCTTGTGTGTCCTGCTGTTGCTCCGTTTCCTCTACTCTGACCAAGATATGTGACATATCAGATCTAACAGCGGTCATTTCTTTTTTAATGGATTTCTCCAAACTGTGAAACATACCTGTGAGTTCTTTTTTGAGACCGCTCATTAGTGTAGTCATTTCGGAACCAGCATGAGATCCAGGGTCGTCCATAAGGTCCGAGTAATATGAGGAGGCTGGAGAGCTCTCCCTCACAGAGGCAGCGTGAGATGATGGAGAGGCGCTCGTTCTCGAGGTTCTGGCCTGGTCGCCATGTGCATTGGCTAAGTATTGCTGAATGGAACCTGTGGAAACTGGAATGGACAGTGATCTCTTGCTTGAAGGTTTACCTGAGGCAGACCGGAGTTTAGGCGTTTTGGCTGGCATAACTGGAACTATACGGCGGATAGCTGCAAGGGGCACCCCCTACTCACATCTGTTCAATGCCGTGCACACATCAAGATAAGGTTATCATGCAGAAAGATACTCATGCAGGTAGTGTGCAAATAGAAATAAATTCACTTAAGCAGCAACAGAGAGGAGCTAGGAGATTTATCTTGAGTAAAGTCTATAGGAACAGGAGCTTAGCAGAGAATGTAATAGCTTAAAATGTACTTGAGAGTATTTGGAGCACAGACTGATATGGTAAGTATTAGGAGCACCAAGATGGCCGCCGTCCTCCAGAAGCAGGCCGAAGCCACGGACTTTCCTAAAAAACGCTCCTTACCGGCCTGGAGCATCTCTATAAAATGCAGAATTCGGGGACCCGGTGGTTCGATAGTGCGGAGACAATATTAAGAGAGCCAGCAGAGGAAAGAATAGGCGGATGCCGCGTTACTCACTGTGTCCTTGAGATGTAAAGGCCGGAGTGGCAGGCCGCAAGATGACGCCTGGTCGAGGGGAGCCGGAGGCAGAAGAGGGGATCCTGAGGTAATATTACCCCACCACATGGGCCATGTGTGATAGCCGATGGCGACCTGACATAGGAGCCAGGACAAAGGTCCCTCGTGTCCTCCAATTCGTGGGAGAGGAGAGCGGCGGGCTCCGGGGATTCAACAGGCCCCAAGATGGCGGCGGGTACACAAGGTATAGGTCTGGCTGCAGGTCAGAGTCTAAAAACTGCAGCAAATTCAGCCAATATCCCGCAGCGTCAGCAGTAGAGGGAAGCCAGTCTCTCTTGTTAGTGAATTGAAGTTTGAGAGAGTATAAATGAGCTAGGATGGCTGTGGAGTGTTTTGACCGGAGCTCGGCTTCCACACGTCCTCTCTGTTGCCCGTCCAGACATGTCCCCAGTGTATGGGAGTTTAGTGTGAGTAAAGGTATTGCAGGGAGAGAGAGTTGCTAGTATAGTGTGATGCCACAGCTATACAGTGCTATATACTTTACAACACTATATTCAGTGTTGTATTTTTCTACAAATACTTTGCCGTAAACTATAGTCTTTATGGTCTGAGAGAGTGAAGTGTGAGCCCTTTTTATTCACCATGGTTTTAACTCTTTTTACGAGAGTAGGTCTATCTTTTTGTAATTTTTGGGTCAGCAAAAACTTTTATTGCTGTGTTTCTGCTGTCCCCTCTTTCTGTATTTTTTTAAAATTTTGTATTTTATTTATCATTTACTTTTTTCATAAAAAAGGGTTTTATTTTGATTTGGGGGTTTTATTGTTTGTTTGGGTTTTCTTTTTACCTTCCGCTTTATTTTATTTGTGTTTATTCACTCTGTGTAACTAAATTTTGCTTTAATCTAGTTACATATAACACCTGCCAAGTCTCTCTGTTTACCATTGTGGCCTAGTAAAAACACCTACATGGTGTGCATTGTGTTCATTAAATATTTCTGGTTCTTATCTGTAAAATAAAAACTGATTTTCTTTCTGAACATCATATGCCTTATCTCTTCTTCTAACTAGCCAAGTACAAATGCCTATACAATATGTACAGTGCCTTGAAAAAGTATTCATACCCCTTGAAATTTTACACATTTTGTCATGTTACAACCAAAAACGTAAATGTATTTTATTGGGATTTTATGTGATAGACCAACACAAAGTGGCACATAATTATGAAGTGGAAGGAAAATTATAAGTGTTGTTCAAATTTTTTTACAAATAAATATGTGAAAAGTGTGGCGTGCATTTGCATTCAGCCCCCTTTACTCTGATACCACAGACTAAAATCTAATGCCTTCAGAAGTCACCTAATTAGTAAATAAAGTCCACCTGTGTGTAATTTAATCTCAGTTCTGTGAGGCCCTCAGAGGTTTTTTAGAGAACCTTAGTGAACAAACAGCATCATGAAATTCAAGGCAGGTCTCCAGACAGGTCAGGGATAAAGTTGTGGGGAAGTTTAAAGTAGAGTTAGGTTATAAAAAAATACCCCAAGCTTTGAACATCTCACAGAGCACTGTTCAATCCATCATCTGAAAATGGAAAGAATATGGCACAACTGCAAACCTACCATACATGGCTGTCCTCCTAAACTGACAGGCCAGGCAAGGAGAGCATGAATCAAAGAAGCAGCCAAGAGGCCCATGGTAACTCTAAAAGAGCTGCAGAGATCCACACCTCAGGTGGGAGAATCTGTCCAAAGGACAACTATTAGTCGTTACACAAATCTTGCCCTTATGGAAGAGTGGCAAGAAGAAAGCCATTTTTGTAAGAAAGCCAAAGGAAGTCCCATTTGCAGTTTGTGAGAAGCCATTTGGGGGACACAGCAAACATGTGGAAGAAGGTGTTCTGGTCAGATGAGACCAAAATTAAACTTTTTGACCTGAAATCAAAAGCTGTGTGGCAGAAAACTAATACCACACATCACCCTAAACACACCATCCCCACAGTGAAACATGGTGGTGGCAGCATCATGTTGTGGGGATGCTTTTCATCAGCAGGGACAGGGAAGCTGGTCAGAGTTGATGGGAAGATGGATGGAGCCAAATACAGGGCAATCTTAGAAGAAAACCTGTTAGAGTCTGCAAAAGACTTGAGGCCGGGGCGATGGTTCACCTTCCAGCAGGACAACAACCCTAAACATAAAGCCAAAGCTACAATTGAATGGTTTAGATCAAAGCATATTCATGTGTTAGAATGGCCCAATTGGATTTAAATCCAATTGAGAATCTGTGGCTAGACTTGAAAATTGCTGTTCACAGAGGCCCTCCATCCAATCTGACAGAGCTTGAGCTATTTTACAAAGAAGAATGGGCAAAAATGTCGCTCTCTAGATGTGCAAAGCTGGTAGAGCCATCCCCAAAAAGACTTGCAGCTGTACTTGCAGTGAAAAGTGGTTCTACAAAGTATTGACTCAGGGCGGCTGAATACAAATGCACACCACACTTTTCACATATTTATTTGTAAAACAATGTTGAAAACCATTTATAATTTTTCTTCCACTTCACAATTATGTGCCACTTTGTGTTGGTCTATCACATAAAATCCCCAAAAAACATTTATGTTTTTGGTTGTAACATGACAAAATGTGGAAAATGTCAATCGGTATGAATACTTTTTCAAGGCACTGTATGGCTGCTGTCTTTGAAGTATCCTACTCTGTTATTTCACTATATTTTTTAGGTCTCCTTAACAAATGCCTCAACTGTGGAATGTTAGCATGTTGTTTTGAGATGTCTTGGTACAGTCTGTGTTGACATTCTGCTACAATATTGTACAATACAGTGATTTGGTAAAAATAAGATCACAAGCCATACTACGTGACTTGTTTTGACACTGTTTGACAATCTATATGAAGTTGATAGCATTAGATTTATTTTTTAAAGTATATCGTTTTTGATAGATTTTAGCTATATAGTTCCTGCTACTTCCAGTACTCAATTGTGATCTATCACCTCTACACATAAGAACTGTTGTCTTTGAAAAAACTACTGAATGAAGCCCTTTTTGTGGAAATCATGAAAGGAAAATGAAAAAATGAAAAATGAAATTATTATGCATGCAATTTATGTGATGCCACAATACGGTGTTGGTAATGCTGTCCCTGGGACTTGTAATGTTAAAACCATGTACAGCTTCAAGGAATCCCCTAAGCTTGTACCTTGAAGAAGTTTTGTATTTTCAATAATGTCCTTTAAGACACCTGAAAAGACCCTCTTCTTGCTAATAAATGTATTAATATTTTTTAATTTGTAAATGTTCCCCAGGGCACTGCTCTTTGCTAGATAAACTTTTGCGTATTAGCCCAGAAAATATCCATCATGGATTTCCAAGATTCATCTCCCACAGAATTCTGATTTGGTATAATGCTCCCAAACCTGCATCAAACCAAACCCAGGTATATTCATCTCATCACTAGTAGTGTCACAAAGGCAAGTAAGGGCAAGTAGGGCAAGTAAAAATGTAATAATAAATAAATAAAAAAAGTTCTGTGCCTTGACTATGCAGCCAATAAAAAGTTCCATGCAGTAAGTCTGGAAAAGAGTCACCAAGTATCACAGTAGCTGGGAAGGTCATCCTTCAGAAGAGTAGCAGAGAGGAGATTAGCAAATGCTTCTCTCACTAAGTTACTCAAAAAGTCAATCATACTGCTTCAATGTGGACCAGGATAGTAGCTTCAATCCTGCAGTCTGTTGTCCTGAACCTTACTTCATGTCACTGCATGCCAACATACAAGGGGCTTCTTTAGTCACTTCATATTTTGGTTGTGGCTGAGTTGTTTGAGTTACTAGGGGAATCCACAGAATGCTTCCTGTCTGTAAACTGCAGCTGGCAATTCCCACATGAAAGTTCCCTTCCTTGACCACATACCCTACTTCTGCCACACAAAAAAATTCAAATTGTACACAAATGTACCGGTTGGTTGTTAGAAACTTCAGGTTCTGCAAACTGTTTGTGTTTTATGATTTATTCTACAGCATCAGCTATGTTTAGCTTAATAGTTCTAGGTTACCAACTTTCTGCAGAAACTGTTCAATCATTTACTGATGATCTTGTATTGTTTCAGCTGAAGGATTTTTTCTATATACCAAACATCAAACTCCTTTCCATTTATCAGCTTCCACTAATAAATTATCTTACTTAGAAATGTAAAATGAATCCAATACTTTTTGCCAAATCCGTTTAAATCAATCACATCCCCTGATTCTAGTTTCTGTAGTTTCTATAATTTGAACATTATAATATGAGGGCAGATAAGAAAGACAATACTGTTCTATGTCTGCTACATCATGTATTTGTGGTTTAGACATATAATGCCGCGTACACACGAGCAGACTTCTCGTCGGACTGAACGCCGAAGGACTTTTCGACAGAGTTCCGACAGAGTTCCAACGAAACAGACTTGCCTACACACGATCACACCAAAGTCTGATCCTTTCGAACGTGATGACATACGACTGGACTAGAAAAGGAAGTACAATAGCCAGTAGCCAATAGCTGCCCTTGCGTCATTTTTGGTCCATCGGACTAGCATACAGAAGAACGGTTTGTTCGATAGGAATAGGAATTGAGTCCGTCGGAAAGATTTGAAATTTGTTCTATTTCTAAGGTCCATCAGATTTTGCGACAGAAAAGGTCAAATGAAGCCCACACACAATCGAATTGTCCGACGGATTCGTTCCGTCGGACCTTTGATGCCAAAAAGTCCGGTCGTGTGTACGCGGCATAATTCTCAGAGGGAAAAATTTGAAAAAATACCCTTCTTTTCTTCTTGGTGGAAAATGTTTATGTAATTTTTATCCAGTAAGAATTCCACTAAAGAGCTTTATGATGTTATAGCTTAGAGCAGAAGCAGCAAAAGATGCAACAACGGAATCCTTATCAACTGCTTTAATTCACCTTGTACATTTATCAAAAAGTATCCAATTTTTTTCTTTTTGTTTCCATTCTAGTATGCCTGCAGTAAACCTTTTTGCACAATTTTAACTTAGTGTTTCTGTTTTGCTGAAAGCTTTGATTGCTTCCTGTAGTTTCTTATCTTTGGTTTGAGTGCTTAATACAACAGATGCATTCTTTTGATTTTTTTCAGGAGCCAAAAACTCATGAAAAAATAGCATTTTACATGCATGGATCACGTTTACACTTCTGCATCTTAGCTCCTAACTATTTCATGTTTTCTGTCTGCTTTTCAATTTTTAATTTATAATCTTCTGTGAACTTCTAAAAGTTGAAGGGGTTAGTTGCCCTTTGTATTCCATCTGCCAAGCTCCCAATTTTCCCTTTCTTGGCACACATAGGACATAGTCATATGGGCTTTCCTTCTTCTCCTGCAAGGCATTTCTACCAGTCTAGGGTGGAGGTCAGCACACTAGGGGTGTATCTGTCTACACTTTAAAGGCTTATATGCTGCATTTTCTGGACAGAAATTTAAAGGGATACATATAACATCATATAACCTCCTCTCAGAGAACATATGAAATCAGTATTTTTCATGAAGTCAACACTTTCTTTTTTTTTTACTGCTGAACACCTCATTGCTCTTTAAAACTATGGCCTCTAGTGTCTCATAGCACTGTAGGCTGCTAAAGTCTGTAATAAATAGTCTCTTACCCTTGAGGAGTTTAAATGTGAGAAGCAAAGATTTTTCAATGAAATCAATCAATCAATCAAGCCGAGTTCGTCCCTGCATTCTCCGCCAGTTTTTAGCCTCAGTCAAAGTAGTCTGCCATACAAAACTTGAGACTTCTAGGCTGGCAAAGCTTCAGTAGACATATTTATTCTTAGCATAGCGGGATACAAATAACATCAGCCATTCAGAAGGGAAAGAGAAGGTAAGAGAGGGTCAACTTTCAGAGTTTTAAATTTCTCTGAAGACTATCTTTACAATACGGATGAGCTTCGAGTTTGAGTCGAACCCATGTTCGGCTCGAACATCACATGTTCGACCGTTCATCGAATTTTGAATGGCGTGGCATGTCACGGCCCATAATTCACTGCGGCATCGCAGTGCATTGCTGGCTGATGATTGGCCAAGCATACACTATGACCTGCATGCTTTGGCCAATCACAGCGCGGTAAGAACAGAGAGCCATAATTGGCCAAAGCCAGGGTGGCTTTGGCCAATTATGGTTCAGGGGGTTTAGTACATGCCCCACACTATATAAGGCCGCCTGCGTGGTGGCCTTGTGTAGTGTGTTGCGGCGGCGGAGAGATAGACAGAGAGACAGTGTAATTTGATTTAATACAGAGTAGGCAGGCAAGTCAGTTAGCTGCCCTTACAGTGTATTGTGTATATATATGCATCCTAGGTGTTATATATATATATATATATATATATATATATATATATATATATATATACACACTGTATTCAGTTTAGCTAGATCCGTTCCTGTTATTCTCTTCCTACTGACAGGCAGGCGTTTTTACAGTATTTACAGCTACCTGAAGAAAATTGCTGGTGTTCTTCTGATCCTATTAGTCCTATTAGCTACAGTATATACAGTTAGTGTAGTGCGTCCTATGCACAGTGTGCACCTAAAGCTACCTGAAGAAAATTGGTGGTGTTCTTCTGATCCTATTAGTACCACAGGCAGCTGCAGTATTTACAAGTTAGTGTAGTGCATCAACTGCACAGTATGCACCTAAAGCTACTCGAAGAAAATTGGTGGTGTTCTTCTGATCCTATTAGTACCGCAGGCAGCTGCAGTATTTACAGTTAGTGTAGTGCGTCCTCTGCACAATGTGCACCTAAAGCTACCTGAAGAAAATTGGTGGTGTTCTTCTGACCCTATTAGTACCACACGCAGCTGCAGTATTTACAGTTAGTGTAATTTGTCCTCTGCACAGTGTGCACCTAAAGCTACCTGAAGACAATTGGTGGTATTCTTCTGATCCTATTAGTACTGCAGGCAGCTGCAGTATTTACAAGTTAGTGTAGTGTGTCCTCTACACAGTGTGCACCTAAAGCTACCTGAAGATAATTGGTGGTGTTCTGATCCTATTAATACCACAGGCAGGCAGCTGCAGAATTTAAAGTTAGTGTACTGTGTCCTTTGCACAGTGTGCACCTAAAGCTACTTGAAGACAATTGCTGTTGTTCTGATCCTATTAATACCACAGGCAGGCAGCTACAGTATTTACAGTTAGTGTACTGTGTCATCTGCACAGTGTGCACCTAAAGCTACCTGAAGAAAATTGGTGGTGTTCTTCTGATCCTATTTGTACCACGGGCAGGCAGCTGCAGTATTTACAGTTAGGGTACTGCGTTCTCTGTACAGTGTGCACCTAAAGCTACCTGAAGACAATTGCTGTTGTTCTGCTCCTATTAATACCAAAGGCAGGCAGCTACAGTATTTACTATTAGTGTACTGTGTCCTCTGCACAGTGTGAACCTAAAGCTACCTGAAGAAAATTGGTGCTGTTCTTCTGATCCTATTATTACCACAGGCAGGCAGCTGCAGTATTTACAGGTAGTGTACAGTGTCCTCTGCACAGTGTGCACCTAAAGCTACCTGAAGAAAATTGGTGGTGTTCTTGTGATCCTATTAGTACCACAGGCAGGCAGCTGCAGTATTTACAGTTAGTGTACTGCGTCCTCTGCACAGTGTGCACCTAAAGCTACCTGAAGACAATTGCTGTTGTTCTGCTACTATTAGTACCACAGGAAGGCAGCCACAGTATTTACAGTTAGTGTACTATGTCCTCTGCACAGTGTTCACCTAAAGCTACCTGAAGAAAATTGGTGGTGTTCTTCTGATCCTATTAGTACCACAGGCAGCTGCAGTATTTACAGTTAGTGAAGTGCGTCCTCTGCACAGTGTGCACCTAAAGCTACCTGAAGACAATTGGTGGTATTCTTCTGATCCTAATAATACTGCAGGCAGCTGCAGTATTTACAGTTAGTGTAGGGCGTCCTCTGCACAGTGTGCACCTAAAGCTACCTGAAGAAAATTGGTGGTGTTCTTCTGATCCTATTAGTACTGCAGGCAGCTGCAGTATTTACAAGTTAGTGTAGCGCGTCCTCTGCACAGTGTGCACCTAAAGCTACCTGAAGAAAATTGGTGGTGTTCTTCTGATCCTATATGTACTGCAGGCAGCTGCATTATTTACAAGTTAGTGTAGTGCGTTCTCTGCACAGTGTGCACCTAAAGCTACCTGAAGAATATTGGTGGTGTTCTTCTGATCCTATTAGTACCCCAGGCATCTGCAGTATTTACAGTTAGTGTAGTGCGTCCTCTGCACAGTGTGCACCTAAAGCTACCTGAAGACAATTGCTGTTGTTCTGCTCCTATTAATACCACAGGCAGGCAGCTACAGTATTTACAGTTAGTGTACTGTGTCCTCTACACAGTGTGCACATAAAGCTACTTGAAAAAAAATGGTGGTGTTCTTCTGATCCTATTAGTACCACAGGCGGGCAGCTGCAGTATTTACAGTTAGTGTACTGCGTCCTCTGCACAGTGTGCACCTAAAGCTACCCGAAGACAATTGCTGTTGTTCTGATCAAATTAATACCACAGGCAGGCAGCTACAGTATTTACAGTTAGTGTGCTGCGTCCTCTGCACAATGTGCACCTAAAACTACCTAAAGATGATTGCTGTTGTTCTGGTCCTATTAATACCACAGGCAGCTACAGTATTTACAGTTAGTGTACTGTGTCCTCTGCACAGTGTGCACCTAAAGCTACCTGAAGAAAATTGGTGGTGTTCTACTGATCCTATTATTACCACAGGCAGGCAGCTGCAGTATTTATAGTTAGTGTACTGCGTCCTCTGCACAGTGTGCACCTAAAGCTACCTGAAGACAAATGCTGTTGTTCTGGTCCTATTAATACCACAGGCAGGCAGCTGCAGTATTTACAGTTAGTGTACTGCATCTTCTGCACAGTGTGCACCTAAAGCTACCTGAAGGCAACTGCTGTTGTTCTGCTCCTATTAATACCACAGGCAGGCAACTACAGTATTTACAGTTAGTGTGCTGCGTCCTCTGCACAGTGTGCACCTAAAACTACCTGAAGATGATTGCTGTTGTTCTGGTCCTATTAATACCACAGGCAGCTACAGTATTTACAGTTAGTGTACTGTGTCCTCTGTACAGTGTGCACCTAATGCTACCTGAAGAAAATTGGTGGTGTTCTACTGATCCTATTAGTACCACAGGCAGGCAGCTGCAGTATTTATAGTTTTTTTTTTAAATCAGAAAGGGTTTTATTGCTCATATGAAAGAAAAACATACATTACATTTATATATGCACCATAGTCAGCACTTCTTTTATCCACATAGTAATATAGCCATCAAAAAGTAGATATAGTTTGCATCATAGGTCTGTCAATATGTGGACAGCATGTCCCCTCTAGTAAAATCGGTAACATATTCTCCAATATCCACACACCCTCCTCCTCCGTTCTCCACTGCACATTCTCAGCATCTACCTGTCATATCTTTAAACACTTCTTAGCAGCCTCATCTGTACCAATTCCATAGGGCTTATTCCAGGCACATCCAACCACGGGTCCCACAACCTGTCAAATTTTCCAGGACTACCCCTGTGCTGGTAAATATATTTTACCATTATAAGCGTTTTTCCCATATTTAGTATCCATGTTTTACTATTAGGTGGCACGGCAGACTTCCATCCCATCAATATTAGCTTTCTGGCCTGGAACAACGCACGTGCAAAAGCAACTCTCGTCACTTCCTCCGCAATCACCCCCTCCAGAACTCCCAGTAAGCAACACAATGGATCTAGTGGTACATTGACCTGGAACACCTGGTTTAGTGTAGCCAGGACCTCTGTCCAATACCTGTGGAGTTTGGGGCATCGCCAGAGGAGGTGAATCAAGTCCCCAGACGCCGCCCTGCATCTGCCGCACAATGAGTCAGGAGCCTTGCCCATTCTATATAACTTTACAGGAGTGTAGTGTACTCTCAATAGAATATACAGTTGGGATACCTTCTGTGCCACGTTCAGTGAACAGGAGTTAACTGCTTGCAAAGCTTCTTCCCACACCTCCCCCGATAAGGGGCCCAAATCCGCCTCCCACTGAGCAGCCGCCTTTGTGGGATATCCCTCTAACAATGAGGCCAACAACATGTTATAGCATTGTGAAATTATGCCCTTAGTCTCCGACGCCTCCTGCATTATATGAAAAACCGGTGTGGGAAATTGGGACCAAACAGTTGCATCCCCTTGTGCTTTGATTGCATGCTTCAATTGAAGATAGTAAAACAACATACCGGTAGGCAGGGAGTATTTATCTTGTAAATCCTTAAACGATAACAGTGTTCCATTACTGAAGATCTGGTATAGATGTGTGATACCTCTACAGCGCCATCTGTGCCCCTGTTGGAGCTTAGCAAGCTCAACATATGTTTTATTTTCAAATATCAGGCTATATTTAGTAAAGCCCAAAACGTTTTGTAGTTGTTTAGCTTTGTTCCATACCTTCTGCAGAAGTGTATATGTGGGCATTTTTTTATTGGGTCTTTGAAAAAGGTGGGCCTCCAATCCCTCGGGTATTGACTCCGCCCTTTGCCCACCAGCATAAGCTTAGCAGATGAGCCCAGCGGCAGAGGGGCCATGGCACCTATCAGATGTTGCAGCTGAGCCGCTAGATAGTATATCCAAGGGTTTGGTAGGGCCAGGCCCCCTCCCTCCTTTGAGCGCTGTAACTGTTCCAACTTGATTCTAGGGGGTTTGGTATGCCACAGCAACAGCCGGAATAGGGAGTTAACCACCCTGAAAATTTTCAGCGTGACAACTACAGGCGTGTTGTGTAACAAGTAAAGAAATTGAGGCATCACAATCATTTTTATAAGGTTCACCTTTCCTGCCAGAGACATCTTAAGTTTATTCCACACATTTATCTTATCTCTAAACCTTGTCATCAGGGGGTAGACATTTAAGCTACAGAAGTCTGTGGGTTTAGGCGAGATGTGTATACCTAAATATTTAAAGGTGGAAACCACCGGTATCTGAGTCAGAGGTCTCACATTGGTCATTGGGGAATCGTCTATAAACATTAAGGCAGATTTAGTCCAGTTGATAGTGAGGCCTGAGAAACGGCCAAATTCAGTTATAAGTGACATTGCCTGGTCCAGGGATCCCTCTGCGTCTTCCAAGAACAAAAGCATGTCGTCGGCGTAGAGCATGATTTTTTCATGCAATCCACCATATTGGAAACCTCTAATCTGTGGGCAATCTCTCACCTGAGCCGCCAGGGGCTCTATTGCCAGTGCGAAGAGCAGGGGGACAGAGGGCACCCCTGTCTGGTCCCCCTACTCAACCCAAAGGCATGAGACACGCGATCGGCCACACGTATAGCCGCCCGGGGTGTATCGTACAATAGCCTAACCCACCTGATGAACCTGGGCCCGAACCCAAATTTGGCCAGAACCTCCCATAGATATCTCCAGCAAACACTGTCAAATGCCTTGTTGGCATCAAGAGACAACAAGGCTCTATGTCCCACAGACTCCGAGGGGGTCTGCATATTTAGGTATAGACGTCTAAGGTTGGTCGCTGTGGATGTACGTGGCATGAATCCTGCTTGATCTGAGTGAACTATTGTTCTAACAATCCTATTAACCCGTATGGCCAGTACTTTTGCTAGTAATTTAATGTCACTCTGAAGGAGCGATATAGGCCTGTAGGAGCCCAGATCTAAGGGGTCCTTACCCATTTTCAACAATAGTATAATGTTAGCTTTAGTCATAGTGGTTGGTAACCTTCCTAATTTAAAGGATGCATTTAATACTTCAAGCAGTTTAGGCAGGATAATTTCGCCATATTGGGTGTAGACCTCCATGGGGAGCCCGTCGTCTCCGGGGGCCTTACACGTAGGAAAAGAGGCAGCCGCCTCTCTCAGCTCATCCAGTGAAATTGGTGCCTCCAGCTCCCCCCTCGCCTGGTGGGTCAGGGCTGGAAGTGTTGTAGTGCCCATGTATGTCTGCAGCTCCTCATCTGTATAGCTGTCACACGGCTTATATAACTCTGCGTAGAAGGAAGCTAGCTCCTCTATAATTTTCTCCGGTTCATTCACCAGGCGCCCCGAGGAACTACGTAGCGCTCCTATGGCAGGGGACGACTGTTGAGATCTGGCTATCCTTGCTAACAATCTACCAGTTTTTTCACCCTCTTCGTAGAATGCTTGTTTGGTAAAGAACCTTTTACTTTCCGCGGTGGAGGCCCTCAACCGGTCCAGGGATTCCTGAGACAACATCCATGCCTCCCTCGCGGACTCTGATGAATCTAAAATAAAAGCAAGCTCCAATTGCTTTACCCGGTCCTCCACCTGTATCAGTAAGGCTGCGGAATTATGTTTTACATCAGCAATTTCAGCTATAAATGTGCCTCTCAGGCAGGCCTTAAAGGCATCCCATCTTATTAATAAGTTGGTTTGTCTCCGGTTGTCAAAAAAGTATTGTTCTATCTGTTTCGCTACTCTGTCATGAGAGGTTAAAAGCTTTAGCCAAAAAGCATTCAGCTTCCACGGTGCTCTTGGCAGTGTGGTCGCCGGTCTAGTAACAAGATAAGCAACCAAAGGAGCATGATCCGAGACCCTTGTGCATAACACTCAAGAGTTGAGGGGACCCCACACACAAGTCAATACGGGAAAGTGACCCATGGGTTTTGGAGAAGCAAGAAAATTGTTTTGTAGTAGGGTATTTAGCTCTCCATAGGTCTATCCAACCCGCTTCTATCAGTAATCTGCTCAGAACAGTGCCCCTGTTTCCCGAGGGTGGCCGTGCCGGGGGATGCTTGTCTAGTCTGGGATCTAAGTAACCATTAAAGTCACCCATGATCATTATTGGGACATCAGGTTTGTCAACTAGGTAAGTCAAGAGGAGCTGCAGGATTTCCCTGGAGAACGGAGGAGGTATATACACAAACACCAATATCAACGTCAAAGTATACAACCTGCAATGCAAAAATACATATTTGCCCATGGAGTCAATAACAGCGTCTAGTTCCTGGTAGGCCAAGGACTTATGTACCAGGACACTCACCCCGCGAGAATACGCAGTGTGAGTGGAATGGTAGGCCTTGCCTACCCAGGAATACTGCAGAAAACTGACCATATCCTTTGTTAGGTGAGTCTCCTGGAGGCCCACTATTGCTGGGTGAAATTTTTTCAGGCATGTGCTTATCATGGTACGTTTCAAGGGATCATGGACACCTCGGACGTTCCATGTCACAACTGGGGTGTTGGCCATATTTGGTGTACTGTGACAAGTCCTGGGTGATCCTGTTTCTTCGCCATTTCTTCTGGTCGTAGAGCATCAGTGCTTTTCTCAATGACCCAGATAGTCCCGGAGTAGCCTTCAGCGTTGTTTGGTAATGACGACCCTGGGCTTCTGTGCAAGAATGTGCGTGATGTCTTCATATTAAGAAGTGTCCTTCCTAACCGAAAATGTGTGTTCCGCGTTTTGGCTTCTGTACCTTGGATATGAGCAATTTTCCCAAAGTGGTCGGGGGGGGGATTCCCCCGTTCCGTCTGTGCATCTTAGATTATGCTGTAAACTGGTGCCAACCGGGCACATTTTAACCGGCTCCTTCAACTGGGCCAAAACTTGAATTTTCAAAAAAGTTCCTGTGGGTACAACTATCCCACCTTGGTATTTGCCGTTTCTTGGTATATCGCTTGTGGTCAAAGCTCTTGTCGCACGTTAACTTTGTGAAATACCGTGTTTCCCCGATAGTAAGACACCCCCGATTGTAAGACGTATCGGGAGTTTCAGAGGGGTCAGCTAATATAAGCCGTACCCCGAAAGTAAGACATATGTCTTACTTTCGGGGAAACACGGGGGGATTTGCTTCCAGTGACGTGCGGTACAAAGAGTGGGGCTGGGGGTGCGGGCCGCTGGGGGTGCGGGTCTCTGTCCCCCTCCGTTCTCCCCCTCCGTTCCGCTTTCCTCCTCTGTGCCTCCCCGCTGTCCCCTCCGTTCCCCCCTCCTTCTCTGTCCCCCTCCGTTCTTCCCCTCCGTTCCGCTTTCCTCCTCTGTGCCTCCCCGCTGTCCCCTCCGTTCCCCCCTCCTTCTCTGTCCCCCTCCGTTCTCCCCCTCCGTTCCGCTTTCCTCCTCTGTGCCTCCCCGCTGTCCCCTCCGTTCCCCCCTCCTTCTCTGTCCCCCTCCGTTCTCCCCCTCCGTTCCGCTTTCCTCCTCTGTGCCTCCCCGCTGTCCCCTCCGTTCCCCCCTCCTTCTCTGTCCCCCTCCGTTCTCCCCCTCCGTTCCTCCGTCCTCCCCCTCCTTCCTTTGTGAATAGACAGAGTCAGCTGACTCTGTCCATTCACATAACTGAAACATTGTAATCTCCTGTGATTACAATGTGTCAGTTTATGAATGGAGAGAAGCCGCTGTCTTCTCTCCTTTCATTCTCAGTGCAGCTGACGCTGCAGAGAAAGGGACTGGGGAATCTCTATCCTCTGTCTCTTTCTCTGTCTCAAGGGGGAGATATCAGAGGTCTGTTAAGACCCCTGATATCTCACCAAAGCCCCCCAACAGGGCTGATTAAAAAAAAAACAAAAAAAACACATATTGCAATAAAGAATAAAAAATTTTTTCCCAATATAAGACATACCCCGAAAGTAAGACATAGTGGGGCTTTTAGGGATAAAAAGAAAGTAAGACACTGTCTTACTTTCGGGGAAACACGGTAGTAACATTGTCCCGCAAAATATGTTGTAGACTGTAAAACATCTAGTGATGACTGACCAACTTCCCAGCTTCTCATAGTGTCGTTCACTCTCCCATATCTGCCTCTCTTCTCCTCCTTAGATCCTGCTCGTTGCGGTCCAACCAGGCGGACGCTTCGGCTGCAGATTCAAAGAATGTGGACTGACCTCTTGCCGTAATGCGTAATTTGGCCGGGTATAACATGGCATATGTGACTTGAATCTTCTGCAATCTTTTCTTTACCTCCGCAAACTTGGCCCTTTTGCGCTGTACCTCGGCCGAGAAGTCAGGATAAAAGGAAATTTTCGTTCCGTTATAGTGCACTGCACCCTTCTCCCTGGCCAATCGAAGTATTATTTCTCTGTCCTTATAGTTCAGGAGTCTGGCTAGCATTGATCTAGGTGGATTGCCTGGGGGGAGGGGTCTCAGTGGTGTACGGTGTGCTCGCTCCACTGCAAAGAGCGCGGTGAAAATATCTTTGCCAAATATGTCCTGTAACCACATTTCTGTAAATGCTGTGGGGTCCCTTCCCTCCACCTTTTCTGGGAGCCCCACTATGCGTACATTATTCCTCCTGAGGCGATTCTCGATGTCGTCATTTTTGGCGTTGGCCTGGGCTGCTTGCTGTAAAGCACTTCTAGTATCTCTAGTGAGGGGGGGTAGTATATCCTCCACCTCACTGATCCGTCCCTCCACCGCTGTGTTCTCTCCCTAATCTTTTGGAGGTCATGGCGCAGGAGAGAGACCGTCTCAGTGAGGCTCCCAAATTGCATTTTCAGTCCATTTGCAGATGCTGTGCAGCTCCGTACAGCCCGCAGAATATCACTTAGTGTAGGTTGCTGTGTCTCTTCCTGCATGGGGTCAGAGCCATATGCATTGAGGATCAGTGAGCCCTCTAATGGCAGCGTGTCATCTAGTGCCATGGCGCCTTCATGTCCCTCAGTGTCCATTGTAAGTGACTGCTGGTTCAGGGGGGAGCCACCACTCTGTCCCTGCATCTTTTGGGCATAATATACCATGTCCCTGGGCTGCTCTTTCCCCCACTGTTTGCCAGACTTTGCTGCCTTACCGCTCGGTTCTTGTGTCTTGTCTGTGCTGCGAGCCGCACGCTGTGGAAGAGGAGGGCCGGCGCCATCTTGGCCAGCCATGGCCGCCGCTGCTGCTTCTTTCTCCCCCTTTCTGGTCATTCTGGGCTTCCTAAATCGTTCGCCGATGCTGTGAGGCGTTCTGCAAGGTCGCGGTGTGCTGGTGGGTCGGTTCTGGGTTCGGATCAGAAGCGGGTTCAGGATGTTAGAAGGATCAGTGGCGGGAGCTCCGTGTAATGCGTCCGCTCACATGCCCGTCCAGGCCACGCCCCCCGCAGTATTTATAGTTAGTGTACTGCGTCCTCTGCACAGTGTGCACCTAAAGCTACCTGAAGACAATTGCTGTTGTACTGGTCCTATTAATACCACAGGCAGGCAGCTGCAGTATTTACAGTTAGTGTACTGCATCTTCTGCACAGTGTGCACCTAAAGCTACCTGCAGGCAACTGCTGTTGTTCTGCTCCTATTAATACCACAGGCAGGCAGCTACAGTATTTACAGTTAGTGTACTGCGTCCTCTGCACAGTGTGCACCTAAAGCTACCTGAAGACACTTGCTGTATTTCTGCTCCTATTAATACCACAGGCAGGCAGCTACAGTATTTACAGTTAATGTACTGTGTCCTCTGTACAGTGTGCACCTAAAGCTACCTGAAGAAAATTGGTGGTGTTCTTCTGATCCTATTAATACCACAGGCGGGCAGCTGCAGTATTTACAGTTAGTGTACTGCGTCTTCTGCACAGTGTGCACCTAAAGCTACATGAAGACAATTGCTGTTGTTCTGCTCCTATTAATACCACAGGCAGGCAGCTACAGTATTTACAGTTAGGGTACTGCGTCCTCTGCACAGTGTGCACCTAAAGCTACCTGAAGACACTTGCTTTATTTCTGCTCCTATTAATACCACAGGCAGGCAGCTACAGTATTTACAGTTAATGTACTGTGTCCTCATTACAGTGTGCACCTAAAGCTACCTGAAGAAAATTGGTGGCTTTCTTCTGATCCTATTGATACCACAGGCAGCTGCAGCATTTACAAATTAGTGTAGTGCATCCTCTGTACAGTGTGCACCTAAAGCTACCTGAAGAAAATTGGTGGTGTTCTTCTCATCCTATTAATACCACAGGCAGGCAGCTGCAGTATTTACAGTTAGTGCACTGTGTCTTCTGCACAGTGTGCACCTAAAGCTACATGAAGGCAATTGCTGTTGTTCTGCTCCTATTAATACCACAGGCAGGCAGCTACAGTATTTACAGTTAGGGTACTGCGTCCTCTGCACAGTGTGCACCTAAAGCTACCTGAAGACACTTGCTTTATTTCTGCTCCTATTAATACCACAGGCAGGCAGCTACAGTATTTACAGTTAATGTACTGTGTCCTCATTACAGTGTGCACCTAAAGCTACCTGAAGAAAATTGGTGGCTTTCTTCTGATCCTATTGATACCACAGGCAGCTGCAGCATTTACAAATTAGTGTAGTGCATCCTCTGTACAGTGTGCACCTAAAGCTACCTGAAGAAAATTGGTGGTGTTCTTCTCATCCTATTAATACCACAGGCAGGCAGCTGCAGTATTAACAGTTAGTGCACTGTGTCTTCTGCACAGTGTGCACCTAAAGCTACCTGAAGGCAATTGTTGTTGTTCTGCTCCTATTAATACCACAGGCAGGCAGCTATAGTATTTACAGTTAGGGTACTGCGTCCTCTGCACAATGTGCACCTAAAGCTACCTGAAGACACTTGCTGTATTTCTGCTCCTATTAGTACCACAGGCAGGCAGCTACAGTATTTACAGTTAATGTACTGTGTCCTCTGTACAGTGTGCACCTAAAGCTACCTGAAGAAAATTGGTGGCTTTCTTCTGATCCTATTGATACCACAGGCAGCTGCAGTATTTACAAGTTAGTGTAGTGCATCCTCTGCACAGTGTGCACCTAAAGCTACCTGAAGAAAATTGGTGGTGTTCTTCTGATCCTATTAGTACTGCAGGCAGCTGCAGTATTTACAGTTAGTGTAGTGCGTTCTCTGCACAGTGTGCACCTAAAGCTACCTGAAGAATATTGGTGGTGATCTTCTGATCCTATTAGTACCCCAGGCATCTGCAGTATTTACAGTTAATGCAGTGCGTCCTCTGCACAGTGTGCACCTAAAGCTACCTGAAGACAATTGCTGTTGTTCTGCTACTATTAATACCACAGGCAGGCAGCCACAGTATTTACAGTTAGTGTACTATGTCCTCTGCACCATGTGCACCTAAAGCTACCTGAAGAAAATTGGTGGTGTTCTTCTGATCCTATTAGTAACACAAGAAGCTGCAGTATTTACAAGTCAGTGTAGTGGGTCCTCTGCACAATGCGCACCTAAAGCTACCTGAAGACAATTGGTGGTATTCTTCTGATCCTATTAATACTGCAGGCAGCTGCAGTATTTACAGTTAGTGTAGTGCATCTTCTGCACAGTGTGCACCTAAAGCTACCTGAAGAAAATTGGTGGTGTTCTTCTGATCCTATTAGTACTGCAGGCAGCTGCATTATTTACAAGTTAATGTAGTGCGTTCTCAGCACAGTGTGCACCTAAAGCTACCTGAAGAATATTGGTGGTGTTCTTCTGATCCTATTAGTACCCCAGGCATCTGCAGTATTTACTATTAGTGTAGTGCGTCCTCTGCACAGTGTGCACCTAAAGCTACCTGAAGACAATTGCTGTTGTTCTGATCCTATTAATACCAGAGGCAGGCAGCTACAGTATTTACAGTTAGTGTACTGTGTCCTCTGCACAGTGTGCACCTAAAGCTACCTGAAGAAAATTGGTGGTGTTCTTCTGATCCTATTAGTACCACAGGCAGGCAGCTGCAGTATTTACAGTTAGTGTACTGCGTCCTCTGCACAGTGTGCACCTAAAGCTACCCAAAGACAATTGCTGTTGTTCTGATCAAATTAATACCACAGGCAGGCAGCTACAGGATTTACAGTAAGTGTGCTGTGTCCTCTGCACAGTGTGTACCTAAAACTACCTGAAGTCAATTGCTGTTGTTCTGGTCCTATTTATACCACAGGGAGGCAGCTACAGTATTTACAGTTAGTGTACTGCGTCCTCTGCACAGTGTGCACCTAAAGCTACCTGAAGACAATTGCTGTTGTTCTGGTCCTATTAATACCACAGACAGGCAGCTGCAGTATTTACAATTAGTGTACTGCGTCTTCTGCACAGTGTGCACCTAAAGCTACCTGAAGGCAATTGCTGTTGTTCTGGTCCTATTAATACCACAGACAGGCAGCTGCAGTATTTACAATTAGTGTACTGCTTCTTCTGCACAGTGTGCACCTAAAGCTACCTGAAGGCAATTGCTGTTGTTCTGCTCCTATTAATACCACAGGCAGGCAGCTACAGCATTTACAGTTAGTGTACTGCGTCCTCTGTACAGTGTGCACCTAAAGCTACCTGAAGAAAATTGGTGGTGTTCTGATCCTATTGATACCACAGGCAGGCAGCTGCAGTATTTACAGTTAGTGTACTGCATCTTCTGCACAGTGTGCACCTAAAGCTACCTGAAGGCAATTGCTGTTGTTCTGCTCCTATTAATACCACAGGCAGGCAGCTACAGTATTTACAGTTAGGGTACTGCGTCCTCTGCACAGTGTGCACCTAAAGCTACCTGAAGAATATTGGTGGTGTTCTTCTGATCCTATTAGTACCCCAGGCATCTGCAGTATTTACAGTTAATGCAGTGCGTCCTCTGCACAGTGTGCACCTAAAGCTACCTGAAGAAAATTGGTGGTGTTCTTCTGATCCTATTAGTACCACAGGCAACTGCAGTATTTACAGTTAGTGAAGTGCGTCCTCTGCACAGTGTGCACCTAAAGCAATCTGAAGACAATTGGTGGTATTCTTCTGATCCTAATAATACTGCAGGCAGCTGCAGTATTTACAGTTAGTGTAGGGCGTCCTCTGCACAGTGTGCACCTAAAGCTACCTGAAGAAAATTGGTGGTGTTCTTCTGATCCTATTAGTACTGCAGGCAGCTGCAGTATTTTCAAGTTAGTGTAGTGCGTCCTCTGCACAGTGTGCACCTAAAGCTACCTGAAAAAAAATGGTGGTGTTCTTCTAATCCTATATGTACTGCAGGCAGCTGCATTATTTACAAGTTAGTGTAGTGCGTTCTCTGCACAGTGTGCACCTAAAGCTACCTGAAGTATATTGGTGGTGTTCTTCTGATCCTATTAGTACCCCAGGCATCTGCAGTATTTACAGTTAGTGTAGTGCGTCCTCTGCACAGTGTGCACCTAAAGCTACCTGAAGACAATTGCTGTTGTTCTGCTCCTATTAATACCACAGGCAGGCAGCTACAGTATTTACAGTTAGTGTACTGTGTCCTCTACACAGTGTGCACCTAAAGCTACTTGAAGAAAATTGGTGGTGTTCTTCTGATCCTATTAGTACCACAGGCAGGCAGCTGCAGTATTTACAGTTAGTGTACTGCGTCCTCTGCACAGTGTGCACCTAAAGCTACCCGAAAACAATTGCTGTTGTTCTGATCAAATTAATACCACAGGCAGGCAGCTACAGTATTTGCAGTTAGTGTGCTGCGTCCTCTGCACAGTGTGCACCTAAAACTACCTGAAGATGATTGCTGTTGTTCTGGTCCTATTAATACCACAGGCAGCTACAGTATTTACAGTTAGTGTACTGTGTCCTCTGCACAGTGTGCACCTAAAGCTACCTGAAGAAAATTGGTGGTGTTCTACTGATCCTATTAGTACCACAGGCAGGCAGCTGCAGTATTTATAGTTAGTGTACTGCGTCCTCTGCACAGTGTGCACCTAAAGCTACCTGAAGACAATTGCTGTTGTACTGGTCCTATTAATACCACAGGCAGGCAGCTGCAGTATTTACAGTTAGTGTACTGCATCTTCTGCACAGTGTGCACCTAAAGCTACCTGCAGGCAACTGCTGTTGTTCTGCTCCTATTAATACCACAGGCAGGCAGCTACAGTATTTACAGTTAGTGTACTGCGTCCTCTGCACAATGTGCACCTAAAGCTACCTGAAGACACTTGCTGTATTTCTGCTCCTATTAATACCACAGGCAGGCAGCTACAGTATTTACAGTTAATGTACTGTGTCCTCTGTACAGTGTGCACCTAAAGCTACCTGAAGAAAATTGGTGGTGTTCTTCTGATCCTATTAATACCAAAGGCAGGCAGCTGCAGTATTTACAGTTAGTGTACTGCGTCTTCTGCACAGTGTGCACCTAAAGCTACATGAAGGCAATTGCTGTTGTTCTGCTCCTATTAATACCACAGGCAGGCAGCTACAGTATTTACAGTTAGGGTACTGCGTCCTCTGCACAATGTGCACCTAAAGCTACCTGAAGACACTTGCTGTATTTCTGCTCCTATTAGTACCACAGGCAGGCAGCTACAGTATTTACAGTTAATGTACTGTGTCCTCTGTACAGTGTGCACCTAAAGCTACCTGAAGAAAATTGGTGGCTTTCTTCTGATCCTATTGATACCACAGGCAGCTGCAGTATTTACAAGTTAGTGTAGTGCATCCTCTGCACAGTGTGCACCTAAAGCTACCTGAAGAAAATTGGTGGTGTTCTTCTGATCCTATTAGTACTGCAGGCAGCTGCATTATTTACAAGTTAGTGTAGTGCTTTCTCTGCACAGTGTGCACCTAAAGCTACCTGAAGAATATTGGTGGTGTTCTTCTGATCCTATTAGTACCCCAGGCATCTGCAGTATTTACAGTTAATGCAGTGCGTCCTCTGCACAGTGTGCACCTAAAGCTACCTGAAGATAATTGCTGTTGTTCTGGTCCTATTAATACCACAGGCAGGCAGCTACAGTATTTACAGTTAGTGTACTGTGTCCCCTGCACAGTGTGCACCTAAAGCTACCTGAAGACAATTGCTGTTCTTCTGCTACTATTAATACCACAGGCAGGCAGCCACAGTATTTACAGTTAGTGTACTATGTCCTCTGCACCATGTGCACCTAAAGCTACCTGAAGAAAATTGGTGGTGTTCTTCTGATCCTATTAGTAACACAAGAAGCTGCAGTATTTACAAGTCAGTGTAGTGGGTCCTCTGCACAATGCGCACCTAAAGCTACCTGAAGACAATCGGTGGTATTCTTCTGATCCTATTAGTACTGCAGGTAGCTGCATTATTTACAAGTTAGTGTAGTGCGTCCTCTGCACAGTGTGCACCTAAAGCTACCTGAAGACAATTGCTGTTGTTCTGATCCTATTAATATCAGAGGCAGGCAGCTACAGTATTTACAGTTAGTGTACTGTGTCCTCTGCACAGTGTGCACCTAAAGCTACCTAAAGACACTTGCTGTATTTCTCCTCCTATTAATACCTCAGGCAGGCAGCTACAGTATTTACAATTAGTGTACTGTGTCCTCTGCACAGTGTGCACCTAAAGCTACCCAAAGAAAATTGCTGTTGTTCTGATCAAATTAATACCACAGGAAGGCAGCTACAGGATTTACAGTAAGTGTGCTGCGTCCTCTGCACAGTGTGCACCTAAAACTACCTGAAGACAATTGCTGTTGTTCTGGTCCTATTAATAACACAGACAGGCAGCTGCAGTATTTACAATTAGTGTACTGCGTCTTCTGCACAGTGTGCACCTAAAGCTACCTGAAGGCAATTGCTGTTGTTCTGCTCCTATTAATACCACAGGCAGGCAGCTACAGTATTTACAGTTAGTGTACTGCGTCCTCTGCACAGTGTGCACCTAAAGCTACCTGAAGACACTTGCTGTATTTCCGCTCCTATTAATACCACAAGCAGGCAGCTACAGGATTTACAGTAAGTGTGCTGTGTCCTCTGCACAGTGTGCACCTAAAACTACCTGAAGTCAATTGCTGTTGTTCTGGTCCTATTAATACCACAAGCAGGCAGCTACAGTATTTACAGTTAATGTACCGTGTCCTCTGAACAGTGTGCACCTAAAGCTACCTGAAGAAAATTGGTGGTGTTCTGATCCTATTAATACCACAGGCAGGCAGCTGCAGTATTTACAGTTAGTGTACTGCGTCTTCTGCACAGTGTGCACCTAAAGCTACCTGAAGGCAATTGCTGTTGTTCTGCTCCTATTAATACCACAGGCAGGCAGCTACAGTATTTACAGTTAGGGTACTGCGTCCTCTGCACAGTGTGCACCTAAAGCTACCTGAAGACACTTGCTGTATTTCTGCTCCTATTAATACCTCAGGCAGGCAGCTACAGTATTTACAGTTAGTGTACTGTGTCCTCTGCACAGTGTGCACCTAAAGCTACCTGAAGACAATTGCTGTTGTTCCGTTACTATTAATACCACAGGCAGGCAGCCACAGTATTTACAGTTAGTGCACTATGTCCTCTGCACAGTGTGCACCTAAAGCTACCTGAAGGAAATTATTTGTGTTCTTCTGATCCTATTAGTAACACAAGAAGCTGCAGTATTTACAAGTTCGTGTAGTGTGTCCTCTGCACAGTGTGCACCTAAAGCTACCTGAAGACAATTGCTGTTGTTCTGCTACTATTAATACCACAGGCAGGCAGCCACAGTATTTACAGTTAGTGTACTATGTCCTCTGCACCATGTGCACCTAAAGCTACCTGAAGAAAATTGGTGGTGTTCTTCTGATCCTATTAGTAACACAAGAAGCTGCAGTATTTACAAGTCAGTGTAGTGGGTCCTCTGCACAATGCGCACCTAAAGCTACCTGAAGACAATTGGTGGTATTCTTCTGATCCTATTAGTACTGCAGGCAGCTGCATTATTTACAAGTTAGTGTAGTGCGTTCTCAGCACAGTGTGCACCTAAAGCTACCTGAAGAATATTGGTGGTGTTCTTCTGATCCTATTAGTACCCCAGGCATCTGCAGTATTTACTATTAGTGTAGTGCGTCCTCTGCACAGTGTGCACCTAAAGCTACCTGAAGACAATTGCTGTTGTTCTGATCCTATTAATATCAGAGGCAGGCAGCTACAGTATTTACAGTTAGTGTACTGTGTCCTCTGCACAGTGTGCACCTAAAGCTACCTAAAGACACTTGCTGTATTTCTCCTCCTATTAATACCTCAGGCAGGCAGCTACAGTATTTACAATTAGTGTACTGTGTCCTCTGCACAGTGTGCACCTAAAGCTACCTGAAGAAAATTGGTGGTGTTTTTCTGATCCTATTAGTACCACAGGCAGGCAGCTGCATTATTTACAGTTAGTGTACTGCGTCCTCTGCACAGTGTGCACCTAAAGCTACCCAAAGACAATTGCTGTTGTTCTGATCAAATTAATACCACAGGCAGGCAGCTACAGGATTTACAGTAAGTGTGCTGTGTCCTCTGCACAGTGTGCACCTAAAACTACCTGAAGTCAATTGCTGTTGTTCTGGTCCTATTAATACCACAGGGAGGCAGCTACAGTATTTACAGTTAGTGTACTGCGTCCTCTGCACAGTGTGCACCTAAAGCTACCTGAAGACAATTGCTGTTGTTCTGGTCCTATTAATACCACAGACAGGCAGCTGCAGTATTTACAATTAGTGTACTGTGTCTTCTGCACAGTGTGCGCCTAAAACTACCTGAAGGCAATTGCTGTTGTTCTGCTCCTATTAATACCACAGGCAGGCAGCTACAGGATTTACAGTAAGTGTGCTGTGTCCTCTGCACAGTGTGCACCTAAAACTACCTGAAGTCAATTGCTGTTGTTCTGGTCCTATTAATACCACAAGCAGGCAGCTACAGTATTTACAGTTAATGTACCGTGTCCTCTGTACAGTGTGCACCTAAAGCTACCTGAAGAAAATTGGTGGTGTTCTGATCCTATTAATACCACAGGCAGGCAGCTGCAGTATTTACAGTTAGTGTACTGCGTCTTCTGCACAGTGTGCACCTAAAGCTACCTGAAGGCAATTGCTGTTGTTCTGCTCCTATTAATACCACAGGCAGGCAGCTACAGTATTTACAGTTAGGGTACTGCGTCCTCTGCACAGTGTGCACCTAAAGCTACCTGAAGAATATTGGTGGTGTTCTTCTGATCCTATTAGTACCCCAGGCATCTGCAGTATTTACAGTTAATGCAGTGCGTCCTCTGCACAGTGTGCACCTAAAGCTACCTGAAGACAATTGCTGTTGTTCTGGTCCTATTAATACCACAGGCAGGCAGCTACAGTATTTACAGTTAGTGTACTGTGTCCTCTGCACAGTGTGCACCTAAAGCTACCTTAAGACAATTGCTGTTGTTCTGCTACTATTAATACCACAGGCAGGCAGCCACAGTATTTACAGTTAGTGTACTATGTCCTCTGCACCATGTGCACCTAAAGCTACCTGAAGAAAATTGGTGGTGTTCTTCTGATCCTATTAGTAACACAAGAAGCTGCAGTATTTACAAGTCAGTGTAGTGGGTCCTCTGCACAATGCGCACCTAAAGCTACCTGAAGACAATTGGTGGTATTCTTCTGATCCTATTAATACTGCAGGCAGCTGCAGTATTTACAGTTAGTGTAGTGCATCCTCTGCACAGTGTGCACCCAAAGCTACCTGAAGAAAATTGGTGGTGTTCTTCTGATCCTATTAGTACTGCAGGCAGCTGCATTATTTACAAGTTAGTGTAGTGCGTTCTCAGCACAGTGTGCACCTAAAGCTACCTGAAGAATATTAGTGGTGTTCTTCTGATCCTATTAGTACCCCAGGCATCTGCAGTATTTACTATTAGTGTAGTGCGTCCTCTGCACAGTGTGCACCTAAAGCTACCTGAAGACACTTGCTGTATTTCTGCTCCTATTAATACCAGAGGCAGGCAGCTACAGTATTTACAGTTAGTGTACTGTGTCCTCTGCACAGTGTGCACCTAAAGCTACCTGAAGAATATTGGTGGTGTTCTTCTGATCCTATTAGTACCCCAGGCATCTGCAGTATTTACTATTAGTGTAGTGCGTCCTCTGCACAGTGTGCACCTAAAGCTACCTGAAGACACTTGCTGTGTTTTTGCTCCTATTAATACCTCAGGCAGGCAGCTACAGTATTTACAGTCAGTGTACTGTGTCCTCTGCACAGTGTGCACCTAAAGCTACCTGAAGTAAATTGGTGGTGTTCTTCTGATCCTATTAGTACCACAGGCAGGCAGCTGCAGTATTTACAGTTAGTGTACTGCGTCCTCTGCACAGTGTGCACCTAAAGCTACCCAAAAAAAATTGCTGTTGTTCTGATCAAATTAATACCACAGGCAGGCAGCTACAGGATTTACAGTAAGTGTGCTGCGTCCTCTGCACAGTGTGCACCTAAAACTACCTGAAGACAATTGCTGTTGTTCTGGTCCTATTAATAACACAGACAGGCAGCTGCAGTATTTACAATTAGTGTACTGCGTCTTCTGCACAGTGTGCACCTAAAGCTACCTGAAGGCAATTGCTGCTGTTCTGCTCCTATTAATACCACAGGCAGGCAGCTACAGTATTTACAGTTAGTGTACTGCGTCCTCTGCACAGTGTGCACCTAAAGCTACCTGAAGACACTTGCTGTATTTCCGCTCCTATTAATACCACAAGCAGGCAGCTACAGTATTTACAGTTAATGTACCGTGTCCTCTGTACAGTATGCACCTAAAGCTACCTGAAGAAAATTGGTGGTGTTCCGATCCTATTAATACCACAGGCAGGCAGCTGCAGTATTTACAGTTAGTGTACTGCGTCTTCTGCACAGTGTGCACCTAAAGCTACCTGAAGGCAATTGCTGTTGTTCTGCTCCTATTAATACCACAGGCAGGCAGCTACAGTATTTACAGTTAGGGTACTGCGTCCTCTGCACAGTGTGCACCTAAAGCTACCTGAAGACACTTGCTGTATTTCTGCTCCTATTAATACCTCAGGCAGGCAGCTACAGTATTTACAGTTAGTGTACTGTGTCCTCTGCACAGTGTGCACCTAAAGCTACCTGAAGACAATTGCTGTTGTTCCGTTACTATTAATACCACAGGCAGGCAACCACAGTATTTACAGTTAGTGTACTATGTCCTCTGCACAGTGTGCACCTAAAGCTACCTGAAGGAAATTATTTGTGTTCTTCTGATCCTATTAGTAACTCAAGAAGCTGCAGTATTTACAAGTTAGTGTAGTGTGTCCTCTGCACAGTGTGCACCTAAAGCTACCTGAAGACAATTGGTGGTATTCTTCTGATCCTATTAATACTGCAGGCAGCTGCAGTTTTTACAGTTAGTGTAGTGCATCCTCTGCACAGTGTGCACCTAAAGCTACCTGAAGAAAATTGGTGGTGTTCTTCTGATCCTATTAGAACTGCAGGCTGCTGCAGTATTTACAAGTTAGTGTAGTGCGTCCTCTGCACAGTGTGCTTCTAAAGCTACCTGAAGAAAATTGGTGGTGTTCTTCTGATCCTATTAGTACTGCAGGCAGCTGCATTATTTACAAGTCAGTGTAGTGCGTTCTCTGCACAGTGTGCACCTAAAGCTACCTGAAGAATATTGGTGGTGTTCTTCTGATCCTATTAGTACCCCAGGCATCTGCAGTATTTACTATTAGTGTAGTGCGTCCTCTGCACAGTGTGCACCTAAAGCTACCTGAAGACAATTGCTGTTGTTCTGATCCTATTAATACCAGAGGCAGGCAGCTGCAGAATTAACAGTTAGTGTACTGTGTCCTCAGCACAGTGTGCACCTAAAGCTACCTGAAGACAATTGCTGTTGTTCTGCTCCTATTAATATCACAGGCAGGCAGCTACAGTATTTACAGTTAGTATACTGTGTCCTCTGCATAGTGTGCACCTAAAGCTACCTGAAGGCAATTGCTGTTGTTCTGCTCCTATTAATACCACAGGCAGGCAGCTACAGTATTTACAGTTAGTGTACTGCGTCCTCTGCACAGTGTGCACCTAAAGCTACCTGAAGACACTTGCTGTATTTCCGCTCCTATTAATACCACAGGCAGGCAGCTAAAGTATTTACAGTTAATGTACCGTGTTCTCTGTACAGTGTGCACCTAAAGCTACCTGAAGAAAATTGGTGGTGTTCTGATCTTATTAATACCATAGGCAGGCAGCTGCAGTATTTACAGTTAGTGTACTGTGTCTTCTGCACAGTGTGCACCTAAAGCTACCTGAAGGCAATTGCTGTTATTCTGCTCCTATTAATACCACAGGCAGGCAGCTACAGTATTTACAGTTAGGGTACTGCGTCCTCTGCACAGTGTGCACCTAAAGCTACCTGAAGACACTTGCTGTATTTCTGCTCCTATTAATACCTCAGGCAGGCAGCTACAGTATTTACAGTTAATGTACTGTGTCCTCTGTACAGTGTGCACCTAAAGCTACCTGAGGAAAATTGGTGGTGTTCTTCTGATCCTATTGATACCACAGGCAGGCAGCTGCAGTATTTACAGTTAGTGTGCTGCGTTCTCTGCACAGTGTGCACCTAAAGCTACCTGAAGACAATTGCTGTTGTTCTGCTCCTATTAATAACACAGGCAGGCAGCTACAGTGTTTACAATTTGTGTACTGTGTCCTCTGCACAGTGTGCACCAAAAGCTACCTGAAGAAAATTGGTGGTGTTCTTCTGATCCTATTAGTACCACAGGGAGGCAGTTGATTCTGCTAGCTGCAGTATCAGTATATATATATTCATTCCAGCTTTGTGCAGCTACATCTCTCTGCAGGCCATTAGTATGTCTGGAAGGCCAACAAGGAGAGGCAGGCCGTCACAAGCCAATAAAAGAGGGCAAGCAGGCTCTGTGTCAAGAGGCAACAGTGCTGGTCGTGGACACGGTGCATCCTCATCAGTACGTGGCCGTGGGACACGCTTGTCCTTTTTTTCGGCAGCTGGACGTGTTGAGCCGCAACATGTGGAAGACTTTGTAGAGTGGATGACCAAGCCGTTCTCATCCTCCTCATCCTCTCTCACCCTTGCTCAGGGTACTTTTTCTGGCAAAGCAGCTGCCAACGCGGCCTCTTCCCTCGGCTCAATGGCATCAGTCACTCCTTCCCTAGCCCCACCATGTCCTCCTGAGGAGTCCCCCAAACTGTTTGACCACAGTGTTGGGTACATGCTCCAGGAGGATACCCAGCGTTTTGATTGCTCCGATGATGGTACCCAGCTAGAGGAAGGCAGTAACGTGAGCCCAGAGAGAAGGGTGCCCAAGAAGGACAGCAATCTGGCAGTCACGTTCCCCCAGCTGCAGCATACTGCCAGCTTTGCTCCAGTGATGAGGAGGGAGGGGATGATGAGGTCACTGACTCCATGTGGGTGCCTGATAGGAGAGAGGAGGCACATCTCCAATGAGGCAGGATGCCCTCCAGGGGCCAGCTTAAGAACAGAACACCGACTGCATCACACCGCAGAGCTCCGCATGTGCAGGGCGCTGCTGTCTCTGTGCGTTATTCCAAAAGTTCTTTGGTGTGGGCCTTTTTTTAGATGAGTGCATCAGATCGCACCGCTGCCAATTGTCTCAAGTGTATCTCGCGTGGCCAAAACATCTCCCGCTTGGGAACCACATTCTTAACCAGACATATGTTGACCTGCCATGCAGTTCGTTGGCAAGCGTACCTAAAAGACCCACACCAAAGAACAAAGCGGACCTCTCCTTGCTCCTCATCAGCTGGGATCTCCAACCCCACTATACCTTCAGTCCTCTATGAGACCTGCACTGAGAGGAATGAAGGGGTAGAATTAGGTGTGTCACAGCCAAGTACTTGGGGGCAATCTCCTATCGGTACACCAACATCAGATTGTACCAGGCAAATTTCCCTGCCCCAGCTGCTGCACGGCTGAAAGAAGTTCGCTCCCAGCCATCCACATGCCCAGCGGTTGAATGTTAGCTTGGCTAAATTGCTAGCACTTCAACTGCTGCCTTTTCAGTTGGTAGACTCTGCCCCCTTCCGTGAGTTTGTGGAATGTGCGGTTCCTCAGTGGCAGGTTCCTAAACACCACTTTTTCTCATGGAAGGTGATTCTGGCTCTCTACCTGCATGTGGAAGGCAATGTCTTGGCCTCACTGAACAGGGCGGTCAGCGGTAAGGTGCATATTACTGCTCACTCATGGTCCAGGAGGCATGGACAGGGATGTTACCTATCTTTCACCGCACACTGGGTGTCTCTTCTGGTAGCTGGGAAGGATGCAGGACAGGGTGCAGTAGTGTTAGAGATTATCCCGCCACCACGCCTCCAAAATTCTACTAGTGGTGATTCTGCCACTCCTCTCTCCTCCACCCCCTCCTCTTCTTCTTCCTCCATGGCCTCTTCCTGTGCTGATATGTCCTCGGAATCAGCGGTGCTCCATAGGCGCTCAAGGGGCTACACAAGCACGCAGGCAAAAAGATGCCATGCAGTGCTTGAGCTGGTGTGCTTGGGGGACAGGAGCCACACTGGGGCAGAGATTCTGTCAGCTCTGCAGGGGCAGGTTCAGAGGTGGTTGTCACCACGCCAACTTAAGGCAGGTATGGTGGTTTGCGACAATGGCACCAACCTCCTCTCCGCCCTCCAACAGGGACAACTGACCCATGTGCCCTGTTTGGCTCATGTCCTTAACTTGGTAGTGCAGCAGTTCTTGGGCAGGTACCTGTGCTTACAGGTTGTCCTGAGGCAGGCCAGGAAAGTCTGTGTGCATTTCCGCAGGTCATATAATGCCATTTCTCGGCTGGCTGACCTCCAAAAGGAATTTAACCTGCCCAAAAACTGCCTAATCTGTGACATGCCCACCAGGTGGAACTCAACGTGCAGCGGCTGCACATGCAATAGAGGGCCATCAATGAGTACCTATGCGACTATGGCACCAGAACAGGGTCAGGGGACCTTGTTTTTGTTCCCCACACTAGTGGGCCATGATCAGGGATGCATGCACTGTCCTGTCACCATTTGAGGAGGCCACAAGGATTGTGAGCATTGACAGTGAATGCATCAGTGACACAGTCCCTCTTGTCCACCTGTTGGAGCACACGCTGAGTGGAATAATGGCCAGGGCACTTGAGGAAGAACAGAGGGAGGAAGAGGAGGACTTCCTTACCTCTCAAGGCCCCCTTTATCCAGACAGTGTTCCTGTGTGCCCGTCGATCACACAAGAAGAGGACGAGCAGGAGGAGGAGGAGGATTGTGTCAGCATGGAGGTGGAGCCTGGCACTCAGCAGCAGTCTTCAAGGGATCATTTATAGTCCCAAGAAACCCATGGACTTGTATGTGGCTGGGAGGAGGTGGCTGTGGATCATGTCATCCTTAGTGACCCAGAGGACTCTGGAAACCTGCGCTGCATGGCCTCCCTGATACTCCAAAGCCTGCGGAAGGATCCTCATATTCGTGGTATCAAGGGGAGGGATGATTACTGGCTAGCAACCCTCCTTGATCCACGTTACAAGGGTAAGGTTGCGGACCTTATCTTGCCGTCACAGAGGGAGCAGAGCATGAAACATCTTCGGGAGGCCTTGCAGAAAGATCTGTGCAATGCGTTCCCAGAGACTGGGAGGTTACAAACTCCTCCTTCTGGACAACGTGTTGCTGAGGCTTCGGTCAGTCAAAGAAGGAGCGTTGGAGAAGGTGGCCGTCTGACCGATGCGTTCAGACAATTTTTTAGTCCACAGCCCCAAGGTCTGATCTGTTCCAGCAACCATCGCCAGCGTCTGATTCACATGGTGCAGGATTACCTAGGGGCAAGATCATACTTGGACACCTTTCCCATCGAAAATCCTCTGGGTTACTGGGTCTTGAGGATGGATCACTGGCCAGAGCTTGCACAGTATGCAATTGAGCTACTGGCCTGTCCTGCATCCAGCGTTCTTTTGGAACGCACATTCATTGCTGCTGGAGGCTTTGTAACCGATCACAGGGTGCGTCTGTCCACCGAATCGGTCGATCGGCTAACCTTCATAAAAATGAATCAGTCTTGGATCACCAGCTACCAAGCACCTGATGCTGATGTAACCGATTGATTTTTTTCTAAATGTGAGATCTCTTCAAGACTGCCTATGCTGATGCGGAGTGACTATCCTGTTATGCTGAGTCACAATTCTCTTCCTCCTCAATTTTCATGCTGATAGCTTGTAAGAACATTTTTGGTTCTGGGCACCGCCACCAGTGGCCAAGGCCCAATTTTTCTGCCCCTGTCTAACAGGGGCTTGTAATTAAAAATTTTGAGGCAATACTTTGCAGCAGGGCTCACTCCTACGCTCCAACTATAGTATCTGTGAGGGGTTGCAGTGTTGTGGCACCAGCGCCAGTGACCAAGGCCCAATTTTTCAGCCCCTGTTTAACAGGGGTGTATAATTTCAATTTTTGATGCAATACTTTGCAGCAGGGCTCATTCCTGCACTCCAACTATAGCATCTGTGAGGGGTTGCAGTGTTGTGGCAATTTTTCTGCCCCTGTCTAACAGGGGCGTGTAATTAAAATTTTTGATGCAATACTTTGCAGTAGGGCTCATTCCTGTGCTCCAACTAGAGTATCTGTGAGAGGTTGCAGTGTTGTGGCACCAGCACCAGTGCCCAAGGCCCAAATTATCAGCCCCTGTTTAACAGGGGCGTGTAATTACAGTTTTTGATGCAATACTTTGCAGCAGGGCTCATTCCTGCGCTCCAACTATAGCATCTGTGAGGGTTGCAGTGTTGTGGCACCAGTACCCAAGGCCCAATTTTTCTGCCCCTGTTCAACGGGGACATGTAATTACAATTCTTGATCTAATATTTCACAGCAGGGCACATTCCTGCACCCACCAAGAGTTATAGGGCGTACACACGGTCGGACTTTGTTCGGACATTCCGACAACAAAATTCTAGGATTTTTTCCGACGGATGTTGGCTCAAACTTGTTTTGTCTACACACGGTCGCACAAAGTTGTCGGAATTTCCGATCGCCAACCACTCGGTCACGTACACCACGTACGACGAGACTAGAAAAGGCCGGTTCAGAACCAAGCGCGGCACCCTTTGGGCTCCTTTTGCTAATCTCGTGTTAGTAAAAGTTTGGTGAGCGACGATTCACGCTTTTTCAGACTCGTGGTTTTCAGATTGTTTTCTGCTGTTCAGTTTGTGCTTGTGGGTTTGTATCTGCTCTTCAGTGCGTGCAGTCAGTTCGTATTGGAGTTTTCTGTGCGATCTTGTCCGTTCGTTGCTGTTTTTCAGGTCGCTCTTCACAGGCCTTGCTGTTCTTCAGTGTGTTCTGTTACTTCGTTCTGAGCAGCCGACCGTTTTCTAGCCATGTTGCGTATGCGTACTCCTCGTAGAGTTCGTGCTGTGTGGGGGCTTGGTGTTGGGGTCCTGACCTTGACACAAGTCCAGTCCATGAACAGGGTGGGGAGGAGTTCATGGACCAAGAATTGGTTGCTTCAGCGTGACCAGTTCTCTCATATGCCTTTGCTCTGTGAGATCCGTGAGAATAATCCTGATGATTTCAGGAACTTTCTCAGGATGACAGATCCCGTGTTTCACCGTTTGTTGGCTTCGCTGACCCGCTATATCAGCAGGCAGGATACCTGCATGAGGCAAGCCATCACTCCGGAGCAGAGGTTGGTCGCTACCCTGCGGTATTTGGTAACAGGGAGAAGTCTGCAGGACTTAAAGTTCTCGACAGGCATCTCCCCCCAGGCTCTGGGGATCATAATCCCAGAGACCTGTTCTGCCATCATCCAGGTCCTGCAGAAGGAGTATATGAAGGTAAGATTTTTATCCTTTAATATCACATTTTATTGTATTGAATGTTTGATAATATATTGTATTTCAGTCCTCATTCCCTAATTACCATGATTGTAATATGCTGCGAATGTCTCCTTTGTCCTCATGCATGCTGGATTTTTATGTAATTATTATTTTAGGTCCTTCATACATATTTGCCCTTCAATAACCTCCCCAGCATGGTGTCTCCTGTCCCTATATTCACCTCATGTAGTCACTTAACAATGTATTTTTTCTGCTCCATAGTAGTGCTTTACCCCAAACACCCCCTAAAATGTTTAGAAATGTTATTTTTGCTTTAAATTCAGGCAGAGTGCCAGAGGCTTTTTTTTTGGTGGTGTCGCTCCCTCCCCCAACTGCTAAGTCAGCTGATCCCAATTCATTATCCTCAATCATCTATCTGCTGACTTTGCCATACAAATACACACTATACCCATCTCTTTTGTGCTCAGATTTATGGATTAATTCCCCAAAGCATGTAGTGCAAGGGCCTGCCTGTATACTTTCCAATGGTCCTGTTTAAAGTTTTTGGATCCTATTATTATCTTGATAGGTAGTAGCAGAATGTCCAAATGTCCTCAAATGTGTACAGTGTGTATTTAAATCTTTGTATTATGACACTTCTTACCTGTCCAGTGGTCTGCCAATAGTGTAACTAAGGAGGGGCTGTTCCAAGTAATACCCTGTATTTAGGCATTCATCTCTTAATGAAGTGAAGAGGGTTACCTGTCCAAGATTTCCACACACCCCCTATAATGTTAGAAATGGCCCATGAGAGGGGGGGAGGGGGAATATGATAGGTGTACCTTATACTTTGGCGTTGTTAAATTCCCCTTAATAAATGCTATCTGGAGGTTGCCCCATAATGTTTGTGTCTAATCTGCTTGTCATGTTTCTGACAAAAAATAGTAATGTTTATTGTTTTTTCCTCAACAGTTTCCTTCCACGCCATAGGAATAGCAGACTGTGGCCTCCCACTTTGCCGAGCGGTGGGACTTTCCTAACTGCGGAGGGGCAATTGATGGGAAACACGTCCACATCATCCCACCACCCAACTCGGGGTCGTACTATTATAATTACAAGGGGTTCAATAGTATAGTGATGTTGGCGGTGGTGTCGGCTAATTACGACTTCTTGTATGTGGACGTGGGGAAGAATGGCCGGATGTCCGATGGTGGAGTCATCGCCCAGACGGAGTTCTACAGGCGTCTCCAGAATGGTAGCTTGGACTTGCCAGCTCCAGAGGACAATGTTGAAGGACTCCCATTTGTGTTCGTTGCTGATGAAGCATTTGCGCTGGGGGACCACCTGATGCGGCCATTCCCAATGAGGACCCTCACCCCGGAACAAAGGGTTTTTAATTACCGGCTGGCCAGATCCCGAAGAGTGGTGGAGAACACATTTGGAATCCTGGCCAGCCGGTTCCGCCTATTTATGACACCCATCCATATGGCGGAGTATAAACTGAACCATATTATACTTGCGTGCTGTGTTCTCCATAACTTTTTAAGGAAACATTCGGCCAACAATGCTGGCTCAGTTGGGCCTGAGGCCGGAATGATACATCAAACCACACTGACGGGGCTTGGAAGTGGCCGTCCTGGCTTGCCCTCCCTGAGTGCCCGTGATGTCCAGTTACGCTACCTGGAGTTCTTTGCGGGTAGGGGGGCTATCAATATGCCAGCAAATCTGTGAAGCCTTTCTATAATTAAAAAAAAAAGAGATTCTTTGTGGACATTTACTGCTTGTGTTTGTTTTAGCTGACCCTGACAGAAATGTGTTGAGTCCAGAAAATATCGTGATTGTGTAACCTTATTATACAAAGCACTGTTGGCTGTTTTTTACTAAATGCAAAAGCACATTTCACTACAAGTGCACTTGCAACTGCACTGAACCTGCACTTGTAGTGCAAAGTGGATTTGCCCTTAGGAAATAACCCCCATTTTCTCAGAAAACAGCAATGACATCACCCCAAAAGTGTTGTAGTGTTGAGACAATAATCCATACATTCTTGAGTAACCAACTTTTTTATACCTGCACAATCACATGTGCATTTACCAGAGGTTTTTAAAACAAACCGACATGTTTGTTGTATAACAATTTTTGGAGTAGCATTATCAAAAATCGAAATGTCCATTTAAGATAAAACAGGCCTGTGTAAAACCAACAAGAAAGCCAAAAAACTTGAACTTACAAAGTTCACATTAGGTAAAACCTGAAGGCTATATCAGACATCAGTATTTAGGAACTGGGTTTGATATAGCATTCAGATGGGGGGAAATCACCCCTGGAAAAGCCAAATTTGGATGATGCACACCAATTTACGAATGTCAACATGTGCTATCTGCCATCACGGGGGATCAAGGGACGTGTTTTGGGGGAGCAAGCCCTTCCTCACCACTACTTTATAATTGAGGAAGGGGTTGCACCCCCAAAACGCGTCCATTGATCTCCCATGATGGTAGATAGCACATGTTGGCACACTGTGTGCATCCTCCAAATTTGGCTTTTCAAAACATTGCAAAAATATTTAAAAGATTGGACCACAATCCAAAAAGTGATTTTGTGGGGTTTTAAATTCGCCCCAAAACATCAATGATGTTATTATTGTTTTGAATCACATTATTGATTTTTTGCTGTATGTTTTGCAATTCGACATTACACCCCATGATCTCCCCGATCAGGATCTGGGCACTTTCTGATGTGAAAGGATCTGGATCACGACCACCTAAAAAGAGAGAAACAAAACAAAAACAGGTATCAAAATTCTGCCAGCATTCATCTCTTACTTGAGTCTGTGGTCGCAGACACTCACCTGTTGTGGTGCCAATTTCCACCACATCTTCTTCTTCCTCCTGCTCTTCTTGGGTTGGTGTTATTTCCCCTTTTTCCATACGCGGGGGGTCTGTGGTCTCCTCGGATGAGGGGTGTCCTCCGAGTCTTTTCTCCCCTATGTAAAACAAAAATGTTATAATTAGCACACAGATATTTGATGGCAGAACTAGAAATAGGAAACATTGCTTGGAAGTGGGGTACAATTGTCTATTTTAGCCGAGTTCCAAGATGTATTTTTTTTATTGCCCTTTGTCAAGCTGCAACACTTTACCTGTTTAGTACAAGCTTCACAGTTGGAGACCCCCCCTATAGTATACACTGGAGCACCTGTGTGGCCCCCTAATAAAAATGGTGTTCTTGTGTCCCACACTAGTGCTCCAGTGTCCAGATGTGAAAACAGCTGCTCAGTGTCCTCTCCTTACACACAATCTAGTTTGCATTTCATTCGAGTAACAAACCCATCTACACAAACAAATATTTGGCATCCAAGTAGGCCCAAAAAAATGTGGGAAAATGCATATGGCCTAAACAATGGTGTTTTAGAGGCCGAAAGAAAAATGTATGATACGAACGAATAATGGGCCTATGAACATTAAAGTTGCCCTTTTAAACGTTACAATTAAGAAAAGCATATAGAGCAGCACAAACGGAATAAAGACAGAAAGAATAGGAACACAGCACAACTACTTACTTTTTTGCAGCACTCTCCGGATCTTTCTGTACTGCTCTGGCTCTCTTAATTTCAGGTCCGACCACCGCTTCCTGAGCTGATCTTTAGATCTTCGTACCCCAAAATTCTTGTGAATACTTTTGACCACTTTCGCCATGATCTTGGCCTTTCTGATATTGGGGTTGGGGTAAGGCCCATACTTTCCGTCATAGTCGGACTTCTTCATGATGTCGACCATCTCCAACATCTCCCCAAAGGACATATTTGTGGCCTTAAAACGCCTCCTTCTGGATCGGGAGGTGTCCGGATTCGGGCTTTCCTCCTCCTCCTCCTCGTTCCTGTAATTAGCATGCACCTGCTGTGACTCCGCCATGTGCTCTTCCCCCACTGCGCCGAACGAAAAGGGACGGGGAATAGAATAGAAAGAACGTCAGGGGCGGGCGGAGTTACACGCATGTGCAGTGTATATAAAGCGTAACACACGTGCGTATTACGTACGATCTGTGAGCGGAGGAAGGAGCATTGGACGCGCCGATCGTAAGAACGAAGGTAAGAGACAAACTTGTGCCTATACTGCTTCTACATTGAGGCCTATATTGTAACAAGATTAGGAGAGTTTTGTCTGGCATTAGGCTTTGTCTTGTGTTGTGTCTTGCAGTGAACATGGATATGCTACTGAAAGACAATGACTTCATTTCAGTATTCGTAGATATGTTAAGGGAGCTGCCCTGTCTGTGGGAGATTAAACACCCCCATTTCAAGAACCAAGCAAAGGCAGCACTGGTGCAATTGTGTGAAATTGTGAAGCAGGTGATTCCCACGGCAAACATCACCTATTTAAAGATATTAATTGGTGGCCTGAGGAGTACATATCTAAGGGAGCGCAAGAAGGTCCTGGATTCACAGAGATCCAGGGCAACAGATGACATCTATTTCCCCAGGATGTTGTACTACGACAGGCTGCATTTTCTGGCAGGCCAGACTGAACCCAGGCCATCCCTCTCCAGTCTTCCTTCCATGCTTCCTTCCCCCCGGCTGAGGCTTCTGACGCCCAACCTGGGCCTTCCAGGCCACATGTGGAGGAGCCCAGATTGAGCCAGGTATAGCATTCCTCTAAATATTTCTGCTTGTCCAATCAATGATGTTAACTAGATGTTAGTTGGGAGTACTAATTTATGATTGTGATTGATGATGCAAAACATTACAACCATGTCCCTTTTTCATACACAGGGAAGTCTCAGCCAGGAGGTGGCCAGGCCGAGCCGGCTGGCTGATCTGCAGGTCCCTCCACCCCCCCTGAAAAGAGAAAGTGGCAGTAGGAGGAGTGCCCTAGAGGAGGCTGCCAGAGGACTCTTTTGGAGGGCTACAGAGGTCCTGCCAGCACGACAGACCGTGGAGGAGGACATTGCTGCCGTCATTGCATATAAAATGCAGAGGATGGAGGAGGGCCAACAAGTCATGTGTGAGGCGCTCATATTGGAGGCTCTTAACAAAGGTATGAGGGGCCAAATTACAGCTCAGACACACCTTTGCGATGGTCCTCCTCCTCGTTCTCCCTCTCCTCCAGGTCCTCCCAGTCCTCCTCCAGGTCCTACTCCTCCTCCTGCCACATCTCCAACTGCATAGCCACAGCCTGGAAGGAAGCGTGGAAGGAAGACCAGAAAGTGAGGACCCTGGATCCAGTCTGGTCGGCCAAAAGATGCAGCCTCTTGTGGTACCACAGCCTGGGGACACACATGTCATCTGCTGCTATCCGGATCTCTGCGAATTCTGGACCAGACTGCCCTCCCTTACATATGGACTCCTCAGGCCACCAATTTTGATGTTCAAGAATTGATGTCTGCTGTGGGGGTCCCAGGCTTCGCTAATTTCTCCTGCTGATCCAGTGTTGCCTTCCTCTTTGTTTGGTTCTGATCCCTTAATAAAGGATTTTTGTTTTGAATTATACTCTCCTATGTGTTTTACTTCAAAAAGGACAGTTTGTTTGTGAGGATTCAGGTACATTTCAAAAATACAATGTGAAATGAACAAGGGACACCAACAACAAACAATCTCCTGGAGATTAAATAATAAAAGATATCAATGGTGTTGGGGTAACTTGACACACAAAACACACACAAAAATATTCTGAAGTAAAAATAAAAATAACATTGAACAAAGATCAGCCTTTGAAAAAATACAAACATTAAATAATAAAAAAAAAAGGCTTAAAATCCCAAAAAAAAATTAAATAAAAAAAAAATTATGTCAGATGTGACAACTAAAAACAATATATTCAGGGAATACCAATAAAAAAACAAAAATAAAACTTTGGGATTAGTGTGTGTGAATATAAGCAGCAAAACTACTTCATTCTTGTCACATTATAAAGAAGAAGAGAGTGCGCTGTATTAAACCATTTTTAACATTGCAGCGTGACGAAAGTACTGTATCCATTGCGAACGCTAAGTTTACCAGAACGAGCTGTTCCGTCTTGGAATTTCTTCTGAGCATGGGTGGCACTTTGTGCGTCGGAACAGGCCACACATGGTCGGAATTGACGCGATCGGATTTTGTTGTCGGAAAATTTTATCTCCTGCTCTCCAACTTTGTGTGTCGGAAAATCTGATGGAAACTGTCCGATGGAGCGCACACACGGTCGGAATTTCCGACAACACGCTCCGATTGGACATTTTCCATCGGAAAATCCGACTGTGTGTACGGGGCATTACTGTGAGGGCTTACAGTGTTGTGGCAACGCCACCACCACCACCACCAAAGGCCCAATTTGTCTGCCCCTGTTCACCAGGTGTATGTAATTATAATTCTTGATATAATATTTCAGAGCAGGGCCCGTTCCAGCGCCCACCAAGAGTAACTGTGAGGACTTACAGTGTTTTGGCAACACCACCACCACCACAAAGGCCCAATTTTTCTGCCCCTGTTCAACAGGTGCATGTAATTACAATTCTTGATATAATATTTCACAGCACGGCCAGTTCCTGCTCCCACCAAGAGTAACTGTGAGGGCTTACAGTGTTGTGGCAACACCAACACCTAAGGCCCCAATTTCTGCAGTGTATATAGGGCAGGCCCCTACTTTCAAAGCCCTACACTTTAAAAATGTACCAGTTCAAAATTACAAACAGATTCTACTTAACAACAAACCTATAGTCCCTGTCTTGTTTGCACCGCCTGTATACTGCTGTTCAGAGTATATAGGGCCTGGGGGCCCCACCTCTTTCCTTTTTTTAATTTGGGTGCGGGGTTCCCCTTAATATCCATACAAGACCCAAAGGGCCTGGTAATGGACTGGGGGGTGGGGGGTACCCATGCCATTTGTCTCACTGATTTTCATCCATATTGCCGGGACCCGACATTACATTAAAGCCGCAAGCAGTTTTAAATGACTTTTATTTATGTCATCTTGTGCAGGGACTGTTCTAAGCACGGGAAACATGCGCCACTTTACAGGCATACTATAGACATCCCCTAGGTATGATATTTATAGGAATATTTCACTTTTTTTTCACTTTAAGCATCATTAAAATCACTGCTCCCGAAAAAACGGCCATTTTTACAACTTTTTTTTACATTGATACATGTCCCCTGGGGCAGGACCTGGGTCCCCAAACCCTTTTTAGGACAATAACTTGCATATTAGCCTTTAAAATTAGCACTTTTGATTTTGAACGTTCGAGTCCCATAGACTTTAATGGGGTTCTAAAGTTTGCGCAAACTTATGGTCCGTTCGCAGGTTCTGGTGCCAACCGAACTAGGGGGTGTTCGGCTTATCCCTACTTTCCAATATCCATATACAGTATCTCACATACTGTGGGTACACCCCTCACATTTTTGTAAATTTTTTTTATATCTTTTCATGTGACAACACTTAAGAATTGACACTTTGCTACAATGTTAAGTAGTGAGTGTACAGCTTGTATAATAGTGTAAATTTGCTTTCCCCTCAAAATAACTCAACACACAGCCATAAATGTCCAAACCGCTGGCAACAAAAGTGAGTACACCCCTAAGTGAAAATGTCCAAAGTGGGTCCAAAGTGTCAATATTAAGCACTGCCTTAACCCTCTTGGGCATGGAGTTCACCAGAGCTTCACAGGTTGCCACTGGAGTCCTCTTCCACTCCTCCATGATGATGTCACAGAGCTGGTGGATGTTAGAGACCTTGAACTCCTCCGCCTTCCATTTGAGGATGCCCCACAGATGCTCAATAGGATTTAGGCCTGCAGACATGCTTGGCCAGTCCATCATCTTTACCCTCAGCTTCTTTAGTAAGACAGTGGTCATCTTGGAGGTGTGTTTGGGGTCATTATCATGTTGGAATACTGCCCTGCGGCCCAGTCTCCGAAGGGAGGGGAACATGCTCTGCTTCAGTATGTCACAGTACATGTTGGCATTCATGGTTCCCTCAATGAACTGTAGCTCCCTAGTGGCGGCAGCACTCATGCAGCCCCAGACCATGACACTCCCAAAACCACGCTTGACTGTAGGCAAGACACACTTGTCTTTGTACTCCTCACTAGGGATGGGCGAACGGTTGGGCCCAAACTTTCACTGTTTGGACGTTTGGCGAGTAGCCAAACAAATGGGTCATTCAACCATTTGTTCAGCCCCCGAACTGACCACAATGCATTGCGGCTCTAAACAGTGCATTGCAAGCCCTGATTGGCTGAAGCAATGAAAGCTTCAGCCAATCAGGGCACAGAGCACTGTCAGAGTCATGTATTGGACACTGTCATCATGACTTTATCCAATCATGGCTCATTTCTGTCCCACAGTATAAAAGTATTCTTTCAATGGCAGCCATTTTCAGTGTGATTTTGGCGTGGAGAGAGATAGAGCAGGGCTCTGTTCAGTTCTGTTAGTTAGTGTGCTATATTGTGCTATTTTGCTTCAATTGTCAGTGTAGAATATTAGTTTAGTGTCAGTCTAGGAATAATGTGAGTGTAGTGAGGAGGACCATCATTCAGGTTTGCATAGTGTGCAGCTAGAGATAGTGCAGATAGTTTCACTGTAGTGTAGTGAGACCGTGTCATTCATACATACATACATTAGTGTAGAGTAGAGACAGCTCAGATAGTTTCAGTGTAGTGTAGTAGTGTAGTGAGACCATGTCAGTAATATTGATATTAGTGTATAGCTAGAGTAGGGACAGTCCAGATAGCATCAGTGTAGTGACGATTGAACACTGTCTATTTGATTGCATTACTGCCAGTTTAATGCCATATAGTTTTGTGTGCGTTACTGCCAGTTTAACGCCATATAGTTCTGTGTGCGTTACTGCCAGTTTAATGCCATATAGTTTTGGGTGCGTTACTGCCAGTTTAACGCCATATAGTTCTGTGTGCGTTACTGTCAGTTTAACGCCATATAGATCAGTGTGCGTTACTGCCAGTTTAACACCATATAGTTTTGTGTGCATCTACATACAGATTTCCACTTCTTCTTTACATTTGCTTCTAAGCACCGCCCCTTCTACCCAAAAATGTCTGGGAGGACAACAAGTTGAGGCAGACGTTCCCTTGGCACTGTAAGGGGGCCAGCAACAAATGTGTCCACAGGTAAAGATGGACATAGTGGTCAGGTTTCCTACATTTAGTGAGTTTTCCCATGCTATCCAGCCACAGCATGCAGAGGCAGAGGAGGTAGTAAACTGGCTTACTAAACCTTCCTCATCCTCTGTCACGCAAGCAGAGACAAGTGTGCAATCCCCTGCAGTTGCTAGCGTGGATAAACCTGCCTCCCTGTCCACATCTATTCCTGCCATAGCCCCAACATCAGCCATGGAGGAGTCAGCTGAGTTATTTGACCACAGTGTTAGCCACTTGCTCCTTGATAATGCCCAGCCATTACTAGATTCAGATGTTGGTTCTGAGGTTGAGGATGACAGGAACATGAGCCTAGAGAGAGGGGAGAACACTGGTAGACAAATTGGCATTCATGTTCCTCAAGCCAAGTTGTCTCCAGTGGTAATGATTATGATGGAGGAGATGGAGATGGAGATGATGATGATGATGAGGTCACTGAGGCAACTTGGGTGCCAGGTAGAGCAGAAGAGGAAACTGAATGTGAGGGGTCAGAAATCCCAAGGAGGCCAACATCAAGAAAGAGTAGAAAGCATTCACCCTATTCGATCACATTCTGCAGCTGTTATCTCCTGGCCCACTACCCAAAGCTCTTTTGTCTGGGCCTTTTTCAGCACATCTGCAGCAGATCGCACTGTTGCTATCTGCACTCAGCCCGTTGTCAAGAGCGCCTAATAGCCACACAAAAGGGGTTCAAATCTGTCCCTCCTCCTCCTCCTTACTCACTTCAGTCTGCCCCTGCTATACTAAGTCATTACCTCTTAGCATCCTCCACTGACAGGGATGATGGTAAAGCACAGGGTGTCCCAGGTCCTAGCAGCACATCTGCTAGCAGCACACCACCAGCTGTAGACTGTAGCCGGCAAATTTCTCTGCCTCATCTGCTGCAGTGGAAAAAAAATACAGTCCCTGCCACCCACATGCCCAGTGTCTAAATGCAAGCTTGTCAAAGCTGTTGGCTCTCCAACTTCTGCCTTTCAGCCTGGTGGATTCTGCCCCCTTCCGTGAATTTGCACAATGTACTGTACCACAATGGCAGGTTCCCAGTCGCTACTACTTTTCACGTAAGGCTGTTCCATCTCTCTACCATCACATGGAAGGGAATGTTCTGGCATCATTGGGCAAGGCAGTGACCAGTAAAATCCACCTTACTGCTGACACATGGTCCAACAAGCATGGGCAGGGATGATATATTTAGTTCACAGCACACTAGGTAACGCTACTTGTAACTCGAAAGGATGCAGGACAGGGCTTGGTTCTGCAGCTTGTTGTGCCCCCACGTCTCCATACAGCTGGTGGTGATGATGCCAGACCTGTGAGCTGTACCCCCTCCTCCTCATCCTCTGCCACCTCCATGCCCTCCTCTGCAGAATGTTCCTATGAACATCAGGTACCCCCTAAGCGTTCAAAGGACTATTCCCAGAGTCAGGCTAAAAGGCGGCATGCAGTGCTTTAGCTGGTGTGTTTAGGGGACAGGAACCACACCGGAGCAGAGATTCTTGCAGCTCTGCAGGTACAGGCCCAGAGGTGGTTCACACCATGCCAGCTGGAGCCAGGAATGGTGGTGTGCGATATTGGCTCAAACCTCCTGTCCGCCCTTAGACGGGGAAAGTTGACACATATGCCATGCCTGGCACATGTCCTCAATTTGGTGGGGCAGCATTTCCTAAATACTTACCCAGGGTTGCAAGATGTGCTAAAGCTGGCCAGAAGAGTCTGTAGCCATTTCAGGCAGTCATACACAGCCTGTGCTCGGTTGGCTTAAATTCAACAGGAAATCCACCTGCCCGTAAACCACCTGATTTGTGACATGTCCACCAGGTGGAACTTGACTTTGGCAATTCTGCAGCAGCTATACATGCAGCAGAGGGCTGTCAATGAGTACCTGTGTGAATATGGCATGACAACAGGCTCGGGCCGCCTCAGCTTTTTTTCCCCACGCCAATGGCTGATCATTAAGGATGCATGCACTGTATTGTCACCATTTGAGGAAGCCACAAGGATGGTGAGCCATGATAGTGCATGCATCAGTGACACAATCCCTGTTGTGTTCCTGCTGGAGCACATTCTGCATGCCATTATGGACAGGGCACTGGAGGCAGACCAGCAGGAGGAAGAGGAGGACTTCATTTCCTCTCAAGGCCCACTTTATCCAGACACTGTCATTCCTATGTCACAGAACACACAGGAGGAGAGAGGGGAGGAGGATGAGGAGGAGGATTCTGGCACTTTCATAGGCTTCGAAGAAGATGAAGACACGTGTCAATCTGTAAGCGACGGCTTTCCAACTCCAGAACCCTTGGGAGTAGTACGTGGCTGGGAGGAGTAAGTTCCAGATGCTCTCATCCTGAGTGATCCCAAGGATTCTGCTGCTCAAGCCTCTGAAAATTTGAGGCGCATGGGCAACCTCATGCTTCAAAGATTTCCAAAGGACCCAAGAATATATGTGGCATAAAGTAGAAGGATGATTACTGGTTGGCAACCCTCCTTGACCACCGTTATAAGAGGAAGGTCTCAGAACTCATCCCGTCCCCACAGAGAGTGCAGAAGATAAAATCTCTTGAAGATACGTTAAAGAGTATTTTATTGAAAGTTTTTCCTGACTCCAGTAGGTTTCAGTGTCGTGGGAAATGTAGCTTTTAGTCTTCTGTGGGTCAAGAGAGGAGCGTTGGAGAAGGTGTCCGCCTAAGTGAGGCATTTCCGACTTTTTTTAGTCCTCGCCGCCTAGGGCTGTCAGCTTCCACATCCTATCGGCATCGTCTGCATCACATGGTGGACGATTACCTCGGGGCCAAAACAGAGATTGAGAGCTTTTCAACTGATAATCCACTGACTTACTGGGTCATGAGAATAGACCATTGGCCAAAACTTGCCCAGTATGCTATTGAGTTGTTGGGCTGCCCTGCATCCAGCGTGCTTTCAGAACGGGCATTCAGTGCTTCAGGAGGTTTTGTTACTGATCATAGAACGTGTCTGTCCACAGACTCCATGGATCGTTTGACTTTTATAAAAATGAATCAGTCCTGGATTACCAGCTATGAAGCCCCTGATGCCAATGTCACAGATTAAGTCTTTTTGGCAAGTGGAATATCTGCAGGACTTCAAGACTTCCTACCTTTGTGGGGGTTAAATCATTTCATTTGGAAGAATGTTTTTGGTATAGGTTTCATGGGCACAATTATCACCCAAAGACCAATTTCTTCAGTATCTGGTTGACAGGTGCATATCATTGCAAATTTTTTTGCCTTCATCAAGAACACCTCTATAGGATTACGGTGGGAAGGCGCCCCCGACACCCAAAGAGTAATTTTTCTGCACCTGTTGGACAAGTGCATATCATTGCAATTTTTTACAGCAAGGCCAATTCTTGCTTTCATCAAGAGTACCTCTATAAGGTTATGGTGGAAAGGCACCACCAACACCCAAAGAACAATTTTTACGCACCCGTTACTTCTATCCAAAGTCAAAGTGACACCAGAATGTATCCAAAAAATCTCTAATCTTGTTCCCAGTGCACTACAATGTGGCCTCATCATACACACTGGCTCCCTAGCTGTTGCTGAGCAAAATAAAGGCAGCTTGCAGGGAAAATGTCATTTTTTTTGGCTTTATAAATGCAATTATTTCTGCAGCAGATTCTAGACATGGTAAAGATTTTCCACTTTACAGGTAGAATTTTTCATGTTTATACTTTCACTTTAAAAATAAAAAAATCACTGCTCATTTAAAAAATTCACTTTTTCACAAACAGTTTTTTTATTGATACATGTCCCCCAGGGCCCCTATAATCATTGTATGCCAAATTACTTACATATAAGCCTTCAAAATGGGCACTTTTGATTTTTGATGTTCGGGTCCCATTGACTTTAATGGGGTTCATTATTCAGGTCCGAACTTTTGCGGTGTTCGAAAGTCCTGGTGCGAACCAAACAGGGGTCAGTTCGGACCATCTCTACTCTTCAACTGGTTGCTGCTACACATGCTTGACACCTCCTGAACCAAATACGTTTATCTTGGTCTAATCAGACCACAGGACATGGTTCCAGTATTCCATGTCCTTAGTCTGCTTGTCTTCAGAAAACTGTTTGCTTCTGGGACGACAGCCATGCTGACCAATTTAATGCAGTGTGCAGTGTATGGTCTGAGCACTGACAGACTGACCCCCCACCCCTTCAACCTCTGCAGCAATGCTGGCAGCACTCATACGCCTATTTCCCAAAAACAACCTCTGGATATGATGCTGAGCATGTGCACTCAACTTCTTTGGTTGACCATGGAGAGGCCTGTTCTGAGTGGAATCTGTCCTGTTAAACTGATGTATGGTCTTCACCACCGTGCTGCAGCTCAGTTCCAGGGTCTTGGCAATCTTCTTATAGCCTAGGCCATCTTTATGTAGAGCAACAATTATTTTTTTCAGATCCTCAGAGAGTTCTTTGCCATGAGGTGCCATGTAGAACTTCCAGTGACCAGTATGAGAGAATGAGAGCGATAACACCAAATATAATACGCCTGCTCCCCATTCACACCTGAGACCTTGTAACACTAATGCCGCGTAAACATGAGCGGACCTTTTGACCGGACTGGTCCAACGCACCAAGTCCGGCGGACAATTCGACCGTGTGTGGGCTTCATCAGACCTGCAGCGTACTTTTTCGGTTGAAAATCTGACGGACTTTAGATTTGGAACATGTTTCAAATCTTTCCGACGGACTTGAGTCCGGTCGAAAAGTCTGCTCGTCTGTATGCTAGTCCGACGGACAAAAACTGACGCTAGGGCAGCTATTGGCTACTGGCTATGAACTTCCTTATTTTAGTCCTGTCGTACGTCATCACATACAAATCCGTTGGACTTTGGCGTGATCGTGTGTAGGCAAGTCCGGTCATTGGGAAAGTCTGACGGAAGTCCGCCGAAAGTCTGTCGGATAGACCGTCGGACCAGTCCGGTCGAAAAGTCCGCCCATGTGCATGCTGCATAACAAGTTCTTATTATGGTCAACAGTCAGCAATCTATGATAACAGAAAAGAAACTGCGCTAAATGTAAGAACAAAACCAAGTGTATGCACACGTAGTATTTAAGTCCATCCGAAACATCAAAACAAGTGCCAATTATCACTCTGTATGAGATCCACAAAAGGTATGTATCCTCATCCTCAGTCAAGGTGACATCACACTTTAAAATCACCGCAGAAATTAGTGTAGAAGATAGGACAGCCCTTCACCCTTAAACCAACTGCCTCTTACCAGCTCCCTTGATCTCTGGTGAGGAGATCAAATGCGCCTTTTAGCTTATAACCCAGCCACAGTCTCAGGATGAAATAGATGAGACACCAGATATAGTCCTCCGTGATTTTCTTATATGTGTCACAAACAGCATATCCATTGGCCAGTCATATACAAAAGAGAAGGGCTGCAGGTGATACTTAATGTGTCATTCACGTTGATCACAAGTTCATCAGTTATAATGTCAAGAACAGGCGGGGTCGAAAAATATCCGCTTACCAGATAAGCTTAGAGGGAGTCTTCACTGCCCAAGTTAGTCTATTTTGTGTTGATTTCAGCCAGAAATCAACACAAAATAGACTAACTTAGGCAGTGAAGACTCCCTCTAAGCTTATCTGGTAAGCGGATATTTTTCGACCCCGCCTGTTCTTGACATTATAACTGATGAACTTGTGATCAACGTGAATGACACATTAAGTATCACCTGCAGCCCTTCTCTTTTGTATATGACTGGCCAATGGATATGCTGTTTGTGACACATATAAGAAAATCACGGAGGACTATATCTGGTGTCTCATCTATTTCATCCTGAGACTGTGGCTGGGTTATAAGCTAAAAGGCGCATTTGATCTCCTCACCAGAGATCAAGGGAGCTGGTAAGAGGCAGTTGGTTTAAAGGTGAAGGACTGTCCTATCTTCTACACTAATTTCTGCGGTGATTTTAAAGTGTGATGTCACCTTGACTGAGGATGAGGATACATACCTTTTGTGGATCTCATACAGAGTGATAATTGGCACTTGTTTTGATGTTTCGGATGGACTTAAATACTACGTGTGCATACACTTGGTTTTGTTCTTACATTTAGCGCAGTTTCTTTTCTGTTATCATCTTGTTTAATGTGGGTATCCCATATTTTGTAACTGCAGCTTAACTATTCTACTCTTATTATAGACAGCAGATTATGTTTTGCATGTCTTAATATTTTTGCTGACAGCGCTGTATTTTTATATATTTTGCAGTCAGCAATCTATGTTAGAAAAGAACCTCCCCCTGTCCCTATATATTGTAAAGAATAAATATTTGAATGGTGATTCATTGCTGATCGAGTACTTCTCCCTATTAGCATCATAGAAACTAGATCTGGATGTTTATGCTAAATATAAAAAACTGGCCTTTAAAAGTGGTTGTACACCCTGTGCAACCACTTTTACCTACAGGTAAGCTTATATTAAGGCTTACCTGTAGGTGCTGGAAATATCTCCTAAACCTCCACAGTTTAGGAGATATTTACAATAAAGCCATGCGCCGATGTCTATGTCACATGCACACTTTAGAAAGAGCAGATCATGCCGTTTCTAAAGGAGTCATGCTGTGACTGGTGGCTCCCGCATGCATGCGTGTGATTGACGGCACGCGACTCCGACCAGTCACTGAGCCGGAGTTCGCAGCCCCGGAAGGAAGAGGGGTGAAGATGGACACTTGCTGCTAGTGGGGACAGCAGTGACATCGCAGGCTTTGGTTTCAGGTAAGCGACACATAATGGGCTCCTATGCGATGCATAGGAAATTAAGAGGAAGTAAATCTCATCAGGGTTTACTTCTTCTTTAAACCTGCACTCCCAGAAGATGGGTACCCAAGCCATGTCTTTCAATTATACACATGCAATTGCAAGATATAATTTACCAGTTACAAAATGTCTTCTGTAGAGATGATATTCAAAGTTATATACAGTTTAAGAGACTTATTTTACATGAAATTATTATACATACTGTACAAACTGTATAGTGTATGTGAGTGGACAGAACCGGTGATGGTGCAATAGGCAGCAATCCACATAATCCAATATACTGATAACTCCCATATTATATTAGTGGTGTGTATGGCCCTTTAAAACATTGGATGTTTCTCTCCTCTCCTCTGTAAACTCACTTGGAAATGGAACTCCTGATAGTGGAGTATTTACAAAGAAATGTATTAAATAAAGAGCTTGCATTTACAATATGTAATATATAAAATCACATGTAAAACTGAGCATGGGGACAGCAGGGCCGTGGCTCCCACATCACTCCCGGTTTCAGCAAACACGTTATCTGACTCTGGTCAGTATATTAGATGATCTATGTGGATTTTTGCCTATTAGACCATCACTCAGGAAGCCTATGATTGTGCCCCTTAAAGGGAAAGTGCATTCAGACCACATGTTTTCACAGGTCCATCTCTGAAGGCGAGTGCATGGTATGTGAACTTGGTAGAGTGGATGACCAAGCCGTCCTCATCCACCTCATCCTCATTCACCCAGGCTCAGGGTACGTTGTCTGGTAAAGCAGCTGCCAATGCGGCCTCTTCCCTCGGCTCAATGGCATCAGTCACTCCTTCCCTAGCCCCACCATGTCCTCCTGAGGAGTCCCCCGAACTGTTTGACCACAGTGTTGGGTACATGCTCCAGGAGGATGGCCAGCGTTTTGAAGGCTCCGATGATGGTACTCAGCTAGAGGAAGGCAGTAATGGGAGCCCAGACAGAGGGGGTGCCCAAGAAGGACAGCAATCTGGCAGTCATGTTCCCCCAGCTGCAGCATACTGCCACCTTTGCTCCAGTGATGAGGAGTGAGGGGATGATGAGGTCACTGACTCCACGTGGGTGCCTGATAGGAGAGAGGAGGAGGCACATCACCAACGAGGCAGGATGCCCTCCAGGGGCCAGCTTAAGGGCAGAACACTGACTGCATCACACCACAGAGTCCGCATGTGCAGGGCGCTGCTGTCTCTGCATGTTATTCCAAAAGTTCTTTGGTGTGGGCATTTTTTGAGACGAGTGCATCAGATCCCACCGCTGCTATTTGCAACATATGTCTCAAGCGTATCTCGCATGGCAAAAACATCACCCGCTTGGGCACCACATGCTTGACCAGACATATGTTGACCTGCCATGCAGTTCGTTGGCAAACGTACCTAAAAGAATCACACCAAAGAACAAAGAGGACCTCTCCTTGCTCCTCATCAGCTGGGATCTCCAACCCCACTATACCTTCAGTCCTCTCTGAGACCTGCACTGAGAGGAATGAAGGTGTAGAATTAGGTGAGTCACAGCCAAGTACTTGGGGGCAATCTGCTATCAGTACACTGACGTCAGATTGTACCAGGCAAATTTCCCTGCCCCAGCTGCTGCACCTCCAAAACAAGTTGGCCCCGAGCCATCCACATGCCCAGCGGTTGAATGCTAGCTTGGCAAAATTGCTAGCACTTCAACTGCTGCTTTTTCAGTTGGTAGACTCTGCCCCCTTCCGTGAGTTTGTGGAATGTGCGGTTTCTCAATGGCAGGTTCCCAAACGCCACTTTTTCTCACAGAAGGCATTGTCTTGGCCTCGCTGGACAGGGCGGTCAGTGGTAAGGTGCATATTACCGCTGACTCATGGTCCAGCAGGCATGGACCGGGACGTTACCTATCTTTCACGGCACATTGGGTGACTCTTTTGGCAGCTGGGAAGGATGCAGGACAGGGTGCAGTAGTGTTGCAGGTTGTTCTGCCACCACGCCTCCAAAATGCTACTACTGGTGATTCTGACACACCTCTCTCCTCCACCCCCTCCTCTTCTTCTTCCTCCATGGCCTCTTCCTGTGCTTTGTCCTCAGAACCAGTGGTGCTCCGTAGGCGTTCAAGGGGCTACGCAAGTACGCAGGCCAAAAGATGCCATGCGGTGCTTGAGCTGGTGTGCTTGGGGGACAGGAGCCACACTGGGGCAGAGATTCGGTCAGCACTGCAGGGGCAGGCTCAAAGGTGGTTGATACAACAAAACAAACCAAAAACTCTTGCGCATAAATGTATAAGCCCCACAGTTCAAAGTGCTCGATGGATGGTAGCTTTCAGCCTTGCTGCCCTCAAGGATAGGGAAATCCTAACATACAGACAAAAAACAGAAAAGAGAGGGCGCACCGGCCTAGTGCATTATCTTTAAAAAGGTTTATTAAAACAGAAAACGTAAAAGTACTACTCACAAGGGTAGATAAAAATCACGCATAATAGTCAAATGATGGTAGCGGTCTCCAGACCTATGGACAAGACGTGCAGACCACTGCTGGCTGACACGTTTCGAAGGTAGCACCTTCTTCTTCAGAGCCTAACAGTATCCATCTCTTACGGTACCTTAAATAATGTGCTCATCAAGGGAGCACAGACCAAACTGACCTAGGAGCCACTCCCATAAAGTGGGCAGTCAAAAGGCGGGCCCTGACACAGCACCATAGTAACCATTTGTATACACACATACATATAAAAAAAATGCATACAAAAAATGCACAAAAAAATAAATAATATATATAAATATATATATATATATATATATGTGTGTGTGTGCGCGGGGAGTGCAAGTGTACGGATCTATAGTGTGATGAGTATCATAAAGGGGGGGGAAGGGGTGTTTGTAATGTGCACATAGTGTGCGATACAGTACACCAGACAACCAGGCAATCTCCAAACCTAAATCTTACAAATGCGGCCACCTGCGCAAACAAAGAAACCCAGCTATCAAATTAAATACAAGATCAAATACAATAATCTGCACCATGAGCAGCGCACAATAGACTTCACATGAGACTATGATATATAAATAAATAAATAAATGAATCACCAGGGCCCATCCACACTTGTCCTCCAAGGAGATGAATGATTTAATCTCCATAGTGTGTAAAAATATATCACAGATCTTACCTCAAAGACGCTGTGTAGCTGCAGGCGGCGGTAGGAATGCACGCCATATTCATTACATGTAGTGCGGTCCAGGGGGCGGAAGTAGAAGCTCCGTATCGCTTCCTGTGCGCCCGCTGTCGCTCTAGACTGTATCAGCAGTAAAGATACCAGCAGCCATACAAGGGAAGACCAACTATAGAGGCTGAAGGCAGACACATATTGGGTGGCTAAACAAAATACCATATCAAGGGGATAGAAAAACATGGGCTGTGTCAGCAGTAAAGATACCAGCAGCCATATAAGGGAAGACCAACTATAGAGGCTGAAGGCAGACACATATTGGGTGGCTAAACGAAATACCATATCAAGGGGATAGAAAAACATGGGCTGTGTTAGCAGTAAAGATACCAGCAGCCATATAAGGGAAGACCAACTATAGAGGCTGAAGGCAGACACATATTGGGTGGCTAAACGAAATACCATATCAAGGGGATAGAAAAACATGGGCTGCGTTAGCAGTAAAGATACCAGCAGCCATACAAGGGAAGACCAACTATAGAGGCTGAAGGCAGACACATATTGGGTGGCTAAACAAAATACCATATCAAGGGGATAGAAAAACATGGGCTGTGTCAGCAGTAAAGATACCAGCAGCCATATAAGGGAAGACCAACTATAGAGGCTGAAGGCAGACACATATTGGGTGGCTAAACGAAATACCATATCAAGGGGATAGAAAAACATGGGCTGTGTTAGCAGTAAAGATACCAGCAGCCATATAAGGGAAGACCAACTATAGAGGCTGAAGGCAGACACATATTGGGTGGCTAAACGAAATACCATATCAAGGGGATAGAAAAACATGGGCTGCGTTAGCAGTAAAGATACCAGCAGCCATATAAGGGAAGACCAACTATAGAGGCTGAAGGCAGACACATATTGGATGGCTAAATGAAATACCATATCAAGGGGATAGAAAAACATGGGACAAAAACAAATGTCTAATTTCCAATACCATCCGTGCACTTGTATAACCCGCAACCCCACACAACTAATGCGTGTCTACATGTATACAAAGGGAGCGTGTTGGTCAATATTGAAGTTAAATAAAAGAATATGGCCAAATAGTCAACAGGGCATGCACACTCACACGCAAGCACCCATAGACATACACGCGTACGCCCATGTGCGCGTGCGTATAAACGCATGCACGCCGCGCAACACATGTGAGTAAGAGATGAAAACCTGCACTCCAATTACAAAGGTATATAAATATTACATATATATGATACATATAAATGAGCGCATGTTGTCATTAAAAATGGTATACAATAGCATTCCAGTAAGTAAAGGAAACAGATTAAAAGCAAATAAATAAATAGATAAATAAAAAGGTTCCTAGATCGAATGAATATTTGCCAATGAATACATTTTGAACACTCTATTATTATCGTTATAGAGACCTTTTAACAGCAAAAAGGAGAAAACAGAGGGGGGGGAAATCACAATAAATGTCTATGGAAAATTAGCCAAACATATGTCCATATACACATGCACCCATGCGCATGCACACACCCACGTACACGTGCGAGTGCACACATGCCCACATGCACAGTGTACCGGACCAAAATAATTATTAGAACAGAAGTATGAAACCATACATATACCTGCACAACCTGTGCGTATTATCGTAACTAGAATATACTTACACATAATCATATATATACACACCTATAGGCCTCTTGAAGGCTAAATAAACATAAGGGCCATATGTGTAGAATGAATACTGAAGGTCACATGCATATATGTATGCGCATGTGTAGAGAGAAAGAAATAGAATCAGGAGGGGGGGGGGAATGGGGGAAAGGGTGAAGGGAAGAGGGATAACAAATTGCAAAGGAAGAAGATGGATATGAAAATAAATCAATGAATGAAAAAATGGAAAAATGGGATGGGTTGGGGTAATACCTAAAACCACCGTCACACTATTTTATGTATCTCAGGGTGTTCATTGAGGCCCCCGGGAGCGAGACTTCTGAGGGTGAAAATCCAGTAAGCCTCGCGCTTACATAGTCTCTGATGTTTTCTCCCTGAGTCTAAATCACCCCAAATCGCCTCGATACCAAATACCCTCATACCTGCAGGGTTTCCTTGATGGGCTTCTACAAAATGGTGGGGAACTGGATATTTATCCCTTAAATTAATGATGCCACACTTCTGCTCTCCTATTCTGACCCTCATAGGACGCTGAGTGCGGCCGACATAGAAACGGCCACAGGGACAAACAATGCCATAGACTATATACTGAGTCCCGCAGTTCATAAACTATTTGAGTTTGTGGACCCTTCCATCTCTCCCTACAACGGTTTTCTTTCTGTGCCACATGTACATACATGGGCCACAGTTTTTTACGCCGCACTTGTAGCTCCCTTTCTGATAAAATATTGTGGTCCAAAGGCTAGTTGGTCTAATGGTAGTGTTATTTACCCTACTAGGTGCAACCAGGCTCCTAAGGTCACGTGGTTTACGGAACACAATATTTGGATGGTCTGGGAGTGTGTCACCTAGTACAGGGTCATGTTTGAGGATATTCCAATTTCTCTTCAGGATGTTCTGGATCTCGAAGGCTTTGTTCGTATACTGGGTGGAGAATCTAACCTGTTGGGTATCAGGTGTAATATGGCATCGGGGACCAGTGGTGTCATCTGATGGGTTATCATAGAGAACCAGATATTTATTAAAAGCCATTTCAATATGGCTTGCATCGTAATCCTTTTCTCTAAACTTCTGTATAAGAAGCTTACTCTGTTCTAAGTAGTCTTCTTTTTTTGTACATGTACGCCTCAAGCGACAAAATTGACCATAGGGGACGTTTTGTATCCACCTTGGATGGTGATTACTTTTGGCATATAGGTACGAATTGCCTCCACTAGGTTTAAAGTTGGTTCTGGAACAGATGTCACCGTCGGGATCTCCCTGGAGTTCTAGATCTAAAAAGACCAAACACTTGCTATCTATAACATGTGTAAATTCTATGCCAAAGGAGTTGTTCTTACAATACTCTAAAAAGTTATAAGATCATCATCTGACCCGTCCCATATGATTAAGATATCATCAATATACCTGGCGTACAGCACCAAATTGGCCCCAAAAGGATTGTTTTTCCATATATAAGTGTTCTCCCAAAGGCCCATATGGTAAAAATGCGGGGTCAATGCATGCCTATTATACAAAAAGTAGTACTCATTTATCTCCACATTTTATGATGTAGTTTTTAATACCTTTAAAAATAAGTTTGATCATTCTAATAATAAGACAAGTTATGCCAAAAATATTGACCCTCTTTCTAAAACTATAGACAGTCTGAAACAGAATCAGGATATAGTCATACGAAAGGAGGTAGTTTGGTTATTCAAAATAAAGATGAGTACATCATTGAGGCAAAGAGACTTCTGGGTGACACGGATACCTACACTAAACTCAGCAAAGATCCTACAGTGGAATATACGAAAGAGCTTAAAATACTTTTAGATAAGGCACTATTGGAGAAAGTGATTACAAAGAATGAGTACTACTTTTTGTATAATAGGCATGCGGTGACCCCGCATTTTTGCCATATACCTAAGATACACAAAAGCCTAACTAACCCCCCGGGCAGGCCAATAATAGCTGGGAAGGATAGTCTCTCTAGTAATCTGGGCTCTTACATTGACTATATTTTACAAGACACTGTAACCAATTTACCATCCATCGTAAGAGACTCTAGTCACATGCTTGAGATTCTGTCCAATTACAAATGGCAACCTAGCTATAGATGGCTTTCCCTAGATGTGGCTTCCTTGTACACATCCATTGACCATACACATGGCCTTAGAGCCATGAATCACTTTCTACTAGAGGATGATAAATTCAATCCCTCACAAGCCAAATTTTTGTTGGACTGTGTCAGGTTTTCCCTTACACATAATTATTTTTCTTTTCTGGGCGAAAACTATCTGCAAACTAGGGGCACAGCTATGGGGGCAAGGTTTGCCCCTAGTTATGCCAATATCTTCATGGGTCTTTGGGAGAACACTTATATATGGAAAAACAATCCTTTTGGGGCCAATTTGGTGCTGTACGCCAGGTATATTGATGATATCTTAATCATATGGGATGGGTCAGATGATGATCTTAATAACTTTTTAGAGTATTGTAAGAACAACTCCTTTGGCATAGAATTTACACATGTTATAGATAGCAAGTGTTTGGTCTTTTTAGATCTAGAACTCCAGGGAGATCCTGACGGTGACATCTATTTCAGAACCCACTTCAAACCTAGTGGAGGCAATTCGTACCTATATGCCAAAAGTAATCACCATCCAAGGTGGATACAAAACGTCCCCTATGGTCAATTTTGTCGCTTGAGGCGTACATGTACAAAAAAAGAAGACTACTTAGAACAGAGTAAGCTTCTTATACAGAAATTTAGAGAAAAGGATTACGATGCAAGCCATATTGAAATGGCTTTTAATAAATATCTGGTTCTCTATGATAACCCATCAGATGACACCACTGGTCCCCGATGCCATATTACACCTGATACCCAACAGGTTAGATTCTCCACCCAGTATACGAACAAAGCCTTCGAGATCCAGAACATCCTGAAGAGAAATTGGAATATCCTCAAACATGACCCTGTACTAGGTGACACACTCCCAGACCATCCAAATATTGTGTTCCGTAAACCACGTGACCTTAGGAGCCTGGTTGCACCTAGTAGGGTAAATAACACTACCATTAGACCGACTAGCCTTTGGACCACAATATTTTATCAGAAAGGGAGCTACAAGTGCGGCGTAAAAAACTGTGGCACATGTATGTACATGTGGCACAGAAAGAAAACCGTTGTAGGGAGGGATGGAAGGGTCCACAAACTCAAACAGTTTATGAACTGCGGGACTCAGTATATAGTCTATGGCATTGTTTGTCCCTGTGGCCGTCTCTATGTCGGCCGCACTCAGCGCCCTATGAGGGTCAGAATAGGAGAGCACAAGTGTGGCATCATTAATTTAAGGGATAAATATCCAGTTCCCCACCATTTTGTAGAAGCCCATCAAGGAAACCCTGTAGGTATGAGGATATTTGGTATCGAGTCGATTGCGAGTGATTTAGACTCAGGGAGAAAACATCAGAGACTATGTAAGCGTGAGGCTTTCTGGATTTTTACCCTCGGAAGTCTCGCTCCCGGTGGCCTCAATGAAGACCCTGAGATACATAAAATAGTGTGACGGTGGTTTTAGGTATTACCCCAATCCATCCCATTTTTCCATTTTTTCATTGATTGATTTATTTTCATATCCATCTTCTTCCTTTGCAATTTGTTATCCCTCTTCCCTTCACCCTTTCCCCCATTTCCCCCCCCTCCTTCCCCCCCTCCTTCCCCCCCTCCTTTCCCCCCTCCTGATTCCATTTCTTTCTCTCTACACATGCGCATACATATATGCATGTGACCTTCAGTATTCATTCTACACATATGGCCTTTATGTTCATTTAGCCTTCAAGAGGCCTATAGGTATGTATATATATAATTATGTGTATGTATATTCTAGTTACGATAATACGCACAGGCTGTGCGGGTACTGTATATGTATGGTTTCATACTTCTGTTCTAATAATTATTTTGGTCCGGTACACTGCGCATGTGGGCATGTGTGCACTCGCATGTGTACGTGGGTGTGTGCGTATGTATATATGGGAGTGTATGCGCATGGGTGCATGTGTATATGGGCATATGTTTGGCTAATTTTCCATAGACATTTATTGTGATTTTCCCCCCCTCTGTTTTCTCCTTTTTGCTGTTAAAAGGTCTCTATAACGATAATAATAGAGTGTTCAAAATGTATTCATTAGCAAATATTCATTCGATCTGGGAACCTTTTTATTTATCTATTTATTTATTTGTTTTTAATCTGTTTCATTTACTTACTGGAATGCTATTGTATACCATTTTTAATGACAACCTGCGCTCATTTATATGTATCATATATATGTAATATTTATATACCTTTGTAATTGGAGTACAGGTTTTCATCTCTTACTCACATGTGTCGCGCGGCGTGCATGCGTTTATACGCACGCGCACATGGGCGTATGCGTGTATGTCTATGGGTGCTTGTGTGTGAGTGTGCATGCCCTGTTGACTATTTGGCCATATTCTTTTATTTAACTACAATACTGACCAACACGCTCCCTTTGTATACATGTAGATATGCATTAGTTGTGTGGGGTTGCGGGTTATACAAGTGCACGGATGGTATTGGAAATTAGACATTTGTTTTTGTCCCATGTTTTTCTATCCCCTTGATATGGTATTTCATTTGGCCACCCAATATGTGTCTGCCTTCAGCCTCTATAGTTGGTCTTCCCTTATATGGCTGCTGGTATCTTTACTGCTGACACAGTCTAGAGCGACAGCGGGTGCACAGGAAGCGATACGGAGCTTCTACTTCCGCCCCCTGGACCGCACTACATGTAATGAATATGGTGTGCGTTCCTACCGCCGCCTGCAGCTACACAGCGTCTTTGAGGTAAGATCTGTGATATATTTTTACACACTATGGAGATTAAATCATTCATCTCCTTGGAGGACAAGTGTGGATGGGTCCTGGTGATTCATTTATTTATTTATTTATATATCATAGTCTCATGTGAAGTCTATTGTGCGCTGCTCATGGTGCAGATTATTGTATTTGATCTTGTATTTAATTTGATAGCTGGGTTTCTTTGCTTGCGCAGGTGGCCGCATTTGTAAGATTTAGGTTTGGAGATTGCCTGGTTGTCTGGTGTACTGTATCGCACACTATGCGCACATTACAAACACCCCTTCCCCCCCTTTATGATACTCATCACACTTTAGATCCGTGCACTTGCGCTCCCCGCGCACACACACACATATATATATATTTTTATATATATATTACTTATTTTTTTGTGCATTTTTTGTATGCGTTTTTCTTTTTTTTTTTTTTGTGTGCGTTTTTTTTTTTTATATGTATATGTGTATACAAATGGTTACTATGGTGCTGCCCACTTTATGGGAGTGGCTCCTAGGTCAGTTTGGTCTGTGCTCCCTTGATGAGCACATTATTTAAGGTACCGTAAGAGATGGATACTGTTATGCCCCGTACACACGGTCGGATTTTCCGATGGAAAATGTCCGATCAGACCGTGTTTTCGGAAATTCTGAACATGTGTAGGCTCCATCGGACATTTTCCATCGGATTTTCCGACACACAAAGTTTGAGAGCAGGATATAAAATTTTCCGACAACAAAATCCGTTGTTGGAAATTCCGATCGTGTGTGCACAAATCCGACGGACAAAGTGCCAAGCATGCTCAGAATAAATAAAGAGATGAAAGCTATTGACCACTGCCCCGTTTATAGTCCTGACCTACGTGTTTTACGTCACCGCGTTCAGAATGATCAGATTTTCCGACAACTTTGTGTGACCGTGTGTATGCAAGACAAGTTTGAGCCAACATCTGTCGGAAAAAATCCTAGGATTTTGTTGTCAGAATGTCCGAACAAAGTCCGACCATGTGTACGGGGCATTAGGATCTGAAGAAGAAGGTGCTACCTTCGAAACGCGTCAGCCAGCAGCGGTCTGCACGTCTTGTCCATAGGTCTGGAGACTGCTACCATCATTTGACTATTATGCGTGATTTTTATCTACCCTTGTGAGTAGTACTTTTACGTTTTCTGTTTTAATAAACCTTTTTAAAGATAATGCACTAGGCCGATGCGCCCTCTCTTTTCTGTTTTTTGTCTCAGAGGTGGTTGACTCCACGCCAGCTTCAGCCAGTAATGGTGGTTTGCGACAATAGCACCAACCTCCTCTCCGCCCTCCGACAGGGACAACTGACCTATGTGCCCTTTTTGGCTCATGTCCTTAACTTGGTGGTGCAGCGGTTCCTGGGCAGGTACCCGGGCTTACAGGATGTCCTGAGGCAGGCCAGGAAAGTCTGTGTGCATTTCCGCCAGTCATATAATGCCAGTGCTTGGCTGGCTGACCTCCAAAAGGAATTTAACCTGCCCAAGAACCGCCTAATCTGTGACATGCCCACCAGATGGAACTCAACTTTGGCCATGCTGCAGCGGCTTCACACACAGTAGAGGGCCATCAATGAGTACCTGTGCGACTATGGCACCAGGACAGGGTCAGGGGAGCATGTTTTTTTTCCCCACGCCAGTGGGCCATGATCAGGGATGCATGCACTGTCCTGTCACCATTTGAGGAGGCCACGAGGATGGTGAGCAGTAACAGTGCATGCATCAGTGACACTGTCCCCCTTGTCCACCTGTTGGAGCACACGCTGCGTGAAATAATGGACAGGGCACTTGAGGCAGAACAGAGGCAGGAAGAGGAGGACTTCCTTACCTCTCAAGGCCCCCTTTATCCAGACAGTGCTCCTGCGTGCCTGCCGATCACACAGGAAGAGGAGGAGGATTGTGTCAGCACAGACAGCAAAACAAATGTTACAGGGGTGATAACCCTTCTCTATGTTTTCCAAAAAGCTCAAAAATAGATTTTTTTGGCTGAAGCTACACTTTGAAAATGTACCAGTTCAAAATTACAAACAGATTCTACTTAATAACAAACCTACAGTCCCTGTCTTGTTTGCACCGCCTGTATACTTCTGTTCAGAGTACATAGGGTCTGGGGGCCCCACACCTTTCCTTTTTTTAATTTGGGTGCGGGTTTCCCCTTAATATCTATACAGGACCCAAAGGGCCTGGTAATGGACTGAGGGGGGGTACCCATGCCGTTTTTCTCACTGACAGGTATGATATTTAAAGGAATATTTCACTTTTTTTTCACTTTAACCATCATTAAAATCACTGCTCCCGAAAAAAAGGCTGTTTTTAAAACCTTTTTTTGCATTGATACATGTCTCCTGGAGCAGGACCCAGGTCCCCAAACCCTTTTTAGGACAATACCATGCAAATTAGCCTTTAAAATTAGCACTTTTGATTTTGAACGTTCGAGTCCCATAAACTTCAATGGGGCTCTAAAGTTCACCCAAATTTTCGGTCCGTTCGCAGGTTCTGGTGCAAACCGAACGGGGGGTGGGTGTTTAGCTCATCCCTAGTCCCACCCCACATTATGAAAGTATTCTTTCAATAGCGGCCATTTTCAGTTTGATATCCACGTGGAGAGAGATAGAACAGTGCTCTGTTCAGTGCTATTAGACAGTTAGTGTTCTATAGTGTGCTATTCTGATTCTATTGTCAGTGTAGAATATCAGTTTAGTGTGAACCTAGGGATAGTTCAGTGTGAATGTAGTGTGACCATTCATCTTTACTTTAGTGTGAATGTAGGGATAGTTCAGTCAGTGTGAGTATAGTGACTGTTTAACACAGTATATCTTAGTGTGTTAGTGCAAGTTTAACGCCGTACAGTTCAGTGCATTACTACAAGTTTAAAGACGTATAATTCAGTGCATTATGTGCCATTTAACGCAGTACATTTCTGTGCGTTAGTGCAAGCTTAACGCAGTATATTTCAGTACATTCCTGCGAGTTTAACGCCGTATATTTCAGTGCGTTATCTTCCATTTAACGCAGTATAGTTCAGTACGTTACTGTAAGTTTAATGCTATGCATTGCAGTGCGTTACCTTCCGTTTAACTAAGTACATATCTGTGCGTTAATGCACGTTTGACGCAGTATATTGCAGTGCGTCACTGCAGTTTTACTGCAGTATATAATAGTGTTTCAGTGCGTTACTGCAAGTTTAACGCCATACAGTTCAGTGCATTACTGCAAGTTTAACATTGTATATTTCAGTGTGTTATCTTACGTTTAACGCAGTAAAGTTCAGTGCGTTACTTCAAATTTAACGCCGTACATTCCAGTGCGCTATCTTCCGTTTAGCGCAGTATAGTTCAGTGCGTTCCTAGAAGTTTAATGCCATACATTGCAATGTGTTACCTTCCGTTTAACGCAGTATATTTCTGTAAGGTACCTGGTAGTTGAGCCTGACTGGTAGAAGGAGACCTCTCTTAAGCGCTGGTTCAGGAGCCACTGGAGTGGGAACAGTGGTCTCTTGAGCACAGTGGGTAGGAGGGCCTGATGCGGTTCCAGCAGAAGCAGATGATGGTCTGGAAGAATGCCCCTCAGGGATGGCTGAGCTGCGGATGCAGGTATGCGGATGCAGGCCGGTAGACAGGCAGGTAGCTGAGAAGGCAGCGGCAGGGTGCTTGACAGGCAGGCTGGAAGCAGCGCCCCAGGACACAGGCAGAAGCAAGTCAGACAGTCCGTTTCAGCAGGAGATCAGGCAGGTATGGCAAAGGGGTGATCCAAGAGTAGTCAGGCAGGCAGAGATTCGGCAACAGATGATCAGATAAACGGGGTCAGGCAAGCCGGGTCGGATTGGAGACTGGAGAATAGTCAGACGTAGCCGGGTCACAGGATAAGCACAAATCAAACGGGAAACAGGAACGCAGATACAGAGCTGCAGACAAACAGCATCTGACAGAAGCACCTGTCATCCTTTTAAAGGCGCCTTGGCGCCAAACAGCGCTAGCGCGAACGGGCGCGCGCACGGGCGCGCGCGCGCACGCGCGAACGCGCGTACGGGCACACGCGGGAGCGCCCCGGCGCCCCCTGGTGGGGAATTGAGCAGAATTGTCCTGGAAGAGCTTCTTGTGCACCTGTGTGCACGCATATTTGCCCGGCGGCCACTGATATGCCCCTGACATTGCCCCCTCCCAACGGGCAGCCTCCGGATGCCCAGAATACCCTTCTTTTCAGGATGAGCAGAGAAGTAAGCATGGATTAAACGTCTGGCATGGATATTACAATCAGGTTCCCATGAATTATTTTCAGGCCCATACCCCTTCCACTTAATCAAAAACTGTACTTGCCCAGCTCTCTTCCTGCAATCAAGGATGGCCTCCACTTCATATTCCTCATTGCCGTCCACCAGAACCGGTTCAGGGACCCTGGTGCCCCTGTCAGGAAAAGGGTCATCTACAGCAGGTTTCAAGAGTGACACGTGAAACACAGGGTGAATCTTGAGTGAATCAGGTAAACACAGTTCATAGGACACCTCATTAATCTTTCTTTTCACAGGGAAGGGCCCAATGAACTTAGGAGCAAGCTTCTTAGTGGGACAGGTCAATCTAATATTATCAGTAGACAGCCATACCTTGTCACCAAGCTGAAGGTTTAGGTCTCCTCTCCTTTTCTGATCAAAGAACCTCTTGTTGTCCGCTTGTGCCTTGGATATTGCTTCCCGTAAGATCTGGTTATTATGACTAAGGAACTGCACTGTGTCCTGGACCGCTGGAACTGGAGATTCTGAAAGAAAATCTGGTAAAAAAGATGCATGAAAACCATAGTTGGAAAAGAAAGGGGATTGACCGGTAGCAGAGTGGCTGGCATTGTTGTAAGCGAATTCCGCTAGGGGCAGTAGAGATACCCAATCATCTTGTACAAAAAATGTAAAACACCTTATGTACTGCTCTAGAGTCTGATTTGTTCTTTCAGTTTGCCCATTTGTTTGGGGATGGTATGCTGAGGACAGGGCTAGTTCAATTTTCAGGATCTCACAAAGTGCTCTCCAAAAACGTGATGTGAACTGCACCCCTCTGTCGGACACTATATTTGCAGGGATTCCATGTAACCTGACAATCTCCTTGATGAATACACGGGCCGTCTCCACAGCAGAAGGTGTTCCCTTTAGGGCCACGAAGTGGGCCATTTTGGATAGTCGGTCGACCACCACAAGGATCGCCGAACATCCTTCCGAGCAAGGCAGTTCTACTATAAAGTCCATCGCTATCATCCTCCAGGGCCTATCTGGTATAGGTAATGGTCTCAGTAAACCCCAAGCTCTGTTCCTGGGGGTTTTATTCTGGATGCAGACAGAACATGAGTTGACGTATGTTTTGCAGAATTCTTTTAGGTTAGGCCACCAAAAGGTGCGCTGCACCAGCTCAAGGGTCTTATGTACCCCAAAATGTCCTGCAAGTGGGTGGTCATGCAGAAGTGTCAGCACCTTGACTCGGGCACTCTCTGGTACAAAAATTTGACTTCCTCTCCACAAAAGTCCATCACGAGGTGTTAAAGAGGATCCCTGAAGGCTTGAAGGTTCTGGAGATGCTTCTCTGATCATGGACAGAAGATCTGTTTGAAGAAGGAGGAAGCTATTTGCCGGCAAGATAGTGTCAGGTACCGAAAAGTCTTTAGGGTTATCGAACATGCGCGACAGCGCGTCCGGTTTTACATTCTTGGATCCGGGCCGATAGGTAATATGGAAACAGAATCGTGTGAAAAATAGAGCCCAACGGGCCTGTCTGGGTTTTAACCTCTTGGCGGATCTTAAGTACTCGAGATTTTTGTGGTCTGTATAAATCAGTACTGGGTGAACTGCACCTTCTAGCAAGTACCTCCATTCCTCCAAAGCTGTCTTGATAGCGAGTAGCTCTCGATCCCCCACATCATAGTTCCGCTCTGCAGGTGAAAGTTTCCTGGAAAAGAACCCTACGGGGTGCATCAAGTCCTTGTTGCCTTGTCGTTGGGAAATAACAGCACCCACGGCTACTTCGGATGCATCAACCTCCAGGATAAAAGGTAAGGATGGATCCGGATGGCTGAGGATCGGAGCTGATGTAAAACGTTTCTTTAATTCCTCAAAGGCCCTCTGGGCTTCTGAGTTCCAATGGAAACGGGAGTTCTGCTTAGTCAGCTGCGTGATGGGGGATATAATAGCAGAAAACCCCCTAATGAACTTCCTATAGAAGTTTGCGAACCCAATGAAGCGTTGTACACCTTTTTTGTCCATGGGAGCAGGCCACTCTAACACAGCAGATACCTTCTGAGGGTCCATTTTGATGCCGGTTGGAGAAATTACCAATCCCAAAAACTGGATCTCCTGCTGTTCGAATTCGCACTTCTCCGCCTTAGCATACAGTCTGTGCAAACGGAGTCGGATCAAGACTTTACGGACATGTTCCCTGTGCTGCTCAAGTGAACTGGAGAAGATTAGAATGTCATCCAGATAGACAATTAAAAAGATGTCCAGGAAATCTCTAAACACGTCATTGACCAGATGCTGGAACGTGGCGGGGGCATTGCATAGACCAAATGGCATGACGAGGTATTCGTAGTGTCCGAAACGGGTTCTGAAAGCCGTTTTCCACTCGTCCCCGGCCCGAATGCGGACCAGATTGTAGGCCCCTCTCAGATCCAGTTTGGTAAAGATGGTAGCAGATCTCAGCTTCTGGAACAGTTCAGGTATCAGTGGCAGTGGGTAACGGTTCTTGACTGTAATGTTGTTTAACTCCCGATAGTCCACACAGGGGCGAAGAGACTGATCCTTCTTAGAAACAAAAAAAATTCCGGCACCAGCTGGTGAAGTGGAAGGTCGGATAAAGCCCTTTTCAAGATTTTCGTTTAAATAAATCTTAAGTGCCTCCTGCTCTTTTTCAGACAGCGGAAAAATACGCCCGAAAGGAATTTCAGCCCCAGGAAGCAGCTCAATTGGGCAGTCATAGGGACGATGGGGAGGCAAGGTGTCTGCCCCCTTCTTGCTGAACACATCCGCAAATTCCCGATAGACCTCTGGTACATCTTGGGGTAGGTCTGGATCAATGTCCATACAAAGTAAGGTAGCGGCAGGATTAGAGGCTTCTGGTAGACAATGTCTTTGGCAGTAGGGTGACTGGAACTTGATCTCGCCCGTGACCCAGTCAACCAGAGGGTTGTGGGCCTGAAGCCAGGGCATGCCCAAGATGATTGGAAATAATGGAGATGAAATGACATCCAGGGTTAGGATCTCTTGATGCTGGGATGAGCAGGTGGCAGGCAGCGGGAAGGTTTCCTGAGAGACTTGTCCAGATTTTATATGGGAACCATCGGCCAAGAAAACTGAGAGTCTATGTGTTTTGTTTTTTAAAGGCAGATTCTGTTGGTTGGCAAAAGCAGAGTCCACAAAGCAACTACATGCCCCGGAGTCAACAATGGCGTTGACCTGGATTGTTCTTCCCTGGAGCTGCAATGAAAGGGGAAGGACAAGTTGAGTTGTATTGGCGGTCAAAGCAGATAAACAGGTTGGAGTAGAAGAAAAGCACTTACGAGTCTTTACTGGACAGTTGTTCACATAGTGGCCCGTCCCACCACAGTAGAGACAGAGGTTTAACTGGCGTCTGCGTGCCCGTTCCTCCGGGGTCAGGGTAGCCCGCATAAGTCCTAGCTGCATCGGTTCAGGAGCCTCGGTTGTTTGGGTGACTGGACTCGGGTAGGCAGAAGGTAGGTATCGGGAGGCAGGAACCGGAACTCTTGGAGTCATCCACATAGGGCGTGTTGGTTGGGAAGAGCGTTCAGACCGGCGCTCACGAAGGCGTCGGTCAATCTGGATGGTAATGGTGATGAGTTCCTCAAGGGTATCAGGCATCCCTACTCGAGCAAGCTCATCCTTCAGACCCTCAGACAGCCCCATGCGGAACTGATGACGCAGGGCTGCGTTGTTCCATTGAGTGTCCGCGCTCCAGCGTCGAAAGTTTGTTACATAGTCCTCGGCCGGCCTACGGCCTTGCTGGAGCGCGAACAAAGCTGCCTCAGCGGTGGCAGTCCGTTGAGGATCTTCATAGAGCTGGGCCATGGCTTCAAAGAAGGCGGGCAGGGACTGGACCTGTGCAGCGTTGGTTTCAAGCAGGCGGTGAGCCCAGGTCAAGGGTTCCCCCTGAAGGAGGGATATAACGAATCCCACCTTGGTGGCCTCCAGGGAAAAAGTCCGTGGCTGTAGGGCAAAATAGAGCTGGCAAGTGCTGCGGAAGGCCACAAATTTTGTTCGATCACCAGAAAACTTTTCGGGGGTAGGCACTCTTGGTTCAGGTGGAAGCATTACCACAGAGGGCGGTGCAGCGGCCTGTACTGGAGCGGCTGCAGCAGGAGCCATATTACTGGGCCCACTGAGGTTCAATACTTGGCCCTCCAGTCTGTTGTAACTGTCCTGTAAGGTTTGTACTGCCTGGGTAAGTGCTGCTAAGTGCGTGCAGATCTCCTTGATGGGAGAGGTCTCTCCTGCAGGCTCAGTCATGGCTGTTTGTACTGTAAGGTACCTGGTAGTTGAGCCTGACTGGTAGAAGGAGACCTCTCTTAAGCACTGGTTCAGGAGCCACTGGAGTGGGAACAGTGGTCTCTTGAGCACAGTGGGTAGGAGGGCCTGATGCGGTTCCAGCAGAAGCAGATGATGGTCTGGAAGAATGCCCCTCAGGGATGGCTGAGCTGCGGATGCAGGTATGCGGATGCAGGCCGGTAGACAGGCAGGTAGCTGAGAAGGCAGCGGCAGGGTGCTTGACAGGCAGGCTGGAAGCAGCGCCCCAGGACACAGGCAGAAGCAAGTCAGACAGTCCGTTTCAGCAGGAGATCAGGCAGGTATGGCAAAGGGGTGATCCAAGAGTAGTCAGGCAGGCAGAGATTCGGCAACAGATGATCAGATAAACGGGGTCAGGCAAGCCGGGTCGGATTGGAGACTGGAGAATAGTCAGACGTAGCCGGGTCACAGGATAAGCACAAATCAAACGGGAAACAGGAACGCAGATACAGAGCTGCAGACAAACAGCATCTGACAGAAGCACCTGTCATCCTTTTAAAGGCGCCTTGGCGCCAAACAGCGCTAGCGCGAACGGGCGCGCGCACGGGCGCGCGCGCGCACGCGCGAACGCGCGAACGCGCGTACGGGCACACGCGGGAGCGCTCCGGCGCCCCCTGGTGGGGAATTGAGCAGAATTGTCCTGGAAGAGCTTCTTGTGCACCTGTGTGCACGCATATTTGCCCGGCGGCCACTGATATGTCCCTGACAATTTCTGTGCGTTAGTGCATGTTTGATGCAGTATATTGCAGTGCGTCAGTGCAGTTTTACTGCAGTATAATATAGTGTATCAGTGGAGTGTGTCTGTGTAGTAGTGAGTACTCAAGTTAAAGTGCACCAAACATTCTGTCCGGATGTATAGGGCCTAATTTTATTCCCCGAAAACACTCTACCATGTACCCCAGGAGTTATTATAGTTGATTACTACTCTCATACAGCATTTATGTGCCCTTAGGACAGCCTATATACTTGTTTATCATTAGCTTTTCACTCTCTTTCCACCTTATTCACCCAAGGAAAAAGTTATTGAGAGGTTTTGGTACAGAAAGGGTGGCATACTACACTACTGGAAGGGTTCATAGGAAGCTCTTGAGTATTAGGTAGCAAGTACTATCCAAGTTTTTTTTTATTTATTTTTTCTTTAATATGCTCCCGCTTGGTACTTCTTCTCTCCTCTTTTACCTTAATATCAGCTTTGTTATTTTCTATCAGGCTGGCTGTAAAGCTTTAGCAAGCATTTGCATGTATCTGTCTCAGGAATTTATTGTATGCTGAATATACGCAACTTTATGTTTTTTTATGTGAAATGACTCAATAAAATATTTTAAAATTAAAGTGCAACAAACACCACTTTCCATTGATTAAAGTGCATCCACGTACACAGTTCTACATCTGTTATTATTATTATTATTATTATACAGGATTTATATAGCGCCGACAGTTTATGCAGCGCTTTACAACATTAGGGCAGACAGTACAATTACATCTATGTTACATTGTGTTAATAAGTACCCCCCCATCATGCCTGGGAGGACAATGTACAGCCATTACTTGATTCAGATGTTGGTTCTGAGGTTGAGGTTGAGGAAGGCAGAAGTATGAGCCTACAGAGAGGGGAGAACACTGGTACACAATTTGGCAGCCATGTTCCTCCAGCTGCAGTGTATTGCCAAGTTGTCTCCAGTGGTAATGATGATGGAGGAGATGATGATGAGGTCACTGACATGAACTGGGTGCCAGATAGAGCAGAGGAGGAAAGTGAGGGTGAGGCACAACCCCAATGAGGCAGCCATCATGGAAGCATAGAGATCAGCAACCCTATTCCATCACATTGTGGAGATGTTATTTCTGGCCCACTTCCCACAGATCAGCTGTCTGGGCCTTTTTAGCACATGTGTAGCTGATCCCAATGTTGCAATTTGTAAAATTTGTCTCAAGCACGTCAAGTGTGGCAAAAACACCAACCATTTGGGTACCACATGCTTGACAAGGCATTTAACCTCCCACCACTTAGCCCGTTGGCAAGAGCACCTGAAAGCCACACAAAAAGGGTGCAAATCTGTTCCTCCTCCTTACTCACATCATTATGTCCTCATATACCTCATGACCTCTCATCACTGACAGGGATGATGGTATAGAGCAGGGTGTCCCAGGTCCTTGCAGCACATCTGCCAGCAGCACACCACCAGCTGTAAACTATAGCTGGCAATTTATCTGCCCCATCTGCTGCAGCAAAACAAAATACAGTCACTGCCATCCACATCTGCCACCCAGTGTCTAAATGCAAGCTTGTCAAAGCTGCTGGCTCTACAACTTCTGCCTTTCTATCTGGTGGATTCTGCCCCCTTCCGTGAATTTGCAGAAAGTGATGTAATTCAATGCCAGGTTCCCAGTCGCTATTTCTTTTCAGGTAAGGCCATTCCAGCTCTGTACCATCATGTGGAAGGCAATGTTGTGGCATCATTGGGCAAGGCAGTCAGCTGCAAAGTCCATGATACTGCTGACACGTGGTCCAACAAGCATTGTCAGGGATAATATATATTTTGTTCACAGCACCTTGGGTAACTCTGCTTGCAACTCAGAAGGATGCAGGACAGGGCTCAGTGCTGCAGCTTGTTATGTACCCTTGTATCCATACAGCTAGTGGCGATGATGCCAGATTTGTCAGCTCTACCCCCCCTCTGCCTCCATGCCCTCCTCTGCAGAATTATCCTATGAACCACAAGTACTACCCTAAGCGTTCAAGGGGCTATTCAATGAGTCAGGATAATAGGTGCCATGCAGGGCTTCAGTTGGTGTGTCTAGGGGACAGGAACTACACTGGAGCAGAAATTTTTGTAGCTCTGCAGGGTCACACCCAGAAGTGGTTCACGCCATGCCAGCTGGAGCCAGGAATGGTGGTGTGTGATTATGGCATAAACCTCCCATCCGCCCTTAGACAGGGAAAGTTGACACTGCTTGGCACATGTCCTCAATTTGGTGATGCAGTATTTCCTAAATAGGTACCCAGGGTTGGAAGATCTGCTGAAGCAGGCCAGAAGAGTATGTAGCCATTTCAGGCAATCAGACACAGCCAGTGCTTGATTGGCTGAAATTCAGCGGGAATTGCACCTGCCCGTAAAACACCTGATTTGTGACATGCCCACCAGGTGGAACTCAATTTTGGCAATGTTGTAGCGGCTGCACATGCAGCAGAGGGCCGTCAATGAGTACCTGTGTGAGTATGGCACAACAACAGGCTCAGGCCGGCTCTGCTTTTTTTCCCCCACACCAATGGCTGCTCATAAAGGATGCATGCACTGTACTGTCACCATTTGAGGAGGCCACAAGAATGGTGAGCCGTGACAATGCATGCATCATTTACACAATCCCTGTCGTGTTCCTGCTGGAGCAGACTCTGCATGGAATAATGGACAGAGCACTTGAGGAAGAGCAGGGGGAGGAAGAGGAGGGCTTCCTTTCCTTTCAAGGTCCACATTATGCAGACACCGTTGTTCTTATGCTACAGAACACACAAGAAGAGAGGGAGGAGGAGGATGATTCTGTCAGTTTTGGAGTCTTTGAAGCAGAGGAAGACATACGTCAAACAGTAAAAGATGGTTTTCCCTCTGCAGAACCCTTGAGAGTAGTACGTGGCTGGGAGGAGGCAGTTCCAGATACTATAATCCTCAGTGACCCCAAGGAGTCTGCTTCTCATGCCTTCACAAATTTGCGGTGGATGGGCTCCCTCATGCTTCAAAGCCTGTGAAAGGACCCAAGAACACGTGCCGTAAAGGAGAAGAATCGCTATTGGTTGGCAACCCTCCATGACCACCATTACAAGGTTAAAGTCTCAGAACTTATCCCGTCCCCACAGAGTGTGCAGAAAATGTAAACTCTTGAGGACACCTTAAAGAGGAGTTTATCTAATATATTTCCTGACTCTGGTAGGTTACAGTGTTGTGGAAAATGTATTGAGGCTTCTGTTGGACAAGAGAGCAACGGTGGAGAAGGCAGCCACCTAAGTGATGCATTCACAATTTTTTTAATCCTCCCTGCCCAGGGCTGTCATCTTCCACATCCCATCGGCAGTGAAAACAGAGATGGAGATCTTTCCAGTCGACGATCCACTGGCTTACTGGGTCATGAGAATAGACCACAGGCCAGAACTTGCCCAGTATGCAATTGAGCTGCTGGGCTGCCCTGCATCCAGCATGCTTTCCGAATGGGCATTCAGTGCTGCTAGAGGTTTTGTTACTGGTAATAGAACGTAGACACGAGCAATATGTTTAGTTACGAATTTGTTTTTAGACGGAATTCGACAAATTCGTTCTGAAATATTCTAATTAATGAAAACCCGTTTAACCACTTCAATACCAGGCACTTAGACACCTTCCCGCCCAGCCCAATTTTCACCTTTCAGCGCTGTTGCAATTTGAATGACAATTGCGCGGTCATGCTACACTGTACTCAAACAATTTTTTTATCATTTTGTTCCCACAAATAGAGCTTTCTTTTGGTGGTATTTGATCACCTCTGCGGTTTTTATTTTTTGTGCAACAAATAAAAAAAGATCGAAAATTTCGAAAAAAAACAAGTTTTTCTTTGTTTCTGTTAAATTTTTTTGTAAATAAGTACGCTTTCTCCTTCAATAATGGGCACTGATATAGCTGCACTGATGGGCACTGATACGGCGGCACTGATGGGCACCGATGAGGTGGCACCAATGAGGTGGCACTGATGAGGTGGCACTAACGGGCACTGATGATGGGCACTGATAGGTGGCACTGATGGGCACTGATAGGTGGCACTGATGGGCACTGATAGGTGGCACTGGTATGCGGCACTGATGGGCACTCATAGGTGGCACCGATGGGCACACATAGGCGGCACTGATGGGCACTCGTAGGTGGCATTAATTGGTATATATGGGTGGCACTGATGGGTACTTATGTGTGGCACTGATGTGTGGCACTGATGGGCACTGATAGGTGGGCACTGATGGGCACAGATGGGCACAGATGGGCACTGACAGGTGGCACCGATGGGCAGTGACAGGTGGCACAGATAGGCAATGACAGGTGGCACTGATAGAGCATTGCTGGGCATTGCTGGGCATTGCTGGCAATATCATTGGCATAATAGTGCCAATCAGTGCCCATTTGTGGGCACTGATTGGCACAGATTGGGCACATGTGGATGGCCATGGGGTACATACCTGGCCATCCACGTTGCCCCTTCCCTGGTGGTCCTAGTGGCATCCCTGGTAGTCCAGTGGGGTGATCTGCGGGGGGGCTGCGCTGATAAACAATCAGCGCAGACCCCCCCTGCCAGGAGAGCCGCCGATCGGCTCTCCTCTACTTGCGTCTGTCAGACGCGAGTGAGGAAGAGCCGATCAACGGCTCTTCCTATTGACAGCGTGATCAGCCGTGATTGGACACGGCTGATCACGTGGTAAAGAGCCTCCGCCGGAGGCTTTTTACCAAGATCAGTGTAGCGGTGTGTCAGACTGACACACCGCTCCACCGATCGCCGCGATGCGCGCCCCCGGGGGCGCGCTGCGGCATGTTATCCTGAAGGACGTCATATGACGCCCAGTCAGGATAACACAACCACTTCCCGGACGTCAATCCGCCATAGGGCGGGCGGGAAGTGGTTAACAAATTTTTCTGAAAAATTCGTAAATTCAAAAAATTGTAATTTAGAAAATTCGAAATTCCGAAAATTAGAAAATCCAAAAATAGCAATTGAAATCAAAAAATTTGAAAGAATGAAAATCCGAAAATAATGACAATCCAAAAATTTGAAAACCTCAAAAATCCAAAATAATACCTATTACTAACTATTAAATTTAAGGTATTGGCATTTCCTTTCAAATAATGTAACGAGCCCCTGCTCGCTCGATTCCACTCTCCCGACACTCCTCTGCAGCTGTTGAATCAGATTGCAATGTCTGATGGTTCGGTCATCCGTTGCTCCGGGAATTGAACTACAGCTATGTGCCGTTCAAATCCAGTTGTGATAGCTCAGAACAAACACCAGGCAGGCTGTATGTAAGTTCAACCATGAATCTCTTTTATTGAAAGGAATACAGGCTCTTAAACAGTAAAAGAGAAGGTGCATACCTCCTGCTCATATTACTCTGAACATACACCTGTGACCAGAAACCTAATTAACATGAGCTAATTAACTAATCCCTTTAGACAGCCTAGATGACTCAGACATGACCTTTAGGCCAGACTGGCCGTCTTGTAGCTCAGAAAACCCAATCAACGTTATCACAAATCCACACCGAACTCTTCTTCACACAATAGCAGAGTTAATTAACACAAACAACAATGGGGATCTAATGACTCTTAGATCCCATACTAGACTTATTTACAATACACATTCTAGCAGGCAACAGACAGACAGGTGGCTGGAATTGACATCAGCATCTTCTAACAGTATTTGTCCCAGCATTATGAATCAGCCACTATTTCTAATATGGCAAATCCAGGGTCCCCAGAGTCTGTGTGTCCTGGGGGACCAGGACCCGAATCCACAGTAATACCACCTCAAGGGTCCCCAGGCATACAGCTCACAAAGCGCACCATTCCCCCAAATGCCAGGGTCCACGATCGATCGGCAAGAGGCTAGCATTCAGTCCCCTCCAAAAGTCTCTCTCCCGGCTAGGTCTGTCACAAATACCTATTACTAACTACTAAATTTAAGGTATTGGCATTTCCTTTCAAATTTGGCTGTTAATGAACGCAACAATTACGAATTTATCCAAAGTTACGAATTATCCAGAATAATGAATGCCGCATCTAAATGAATGGAGCGTAATGAATCAATAATAATAATAAAAACTTTTTGTGGGATTCGTTATTTCGGATAATTTGTAACTTTAGATAAATTTAGAAAATTTGAAAGGAAATTCCAAATTTATGAATATCGCATCTAAATGTATGGAACATAAAAAATTCTAAATTTTCCGAAGTTACAAATTTATTCGAAATAACGAATGTCCCAAAAAAAAAAAAAAAAACCCCCGACAAATTTTTCGGCAGTGCACATGTCTAATAGAACGCGTCTATCCACAGACTAAGTGGACCATCTGACATTTATCAAAATGAATCAGTCCTGGATTGCCAGCAGCTTTGATGCCGATGTCGCTGATTAAGTCTTTTTGGGATGTGGTAGGACTTCTAGGCTGCCTAGCGTTGTGGGTGTTGATTTCATCTGGAAGATTTTTTTTTGGTGTAGGTTTCATGGGCACAATTAACACCCAAAGAAAGACCAATTTTTCCACACCTGTTTGACAGGTGCATATCATTTTAATTTTGACAGCAAGGCCAATTCTTGCTTTCATCAAGAGCACCTTTATAGGGTTACGGTGTGAAGGCACCAACGATACCCAAAGACCAATTTTTTCGCACCTGTTTGACAAGTGCAAATCATTGCAATTTTTGACAGCAAGGGCAATTCTTGCTTTCATCAAAAGTACCCCATTATTATGGTTATGGTGTGAAAGCACCACCGACACCCAAAGACCAATTTTTCCACACCTGTTACTTCTATCCAAAGTCTGTTGAAGAGACACCTGAACTTATCCAAAAATTCTCTAATCTTGTTCCCAGTGCACTACATTAGCCTCATATTACAGACTGGTTCCGCAAGCTGTTGCTTACAAAATAAATAAAGCTTGCAGGGAAAATGTATTTTTTTGGCTTTATAAATGCAATCATTTCTGCAGCAGCTTCTATACACAGTACAGATGTGCCACTTTACAGGTAGACTAAGGGGACCTCCAGGCACTATATTGAAAGGAATTTTTAATTTTTATGTTTTCACTTTAAGCATCAAAAAATCGCTGCTCTTTTAAAAATGAAGTTTTTTAAATACTTTTGTTTCATTGATACATGTCCTCCAGGGCAGTACGCGGACCCCCATAACCCCCATAACCATTGTATGCCCAATTACTTGCATATAAGCCTTCAAAATGGGCACTTTTGATTTTTTTATGTTTGTGTCCCATAGATTTCAATGGGGTTTGATATTTGGTTCCGAACTTTGGAGATGTTCGAAAGTTCTGATGCGAACTGAACTGGGGGTCGTTTGGCCCATCCCTATTTGTTAACCACAGGACACTTTGCTTATTTTATTATGATTATTATTATTTATTATGATTTCATTCTTCATTTGTTGTTAAGTTACTTTGAGTTAAAAAGAAGGAGGGCACAGCATCGCATTTTTCTTTTATTACAGGTTTTGGTAAATATGGGAACACAATTTTTTGCAGTGAGCTATTTATACAATAGGATTACATAGCACAATATAGAAGGTATCGTGGGAGTGTCACCCTAAAATATTTTTTATGTCCAAGTTGCATTGATACAATGCTATATCAATTTTTATCCAATGTTTCATTACATTTTTTTATTTAGCTATAATGTTACCAGCTTGTAAACATCAGCTATCTTTGATAATTGGAATAATGTAGGATTTTACTTCAGGAATATGGTCAGTACTCAATGCCAGTTTATGTATAGTGATCTGGTACACAAAGTAATGTACCTCTATCCTTTATACTACATTGAACAATAAATTGTACATCAAAATGACCAATTTAGTAACTAAAGCTTTTCTTTGAAGCATTAAACAATAAAACCAATCTTTACAAATTTACAAACAATTTAGAAAGGAGAAGAGTGATTTACTATTGTCAATTTGAAAAGAGATTCAAGTTCATAATTTTATTTCATATCTTACTTGTGAATATTCGTATTGAAATTTCCCAAAGTCACAGCCTAATACAATCTCAAAGTGTTTCTTAAATATCCATTCACTTCATCAGGAATGGATGCTATTGACAAGATATCTACAGAGTAAAAGACAAAAGTTTTGAATCTTAAAGATAATAATGGTATCAAAATCACAAGGGATATATGGATATTCCAACTCCCATGGCCAATCATAAGACCAGATACAGTACCTACAAATCAGCTTCAGAAAAACGTAAAAGATTTTGACATTTCCAAATGGTAACCACCAAGGGTGTCTGCCCTGGGAGCTGTGAGTATAAGGCGCGTGAGGCTCAGTAGGACAAACAGGGGGGCAGATCGGGTGCTGCAGGAAATTAAAGGTCCCCCTAGCCCATTAAAGCACCAGAAATAGGCATACATGAAGCCTACAAAAATGTATACAATAATTATACAATAAAGTTGAAAATACATCCCAAGATTGCATAAGAGGAGCACCAAGTAAAAATGGTAAACAAATGTGACTTGTGATACAAATGTGTCAAATAATGTACTTAAGTATACAACCTATTTGGTAGTCATGCTAAAAATCAGAGATCTCCAAGGGTGAAAGAAATTGAAAAAAAGTGTGAGCAAGAAATGACTAAAAACACTTAAAAACATAAAAAATGCACCCGGTAATGGGAATTTCCAGAACATTGACGAAAAAAAACTAAATTTGTTGCCTCCGTCGTTAGACCATTTGTGACTGAGATTTGATCATGTACTATGGATATCATACATTTCTTGCAGATCACTAAGGTGATAAGCGTTCTCTGAAAGCATGGCTGGCCACTATTGATATGGAGACCCTGTATTGCAACATCCCCCATCAGCTAGGAATTCAAATGGTTAATACCTTCTTCTCCCAAATGGGAAGCAACTAAATGGAATTTTATTAATTTGTCACTAAGCTGTTGGAATTAACTTTGTTAACTACTTCAGCCCCGGAAGGATTTACCCCCTTCCTGTCCAAAGCATTTTTTGCAATCAGGCACTGCGTAGTTTTAGCTGACAATTATGCGGTCATGCAACTTGTACCCAAACAAAATTGACGTCCCTTTTTTCCCACAAATAAAGCTTTCTTTTGGTGGAAGACCGAAAGGCCGACAATTTTGAAAAAGAGCAATATTTTTTATGTATTATGGTTTTGGTTCCGAATATGGGAAAAACACCCTAAATGATCGGCACCACATCCCTGAACAAAATTATAAATACAGAGAAGACTAAAGGGATTTTGACGGTGCAAGCAAACTATACATAGAGAAAAAAAAGTTTTTTCTAAAAAAAGACAATTTATTATTTCAACCATTAAAAAAGAACATAATGTTCTTTTTTAATGGTTGAAATAATAAATTGTCTTTTTTTAGAAAAAACTTTTTTTCTCTATGTATAGTTTGCTTGCACCGTCAAAATCCCTTTAGTCTTTTCTGTATTTATAGCAATATTTTTTACTTTTTGCTATAATAAATATCCCCAAAAAATATATAAAAAAGGGCTGATATGTATTCTTCTACATATTTTTGGTGAAAAAAAATCACAATAAGTGTATATTGATTGGTTTGCGCAAAAGTTATAGCGTCTAAAAAATAGCAGATAGATTTATTGCATTTTTATTATTATTTTTCTTTTACTAGCTATGCTGGTGATCTGCGATTTTTATTGGGACTGCGACATTATGGTGGACAGACACTTTTGACACTATTTTGGGACCATTGTCATTTATACAGTAATCAGAGTTACAAATAGCACCTGATTTCTGTATAAATGGCACTGGCAGTAAAGGGGTTAAACACTAGATCAAGTGGTTAAGTGTGTTCCCTGGATGTGTTCTAACTGTAGGGGGGATGGGCTTACTACAACATTACAGAGATCACTGCTCCCAATGACAGGGAGCAGTAGATCCCTGTCATGTTGCTAGGCAGAACAGGGAAATGCCTTGTTTACAAAGGCATCTCGCCGTTCTGCCTCTCCTCGCTGCAATCACAGGCCACCAGCGAACATTGAGTTTGCGGGACTCGCGGCAACAAATTCAAAGTGACATACAGGTATGCCCTTTTGGCTGCCTGTGCCATTCTGCCGACGTAAATCAGAGTGCGGTGGTCGGCAAGTGGTTAAACAATGCTTTGTGTTTTAATAGCTCCCAATACCTCCAGCTGCAAGACATAGCACAGGGCCCCATTCCACCCCAACCTGTACCTTGGTGGTAATGCTAGTGCCAGTTGTATATGCATGATAATCTCAATGTTCCTGTGCCATGTTTATCATGGCACAAGTACATTGAAGACATCTTTACCATCTGGAATGGAGAGAGGCATTTGTTGGATGAGTTTATGAAATGTTTGAAAACTAACTCACTTAAATGGGGTTTTGGCCCACACTTCCTCTCCTTAGTAAAGGCCCTTTATTCCCTCCCCAAAGCTCAGGTTAGGCTTCAAGGATCCCTATCTGACCCATTCCCTATCTCTAAAGGAACTGGACAGGGGTGCCCCCTTTCCCCCCTCCTCTTCGCCATAGCAATTGAGACCTTGGCCATTGCTATAAGAGAACACCCAGACATCCACGGAGTTAATTGTGGCCCTTCAACACACAAATGTGCACTCTTCACGGACGATATCCTCCTCTTCGTCACTTCCCCCCTCATTTCGACCCCTAATTTAATGCAGCTACTAAACAATTTTGGCCTGGTCTCGGGACTTAGCATAAATATGTCCAAATCCACCACACTTAATATCTCTATCCCGCCACCCCTGCTAGATAGACTTAAAGAACACTTTGCGTTCACTTGGAGTTCATCCTCTATTCCTTACCTAGGTGTCCATCTCTCAGCCTCCATAGACCAGCTATACAAATCTAATTCCCCCCATGTTTAGGAAACTCAAGTCCGACCTGGACCAATGGTCACTCTACAATTTGTCCTGGCTAGGCAGGATAAATGCCGTTAAAATGACCCTCCTCCCCAGGATCCCTTATCTTTTTCGCTCCCTTCCCATTCCAGTCCCCAAACTACATATAACAAACCTCCAATCGGCGATTATCCGCTTCACTTGGGGCAAGCTAAATCACCGCCTTCCCAAACAAACACTGTTTAGACCCAGAAATAAAGGAGGCCTAGGACTCCCTAACCTCTGGTGGTACTACCAGGCGGCCCAATTAACCCAATTTTCCACCATTTACTCCAGGGGCCCTAAACCAGACTGGGTGGGAATAGAAAAACAAGCTGTCCCTAACTTCACTTTAGATTTCCTTTTGTGGCGGCCCCCTAAATTTAGGCCCCCTATCCTCTCTCCTACCCTGTCCCACTCGTTCACCTTATGTGACTCTCTTCATAAATTGAATTTTATAACATCTTGGTGGGGCCCCCTCGCCCATATCTTTCACAATCTTCAATTCCCCCCTGGAATGGATATTAAGGCCTTTCATTGGTGGCTGGATAAAGGCCTTTATCAGGTTGGACACTTTTTTGACTCCAACGGCCCCCTAACACTTAGATACTGCACCTCTAATCTAGATATGCCCCATCCAAAAAATTCCGCTTTCACCAAATATCACACTTCTTACTTGCTCTTAGACCCAAGGACAATACCCCCCTCACGGTCACCCTGTTTGAACAGTGGAGCTCCAAGGCCATGGATGTGCGGGGAGATATCTCCCTAATATACTTAGCACTTGCTGACCCTTCGGAGAAAGCGCCTTACATGCTTAACTGGGAGAGCGACCTTGATATCGAGTGGGATTTGGACACTTGGAACTTTCAAGTAGCAAAAGCCTTTAAAGGTATCCTTAATGTATCCCTAGTCGAAGCGAACCTCAAGGTCGGAACCCGCTGGTACCTGGTCCAGACTCGACTAATCAAATTTTTCCCTCAATCATCGCCCCTTTGTTTCAGAGGATGCAATCTCCTGGGCTCCCACCTCCATATCCTTTGGCAGTGCCCTAAGATCAGGAGCTTTTGGAACAAAGTTTTTAACCTAATTCGTACAGTCACTGGGGCAGTCCTTAGCCAGGACCCAACAATAGCCCTTCTGAACAAGAAGATTCCCAATATCACGAAATACAAACAGAGGCTGATACACTTCATGCTCCTAGGCGCTAAAATAACGATAGGGCAGGCCTGGAAGTCCCCCTGTCACGTACCTGGTAGGAGTCTGAAATGACGAGGTCAGCCTCTCTTGTATCTCCAATCCAAGCCCCACTGGAGATGGAACAGATGGTGGCAAGGATCAGGAGGAACACGAATGCCTGTGAATGCTGCGTGCAGAACTTGACGGAAGTGTTGCAGACTGGGAAATGCAGGCAGGGTTTCTGGTGAAGAGCTGCAACCAGCACAGCTGAGAGAATGGACGGCCAGCACAGGTACTCGGAAACAGCTTGAGCCAAACAGGAGACAGGAGCTAGGTCATCAGGTAAGCCGGGTTCAGTAACGTGCGGGCAGCGAGGTACCAAGGTATAAACAGGAGCAAGGTCAAACAGGAAGCCAGGATCATGAACCAGTAATCAGAGTAATCAGAGTCCAGAAACAGGGTCAGGAAGGCCAGGGTTTCAGCAGCAGGAAGTCAAGTCAAACAAACAGGGTTTCAGAATCTCAGGACACAGCTGAAGATCAAGCAGCACCTGTCAGAAATCAGAGCAACCCTTAAATAGGCTGTCAGGTGCCAATTGTGGTCAGATGTGTGTTCCTGCGCAAGGAAATCTGCCGATGCCCGTGAATGCGCGCATGCGCACGTGTGCGTGCCGGGCACATCCTGACAGTTCTCTTACACCCCCTCAGTATCCTTTCATTTAGCCAAGCAAAAAATCACTTGGATTATGATTCAGGAGAAAACCTCCAGCATTATTCTTGATAAATCCGAATCCTTTAAAACAGGGGTCTCAAACTGGTGGCCCTCCAGCTGTTGAGAAACTACAAGTCCCATCATCCCTCTGCCTATGGGAGTCATGCTTGTAACTGTCAGCCTTGCAATCCCTCATGGGAATTGTAGTTCTACAACAGCTGGAGGGCCACCAGTTAGAGATACCTGCTTTAAAAGCATTTGGGAACCCTGGGCCCAACACATCGGCACCTCTATATAAATTACGGCTTTACTACCCCTATCGTAGCCCTTTTGTTTTACATTTCCCCTTCAGCACCTAGCCATTAATGAAGTTGCACCTGGACTCCCTCTTCCTCCTTTCTGTCTGTATCTACCTTTCTCTCTCAACTAGTCTTTCCTCTCCCCTCTTGTCCTTTGTCTTTCTCATACACCCCATTGGACCTATCTAATGGGGAACTTTGAATGAGATAGTAACATTCCTCCAACTTATCCTTCTATATACGCCCCTTTATTTACTGCGCATTTTATATGCTAAAGTCCTTCTAATAGGACATCTTGCCCTTCTATGTTTTCCTATTAGCACTTCTAATATTTACTCCTAATCAGTTTTAAGTAACTTGTGTTTTTCCCAGTGGGGTTGGGGGTTGGCCTCTGGAGGCCTACGCGGGGTTGGCCTAATGTCCAATGGCACAGATTGCTCCCAGTTGGGGTGTCAGGGGGCATGGGCGGACCTTGTGTGACCCCCGGTGGTCTAAGGTGTACTCCAGTTACGCATTTTTCCATTTTGTATTTTGTATACCTTATCCTTCATTATACTGATTGATCAAGCTCGATCGTTTTGGGCAAGAGTCTATATTTTGTCATCCCTATTATTTGTATCCCTCCCTCACCCCTGCCTGGGTGTATTTTTGCCCTAATGTTATTTTCTTTATTTACAATAAAGCTCTTTTGAAAACTCAAAAAAAAAAAAAAAAAGAAAACTAACTCACTTTATTTGCAATTTACTATGACATTAAAAGGAAGTGGCTTTTTTTGGATGCATTAGTATGGAAGGGCACGGGTGGTAATCTACGGAGTGCATTGTATCAGAAACCCTATGCGGGAAACTCTATCTTACATGATAGCAATTCACAACCAGTGCCTCTTATGCAGTCTACTCCTTATAGTCAATATGTGTGCATACATTACAAATGAATTGACAAAGTCACTTTTGAACAGAAAGCAAAAAATCTGAGAGACAGGCTGATGGCTGGGGGTAAGGTAAAAGCTCTTTGAAAAGCGCCTATAATCAGATAAAAGATCTTACTCTTTATTCTATTCTTTTTACAAAAAAGTAGGAAAACTGACAATACTGTAAAATTTATTACCAAATATACAAAACAGCACCATGAAATCAGAGCTGCACTTCAAAATAATTGGTATCTTTAACTAGTAATCCTGTAATCTCTAAATTTTTAAAACCAGCTCCAGTTATTGTTTTTTAAAGAGCGTCATCCCTCGAGACAAATTGGTCCATAGTCATTTATAAAGAGCTTAAAACAGCAGAGGGGATGGATGTCCCAAAGGGACTTAAAAAATGTGGTAATTATTCTTATTGCAAACATATAAATACAGATAGGAATATTATCATATCCAATGGAGCTAAATCTTTCCCAAAGTACTGTACATCCAAGAGTTCTGGTGTTAGATTCATGACCACATCTATGCGATTGAGATTGGGGATATGTATTCCTCTATTGGTAGACATGCAGCTATTGATCATCAATATTATCCCTTTTCTATTTGTTTTTTTAGCCTTGGACAGAATTTTGCAAAATCCGAGAAGAAGAAACTGCAACAAGAAAATTTTAAAAAGGGAGAGGGGGTTGATTTATTCTCTGGAAGCCACTCATCTTCCTGAATTGAATGAATCAACCTCTTTCCAACCATTTATTATGTTAATTAAATTGTGTTTTGAATTATGATTTTGTGTATCCGCTCTGTATATTTTCTTTGAAATCATATGTTTTTATGTGTTAGTTTATATTACAATTGCAATGGATTATATTAACATGTTTTTTCCTTACAGTGCTCCCTTGGAGGAACCTATGGTTGGGGGTTTGGCAATTCCTTCCTGGGAGCTGCGATGCATTGAGGTGGCCTGCCCCTCTTCTTCTTCCTATTTGTGTTTTTGTTTTTCATTTTTGTTTTTGTTCTGTCCATTTTTGTTTTGGTTTCCTGTGGAGTCTTTGTGGGACGTATCCATTTTACACCACTTCTGTGCTTGCTATATCATTACGCAGGTGTGCATGATATCATCATTCTGCAACACGAGAAGTTTTCTGCATGCCATGCTACATCTTGTCCACATGGTTAAGGACATGTATGGCTGGTGAGCATTCCACTATTTTGATAGCATTTACATGGTGTTGGAAGGGGATAAATTGAGAGGTCTGTTAAGAGGTGGTCTCTTTCTTTGGGACACCTGGCTTGTACCATACAGGATCACAAAGCACTTTACATGTAAGATTATGGCCGTTTATGTGTTTATATGCATGTAGCTGAGTTTTGGGTACCATTTTCTAAACTATGTTTAGATTCCTTTATGCTCTTTGGTGATTAGTGGTTCTTTTACACCATTACTGTATTTATTTATTTGCTCTTGGTGCATCATATTATATGATTACCAAATCTGGTTTATCATATAGATTATATTCTTAAGTACTGGGGTTTCTTGTGCACCATTTGATCACATTTGTATTGCAAACACATTTGGTTACCATCTTCACTAGCTTGCCTCTTGTGCAATCTTTAGATGTATTATATATTTATCTTTATTATATACTGATTGTTTACCTTTTTGTTGGCTTTATGTATGCCTTTTATGATCTACAGTGACCCTTTTTTCCAGCTTTTAAAAGTTGTATAATATGAATAGACAAGGTGATTTCAGCTACTTTTATTGAATTTTTCTGTGTGTTTTATTGAACGCCCTGGATGGGCTTTTAATACCACATTACTGTGTAAAATCTTCGGGGAATAAATGCAGAGTCCAAGGTGGCATTTCCATAGCTGGCTGCAGTGGTTCTTAATGGATAAAGTCTGCACCCAATGTGACAAGTTGATATGTGAATGAAAGAAAAAAGAACCTGTGAGTGTATTTTTAAATAAAGATTGATTTGGGTTTTTATGTATTACACAAGGATAAGTGTATTTTTTCTTGTCTACTGATATTATAGAGAGAACCTAGAGGAGTGTTGGGGACCCGGATATACAGAAACAGACAGAAAAGTGATCTATAGAAGAAAACAAAGTTTCATGTTTTTTATATACTATATTGTAGACCCCCACAACTACCGGCCAGGGTTGTGGGGATGAGGCCCTTGTCTTCATCAACATGGGGACAAGGTGTTTTGGGCGGCTACCAAAAAGCACCCTCCCAATGTTGAGGGCATGTGGCCTGGTACGGTTCAGGAGGGGGGCGCTCTCTCATCCCCCCTCTTTTCCTGCGGCCTGTCAGGTTGCGTGCTCGGATAGGGGTCTGATATGGATTTTTGGGGGGACCCCATACGTTTTTTTAAAAAAATTTGGCGCGGGGTTCCCCTTAATATCCATACCAGACCTGAAGGGCCTGGTATGGAATTTAGGGGGACCCCCCACGTCATTTTTTTCTTAAATTTTGGTTCGTGGTTCCCCTGTGGGGAATTCCCATGCCATTTTTATCAATGAACTTCTATGTGTATTGTCGGACCAGCAATGCATTAATAGCCGCGAGTAGTTTTAAATGACTTTTTTTCCTTTGAAATGTCATTTTGCTGTCAGACTGTTCTAAACACGGGAAACATGCGCCCCTTTACAGGCATACTATAGACACCCCCCAGCTACGAAATTTAAAGGGATATTACACTTTTATTGTTTCACTTTAAGCATTATTAAAATCACTGCTCCCGAAAAAACGGCCGTTTTTAAAACTTTTTTTGCATTGATCCATGTCCCCTGGGGCAGGACCCAGGTCCCCAAACACTTTTTATGACAATACCATGCATATAAGCATTTAAAATTAGCACTTTTGATTTCTCCCATAGACTTTTAAAGGGTGTTCCGCTGCATTCGAATTTGCCGCGAACACCCCAAAATGTTCGCTGTTCGCAAACTTGCGAACAGCCGATGTTCGAGTCAAACATGAGTTCGACTCGAACTCGAAGCTCATCCCTAATGATTAGAATTAAGAACTAATCTCATATTGCAAAATGATTATCATAATTCAATCCTCTCCTTTTTTAAATTGTTTGTATGTTTGTAAAGATGGATTTTATAGTTTGATAAAAGTTTTTTTTTTTTTTTTAGCAATTTTTCTGTACCTCAGAGACAGTACCATGGGTAAATTTGACAATACTCAGTGCCAAATATTGATTTTGCTTCAACATTTGAGCTTTGTGTTGTGAAATAAGTACTCTTTCCTTAAAGGTGTATTCTTTTGTACAAAGGACAGGCATGGCAATGGGATTCAATTTTGCCCTGGCCTGTGGGTGCAATCACGAACAAATTAAAACAGCTTTTCATCTTTCCCAATGTGGCATTCAGGGCATCCTATCATTGGGGTTTGTATCACTGCCCAAAAATGGTAAGAGGTATTATGGATACACAAGTTGATTACATCATCATCACACAGGCTAAATCATGATTTTGATGTTTATCTGTTTCTCTAAACATATTAGGGAGATTTACTTGGAGCACACAGAACCAGAAGCAGATGTGCATAGTAGGTAATCAGCTTCTGACTTCAGCTTGTTCAATCAAGCTTTGACAATAAAATTTGGAAGCTGATTGATCACTATGCACATTGTAAAGTGAGGAGCATTAGAAGTAACATTAGTAACCCCCCCACCACCACCACCACTGTTTCAAGTTGTTGATGTGTTTTTCCATAAAAATACTCTCACAGTCATGAAACTACAGACTGTATTTTGTACATACCGTAAATGGATAACCACTCCTATTGCCTAATATAACTTATTTAATTAACCAATAAATTGTCTTTGTTTGAATTTAAATTGTCAAATTAATCAAGGCCCTACTTCCTTACCTAATTTTAGCTAAATACTTTAGGAAATTTTGTAGTCCCTTTATCTTTGATAAATTGTTAAAAGCTGCCATTGTTACTGTATTATTAAAAGAAATTTCTTGAGCTGTCATTTAAAAATGCTCTGTTGATGAGAAGTGCTTAAAAGTTTCTTTGACATTGTTGCTACTGGGAGCGTTGATTTCCTGGTCCTCCTACCTGTCCTCATTTGAGCTATCTGTTTGGAACATTGTCTTTATGCAGTGGAGCCAGTGTTGTGGTATTTTGCAATTAATTTCATACCCACCCACAAGAAGAACAGATTCTCTATAGACTTTGTGGTATCCTTTGTCCTTTTTGCTTAGGCGAAACTGGAAGTTTTTTTTGTGAGAACACTTAATGCATTTACAACTATATTCATGTATCCTAAATCACAATCACGTTAAATGATAACAATACACTATGCTATGACATTTATAATCACATATATGTTTAAGGCAATTCCAGATATAATCATTATACCACATAATACCACATTTACTAATATTCTTTATGACTTTTCTAGACCGTTCATGCCATATTTAATTAATATACTTAGGAAACAAACTGCTTTGATAAAATGTAGTCCAATTTAAAAGGTCATGGTGATTTAGCACATCAAATAAATTTTTCTGGTTGTAATAATCTGCCTAAGAGATTAGTGCACTGCTCCTGGAAGCTGACTAAATAAAATAAATACATCATCAAACAGATTTGGAGAACTAGCAAACTGGTACTTTAACATTTAGCCCAAAAGGCATTCAAAGAAGTCACAGAAAATGCTGAGGGGGGGGGGGGTGTCTAAAATGTCCTACTTATCAATCATGTAAGACATTCATTTACATCTATAAAACTCTATTATAGTTTATCCCCCCTTCAAGTCCCAATTTAAATTCTTTATTATGTAAGCATTTCAAGAGGGTGAAAGACAATTTTGAAAACTTAACTGTTTCATTCTCCTCAGAAAAAAATGTGCAAAATGTGTATTGGGTTAAAAGGTAACCTGCCAGCTAATAAGAAAAATTAAGGCCACAACACAGGACAAGATAGTTACTTAAAAACAATCACATTTCATTGTTTGATTTCTTTTTTAAGTTAAAGGGATGTATAATGTCAGTATATATTATATTATGCTTAGGACTTAAATTGTACATTTGTAAAAAAATATATATATTTTTTTTTTATTTACAATTTCAACCATTAGACAGAGCTATATGTTCTTTTCCATATGTTTACAAGCTGACCTTAGGGGCTCTAGTAAAAAAGTCATGTTGTTTATAGAGGTCAATGGCACAAGCTAAAACTTATAGAGATGAACAAATCAGTCTGAGTTTAGTTCAAGCCAGGTTTGGTGAATCAAGCGGGAAGTCAATGAAAGCAGATCTAAGCACCGAACCCTATTAAAGTCTATAGCAGGCTAAATGGCTATTAATTTCTGGTCTTTATTAAAGGGGTTGTAAAGGTAAAAAATTTTTCACCTTAATGCATTCTATGCATTAAGGTGAAAAAACTTCTGACAATTCCGCCGCCCCCAGCCCCCCCGTTTTACTTACCTGACGCCTCGAAAGTCAGATTCGCGTTCCCGATATCTATTCCTCCGCTCACCCTGGCTGCTGATTGGCTACAGTGGATGGATTGGAAGCAGCGCAGCCATTGGCTCGTGCTGCTGTTAATCACATCCAATGACGCGGCACGCTGGGGGACGGGGCCGAGTGATACAGTGAGCGGCTATAGCCGCCGGCTGTATCACGGGAGCGCGCACGCAAGCACTAACCACCATGCGAGGGAGCTCGCATTAAGGTGGTTAATGCTTGCGGGGAGGAGCTGAAACAGCCGCCGAGGGACCCCAGAAGACCAGGTTCGAGGCCACTCTGTGCAGAACGAGCTGCACAGTGAAGGTAAGTATAACATGTTTGTTATTTAAAAAAAAAAAAAATTACCTTTACAACCCCTTTAAGGATAATAGACAAGCTATTGTTTAATAGATAGCAAAAGACAAAAAAAAAGTCACCATTAGCAACATGTTACACCTTACACCCGTATTTAAGGTGTAACATGTTATATGTTGCTATGCACCAGCCCCCCGCACCCCCCTGAGAGACCCCCATGACACCGAGCAGGGGTTCCTCTCTCTGCAACCACTGTCACATTTAAAATTGTCATTCACAAGGGTCTGTGAATCAATAAACTACAATTCCCTGATTGCACTGATCTGCGCCCACATAGTCCAGTCATATTTCCTTCAGCTCAGTAACTCACAGTCCATATAGCGATATGGGCAGAGAGCTGTAAAAAGTGTTTGCTGCAGCCTGACATTGCACCTGTGATCCACTGATCATGGGTGACATGCTTTGCAGGCTCCTGTTTAAGAAAATAATAAATGCACTTTTTTGCCTGCAAAAAAATGTGCATCTATTATTTTTTTAGCAAAGGTGAACTTATCCTTTAACATTTAAAACAGAAATCATTTAAATACCATGTTTGGTGTTTCTTCCTACATTCCACCCAGGCAGCCTGGTTGTCCAGGAAAGGGAAGGCAGTAAGACAGTGAACATGCACCCCCCTTCCTGTACCATACCAGGTGACATGCTTCTCAACAGTTGGGGTTCACCTTTGCTAGGCCCCTTTGTCCAAATGTTGAGGGTCTCTTCTCCACATCCTTTCACCAAAACAAGTATGTAAAAGAGGTACAGCTCAAGGAATCTGGAAGTCCCTTTATAATAAGAGGGGGAAAATAATTTTGGTTCCTTCCCAAGAGAATGAGTACAGGGGTACATTAGTACCCCTTACTTATTCCCAAAAAAAGAGTTAAAAGTAAATAAATCACTAACACCCAAAAAAGTTATTTAACCTTTTCCTTGCCAGAGCCGTTTTTGCATTTTTTGCTCACAGGAAAATACTCATTTTAGACCTGAAGGTGAGTTAAAACCCCCAAACCCTATATTTTTTCTAAAAGTAGAAATCCTGCAGAATAAAATGGTAGTAATTCCAACTTTTTATATCACACAATATTAGCACAACAGTTTATCAGCAAACAGCAAACTTTCAGCAAAAAATACAGTGGATGTAAGCCAGGATTATAAAATTTGACCTAGGCACATATATCTGCAGTGTTTTCTTATCTCTCTTCAAAGCTCTAAGTCCCGTGGCTTTCTCCAGCTCTGTTCTACTGTTATGAGCATAATAACTTACGACAAGTTCTTCACCAACTGTAAAAAAAACAGCCTGAAATTTGTGTCAGGGTGGGTGCTATAAATAGATTAGCAGAGAGCTGGCCTATTCGCAGCACAGTTCTGCATTGTTTCTTCCTTTTTCTGCCTATGCAGAGAGGGGGTGTGTGCCTTTACTCCAATCAGCTATCTTACAGTGTATTGTGAGTATCCACACCCACAGCTGAATCAGGAACAGGAAATTCTAACAGGAAGTGCACTTTCTAAACAGTATATAAAGCTGAAGACAGCAGATTTACTGTACATGTATCACCTGAGGCTGTTCGTTTCACTGGGTATATGTGAGGGTTTACATCCACTTTAATTTCAGTGAACACAATTACAATAAATTGCCCAATTGTTTGATAAAACATAAAAGATGGTTGTGCTGAGTAAATCGATACTCAACATGTAGTTTTTTAAATTTTGCATTGCCGTGAAATGGTGGCAAACTTTGGTATTCAAAATATTCCATAGGGCCTATTTTAAAGTCTTTTCTAGGTCATCGGTTTAGAGTTAACTATGAATAATGACCCTAGAATCACCGTCCTTACTCTGGCATGCATAATGATTTGTAACATGTATGTAATTGTAAATGGTGATGAAGAGTATAGATTTTTTTTGGGGGGGTGTTATATTCTTAGTATCTAAATTTTAATTGGCTTTATTCAGAGTATGAATTCCCTATAATTGTATAAATGGCAGATTTTGCGTTAATAACATTCAGATGGTGACTTATGAACTGAGACTACAAATATTTAGAAACTGTCAGGATTTTGACGATATTATAAATATTATATATATGTTTTTCTAAGATATTCCTATGTAACTGATATCCTGTTTGAAAGAGGCATTCTAATGCCCCGTACACACGGTCGGACTTTGTTCGGACATTCCGACAACAAAATCCTAGGATTTTTTCCGACGGATGTTGGCTCAAACTTGTTTTGCCTACACACGGTCGCACAAAGTTGTCGGAATTTCCGATCGACAACCACGCGGTCACGTACACCACGTACGACGAGACTAGAAAAGGCCGGTTCAGAACCAAGCGCGGCACCCTTTGGGCTCCTTTTGCTAATCTCGTGTTAGTAAAAGTTTGGTGAGAGACGATTCGCGCTTTTTCAGACTCGTGGCTTTCAGATCGTTTTCTGCCGTTTAGTTTGTGCTTGTGGGTTTGTATTTGCTCTTCAGTGCGTGCAGTCAGTTCGTATCGGAGTTTTCTGTGCGATCTTGTCCGCTCGTTGCTGTTTTTCAGGTCGCTCTTCACAGGCCTTGCTGTTCTTCAGTGCGTTCTGTTACTTCGTTCTGAGCAGCCGACCGTTTTCTAGCCATGTTTTGTATGCGTACTCCTCGTACAGTTCGTGCTGTGCGGGGGCTTGGTGTTGGGGTCCTGACCTTGACACAAGTCCAGTCCATGAACAGGGCGAGGAGGAGTTCATGGACCAAGAATTGGTTGCTTCAGCGTGACCAGTTTTCTCATATGCCTTTGCTCCGTGAGATCCGTGAGAATAATCCTGGTGATTTCAGGAATTTTCTCAGGATGACGGACCCCGTATTTCACCGTTTGTTGGCTTCGCTGACCCCCTATATTAGCAGGCAGGATACCTGCATGAGGCAAGCCATCACTCCGGAGCAGAGGTTGGTCGCTACCTTGCGGTATTTGGCGACAGGGAGAAGCCTGCAGGACCTCAAGTTCTCGACAGGCATCTCCCCCCAGGCTCTTCTTTGTGGACATTTACTGCTTGTGTTTGTTTGAGCTGACCCTGACAGAAATGTGTGGAGTCCAGAAAATGTCGTGATTGTGTAACCTTATACAAAGCACTGTTGGCTGTTATTTACTAAATGCAAAGACACTTTTCACTACAAGTGCACTTGCAACTGCACTGAAACTGCACTTGTAGTGCAAAGTGGATTTGCCCTTAGGAAATTACCCCCATTTTCTCATCAAACAACAATTACATCACCCCAAAAGTGTTGTAGCGTTGAGACAATAATCCACACATTCTTGATGAACAATCTTTTTAATACCTGCACAATCACATGTACATTTACCAAAGGTTTTTCTGACAAACCAACATGTTTGTTGTATAACAATTTTTGTGGTGTCATTATCCAAAATCAAAATGTGCATTTTATAGAAAACAGGCCTGTGTAAAACCCACAAGAAAGACACAAATCTTGATCTTACAAAGTTCACATTTGGTAGAACTTGAAGGCAATATCAGACATGAGTATTTAGGAACTGTGTTTGATATTGCGTTCAGATGGGGGGAAATCACCCCTGGAAAAGCCAAATTTGGAAGATGCACACAAATTTCCCAATGTCAACATGTGCTATCTGCCATCACGGGGGATCAAGGGATGTGTTTTGGGGGAGAAAGCCCTTCCTCACCGTTACTTTATTATTGAGGAAGGGGTTGCACCCCCAAAACGCGTCCATTGATCTCCCGTGATGGCAGATAGCACATGTTGGCACACTGTGTGCATCCTCCAAATTTGGCTTTGGGAAAAATCACAAAAACATTTCGCACATTGTAGCAGACAAAAGAAGAAAGTGATTTTGAGGGGCTTTAAACTCGCCCCAAAACATCAATGATGTTTTTATATTTTGGAATAACATCATTGATGTTTTGCTTGATGTTTTCCAATTGTAAATTACACCCCATGATCTCCCCGATCACGATCTGAGCACTTTCTGATGTGAAAGGATCTTCATCCACAACCTCACGATCACCTAAAAAGAAAGGAAACCCAAAATAAATTAGGTCTAAAAAAAATGCCGCCATCCATCTCTTATCTGAGCCTGTGGTCGCAGACACTCACCTGTTGTGGTGACTAGTTCCACCACGTCTTCTTCCTCCTGCTCATCTTGTGTTGGGGGGATTTTCCCTTCTTCCAGAGGGGGGGGGCTCTGGTCTCCTCGGATGAGGGGTGTCCTCCGAGTCTTTTCTCCCCTATGTAAAACAAAAATGGTATAATTAGCACACAGATATTTGATGGTAGAACTCTAAAGATGAAACATTGCTTGGAAGTGAGGTACAATGATCTATTTTAGCCGAGTTCCAAGATGTAGCTTTTTTAGTGTCCTTTGTCAAGCTGCAATACTTTACCTGTTTTGTACAAGCTTCACAGATGGAGACCCCCCTATAGTATACACTGGAGCACCTGTGTGGCCCCCTAATAAAAATGGTGTTCTGGGGTCCCACACTAGTGCTCCAGTGTCCAGATGTGAAAAACAGCTGCTCAGTGTCCTCTCCTTACACACAATCTAGTTTGCATTTCATTCTAGTAACAAAGCCATCTACACAACCCAATTCTTTGAAGACAAGTATAGGGCCTCAAAATGGTGGCCAAATGCATATGGGCTAAACAATGGTATTTTATAGTCCGAAAAAAAAATGTGTGATCCGAACGAATAATGTGCCCATGAACATGAAAGTTGCCATTTTAAACTGTACAACAGTTCCTAAAAGCACATGGAGCAGCACGAACGTAATAAACACAAGAACAATAGGAACACAGCACAACTACTTACTTTTTTGCAGCACTCTCCGGATCTTTCTGTACTGCTCATGTTCTCATAATTTCAGGTCTGACCACCGCTTCCTGAGCTCATCTTTCGATCGTCGTACCCCGAATTTCCGGTGCAGACTCCTGACCACTTTCGCCATGATCTTGGCCTTTCGGACATTGTGGTTGGGGTAAAGCCCATACTTTCCATCATAGTCGGCCTTCTTCAGGATGTCCACCATTTCCAACATCTCCCCAAAGGACATATTTGAGTCCTTTAATCTCCTTCTGGATCGGGACGTTTCAGGCTCCGGCCTTTCCTCCTCCTCCTCCTCCTCGTTGCTGTAATTAGCACGATCCTGCTGTCTATCCGCCATGTGCTCTTCCTCCACTGCGCCGAACAAAAAGGGGCGGGGAATAGAATAGAAAGAACGTCAGGGGCGGGCGGAGTTATACGCATGCGCAGTGTGTATAAATCGTAACGCGCGCGTCTTACGTACGATCTGTGAGCGGAGGAAGGAGCATCGGAGACGCCGATCCTGCTAACGAAGGTAGGATCTAAACTTGGGCCTATACTGCTTCGAAATTGAAGCCTATATTGTAACAAGATTAGGGGAGTTTAGCCTGACATTAGGGTTTGTCTTGTGTTGTGTCTTGCAGAGAAAATGGATGGGTTCAATGACCACAATTTCCTGCCCCTGTTTATTGACAAGTACAGAGAGCTGCCCTGTCTGTGGCAGGTCAGACACCCCCACTATAACTACAAACAGAAGAGGCAGGCAGCGCTGGAGAAACTGCTGGAGTTGGTGAAGCTGGTGGTCCCCACAGCAACCATCCCTTATTTAAAAGCTAAAATTGGTGGCCTGAGGAGCACTTATCTGAGGGAGCGCAAGAAGGTCACAGATTCCCAGAGATCCGGAGCTGCAGCAGATGACGTTTATGTCCCCAGGCTGTGGTACTATGAGAGACTGCGATTTCTGTCAGACCACACTGAAGTCAGGGAATCCCTCTCCACTCTTCCTTCCACTCTTCCTTCCATACCAGCTGAGGCTTCCGATGTCCAACCTAGGCCTTCCAGCCAGGAAGAAGTGGAGGAGCCAGGCTGGAGTCAGGTATGGCATTCTTCTACAGATTTCTGGGCGATAAAGAAATGATGTTTACTAGATGTTATTATTGATCACTAATTGCTGCTTGAAAGTGTTTTACATATCAATACACAGTAGTGGGCACCCAAAATTGGGACAAGAATGCAAAATGCTGGGCTCAGAAGGATAGTCTGTTATATTTGTTAACATTGAATTTGCAGCAGTCAGGAGGTGAAAATTGTGTGTGATTGATGAAAACAATACTAAAACTATGTCCCTTTTTCATACACAGGAAGACCTCAGCCAGGAGGAGGCTGTGGAATGTGGCAGTCAGGAGGAGGCGGGGATTAGTGGCAGCCAGGAGGAGGCGGGGCTAAGTGTCAGCCAAGAGAAGCCTGGGACAAGTTGCAGCCTGACTGAGTCTCAGGCCCCTCCCCTCCGCCTGCCATATAAAAGGGCCAGGAAGGCCACTCCCAGTCCTGTGCAGGATTCAGCGTACAAGCTGATCCAGGAGGCTTCGGCGTCCCTCAGAGCCTTCCCCAGTCCTGAAGAGGCCTTTGCCTGCATGGCTGCCACCAAATTGCAGGGCATGCAGGAGGGCCAACGCAAGATTTCTGAGGACCTGATTTATAAAGTCCTTCGTAAGGGGGAGAGTGGGGAACTGACACCCAAGACGGATGTCATTGAGATGGACCATCCTCCTCCTCCTCCTCCTCCTCCTGCTGCCACAACTCCACCACCACAGCCAAAGGCTGGAAGGAAGCATGGAAGGAAGACCAAAGAGTGATTGCCCTGGGTTCAGTCTGGTCTGACAGAAGATGCAGTCTCTCGTATGACCACAGCCTGGGGACACAGATGTCATCTGCTGCTTTCCAAATCTCTGGGACTTCTGGACCAGACTGCCCTCCCTTAGATATGGACTCCTCAGGCCACCAATTTTGCTTTTAAATAATTGATGTCTGCCCTGGGAGTCCAAGGCTTCGCCCACTTCTGCAGTTTCTCCAGCGTTGCCTCCCTCTTTGTTTTTTTTATAGTTGTGACCCCTTAATAAAATATTTTTAGGTAAATTCTACTCTCCTGTGTGTGTTTTCATCCAAAAAGGACAGTTTGTTGGTGAGTATTCAGGTACATTTCTAAAGTACAATGTGAAATTAACAAGGGACAACAACACCAAACAATCTCCTCCTACAGATTAAATAGAACAACATATCAATGGTGTTGTGGGAACTTGTCACAAAAAACACACAAACATTTTTGGGAGTACAAATCAAAATCACCAAAAAAATAAAAAATAAAAAATATGTTGTCAGATGTGAGAAATCAAAATATATTGAGGGAATCCCGATAAATAGTAACGAAAAAAGTTTGTGAGAAGTGTGTGTGAATATGAGCATCAAAACGACTTAATTCTTGTCACATTATAAAGAAGAAGAGAGTGCACTGTATTAAACCATTTTGAACATTGCAGCATGACGAAAGTGCTTTATCCATTACGAACGCTAAGTTTACCAGAACGAGCTGTCCCGTGTCCGAATTTCTTCTGAGCATGCGTGGCACTTTGTGCGTCGGAACAGGCCACACACGGTCGGAATTGACGCGATCGGATTTTGTTGTCGGAAAATTTTATCTCCTGCTGTCCAACTTTGTGTGTCGGAAAATCCGATGGAAAATGTCCAATGGCGCCCACACACGGTCGGAATTTCCGACAACACGCTCCGATCGGACATTGTCCATCGGAAAATCCGACCGTGTGTACGGGGCATTAGAGTAGTCTGAATGGCGTGTCCTGCTGTTTAGTTAAGACCTCTACTTCAAAGACTTTCTCACATCCTGTCTTATGAATAGGCATTCTATGTTTTAAGATAAACCAGATGTGGAGAGCTCAGGTATCCACTCTCTTCACCCCCACTATTAGGTGGGAGGAGAGGGAAGAGGAAAAGGGAGTGTGTATCTTTCGGCGCAAAAATTAGAATGTGAGTTTGAAAAAGGAAAAAGCTCCTTGAAGACGGTCTCTTCCCACCTTCATCCATCTTCAGAAGCACACAGACTTTTTTCAACTACTCTTCAGCACACATAGGGTTAATCAGCCATCTTTAAAAGAAGACAAAGACTGAAGCACATGTCCGTTAAGAACTTTCTATTCTATTCTTGAAACAGATGAACTATACTTGAATCTTTTTGATCATATATGAAGCAACACTAATTATGAATATGAATGTACTATTTTTGTAAGTTTTTTCCAAGTTTTTGTGTGTATAATAAAACACACAGTTTGATTTAAGCTGACTCAGACATAATTAAGGAAATTTGTCTCACAATCAGTCATCATTATTGAAAGCTTTTTGTTATATCTGCCCCTGGTAAAAGTTCAATAGGACAATCATATGTTCTATGGGGAGGAAGAGTGTTCGCTCCTTTCTTGTTAAATACATCATGGTAGGCAGCAGGGACCAGATTAGAGGTTTCATGGTCAGGGAGGATACCCAGGAGGGGTGTGGTATTGAAAGTCTTTTCAGGTAGGCAGTGAATTTAGCAGTAGTCAGAGGAGAAGGAGATGTCTCCGGTAAGCAGCACCTGTCAGAAATCAGAGCAACCCTTAAATAGGCTGTCAGGTGCCAATTGTGGTTAGATGTGTGTTCCTGCGCAAGAAAATCTGCCGATGCCCATGAATGCGTGCATGCGCACATGTGCATGCCAGGCACATTCTGACAGTTCTCTTACAAGGGGACTGCACACCTGTCTCTACTTGTGTGACAGAGGATGAGGAGGATGAGGAAGGTTTAGTAAGCCAGTCCACCACCTCCTCCGCATGCTGCCGGATAGCACAGGCAAACTCATTAAACAGAGGAAATGATGTCCTGCCTAAAGACTGACCACCACGTCCACCTTTGCCTGTGGACACATTTGTTGCTGGCCCCCGTACAGTGCCAAGCGAACATCTGCCTCTCCTTGTTGTCCTCCCAGACATTATTGGGAGGGATGGGGTGGTGCTTATAAGCAAATGTAAAGAAGAAGTGGAAATCTGTACGTAGATGCACTTTAATCAATGTAAAATGGTGTTTGGTGCACTTTAATTTGATTACTCACACTACACAGACACACTCCACGTTTACACTATAATATCCTGCAGTATAATGTGCCAAATGTACAGTAACGCACAAAACTATATGGCGTTAAACTGGCAGTAATGCACAGAACTATATGACGTTAAACTGGCAGTAACGCTCACAGAACTATATGGTGTTAAACTGGCAGTAACGCACACAAAACTATATGGCGTTAAACTAGCAGTAACACACACAAAACTATATGGCATTAAGCTGACAGTAACGCACAAAGCTATATGGTGTTAAACTGGCAATAATGCACACAGAACTATATGGTGTTAAACTGGCAGTAACGCACACAGAACTATATGGCGTTAAACTGGCAGTAACGCACACAAAACTACATGGTGTTAAACTGGCAGTAACGCACACAGAACTATATGATATTGAACTGGCAGTAACGCACACAGAAGTAAATGGAGTTAAACTGGCAGTAAAGCACTCAAATAGATGATGTTCAACCGTCACTACACTGACGCTATCTGGACTGTCCCTACTCTAGCTATACACTAATGTCAAGATTACTGACACGGTCTCACTACACTGAAACTATCTGAGCTGTCCCTACTCTACACTAATGTATGTATGAATGACATGGTCTCACTACACTACAGTGAAACTATCTGAGCTGTCCCTACTCTAGCTGCACACTATGCATAGCTGAATTATGGTCCTTCTCACTACACTCACACTATCCCTAGACTGACACTAAACTAATATTCTACACTGACAATTGAAGCAAAATAGCACAGTATAGCACACTAACTAACTAATAGCACTGAACAGAGCCCTGTTCTATCTCTCTCCACGCCAAAATCATGCTGAAAATGGCTGCCATTGAAAGAATACTTTTATACTGTGGGGCAGGAATGAGCCATGATTGGATAAAGTCATGATGACAGTGTCCAATCATGACTGTGACAGCGCTCTGTGCCCTGATTGGCTGAAGCTTCCAATGCTTCAGCCAATCAGGGCTTGCAATGCACTGTTCAGCGCCGCAATGCATTGTGGTTGGTTCAGGGGGGGCGAACAAACGTTCGAACGACCCGTTTGCTCAGATGTTCGCGAACGTCCAAACCATGAAAGTTCGGCCCGAACTTATGCTCGGGCCGAACCGTTACCCCATCCCTACCCTTAAGTATAGTTATATAATTTTATCCAAGTTGCATTGATAAGTGCAAACAAAATGTTATTACACCATTAAAAGATGTCAGTGTAACAGTTGCATAAAAAGGTCTACTTTTACTACTCCGTCATATTTCATACAGTGTAGTCAGACTGTGATTTACAAGGTCATCTATGTTCTCTTCAGTCAATAAAATGAATTGAACATAAGTTCTTTTGTGAGTGAAACTTGATAAACTAGAACTGAAGGTGTGAAAGAAATTTAAACAGGAGCTGAATCAGTAAACTCTGCATATTTATTCAGCTATTTAACACCACTATTAATAAAAAGGGTATAATGTAATTACAGAGAAATTGATAGTAGTATGTGCAAAACTTTTTCATGGTCTTTGATTTTAAACAAAATCATCACTTTAAAATATTAGTGTAATGGGGCACAGGAGATAGAGAGAGCTCAATTTGTGTTAGCTTTGCAAGATCCTGGAGACATGTTGTGACTTGCTCCTGTCCAATGTACATGCATGAAAGGTGATTGTTGTGTGAGGGAGACTTTTTTTGCCAATCAACAGTGTAGGTGAGGAAAATTTAAATTTGAAATAGTAACTCTTCAGGGTTTGGAAGTTCATAGGTAGGTTTTTTTGAGCATCTAAAGCTGAAGTTTAGTATAGTTTTTTTGGGATACGACATTAAACACATTAGCGTTGTGCAGTAGTGTTGTGACAGCATTGTGCCCTGCCACAGTGTGAAAAGGTTTTTTATCACCCAGGGTTCTCATCCAGACATTTTGATTGGCTCCAGGGTGCATGTCTCACACAGAGGAAACTGGATTTTCTCACACAGAGGTAAAACTGGTTTGGAACCAGTGGCGGCCCGTCCATAAGTGGCGCATGGGCGCCGCCCCCCATTCATGCATCCGGCCCCTAATCTACATGCAGGGCGTCGGATGCATGGATTACAATGGGGGGGTGTTTTTTTAAGAACGTGATTAGATCCAGAGGCTCTAATATGCTTCATATAGGGTGGGTTTGGGGCGCAGAACACTGCGCCCGAAGCCCACCCAGTTGTGTGAAGCTAGCAAATGAATATTCTCTATTGTCACACTAATTCTCCTCCCAGTCAATCAGAAAGCCGGTCCTGAGACCCGTTTCCTGATTGGCCAAAAGAAGAAGCTACACTGGCTGCTGGGGGGAGGAGGGAGGAGACGCAAGGAGAGGAGAGGCCGGGGAAGCTAGCCGGCTGCCCGTTTGTCGGTCAGAGGGAAGCCTGAGGAGAAGCTATGCTGGCCGCTGGGAGGAGGAGGGAGGAGATGCGAGGAGAAGAGATGCAGGGGAAGCCGGTCTCCCAGAGGGAAGCCCAGGGTAAGTGTTGCGGCCAAGTGACCAACCGACTGTGGGGGTTTTGCAGGCAACCAGAGCACTATTTGTGCAGGTGTGTACTTTGTTTTTATTAAAGACTTGCTTATGTTTAGGGCTCCACCCTGGCAGACAAAAGAGGTGTCTGCCCATAAGTCAGTAGGGTTCCACTTAGGAGACAGATCCTCACCCCTGGAATTATTCAATGGAACTAGGCAAGGGTGTCCCCTCTCGCCGATCCTGTTTGTACTTACCCTGGAGCCCCTGCTGATGACAACCTGGGAGTGCGGAGACATCAGGGAAGTGAGATTCGGGGAGAGGGAACACAAGGTGACTGCATAGACGATATTCTTTTTTATATCTCAAACTCCAGGCTGACACTACCAAATTTATTGGAGGCAATAAGGAGATATGGGAATACCATCAAATTTTAAAATGAATACATCTAAATCAGAGATTCTGAATATTACAGTCCCACTGAGAGAAAAGTTGGCAATTCAGCCCATGTTTCCCTTAGTTTGGCGCAAGGAAGAACTGGGATATCTTGGAATCATATTGACAACATCACTGATGGGACTGTACAAGGCTAATTACATTCCCTTACCTAATGTAATTAAAGAAAATTTAAACTCCCTTAAATATAGACCCATCTCGTGGTTGGGCAGAATAAATACATTTAAAATGAGCATCATGCCCAAAGTGTTGTACAAAATTCAAATGCTCCCAATTTCCCTTCCGCAAGATTACTTTAAGAAACTTATAACTTTAATATTGCAATACATATGGGCACATAGACATCATAGAATCTCATATGCTGTACTGACTAAGGAGAAGAAAGCAGGTGGGCTGGCACTGCCAGACGCTAAAAAATACTATCAGGCGGTTACCATTTCACGATTAACAGATTGGATTTACAATAATAAAAATAAAAGTTGGGTTGAGATAGAGTTTGCACTATGTAAAGTAGATTTTGGTAAGATGGTATGGATTCCATGGTCATACCGAGATTTAGCAAAAAGCACAAATCCACTGACAGAGAATGTTTTCAGAATATGGGATAATTTATGTAAGTATTTTCATTGGGAGTAAAATTCACCTCTGATTTCACTATTAGATACAAATTATTTTACACCTGGAAAAGAGGATTACCTGTATTTTGTCAGATGGGTTAAAAAAGGAGACTGTACAGGTACAAGATGTGATAACAGGAAATAGGATTTGCAAATTTTTTGAACCAAAGCAAACATGGGGTAGTATGCCACTAGATAAATGGAGATATGCACAAATACAACATTTCACGCAAATGATACCTCAGCCACTACGTGTAAAAGATAGACTTAAGCCAATAGAAAAATTGTTTAGTTCCCTGTCTAGTGTTCAGCATAGCATTTCAAAAATATATAAGGTACTAATGAAAGAAAAAGAACCTGAATTTCCACCTTATCTTGGGAAGTGGGAGCAAGAACTGGGGATAAGACTAAATGAGCACCAGAGGAGGAAAATATTAAAATTGGTATGTTGTTTCTCAAGGGATGTTAAGACAACAGAAATTAGTTTTAAATTCATGTCTAGATGGTATGTGACCCTGATCAGAGCTCATAGCTTTGCATCCCCTCTATGTTGGAGGGAGTGCAGTTCGCCGGGGACTTTCGCACACCTATGGTGGGAATGTACTAAGATACAGGTCTTCTGGAGGGAAATCAGCGAGGCTATTCAGGAAATACCAGGGGAATATATGCAGGCTGAACCCTGGGGATGTTTATTCCACAAAACTGTAAAGCCTATAACACAATACAGGAGATCCTTGGTACCACACCTGTTAAATGCAGCTAAGGGCTTGATACCTAGATAATGGTGAACACCAAAAACCACAAGTGTGAGGGAATGGATACTAAAGATTGACAAGATTTGTTCCATTGAAAGGACTATACATGAAGGGGAAGATCAAATAGAAAGATATAATGAAACCTAGGAAACATGGCTAGATATCAAGAACTCGGGGAAGAACTTGGAAAGTGTAATACAGGAGACTGAGAATACATAGGAATATCGGTATTGCGAGCATGCAGATGACTAGCTATGGAAGAATAAAAGAAGAAGAGGGGAGGAGGGGGATATGGGTAGTGGGCCTTTTTTTTCTTTTTGTTTATGGGTTGGAAATGGTAAGATTGAGACTTTGGATGGTGTATTTATGTATAAGCGTGGTGTTTGTAACAATATCTTTTTTCTTTAAAAACTAATAAAAAATTATTGAATACAAAAAACAAACAAATACATTTTCATTTCCTTTCCACATTTTCCAAAAACTTGTGGAATATACCTTGGGATGTTTGCTTTCCAAAATATGGTCATTTTGTGGGTGTTTCTACTGTCCTGATGCTCTAGGACCTCCAGACATAATACACAGTAATAGCTAGTCAGGAACTTAGATGTGCACTTCATGGCACCAGAAATCATGAAGGTGCTCCTTGGATTTTGGGCCCCTTTATGCATTTAAGCTGTAAAAAAGTCTCACATATGTGGTATCACCATATTCAGGAGGAGTAGTAGAATGCTTTTGGGGGTGTAATTGTAAGTATGTCAATGCTGTGTGAGAAAAAACTTTTTAAATCATTTTCCAAAGAATTGTGACAAAAATTACTTAAAAAACTTACCATGACTCTCACTAAATACCTTGCACTGTCTACTTCCCAAAAGGGGGGGGTCATTTTGGAGGTATTTGTACTGTACTGTCCTGGCATTTTAAGGCCTCATGAAATGAACTAGACAGTAAGAAAAGCAGGGCTGATCAATATTCAAATATATATTTTAAAGTTTGCAGATTCTATAACTTCCACACAGACTAAAAAATATACAGTACACCTATTTGTTTTTTCCCACCAAAGAATTGTAGCAAAATACATTTTGGTCTAAATTTATGAAGTAAGATTTATTTGCAAAGCTTTATAACTGAAACTAAGAACAATGTTTTTTCAAAATATTTGGTCTTTATCTGTCTCAAAAATATAAATCACATTCACTGTTGCATGAGTTAGAAATTTTCATAAAAAATGTGACAGTGCTGAAATGAGAAAAATGGTTGGCAGAAGTAGGTGAAACAGTCCGGTCTTCCAGAGGTTAAGAAATTTCACACCCGAGGTTATCGCATGGAAGATGTTTCATATGTTCAATGTTCAAAAGAATAGGGCTATCATCTGGGATCCTGTAAAGGCTCCTTGTTTAACCATTTGCCGACTGCCCCATAGCAGATTTGCTGCTACAGGTCGGCCGCGCTGTGCAGAATCACGTATACATACGTGATTCTTCATATCCGGGTTGTGGGAGTGAGCACTGTCATTAGTACATTGACAGTGCATATTTTTAGCACTAATCACTGTAATAATGTTACTTATCCCCAAAAGAGTGTCAGTTAGGTGTCCAATTTGTCCGCAGCAATATCGCAGTCCCGCTATAAGTCATTGATCGCCACCATTACTGGTAAAATAAATAAATAAATAAAAATATCCCATAGTTTGGACACGCTATAAAGTGGGGTACACACTATAAGAAAACTGGGCGAATGTTTGTCCGATTTTTCTCGATGTCTCACAGCAAATCAGAACCGATGAACGAAAATTCTCACGAAAGTTCTCGTACGACAAAGGCTTTTTTTTGTTTATTTATTTATTCTGATCATGCGCAGTCTTTCTTTTCTGATTTTTCTGATTTTTCTTGTATGAAAATCGTACAAAAATGGTACACATTAAACAAAAATCATTCATTCTGTTCCCATACGAGAAAAATTTTGGAGTTTATCTCTTTGGGAATTTTAGTACGGAAATTCGGAATCGGCTGTTAAAAGTTGTGCACACACTATACGAAAATTCTTTGGAAAAAATGTTCGCCCGATTTTCTTATAAAGTGTATGAACCTTAAGGGTTGTGCAAACCAATAAATATACACTTGGGTTTTTTTTACCAAAAATATGTAACAGAAAACATATTGGCCTAAATTGATGAAGAAATTCGATTTTTAATTTTTTTTTTTTATTTGATGTGTTTATATTGTTTTTTTTTTTTTCAAAATTGCCGGTCGTTCTTCGTTTCTAGCGCAAAAAAAGAAAAATTGCACAGGTGATCAAATACAACCAAAAGAAAGCTCTATTTTTGGGAAAAAAAGGACATACATTTTATTTGGGTACAGGGTCACATGCTTGTGCAATTGTCAGTTAAAATAATGCAGTGCCATATAGCAAAACATGGTCTGGTCAGGAAGGGGGTAAACCTTTTGGAGGTGAAGTGGTTAAGTCTAAAGTTATGAAGGAGCTCTGTAATAAATGCTTGCACAAAACTCTAAGGGGAATGCCCAAGAAAGTGGCTAAAAAAGACAGTTGTGATCTTGATTGTTTACATACAAAAGGTACCCCAGGCATTCACGTGGTTCTTGCCCTATGAGCAGGTTTGTGGGAGACACCCTTGTGGACTACTAGATGTAGTTAAACAGACATGGGAACAAGAGGCTATGCCATATTGGAGCATTGTGGAACACTATGCAGGACAAAATTTCAGACAGGAGATCCATAATCAGGGAGCAATTGAAGCCTGCACAATAGGTTTAAAGGAGTTCTAAAGGCAGAAGGTGTTTTATATTAATGCCTTTTATGCATTAAGATAAAAAGTCTTTTGTGTGTCAGCCCCCCTAACACTTTCCTGAGGTCGCTCTCTGTCCAGCGATGTCCTCAAGTGTCTCAGCCGTCTGAGATTCTACTTCCGGATTGGCTGATACACAGCAGTAGCAGCACCATTGACTCCCTCTGCTGTCAATCAAAGTCAGCTAGCTAGTCAGGGGAGAGAGGGGGCGGGGCTCCGTGCTTGAATGGACACAGGGAGCTGTGACTCAGCTCGGGTGCTCCAATAGCAAGCTGCTTGCTGTGGTGGCACTGAACAGGAGGGAAGGGCCAGGATCACAGAGGAGGGACCCGAGCAGAGGAGGATCTGGGCTGATATGTGCAAATCCACTACAACAGAGCAGGTAAGTATAACATGTTTGTTATTTTTATAGGGAAAAAAAACAAGACTTTACAATAACTTTAAAGTCAGATTTACAGTATATATACAATGAAAAAATGAAAAAAGAAACTGTGCTAGGGTGAATAAAAACGTGTACCCAGACACAAAAAGTTCTAGTGAAATAATATGTGAAAAAACATGAAAGCAGCAATTCTCCTGCACAACAAAATACAGTATTTAAGAAATGGAAAAATGTAGAATCGTGCTAAACAGTACATGGAATGATTGCACACACACAGACACTAACCCAATATTGATGATAATATGTCCATGCGTGTATAACCATATGATGTGGACAAAAGTATTGAACAATATCCTGACACCAGAAAGAAAAATGAAACAATGGTGAGTTCAATGAGTGATTAAATGAATAAAAACATATCATGAAGTGTCCATAAACCTAGGATGACCATATCACCCGTGAACTAAAATAAATACATTTTAAAGTGATAAAAAAGTCCATCCATAGAGTGCTGGCTGAGCTCTGACAAAGGTAGAAGTTTTGTGATTATATGGTGACTGCACAACTGAGGAGGAGGAAGAGACAAAGGTTTTACACTATCGGAGCCTCTTATATCTTTACATGCCATACTTATCTACCTACAAGTTGGGAATGTCATGATGAGATCTGAAGTATAATTAGCTCCGTTTGGCGTTCTTGGACACCATATCATTACCACCAACAAATCCAGGTTTTGGCTGCATCTGATATGCCCTGGAGGGCATTTCCTATTACAGGCTTCCCCTGATCCTCTGTAGTGGGGGATCATAGGTTTCTAGTAACCCTCTAATTTTTGGTGGTGGATTAGGCACAAGTTCTCCCTACAACATCGAAGATTATACACTCTATGGATGGACTTTTTTATCACTTTATAATTTATTTATTCTAGTTCACGGGTGATATGGTCATCTTAGGTTTTTGGACATTTCATGATATGTTTTTATTCATTTAATCACTAATTGAACTCATCATTGTTTCATTTTTGTTGTCAGGATATTGTTCAATATTTTTGTCCACATCATATGGTCATACACACATGGACATATTATCATCAATATTGGGTTATGCCCTGTACACACGGTCGGATTTTCCGACGGAAAATGTGTGATAGGACCTTGTTGTCGGAAATTCTGACCGTGTGTGGGCTCCATCACACATTTTCCATCAAAATTTCCGACATACAAAGTTAGAGAGCTTGCTATAAAATTTTCCGACAACAAAATCCATTGTCGGAAATTCCGATCGTGTGTACACAAATCCGACGCACAAAGTGCCACGCATGCTCAGAATAAATTAAGAGACGAAAGCTATTGGCTACTGCCCCATTTATAGTCCCAACGTACGTGTTTTACGTCACCGCGTTCAGAACGATCGGATTTTCCGACAACTTTGTGTGACCGTGTGTATGCAAGACAAGTTTGATCAACATCTGTTGGAAAAAATCCATGGATTTTGTTGTCGGAATGTCAGACCGTGTGTGCAGGGCATTAGCGTGTGTGTGTGCAATCATTCCATGTAATGTTTAGCGCGATTCTACATTTTTCCACAGTATATATACAGTCTATCAAGGTCCGAGTGTTTCAACCTAGTGATCAGGTTCCTTTGTTGGAAACCACTGTTGAGAGCAAATTCCTAGCAAAATAACAGGGATCCTTTGAGATAGCTGAAAAAAGTAGTAAAGGTTAACTATAACTACAGGGCCTAACAACTTACAAAAATAAATTTCTACCAAACCTATCATGTTAACAACTTGACCTCCGGAAGATTTAACCTCCTTCATGACCAGGCCATTTATTGCGATACGGCACTGCGTTATTTAATTGATAATTGCGCGGCCATGCTACGCTGTACCCAAATAAAATGTGTGTAATTTTTCCCACAAATAGAGCTTTCTTTTGGGTTTATTTGTGCTATAGACAAAAAGAGATCAACAATATTGAAACCAAAAAATACAATATTTTTTACTTTCTGCTATAAAACATATCCAATAAAAAAATTGAATAAATCAAGTTTCTTTCTAAATTTAGGCAATATGTATTCTGCTACATGTCTTAGATAAAAAAAATCCCAATAAGCGTATATTGATTGATTTACGTGAACATTATAAAGTCTACAAACTATGATATATATTTATGTAATTTTTTTTTTATACTAGTAATGGCGGTAATCAGCAAATTCTAGAATGACTGGAATATTGTGGCAGACAATCGGACACTAATTGACACTTTTGACAATTTGCTGGAACCAGTGACACTAATACAGTGATCAGTGCTAAAAATATGCACTGTCACTGTACTAATGACACTGGCTGGGAAGGGGTTAAACATGTAGGGCAATCAAAGGGTTAACTGGGTGTCTAGCCAGTGTTTATGTGTACTGTTTGTGCTAATTTTACTGGGGGGGGGCTTTGCAGGGACACAATATTCATCCCTTATCCCCTGTCAGAACAGAGATCTACCTTGTTTAGATAGGCAGATCTCCGTTCTGTGTGTTTTACCAACAAACGTTGGATGTCGGCGCACATCCAGTGCCCGGCACCTAGAAACCAGGTTTCACACGTGCTCCCTGTAGGCAGAAGTGCAGAATCACATATATACAGTATACATGATCCTGCACAGGAGGACCTATAGCAGTAAATCTACTATAGGGCGGTCTGGAAATGGTTAACCTGACAAAACCCTAAAGAGAGGCTTTGACAGTAGGTCAGAAAAAGTAGAATAAAAAGGAGGAATAGCAAAGATCCCCTCCCCCTTTCAAAAAATCCTAGGAATTCTTGCATAGCGATCAAGAAAGAGTTAAGTATATCCTCACAGACCCCAACATCCACATAAGCCATGCCACATTCTCATAGCCAAAAATATGTTTAATGTTGGGATCATTAAGTAGTTCTTCAGTAGTTGGTCAAACCCTATAGAGCTTGTGCTCAAGCCAAACTAAATTTGGCAATTCTGTAAAGATTTAAGAAAGAGTTATTGACAGATCCCATTCTCCAAAGTGACTAAAGAAAAAATGACATTTGTCATGATAGAGAGATCGTAGCCATATGCCCGAATACCATTTGGGTTTCACAGTGCCCTGCCATTTTCGGGAGTGCCATGAACAATGTCCTGAGACCCTATATTGAAATTCTCAGGATTACAACAAAATGGCACCCATCCGCACACTGTCTCTGAAAAGAGTAAGCTCCTCTTAGTACAAAATGTCTTCAACTTCTCCTACCCATGGGAGAACAGAGTCTAACATGTTTTGCATGGTAGGGGCTTAATTGTAGAGGCCCTGACCTACTAGAGCAAACATGTCAGAGAGGGTAGACCCACGGTTAGGAGATGTCAGGGCTGGCTCAGCCCTTCCTTCTCTGAGCTGGCCGCTCAGCTGTAGGCTAATTGCCAGCTCTCATCTCTCTCCACAGTTAAACAGCTGTTGTGGATCTGCTCGTCAGTCCTGCCTACTTAAAGATCTCCAGCTCACTTCATTCCTGCCTTCGCCTTGGTCACATCACAAGAACTGACTTCTGGCCTGGCTGATTACCCGATCTGGTTACTGAACTCTGGCTTGGCTGACTACCCAATCCGGTTACTGGACTCTGGCTATGCTTTGACTACGCTTACTCTATTTACCTTTTTTTTTTAATTAATAAACAAGTGTGATTTTACTGTACTTCTGTCTCGGTCTGGTTCATGGTTGCTGACAGTAGGCGAAGGACATGAATTCAGAAGATACAGTCAATCCACTTGTTGGTAATATTTTTTCCAGATTGAATGAGCAAGATCACCGCATGGATCAGTTTGCCATGGCGTTACAATGAGTTGCAGGCCGTCCCTGCTGCTGTGCCAGTCTCTGTGCAGGCACCCGCCTTGAGTATTACCTCTATAAGAGGTATGTCTGGTTCCCCCCAATGATTTGGGGGTGACACAGTTCAATGCAGAGGGTTTCTCAAACAAGTTGAGATATACTTTCAGATGCCAGGCATTTCCCATGGACAGAAGCAAAGTAGGGTTTGTGATATCTTTGCTTTCGGAGAGAGAGCCTTGGCCTCGGCTAACCCTCTATGGGAGACGCAAAAACCTTGTCTTGAGTTACCCTGAGTTTGTGGCCTCCTTTAAAAGGGTATCTGACGTTCCGGCACGCTCCGCTTCTACTGCCAAGTGCATATCTTTGCCTCCCTCACCTCCCATGCCTCCTGGTACAGAGTCGGACAGTGAAGATGAACCCATGCACTTGGGCTTTACGCGTCTCTCTGCGGATGAGAGAGCCTTTAGGAGGAGGGAGAGATTGTGCCTTTATTGTGGCCAGGCAGGTCACTTTTTGAAGTCTTGTCCTACCCATCCTGGGAACATCCGAACCTTGAGGTCCTGTCATGGACAGACCTTAGGTGGTGTTGTGTCGTCCCCAGTTATCCAGAAGGATAAGCCCCTGGTTTCGGTCACCCTTTCTTGGGCTGAGCCATCTATCGAGATGCAGCCTCTAATCGACTCTAGGGCTGGAAGCCTGTTCATTGATGCTGCCTTTGTATCAAAGTGCTTGATTTCACTGCAGCTGCGTGATACTCCACTTGCCATTGAGGCTCTTGATGGGAGACCTCTACAGGCTGTCCATGTGACTCATGAGACGGTTCCGTTGTCCATGGCTGTAGGGGCTCTTCACCATGAGATAATCCAATTCCAAGTGATTTCCTCTCCTAAGTTTCCTCTGGTTATTCGTTATCCTTGGTCACAGAGGTACAACCCCTCTTTTGATTGGCTCTGTGCTGAGGTTCTCTCCTGGTCACCACAATGCAGTGAAACATGCTTCCAGAAGGTAGCCAAGGTCCTGTGTACCACTTCACTCTCCTCCCTGCCAGAGGAGTACTGTGATTTTTGCGATGTATTTGACAAAGGTCAAGCCAGTAGTTTGCCTCCACACCAGCCATATGATTGCGCAATTGACCTTCAACCTGGTGCCACTCCCCCTCGTGGCCCGGTTTACCCTTTGTTGGTCTTGGAGGATAAATCCATGGAGGAGTATGTAAGTGCAGATGCACTTTCTTGGGGTTTCATCTGCAAATCCTCATCTCCTGCTGGTGCTGGTTTCTTCTTTGTGAAGAAGAAGAGCGGTGAACTTAGACCTTGTATTGATTATAGGGGTCTCAATCGTTTTCACGATTAAGAATGCCTACCTGATCCCATTGATTACAGAGTTATTTGACCGCCTCAAGGGAGCAACAGTTTTCACTAGGCTTGATCTGAGAGGGGCTTACAATCTCATGAGGATTAAGGAGGGCGACGAGTGGAAAACTGCGTTTAATACCAGAACAGGCCATTATGAGTATCTCGTAATGCCTTTTGGCCTTTGTAACGCCCCAGCAGTTTTCCAGGAACTTATTAACAATGTCCTCTGAGATTTGTTGCAGTTATGTGTGGTGGTTTATCTCGATGATATCCTCATATTTTCCAAGTCCCTGGAGAGCAACCACACAGATGTCTGTCGTGTGCTTTAGAAATTAAGAGAGAACAATCTCTATTGTAAACTGGAGAAGTGTGAGTTCCATCGGGAACAGGTTCAATTCCTAGGCCTATGTAATTTCCACTGCTGGTTTTTCGATGGACCCAGAGAAACTTTTGGCAGTCCTACAGTGGCCTCGACCCGTGGGATTATGTCCTCTGCAGCGTTTCCTGGATTTTGCCAACTATTATCGGAAGATTATTCGTAACTTCTCATCTTTGGTCAAGCCCCAGACCGATATGACCAGAAAGAATGGTAACCCACAGAGTTTGTCTCCGGAATCCATTAAGGCCTTTGAAAGTCTCAAGGCTGCCTTTGTTTCTGCTCCTGTGTTGGCACATCCTGATCCTATGTTACCTTTTATCCTTGAGGTTGGTGCTTCTGAGACTGCTGTTTGCGCCCTTCTGTCTCAACGTCCTACCTCTGAGAGTGCTATGCATCCTTGTGGCCACTTTTCCAAGAAATTGTCACCTGGCGAGTGCAATTACGAGATTGGTGACAGAGAGCTGTTGGCAATCATTTTATCCCTGAAAGAATGGAAACATCTCCTTGAAGGTACCACTGTGCCGGTTCTCATTCTTACTGACCATAAGAATCTCACATTCTTGCCTGAGGCTAAACGCCTCTCTCCCAGAAGGGCACGATGGGCTCTTTTCTTGTCAAGTTTCAATTACATTGTCTAATTCTTACTCGGTACTAAGAATGTAAAGGCTGATGCCTTGTCACGACAATTTTCCTCCACTTCTAAGTTGGAGTCGGTTCCGGTAGCTATGATTCCTCCTGATCGTATTCTGGCTACAGTTTACACCAGTCTCACTTCTCCTTTGGGTGACTGTCAGAGAGGTTCTCGGTTCAGGACACTTGCTGGGCACTCTGGAGTGTGCCGGCGAGAGCGTGCTCGCGGTGTTTGGCACCGGTTGCCCTATTTAAGCTGATGGGATGCTGTGCTTGGTGCTGTCCGATCATCAGCTTCCTGTTTCCGAACTTCCTGTTTCCTGTGTATTGCTCTGATCTCCCTGTGACCTGGCTTGTTTACTGGACTCTCTCTCTCTGTTATCCGTCTGCAAACTTATCCCGGCCTGCCTCTGACGTTGAACCTGCCTGACCCCTTGTACCGTGCTGATTGCCTGTTGCCAAAACCTGCCTGTGACCTGGACTTTGTATCTGCCTGCTCCCTTTGTACCGTGCTGACTGACTGCTGCCAACTTTGCTAGTGACCGGATCTGCCTGCTCTGCACCTGTTAGCTGATCTCCAGCCTACCTATTACCACCTGCCAGCTTGTGTCAGGATCCTGGGCCTTATCCCTGCAAACCACCCGCCAGGCTCTCATACCATTCTGTGCTCCCGTGCCTTCTGTGTACTCTATCAGGGGCCGGGAACCAGATACGTACGAGAGGCCATCCTCTGCTACATCGGGTTCGTCAGTCTGGTACGGGTAAGTCTGACAGTATCGGACAGCCATGTCCGAGCCCGAGCAGGGGACCTCTCCCATGGATGAATTATGCAGACACCTGGCGGGTCTCACACAGGCGGTGAAAAGCCTTCAAGAGGGCTATACCAGACTGGAGGAACGAGTTCAGGTGTTGTCCTCACCTGCAAACCCACAAGTTGCTTCCTCTGCTGGACTCTCACCTGCACCCTCAGTGGTTATGTTGCCCCCTGAACCCAGGGTCCCTACTCTAAGATTTACTGGTGAGCGCAATAAGTATCGAGCGTTTCGCAACGCTTGCAAATTGTACTTCGCATTGCAACCACGCACCTTTTCTTTGCAAGCAACCAAGGTGGGTTTTGTCATCTCCCTGCTATCTGGAGAACCACAGTCCTGGGCCCACCGCCTCTTGGAGCAAAAATCAATCTGTCTGGATAACCTGGATACTTTCTTTACCGCCATGTCTCAATTATATGAGGGCCCTCAGTTAAAAGCCACTGCTGAATCCGCCTTACACGCCCTACAACAAGGGCGCAGGCCCGCGGAAGACTACGTTCTGGAATTTAGGCGGTGGAGTTCAGACACGGAATGGAATGACGCGGCCCTCCGTTACCAATTCCGTTTGGGGTTATCCGATGAACTCAAGGACGAACTAGCGCGGGTTGGCGTACCCCAAACCCTCGAAGATCTCATTAACCTGTCGGTGCAGATTGATCGGCGCTTGAGAGAGCGTCATTCCGAGAGGTCTGTTAGCCAGTTCCGTCCCACTTGGGTCCTCCCCAAGGTCCCAAGTGCTACCAGCTCTGTAAGCCAAAGTCTTCATGCACCAGCTGCCTCAGCCCTTGATACTTCTGAACCGATGCAATTGGGGGTTCTCCGCCCGTCCCTCACTTCTGAAGAACGACAGCGCCGACGAGTCAATAACTTATGCATGTATTGCGGAGAACCAGGTCATTACGTGAGGTCTTGCCCAAATAAGACACGTAAGTCTCTTTGAGCTACTTCTAAGTTTGCACCTGCCTTGCCTAACCTTGCTAACCATCTGGCTCTCTCCGTTATCCTCCAGCTTCCAGGACAGGATCTGCTTACCTCGGCCATCATTGACTCTGATGCCTGCAGTTGCTTCATTGATCTCGCCTTTGCGGCCCATCATCGCATCCCTCTTCAATCAAAGTTGCAGGGACTTGCTGTCCACCTCGCTCATGGGTCCACCCTTAGCTCTGGTCCGGTCACTCAGGAAACCATCCCACTGCTGGCTATCCTGAACACCTGTCATCGGGAGTTTCTCCGGCTGGACGCCATTTCTTCACCACTCTTCCCTATTATTCTTGGAATGCCTTGGTTGCAGGCTCATAACCCCAGCATTGATTGGGTTTCTGGAAAAATCAAGTTTCCGTCCAGTTACTGCCAACAGCACTGTTTATACAGAACTCTTGCGGAACCCAGTCAACTCTTGTGTCTGAACACCGACATGGAATCGCAGCAGGCGATTCCTGTCGCTTACCAAGACTTCTCCGATGTTTTTAGTAAGAAAGGGGCAGAAACCCTTCCGCCCCATAGACCCTAAGACTGTCCCATAGAGCTGTTGCCGGGATCTGAAGTTCCCTTTGGGAGAATATTCCCTTTAACTGAGCAGGAGTTGGTTACCCTCAAAAAGTATATCGATGAAAATCTTGAGAGAGGCTTTATCTGCCCTTCTACCTCATCAGCCGGAGTCGGCATCTTTTTTGTTGAAAAGAAAGACCACTCGCTGCGACCCTGCATCGATTATAGGGAGCTCAATAAAGTGACCATCAAAAATCGATATCCCTTACCTCTCCTGCCAGAGCTGTTTCAAAGATTGGGTTCAGCCAAAATCTTTACCAAACTCGATCTCCATGGGGCCTACAACTTAATTCGCATCAGAGAGGGAGACGAGTGGAAAACGGCCTTCCGTACCAGGTTCGGACATTTCGAATACCTCGTCATGCCCTTTGGCCTGTGCAACGCACCGGCGACTTTTCAACATTTTGTCAATGACATTTTTCGTGACCTTCTAGATTTATACGTTATAGTATACCTGGACGACATCCTGATCTTCTCCCCCTCAGTTGATGAACACCGCAGGCATGTCAGGAATGTGTTAACCCGGCTCAGGCAGCATGGACTTTATGCCAAATTGGAGAAATGTGAATTTGAGCTCCAGAGCATTCAGTTCCTCGGCTTAATCATCTTTACCAATGGTGTTAAGATGGACCCTTAAAAGGTTGCAGCTATCCTGGACTGGCCTGCTCCCTCCGATAGAAAAGGGGTCCAACGCTTTATCGGCTTCGCCAATTTTTATCGTAAATTTATAAGGGACTTTTGTGCTATAATCGCCCCCATCACGGAACTGACGAAACAGGGAAATCAATTCTGTTGGTCCCCTCAGGCACAATTGGCCTTTGGACGGCTCAAGGAACTCTTTACGTCCGCTTCTATCCTTAAGCACCCAGACCCTGCTTTACCGTTTGTCCTTGAAGTGGACGCATCGGAGGTCGCGGTGGGGGCAGTGCTTTCTCAGCGGCAAGGTGCCAAGGCTCTTCTTCACCCCGTGGCCTTCTTCTCACGAAAACTCTCTGATGCAGGAGATCGGGAGTTGCTGGCCATTAAAGCCGCACTTGAAGAGTGGCGCTACTTATTGGAGGGGGCTGCTCACCCCATTTTGGTCTACATGGACCATAAGAATCTAGAGTACTTGAGGTCAGCCAAGAGATTGAGACCACGGCAGGCAAGGTGGGCTCTGTTCTTCTCTAGATTCCAATTCCACATAACGTACAGACCAGGTACCAAAAACACCAAACCAGATGCATTATCTCGTATGTTCCATGACTCCAGGGAACCTTTGCCTCCAGACACCATTCTTCCGGCTGGAAACTTCCTGCTTCTTCAAGGAGATCTCATATCCCGAATTAAACAGGCCTCAAGGAATTGGTCCCCTCCTGTGGAAGTTGATGTAAGCTCGCAAGACGGCCTGTTCCGATACAACGACAAAATCATGGTCCCGGAGGGTCTGAGGATTGCTGTACTGGAACTCTGTCACAACCACAAATTGGCTGGGCATTTCGGTGTGTTGAAGACAACAGAGCTGGTACAACGTACCTTTTGGTGGCCCCAGCTGGTAAGTGACTGCAAGAGTTTTGTGCAGTCTTGTATCACCTGTGCTCGGAGCAAGAGCAGTCGAGCGAAGGCCTGGGGTCTATTAAGACCCTTACCCGTGCCGGAAAGGCCATGGAAAATGATCGCGATGGACTTCATCGTTGAGCTCCCGCCGGCAGAAGGCTACTCAATCATCTTTGTCATTGTAGACAGACTGTCCAAAATGGCCCACTTCCTACCCATGAAGGGTACCCCATCAGCTTTGGAAACTGCAAAAATATTCATTAAGGAAATTGTACGCCTACACGGAGTCCCCTCAAGTATAGTATCTGATCGGGGGGGTACAGTTTACTTCCAGGTTTTGGAAAGCTCTCTGCAGATCTCTTGAGATAGAATTGGCATTCTCATCGGCCTACCACCTCCAGACAAATGGGCAGACGGAGAGAACTAATCAGACTCTAGAACAGTATCTCCAATGTTTTTCTGCTTTCTCACAAAATGACTGGGTCTCTCTTCTGCCTATTGCCGAGTTTACCTGCATTCGGCCATCAAGCAAACAACATTTTTTGCAAACTATGGTTTTCACCCATCCTTTTTAACCAGCTCCTTACCTGAATGTGCCATTCCTGCAGTCTCTGAAACTATGAACTTCTTCATCAGTAACAACAAATTATTGCAGGAAACCATGGCTAAAACCCAAGAGTACAATAAGAAGATGTATGATAGGAAGAAGCAAGGACAATTGTTGTTGGAACCTGGCAACCAGGTCTGGCTGTCCACCAGTAATGTAAGGATGGCCTGTCCCTCGAGGAAGTTAGGTCCCAGGTTCATGGGTCCCTTTTCAGTCAAGAGGAAGATCAATGATGTGACCTATGAGCTGGACTTACCTAACTCACTGAAGATCCATCCGGTTTTTCATGTGTCTCTACTTAAACCCGTTACCCCCAATTCCTTCTTGGGTCGCAATACTGGCCCACCTGAACCTGTAATTATCGACAACAAGGAAGAGTTTGAGGTGGAGGCAATTTTGGATTGCAGGAAGAGACAAAACCAAATCCAATATTTAATCAAGTGGAGGGGGTACGGACCAGAAGATAATTCTTGGGAGCCGGAGGGTAACTTACACGCTGAAGAACTCTTGAGGGATTTTCGGAACACCCATGCGGATAGACTGGCCCGGCTGGGCATCCGGAGGCTGCCCTTAAGGAGGGGGCATTGTCAGAGAGGTTCTCGGTTCAGGACACTTGCTGGGCACTCTGGAGTGCGCCGGCGAGTGCGTGCTCGCGGTGTTTGGCGCCGGTTGCCCTATTTAAGCTGATGGGATGCTGTGCTCGGTGCTGTCCGATCATCAGCTTCCTGTTTCCGAACTTCCTGTTTCCTGTGTATTGCTCTGATCTCCCTGTGACCCGGCTTGTTTACTGGACTCTCTCTCTCTGCTATCTGCCTGCAAATTGATCCCGGCCTGCCTCTGATGTTGAACCTGCCTGACCCCTTGTACCGTGCTGATTGCCTGTTGCCAAAACCTGCCTGTGACCTGGACTTTGTATCTGCCTGCTCCCTTTGTACCGTGCTGACTGCCTGCTGCCAACTTTGCTAGTGACCGGATCTGCCTGCTCTGCACCTGTTAGCTGATCTCCAGCCTACCTATTACCACCTGCCAGCTTGTGTCAGGATCCTGGGCCTTATCCCTGCAAACCACCCTCCAGGCTCTCATACCATTCTGTGCTCCCGTGCCTTCTGTGTACTCTATCAGGGGCCGGGAACCAGATACGTACGGGAGGCCATCCTCTGCTACATCGGGTTCGTCTGTCTGGTACGGGTAAGTCTGACAGTGACAAAATTCTTGCTGCTCAGGTCGATGCTCCTCTTGAGAGTGTCTCCGTACTGCCGTGCTCCAGACTTACCATTCACCAAGCAGCTGGCCACCCTGATAAGAATCAACTTATTTGGGCCATTTCCCAACAATTCTGGTGGCCTAGTCTATGTGCTGATGTAACTGCCTTCGTAGCTGTCTGTTCCGTGTGTGGTCAGAGTAAGACTCCACGACACTGTCATGAACAGGTGTGACCAGAACCGTGTGATCTGCGACAGAGGACACCAAAACGTATATAAGTGAAAATATATTAATTTATTAAGGAAAGTGAGTAATATAATACAACCAACTCCAATATGACACAGTGCAATAACCAACCACAGACAGAGACCCACAAATAACAATAGACAGATAAGTGCAATAAATGGGAAATACCAGGATCATAAACAATAGCCAGGCCAGGGTCATACACAGCAGTTCAGCAGGGGATGTTCCAGAGACATAAACGTAAGCCAGGCCAAGGTCATACACAGCAGTTCAGCAGGGGATGTTCCAGAGACATAAACGTAAGCCAGGCCAAGGTCATACACAGGGAAGTCAGTAGATGGGGTATGGAACACAGGACAGGGAGAGGATGGATGGGTCAGACTGCAGGCAGGGATGCAAGGTAACAGGTGGGAAAGGATAGGGTCCGAGACAGGGAGACAGGATCAGGTTCAGGGCACAGGATCAGATCGCTAGCAGGTCAGGAGGCAATGAAGAAATCAAGGCAAACATGTGAATGTTTGCCGGGTATTTATAGGCTTGTGATTGGCCTCAAGTGACACCTGATTGCAGGAGGTACTGTCTGCTCCACACTGCCAGGATCCATCTGCTGGTGGACGCCAGTACTGCGGCCCAAAGATGATATACTATTAACAGGGAAAAGCTCTCCTGACAGTTCCAAACTGCCAGGAGACACCTGCTGGTGGACCTCAGTACTGCATGCCAAATAACAGGTATTACCAGCGGATGGAACATTTCCTGACAGTACCCCCCCTCAAAGGAGCGGCCTCCGGACGCTCCAATTGGTTGTAATTGTCCATAGTCTATGGCATCAAGCAGAACAACAGGTGGCGCAGCAGGCATGGGCACTTCAAGCTGGGCAGCAGGCATGGGCGCTCCAAGCTGGGCAGCAGGCATGGGCACTTCAAGCTGGGCAGCAGGCATGGGCACTTCAAGCTGGGCAGCAGGCATGGGCACTCCAAGCTGGGCAGCAGGCATGGGCACTTCAAGCTGGGCAGCAGGCATGGGCACTTCAAGCTGGGCAGCAGGCATGGGCACATCAAGCTGGGCAGCAGGCATGGGCACATCAGGCTGGAGGGCAGACACCCGGACATCAGGCTGGAGGGCAGACACCCGGACATCAGGCTGGAGGGCAGACACCCAGACATCAGGCTGGAGGGCAGACACCCGGACATCAGGCTGGAGGGCAGACACCCAGACATCAGGCTGGAGGGCAGACACCCGGACATCATCCTGGAGGGCAGGCACACGGACATCAGGCTGGAGGGCAGGCACCCGGACATCAGGCTGGAGGGCAGGCACCCGGACATCAGGCTGGAGGGCAGGCACCCGGACATCAGGCTGGAGGGCAGGCACCCGGACATCAGGCTGGAGGGCTGGCACCCGGACATCAGGCTGGAGGGCTGGCACCCGGACATCAGGCTGGAGGGCTGGCACCCGCACATCAGGCTGGAGGGCTGGCACCCGGACATCATGCTGGAGGGCTGGCACCCAGACATCAGGCTGGAGGAAGTTTGTGTGGGTTTGCAGCAGCAGGGAAGAGACAGGTGGGTTGAATGCAGGATAGGTACAGGGAGAAGAGACTGGATATGAGTATTTGGTTGGCAGCAGCGTATACTGAGCTGCAACTGCGGTTGACATGAGTGATGGGGAAACATACATTTGGGTAGGCTGGTGTTTGGTGGCAGAGGTGGTTTGTTTGGCTAGAGCTGCTTGCATCATGTCAGACCATGCTGAAAGTATAGGTTGTACAAACTGTGCTTTTAAATCTCCCTGTCTAACGAAAGACTGAGCAGACACAATGCACTCAGCAATCACCTGTGGGGAACAGGCTGAGTAGTGCTCACAAAAATCGTCTGGATCATCTTCAAAAAGCCAAACTAGGGATACATCCTGATTCATATCAAAAGGAGGAGTGAAATCATCACGGCCCTCTGGAATACAGGGCAGGGCCAGCTCAGTACATAGCTTGATCAAAGGTTGCACCTCCCCAAACACTATATAACCCTGATCGACCAGGGAGTGAGCCAAACGTATAGTGGCAAACAACTGGTCACTAGACCATCCTTTCAAAGCCTGGCGGCAATAATCACCACTTTCAGATGCCAGCAGAGAAAAATAAATAACCTCATTGGCATTCATGTTTGCAACCAACTGATTTAAAATGGTTCCCCTGTGCAGCCACTTCTGGTCAGGGATGGCCTTGATTTACTGTCATGAACAGGTGTGACCAGAACCGTGTGATCTGCGACAGAGGACACCAAAACGTATATAAGTGAAAATATATTAATTTATTAAGGAAAGTGAGTAATATAATACAACCAACTCCAATATGACACAGTGCAATAACCAACCACAGACAGAGACCCACAAATAACAATAGACAGATAAGTGCAATAAATGGGAAATACCAGGATCATAAACAATAGCCAGGCCAGGGTCATACACAGCAGTTCAGCAGGGGATGTTCCAGAGACATAAACGTAAGCCAGGCCAAGGTCATACACAGCAGTTCAGCAGGGGATGTTCCAGAGACATAAACGTAAGCCAGGCCAAGGTCATACACAGGGAAGTCAGTAGATGGGGTATGGAACACAGGACAGGGAGAGGATGGATGGGTCAGACTGCAGGCAGGGATGCAAGGTAACAGGTGGGACAGGATAGGGTCCGAGACAGGGAGACAGGATCAGGTTCAGGGCACAGGATCAGATCGCTAGCAGGTCAGGAGGCAATGAAGAAATCAAGGCAAACATGTGAAGGTTTTCCGGGTATTTATAGGCTTGTGATTGGCCTCAAGTGACACCTGATTGCAGGAGGTACTGTCTGCTCCACACTGCCAGGATCCATCCGCTGGTGGACGCCAGTACTGCGGCCCAAAGATGATATACTATTAACAGGGAAAAGCTCTCCTGACAGTTCCAAACTGCCAGGAGACACCTGCTGGTGGACCTCAGTACTGCATGCCAAGTAACAGGTATTACCAGCGGATGGAACATTTCCTGACAGACACCTTCAAGTGGGCCTCCTACAACCCATACCCAATGGAGAGAGGCCCTGGAAACTGGCTTTGCTGACATCCCTTCTGGCTCCTTATCCTGATTGCTGTTCCTCTACTTGGATCCCTGACTTCTGGCCTGGCTGATTACCCAATCTGGTTACTGAACTCTGGCTTGGCTGATTACCCGATCTGGTTACTGAACTCTGGCTTGGCTTACTACCCGATCTGGTTACTGGACTCTGGCTATGCTTTTACTATGGTTACTCTATTTACCTTTTTATTTTTATTAATAAACAAGTGTGATTTTACTGTACTTCTATCTCAGTCTGGTTCATGGTTTCTGACAGGAGACCAAGCTGAAGCCATATTTTAGTAAGAGAAGCTCATTAAATGCTTCGGCAGTGTGTGGATGGGTGCCATTTTGTTGTAGTCCTCGATGTGTCTGACAAGCCAGTATTCAACCTGAACAGCACCTGCAAATTGTATGGCCACTCAGCTGCAATAACAGCTGTTTTTACAGCCCTCAACCTTAAGTGTAATCTATCCCTAAGCAGAAAGTGACAAGAATTAGTGACAGTAGCTGCAATGTGCTTTATTGAGAAATGTGATAACTGATGCAATGAAAAATAAATTCAGGATGCAATTCAAGTGGAGAACATATGACCTTCCAGTGGAGGTCTAATGACATAACTTCAGAGTGAAATCCAAGTAACTGGTCTCTATGCTGTCTCTAAAAAAACATAATTGTCTGTATACAGTACCCTAAAGGCTCTGTTCTTAACTGGTGGTTGGTTTAGAGGCAGAAGTTAGCAACTCTTCAACCTAAGAAGATTTTTTTTAGTAAGTAATATGTGTAACAATATGTAAAATTGTAGAAACACTTTCAGATGTAAAAAAAAAAGCGTACAGGTGTCTGCATATGTTAAAAATACAAAAGTAACAACCTTACTTGACTACCTTACCTAAAAAAATACTTTTAAAGCCTATTGAGAAAAAGTAGGTTTACTATGCTAGAATTTTTTTTCCACATATTCCATGGTAAAAACAGCTGCAATAAATATTATTACAGGTACTTATAAAGCGCAGACAATTTACGCCGGTCTTTAAGTATATATTGTACATTCTCATCAGTCTCTGCCCTCAAGGAGCTTACAGTCTAAGGTCTCTCGCTAACATTCATACATACACATACTAGGGCCAATTTAGACAAGAGTTGACAGATGCCAATTAACCTAACAGCAAATCCTTGGACTGCCAGGAAACCACACACTCCAACATTTTCTTCTTTTAGATGTGCTTAGCTTTACTTAGTTTAGCCAAAAGATGGTTAAAAACAAAAGGCAAGGCCTGGTTCTTTAACCGGTTGCCGTCCAGACACAGTACATTTATTGCAGCAGGGCAATACTGGCAGGCTGGATCATGTACATGTACATAATACAGCCAAAGGGACGCAGCTCCTCGGACACAGCGGGTTGCGCTCACATGAACTCAATGTCAACAAAGCTGTTATGAATGAATCTCATTCATAACATCTGTGGCTTCGATAGTGATGCTGTGATGGACCACAGCTATCACATGGTACCTGGGCCAATCACAGCACCCTGTACCATGTGATAGCTGTGGGCCAATCACAGCACACAGTAGTGAACCACAGCTGTTATGAATGTAACCCATTGATGACAGTTCAAAATATTGCTGTTACAATGAATATCAATGTACCAGCAATCAAAGTGTAAAAAAATAAAATAAACCTGATCGCCCCCCAGAGTAGTTCATTGTCACTATGGTGACACTGAGCTACTCTGGGGAAGTATTATAAAAAAATGTAATAAAAAGAAAAAAACATGTTTTAAAAAATAAAAAATAAAATAAAAATTAAACAAAATTATTAATATTTTTTTTAATCCTTGATCACCTCCACACCAGTCATACAATGATGCTGTACTGCACTGGTGACAATATGTAAAAAATAAATATTTTAAAAAGACCAATTTTATTTAATTTCTTAATTTTCCAAAAAAATGACAACTTCAAAAAACTTGCCATGCCTCTTATTAAAAACCTCAGACTCTACTTTCCAAAAAAGTGTCATTTGATGGGTATCTGTACTGTCCTAGTACACGTGAAGACCAGACCCTTGTCTAACATTTGTTGCTTACAAGTTAAAATCAGTATTTTTTGCTTAGAACTGCCAAACATTATATTTTTTTAGCAGAGACCCTAGAGAATAAAATGGCGGTTGTTGCAATATTTTATGTCACATTGTATTTGCGCGGTGGTCTTGCAAACCTAATTTTTTTAAAAAAGATACACTCATAAGCATCATGAAAAATTGCAGATCACCACCATTACTAGTAAGAAAAAAAAAAATACTAAAAATGCCATAAAAATGCCATGAATCTTTCCCATAGTTGTATATGCTATAACTTTTGTGCAAACCAACAAATATACACTTATTGCGATTTCTTTTTTCAAAAATATGTAGAAGAATATATATAGGCCCAAACTGATGAAGCCTTTTTTAAAAAAAAAACATTTTGGGGATATTTATTATAGCAAAATGTAAAAAATATTGTATTTTTTTTCAAAATTTGACGTATTTTTTTTGTTTATAGCATAAAAAATAAAAACCGCAGAGGTGATCAAATACCACCAAAAGAAAGCTCTATTTGTGGGAAAAAAGGACATTAATTTTGTTTGAGTACAGCATCTCACAACCGCACAATTGTCAGTTAAAGCAACGCAGCGCCGTATCGCAAAAAATGGCCTGGTCATTAGGCAGCCAAATCTTCCGGCCTGTAAGTTGTTAATGAATTAAAAAAAAAAAACTTAAGTAAATTTAGCCCAATGTTTTTGTATAATGTGAAAGATGATGCTACGCCGAGTAAATAGATACCCAACATGTCATGCTTTAAAATTGTGCACGCTTGTGGAATAGCGACAAACTACAATACTTAAAGATCTCCAAAGGCGACTCTTTAAACATTTTTACAGGTTACCTGTTAAGAGTTACAGAGGAGGTCTAGTGCTGGAATTATTGCTCTCACTCTAATGATCGTGGCGATACCTCACATGGTTTGAATACTGTTTACATTTGAGGGCACGACTTATGTATGAGTTTGCTTCTGCACGCGAGCATGGAGGTATGGGGTGCTTTGATTTTTTTTCTTATTTATTTTACTTTTTATTTTTAATTTTTACACTGTCCCTTTATGGAGAGATCTGGGGTCTAAAGGACCCCAAACCCCTCCTCTGCACTTGAAAGCATTAAAAATGCCAAGATCTGCATTTTTGAATACTTTCAAATTTTTTAAACTGGCGCCTTTAAGACTCCAGAAAACCGGAAGTGACACTGTGAAGTTGTGAAGTTGCTTCAATTTCTACATCAGAGACCCATTCAAAGCCAAGTTGGTGGGACAGGAGAGCCTGGGCGGAGGCGCGGAAGACCTCCCCTCCCGCTGCTTGAGATAACAATCGAGCTGCTGCTTAGCCGCATTGGTTGTCATTAGGAGAAAGCAGAATCATGTACAGGTATGTGATTTTGCAGCAAGTGGTTAAGGGCCTCAAGAAATGACATAGGCCATCAGTACATCAGGACTATTCAATTTTCAAATATCTATACCATAGTTTGTGGATGCTATAACTTTCACACAAACCAATAAGTATACACTTATTGGGAATTTTTTTTTTACCCAAGACATATAGCAGAATACATTTTGGCCTAATTTTTTTTTTAATCAGTTAATCTTTATTATCCTTTTTTTTTATTGGTCAAAGAAGGGAGTGCTGCTAAGAGTACTACCAAAAAAATCGGACTTTGTAGGCCAGGAAACAATGGAGAGATAACAAAAAATATTTAGTAGTATAAACGGTCCAATATATATAGAGGAAACGGACCCTTAGTAGGACTAAGCAATGCTAATGGCAAAATGGAGCCTAAGCTAGCATGCTATACATGGAGGATAAGGCATATGTACATGCCCCTGGGAGACAGCTAAGTGCTACACACGTTTATACAACTGCCCTGCTGGTTCCCCTACATTTTTGGCGTGAAGGTCCTACCTGCCGCTGTTCAAACACCCGAAATTCACGTACTACTTATAATTTGGAAAACATTTCCCGCCTTTTCGGGCTCTGCATATTAAGCATATTCCAATCTAAGAGAGTGGGATTCGTTCTCTTGTCTCTTACTTGTTACGCCTTTGAACATTGGTTGTGTCCTGAAGAAGCCTAATGGTGGAGCGTGTAGACGCACAAGGGCTCACTGTACAAACTGTAACATATGCATGGATACTATGTTTTTTATCCCCTTTTGAATATGATGTTTATATTTTGTATTTTTCAATAAATGTGATGAAGAATATTTTTTGTTATCTCTCCATTGTTTCCTGGCCTACAAAGTCCGATTTTTTGGTAGTACTCTTAGTAGCACTCCCTTTTTCTCTCTCTAAATATATGGATGTGGCAATTTAGTGCTTCTCTTTTTCAATCTTTTTTTTTTTTCATTTTACACAACACATACTTCTTCAAAAAGTTTCCTCACTTTTTTAACTCTTTTTTTGTCTTTTCAAATATTTTATTGAGAAAAATACAATAGAAGAAATCATACAATGGGTTTCAAAGGCTTCTCAATATCTTAACAGAAGGTAAATATTTTCATATGAGTATGTAACTTGAAGTATAATTTTAAAAATATTTCTTAAGTAACAATAAACATGTACAATATTATGAAATAACTTAAATCCAAAGTAAGAATAGTAACATCAAGACTCAGGGTTGGAGGAGATCCAGCGTCTTATAGAGTAAAAGAATGGTTATCATCGGGATAGCAGGGGGAGGTAAGTTAACAATCCAGGACCAAGATTCATCCATGTGGCTTGGTTGTTCCTGGAAAGAAGGATGATTTGTCGAACCAGCCCAAGAATCTCCTTTGTAGAGGTATCATTATGAAATATATAGCTGAATAATTAGCTTGGATTCCTATATATATGAAGGGGGAAGGGTGTGAGAAAAAAAGTGAGGGAAGCATGTATAAAGGAAGTGGGGGGAGATTGCTCCAGATGAGAATGGTATGTTAGTAAATTCGGAATGATACACAGGTGATAAGATGTGAGATTGGTAAGTATCCTCAGGAAAATATATAAGTGAGTGATCAAGACCAGGTGGTAGGTGGTGTTCAATCCAAGGAAGCCATAATGATTCAAACAAGGGAACTTTATCTAATAAGATCGCCTCTATTTTGGCGTGAATCATTGCTTGCATTACTCTGTGTTTGACTGATACCATACATTATGTGGGTGTTTTCCAGGCTTTTGCAATGGTTTGTTTTGCAGCCGTGGTTATCAATAGTAGGAGTTTGAATCAACGGTGAGTTAAGGTTTGTGGTTTGTTATTTAGGATCACTACCATTGGGTCAGGTAGTATTGTGATTTTGAATACGGTAGTGAGAATTTTGAATATTTCGGACCAAAAAGCGCTGACTGTGGGACAATCCCACCAAATGTGTAAGTGTGTACCTAAATCAGCACATCCTCGGAAGCAGTTAGCGGGGTACTGAGGGAGGAATTTTGAAATCCTAGCAGGTACTAGGTACCATCTGGTAAGCACCTTTTAGTTAGTCTCTAGAGCTACTATATTCAGTGTAGACGATTTAGTAGCCTGCCATATGTGAGCCCAGTTTAGTGTGTCTGGTTGAAGGTTTAGATTAGTTTCCAATTTGGTTGTATAGGATGGGGGGAAAAGGTTGTATGTGATAATAGTTGGGTGTACAGATCTGAAATGAGTCCACACTTATGAGGGTCAGATTTGCAAGCTTGTTCAGAGCATGTGTTTCTCGTAATGTAGCAAAAGGTGTAATATTAGTGGATTTGTAAAAGTGATGAGAATGTATTAGTTCTGCATTTGACCAAGCAGTGAAGAAGGATGGAGAAGTCCAGGCTGGAGGAGTCCAGAAGGAGGGGTTATTGAAGAAGGAAAGAAGGAGATTATGTTTAGATTGGAGACCAAAACGAGCTCTTAGTCTGTCCCAAATTGAAAGGCTATGTTTAGTAATAGGGTTTGTAATTGTCCGGCATTGTGCCGGCGGGAGCCAAAGAAAATTTGCTGTTGATAAAGGATCACATTCCACTAATTCAATCGTGACCCAAAGGGGAATTTCTTTAGTGGCATGATATTTAGGTAATAGAGCTAATTGGGCAGCATAGTAATATGTAGAGAAATTGGGAACACTCAATTCACCACGAATGCGAGGAGTGTATAGGGTAGATTGTGGGAGGCTGGGTTTAAGTTTTCCCCAAATGAATTGGGAAACTTTTCTCTGTAAAATTTATAGGAAATATGCTGGAACCTGTATCGGGAGCACTCTGAAAAGATATAAAATCTTAGGAAGTATAGACATTTTAATTACAGTAATTCTACCCATCCATGCTAATGGGAGAGAAGACCAGGTTTTCATTAGGGTCGTGAGGTGATTTAGCATGGAAGGGTAATTTGCCGTATATAGATTTGTTGGATTTGCTGTAAATGTGATAAGCAAGATAAGTAATTTGTATTGATGACCAAGTGAATGGGAGGGAGTCTTGTAATTGCGCCTGCAGGTCAGGTGGAATAGAAATGTTTAAGGCTTTGGACTTATGAGGATCCATTTTGAGTCCTGATATTGATTCAAATTTGGTTAGGATGTCAATGAGATTTGGAGATGAGATTAAGGGTGAGGTGAGGAAAATGAGAACGTCGTCAGCAAACATACATAATTTGTTTTGATGACCTCCTAATTCAAGGCCTTTAATATTCGTGTTGGAGTGTATGAGCTGTGCGAGAGGTTCAATTGCCAAGGCAAATTGGAGAGGGGAAGGGGGCACCCCTGCCTGGTTCCTCTTTCAACGACAAAGGGGTCAGAATGGTATCCAGAATATGAGACACATGCTTTCGTTTTGATACAAAGAAGAGATTCAACACATAAAATGTGTTCCAAATCCCCACCTGCATAGAATAGAGTTAGGATAAGCCCAAGAAAGAGAATCAAATGCCTTTCTTATGTCAATAGAGAGGAAGCAGGCAGGTATGCAAGGGGTTCTTGCTATGTGAGCTAAAAGGGTTGCACGGCAGATGTTGTCACCTGCTTGTCTAGAGGGAACAAACTCAGTCTGATCTTTGTGAATAAGGGAGCCTATTATCGGATTTAGTCGGTTAGAGAGAATCTTAGCCAGTATTTTAATGTCTAAGCTAGGTATTGAATTGTAGCGGTACCCCGGTAAGGGCTGCTGATTTGGTTACTTAGCAATCACCCTGCTGCCAGGTTCCCCACATTCAGATGAAAAAAAAGAACAGTCCTTTGCACGATTTTGTTTCGTTTATTTGTAGAATATAACTTGGATGAAACAAAAGGGGTGATATGAGATGCCCATAAAAGTTGGTGTATTGTACTACAATATTGAATAGCCTTGGCTTGAAGTTGTGGTACATCTAGTATTTTCAGCAAACTGTTGAAACAACTTCTTCACTTCCAATTTTGACAAAGAAGAATGACTCTGAATAATTCCATCTTGCAGACTATGACGGTTTCTGAGAATCAAAGATCTGGAGGCCTAACACAACCTCTTCCTGATGGATGAATGAGTTAGACAGCCACACAGTCTTTGGAAGATATTACCAATGTGCTAACCAGCACGGTATCTTCCCCCGTTGGCCTGACACATGGTAATAGATGGAACACTGCTCCCAGCCAGTCCCTTGCTATCAATGCTGTGTTCCCCGGCCACAGCATTCTTTTTTTTTTTTAATTCTTTTTATTAATTTTATATGGAAGAAAAACAATACCATCCAACAACCAGACGGGCAACATACCCTCGAATCCGCCACGTAGGGCTATACATTAGGAAATAACATATTCAACTATCCCCCCCACCCTAACCCGACCAACTGTCACAGACACTGCAAATGTTAAATAGAAAGTGTGTTTATACTAAAACAATACAGGTTCACATTGTCCTCTGAATACAAAGCAGTGTCTTCTCTTGTTTTGCGTAAAAACATTTCAGGAAATACAGAAAGCTTCTATAAAATAGAAACATCATCCAACCCTACCAATCCCACTCCATGATGGTAATTCACCAGCCCACAATGTGATTGATCAGATTAGCCCACTGTTACTGCTGCATCCAACCACGGTTGCCATACTTTTGTGAATTTCTTTAGACAACCTCTGATTCTATAGGTAGCCTTATACAAGGGTATTGCCGAGTTGACCAAACCCTTCCAGAAGGAAAGTGTGGGTGCAGCTGAATTTTTCCATTTCAACAATATAGCTTTTTTACCATAAAATAAACCTATATTCAGTAGAGTGCGGTGTGCCAAGGAAGGCACCACTTCCTCTACTAGTCCAATGAGACAGATTCTAGGAGTCAAAGGTACCAGGGTACTGAGCACTTCCGTTAGACAATCGGTGACCTCCCTCCAAAAATTACTTATTTTCGGGCAATCCCAAAAAATGTGTTGCGCATCCGCTGGGGAAAGCACGCATCTCCAACACTTTCCATCGGAGGATGGGAAAATCTGCGATAGTCTAGCTGGAGTTAGATAAATGCGATGGAGAAATTTGAATTGAATTAACCGATCTCGGGCTGAGACTAAATTTTTAAAGGGGTGATCCCACATATCATACCAGTCCTCCCCTTGTATTTATGGAACCTCCTTCTCCCAGCGTTCCCTGCACCTGACTATCCCCATCTGTGTTTTTTTAAATAGGGATTTATAGATTGTTGATAATGGTTTAGGTAAATCTTCATCCTTTAACATGAGTTCTAGTGATGAAGGGAAATATTCCACCCTTCTGTCCCTGAACTGCGCCCTGAAGGCATGGTGCAGCTGCAAGTATCGAAAAAAGGTAGAGTTTGGAAGATCGTGCCTTGTCTTAAGTTGGTCAAAGGCGAGGAGATCCCCCTCTCTGGTAATATCCTCCAGTTTCTTTATGCCCCTACCAGACCACACTGTAGGATCTGGAATGGAGCAGAAATGCGATAGATTTGGATTGAACCATAACGGCGCTGATGGCGTGACTCCCACATAACTAGGTGATACTAATGTAGTAGCAACCTCCCAGGCTCTAATAGTGGCTCTCATAGATGCCGTTGTAGGCAGCCCTGACTTCGGACCTCTGTATAGGGTTAAACTCAGACTTTCGTACGATCCAATATACATTGCTTCCAGAACATTAGCAGAGTCTCCACTATCAGCCATCAGCCAACGTCTGGCAAATACCATTTGACCAGCCAAATAATATTTTTGCCAGTCTAGAAGTGCTAAACCTCCCTGCCCCCATGGTTCTTGAAGGGTCTTTAAACTAATTTGAGGTGCCCGTGGATGCCATATAAAAGATCCTATGATTCCATTGAGGGTGGAGTAAAAGGATTTCGGTATCCAAGTGGGGGAATGGCGCAAGAAATACAAAATAACGGATAGGAACTTCATTTTTAATAGACTCATCCTTCCCATGAGTGATAGCGGTAGCTTCTGCCATGTTTGGACCTTTTGCTTTAGCCTAGTTGCCAGAGGGAGAAGGTTCAGCTTCATATATTCATGAATGTTAGCTGTGATTTTGACCCCTAAATAAGTAATAGTGGAAACCCAGCGCAGCGGGAGGGTATTGTCTCTCACAGCCTGTGCCCCAGGACCCAGTGGCAATATAGACGACTTGTTCCAATTCACCCTTAAACCAGAAAAGGTGGCAAATCTGTCTAGAATCAAAAGAGCAGCCTTTAATGAAGGCCCCGGATCTTGGAGGAACAGCAGCAAGTCGTCCTCATAGAGCGCCACGCATTCCTGAATTGTCCCCACTTGTATTCCTCCTACCTCACTAGATTTCCTTAGCGCCCTGGCAATAGGTTCCATCATCATTGCAAAAAGAAATGGAGAGAGGGGGCACCCCTGCCTAGTGCCCCTAGTAATTCTAAAGAAGTCAGAGACTGACAACCCCAGCCTTATTGCCGTCTGAGGTTCACTGTATAACATCGCTATCCAGCGACAAAACACAGGGACAAACCCTAAAGTTTCCAGCACTTTATGCATATATCGCCAATCTACTGTGTCAAAAGCTTTCTCGATGTCTATGGAGACAACGACCCTCTCCGGTGATTCAGGGACTTCCAGTTGGAGATGTGTAAACAATCTTCTCAAATTTGTATCAGTTGACATGCCAGGCATAAAACCCGTCTGGTCTATATCTACCACCGTGGAGAGGACCTTTGCTACTCGCATTGCTAGAACTTTGGCAAGAATCTTCAGATCCATATTTAAGAGTGCAATGGGGTGATAGGAGGAACACTCCAAAGGATCTTTGTCCGGCTTCAGAAGGAGCACCATATATGCCTCTATCATGGACGCCGGCAAAGCACCCTGCTCCCAACAGAAAGCGAAAAGCTTGGTCAATCTAGGGGCCACCTGAGACAAATATGACTTATAGAAGTCCGCAGGGAACCCATCCGGCCCTGGCGCCTTCTTAGGGGGGAACGCTAATATGGCAGCTTCTACTTCAAGCACAGAAATAGGTTCGCCCAAGGACGCAGCATCAGCTTCTGACAATTTAGTCATGTAGAGAGTTTGTAATAACTAGTCTAGCTCTCTAGTGTTATATTGTGGTATAGGGAAATACAACTTTGAGTAAAAACTTACAAATTCCTCTAAAATGCCTTCTGGTTCAGTAATGAGAGTCCCACCCTCCCCATTTAACAACCGGAATACTAACCAGAGCCTTTTGGTCAGCAACCAGATTAGCCAGAAGCCTACCATTCTTATCTCCTTCAGCAAAAATGGTCTCCACCCTCTGTTTAATTTCCTTGCCAACCAGAGTTTTAAAATGAATATCAATCGAGCGTCTTGCTTCCAATAAGTTTGGCTTGGAAGGAGAGTCCGCCTGCATCCGTGCTGCCTCCCGTTCTGTGGCAAGAAGAGACTCCCCCTCACATTTTTGATCCTTCTTGGCTGAGCTGATTGCTGATATGCACTCCCCCCTAATTAATGTCTTAAAGGCATCCCATTCTATATTGGGGTTTACTGAACCTTTGTTACATTTCCAATATGTTTCTACAGATTTTGGCCACAGCATTCTACACTGTTCTTAATAACTTCTCTTGTTCTGTACACAGACCATTGGTTACTTTGTCGTTCTGTGTCCCTGGTCACAGAACGCTGCTCTACTCTCTTCCGCTTTACTGCTACTTCTTCTGTTCTGATCTTGTCCAGCATTCAAGTCCTGTGTTCCCCGGTCACAGCAGTGAGGTGCTGATCTGGGCAATCCACGCGCGGATGCGCCGAGCGCGGAGGAGGGATGGAGGAACCGCGGAGAGCAGGGCTGGACTGGGACAAAAATTTGGCCCTGGACTTCATCCAGACTGGCCCACTTTGACAGGGCTCTCCCATGCCGGCTTGCCACCCAAGCCCCCCCCCCACTAGCCATTAGCCGTTCTACATTATTTCTCTTATAGACAGCTAGACATTATTTCACCTGGGGCAAAGAATCAGTTTGGCGCCCCCCCCAATGGGACAAGATTAGTCAGGAAAGTGAGGCCGCCCTCCTTCCAGATCGTATGATGAGCTTCTCAGTGTTGACTCCTGAGCATCATGTCTGTATTCAGGCGCGCTGCATAACTAGCCAGTTAGAGGAGGTGAGCACTGCGGGGGGGGGGACAGAGGACCGGAGGGAGGCAGCGGTCCACTGTCACTGAAATCGGCCCACTGAGCCATCGGCCCACCGGGAAACTCCCTGTAGTCCCAATGGCCAGTACATGCCTGGCGGAGAGGGAGTCTAAGATAAAGAGATACCTTTTTAAAGATGAAAATCTTTATCTTAGACTCCCTCTCCGTGGTTCCTCCATCCCTCCTCTGCACTCAGCACATCCCCGTATGGGGGCACCAAGATCAGCACCTCACTGCTCCATGCTGTCTTTCCTTTGACTGCAGACTCCTCCCTGGCAGCATGTGACCTCAGCTTATATGGGAGGCCTTCCCCTGCCAATACCGAAAGATAACTGGTCAGGGCTCCTCACATGAGCTGCCTGCCACTCAGACATCAGGTCAAATCCCTATTCCAGAATCATCTTTCTGAAAACAGGGGAGGCTTCTCTGAATCAGAGCACAGGTGACCACACCCACCACTACACTGAACACTCCCAGTCCCAAATCAAAACAACCAGACCTAGCCTAAAGCACAGGCCTGGTTACATTTACCTGCACTTGGGCCCTGAACTAGAAGAATCCTATTCTAGCACCTACCTTTAGGTAGAGGGTGCTACATATAATTAGACCAGGAAGTGTCATCAGTATTCGGTTTAGGAATAATAGCGATGGATGCTAATAGGGATTCAGTACGGAAGGAATGGTTTGAGAGGAGGGAGTTAAACGCTTCAACCATAAGGGGGATAGTATAGTAGCAAAGTCGTCAGGGCCTGGATGTTTGTGAATTTTTAAAGTTTTTATTGCTGTGCAGAGTTCAAAGCCTGAAATAGGTTTATTAAGAAGTTCTTTTTGAGCAACAGAGAGGGAGGGGAGTTGTATGGAGGAAAGAAGGGCATCAAATTTTGTTTGGTCAAATTTCTAAGTATCCCGGTACAGGTCAGCGAGTCCTCTGCTAAATTTATGGAGAATTTTTTGAGGGTTACTGGAATAAGTGTCTTTAGAAAGTTGGAGACGAATCGGTTTGGGGGTATAGTTTGCCTTACTTAGGGCTAAGGCCAAGAATGTAGTTGGCTTATTGGCTTTCATATAGAAAGTGCGAGCAGATTTTCGGAGAATCTTTTCAACAGAGTCTGATCAAGTTCTAATCGAGCTTTATCATATATTTGTTTATTTTGCTGAGAGGGTGAATTTTGAAAATTCTCCGAAGCCTTATAAAAGGCTTCATCAAGTTGTTCATGTAGTTGTTTCTTTAATTTACGATGATATGTTGCTTGGCTAATGCAAACCCCTCTGATGGATGGTTTAAGGGCTTCTTAAAGTGTCAAAGGATTTGTATCTGTAGGATGATTGTTTGTAAGGTAATCTTGTATAGCGTTTTCTATATCTTGTCTATATTTAGGATTGGTTAGTAAACTATCATTTATACACCAAATTCGGTGATTAGGTCGTGGGATCAGTGATGAAAAGGATGTCATGACTGCATCATGGTCTGACCAAGAGCATGGAATGATTCGAGAATTGAGGATGAGGGGTGAAGTACTAACATTATTAATAAGGTGGTCTATACGAGAGAATTGTTTGTGAGGGTGGGAATAATGCTTATATTGTTTTCTTGTAGGGTTTTGTTCATGCCATGTATCAAGGAGGGAGTGTTGGGTAAGGAGGTGCTGGTATGAGAAGCGCTGTTGGAGTCAGGGATTTATCTAGAATTGGATATATTACTTGGTTAGTCTCCACAAATTGTAAGGGTACCAGTTTTATGTGCATCTTTTTGGAGGGGAGTTGAGTCCCTGTACATTGAGTGTTAAGATATTTAAAGTCATTACTATGTAATGTGTATAGTATCAGGGAATCTTGTGGATATTTGGTTACGGTGGGGAAGAAGTCTGTGGGTTGTATTAGTTAGGAACTACTATAAGTAGTATCTGGTAGTGGAAAGGGTATGAGAAGCTTTGGTAATGAGGAGGTAAGTGGCTCCGATGTGGAGCAAGTATCCAGGGGATGGTGTAAAATCACCAGCCAAAGGATACCATAGGTCCAAAGAGTATCTGATCAACAGTATTGGGTACTTGAGGATCAAACGGGAGGCGCAGTGCGTTATGTCCAGGATTATGACAGCCATTTTAAAAGTCCATAAATTTAGACAATAAACAAGTCACTAATACTACTATACTACTATACTCGGTATATAAAAAAAATTAAGTTTGAAATAAGAATAGAATAAGGTGAAACATCTTTAAGACAGATTTAGTTTAGGATGATATATAATTCTATCTATGGGTTATAACTGTCCTGTGCCCACTGATCAGGGGAGTAAAACCCCCAATCATAGGCCCAGGGGAGAATAGTAATATATCATTCCCTATTGAATGAAGTTGTTGAGAATATGCCAAGTATTGTAATTGTATTAACATTTTAAATTAAGAACCTTAATTTGAGATAGGGTGTAAGGCCTATCACAGGGTTATTTACTGGCGAGATCACAGTTTATGTGATTTAAAGAAAAACATGCCCTTAAGGCCATATATTACCTATAAGAAAATAGAACATCAGTCTATGTGTTCTTCTGGAGCTGGTGGTGGTGAAGCAAAGCGGCTTCTCTTATGTGTACTAGAATGACCTGGAAGACTGGAAATGTCCTATGGATTTTTAGGATAGCTGGAAGTTGCTCGACGTTTGGATACCTCAGCTATATTTTCTGGTGTTGACAGGCGAAGATCATGAATTGCTCCGATGAGGTCATCTTCTGTTTTGCAGGTGAAGGAAGAGCCTGTGTAAGAAAAGCGGACAGCGAAAGGGAAGCTCCAACAATAAGAAATATGATGATGTTGGAGAATCTGCAACTGTGGCTTTATCGTTTTTCTTTTCATTAGTATTTGCTGTGAGAGGTCTTGAAAGATCTGGTATCGATATCCCTGGAAGATCAAGGAATCTTTATTGCGGGCTGCTTTCATTAGTTGTTCTTTGGTGCGAAAGTAATGTAATTTTATTACAATGTCCCTGGGGGGGCATCATCTTTTCAGAGAGCCAGGGTTCTATGGATCCTGTCTATCTCTAGGCGTTCTATGGGAATCAATAGAGCTAGTTCCTGGAAGAGTGCAGTGATGGTAGATTGGAGGTCTTCTATGGCCTCAGGAATTTCACGGACACGAAGATTAGATCTCCTAGCTCTATTCTTGAAGTCCTCGAGTCGGGTACTGAGGGAAGAATTTAAAGTAATGGGAGTCATCCCAAAATCAAAATCCAGCTCACCTCTCTGAGTGGAGGGAGAAATCCTTGTCTCTGCCTGTTTCTGTGAGAGAGCAGAGAGGGAGGATGACGCTGCTGCCATTTTAGTTGTGGTTTTAGTCAGCGCTGCTTGAGTTTTTACACACTTAAGCTTTAATTTTTTTTCCCGCTGTACATACTATAAAAATGTGTCCTGAAGTCTCTATGGTATAGGTGTCACTTCTAGGAAACGGTGTGCAGCTGTGACTTGCCATTATTTGCCTGTCAGGTCTCGGTATCCGTGGAGCTCTAAGCAGCCATGTACTGCTCAGTCAGCCACGCGCATGCCTCCTCTTAACTCTTTTTTTGTTAAGGATTTCAAAAACAAAATACATCACATTTACTAAGATGCAAGGTCAGCTGGCTTGCCAGACAGACTAGTCACATGACACTCTCAGACATGACCAGCTACTACTCCTCCCACCCCCACAGGGTACAATGTACCCAATACTCATTCACATAAGGGGGGCAGGATCTGAGCCTTCCAGATTCTGATAAGCCCCCCACCCGCAGACCCCAACATCCACAGCCCAGGGTTGTCAGGAAGAGGCCCTTGTCCCCATAAACATGGGGACAAGGTGCTTTGGGGTGGAGGGCGCAGAAGCCCCCAAAGCATCCACCCCCATGTTGAGGGCATGTGGCCTGGTATGGTTCAGGAGGTGGGGTGCTCGCTCGTTTCCCCCCTTTCCTGTCCTGCCAGGCTGCATGCTTGGATAAGGGTCTGGTATGGATTCTGGGGGGGACCCCATGGCGTTTTATAGTGTATATAAAAATAAACATCCACTAGTTATTCAAAATTCTTTAAAAAATTAAGGCAGTCAAGAGTACAATGGTGTTCTGGAGGTACGGTACATACTGACATCATCATGTGGTTCTGGACTCAATGGAGGAGATTTACTAAAACTACAGCACTCATAATCTGATGCAGCTGTGCATAGTAGCCAATCAGCTTCTAATTTCAGCTTGTTCACTTAACCTTTGACAATAAAACCTGGAAGCCGATTGGTTTCTATGCAGAGCTGCACAAGTATTTGCATGCTTCAATTTTAGTAAACCTCTCCCAGTAAGACTGCAAGTGTGGAGTTCATATTTAAGAGACACTTGTAGGGAAAATGTGCAAGAAAGGTAATTTCAAGGTGGAGAAATTACATTAAAGCGGAGTTCCGCCAAAATTATTTTTTAAAAGTCAGCAGCTACAAATACTGCAGCTGCTGACTTTTAAAATATGGACACTTACCTGTCCAGGGCGCCTGCGATGTCCTCACCCGAAGCTGATCTGTCCCTCAGCTCTCGGGTGGAGGCGCCGCCATCTTCGGTAAGGGAATCAGGAAGTGAAGCCTTGCGGCTTCACAGCCTGGTACCCTACTGCTCATGCGCGAGTCATGCTGCGTGTCCTAACTGGTACCTGCTGTCTTCTGGGACCTGTGTGACATCGGCGGGGGTGGAACAGGGGCTGGACATGGCATACATCACCGCGGAGCCTACTCTGATCTATGCCCAGAAGTGGGAGCAAATACCTGGATTAGACAGGTATCTGCTCCCCCCTCCCCCCCTGAAAGGTGCCAAACAAGACACCGGAGGGGGAGGAATCCAATGAGCGGAAGTTCCATTTTTGGGTGGAACTCTGCTTTAAGATAGAAACATGCTTGGAGAGCCGATGATTAGAAAAGACCTTGTCTCTAGCAGCTGCCTGCAAAATCAATAAACTCCAAGTGTTCCATGAAGTTGACCATTCTTACACTACTTCGATATTTAAGCCCATCTGTGTGTGAATTTCTTCCAGCTGCTCCTGTTGTTATAGTACAGTGCTAAAGCTAGCCCATACCTCCATTAATCACAGAAAATGTTCTCTCTCTTTTCTCATCTGAATTTTGCTTTGGACTTATTCCAGGTGTTAAAATGTATAAAGCGCATTGTGTCCACTGAAAATCTGTATAAGCCACCACAGAGAACACAAGCTCAACAATAAATGTGCTCTGCCTAATTCTGGATACTTTATAAACATCTAAAATACGGTATATATATATATATATATATATATATATATATATATATATATATATATATAGTGTGTGTGTATATATATAGTGTATGTGTAAATATATATATATACTATATTTCTCAAAATACCTTAAAAAGACCCAGAACAAGCTTTAAAATGAACCTTTCCATTCGAAAAGCATGTACAATAGAGGTGTCATCATAATAAATGCCATCAACTGCAGTTCTTTTTGCTACAAAACAAAAAGCCTAAGTCAATGACAAAGCACTTCTGATATATGATGTCTGACTTTCTGTTAAAAGTCAATAGCTAAGTCAAAATAAAATCAGAAGTGTCATCTGTGTAATTAAAGACCAAATAATTGTACAGATGACACTTCTGATTTTATTTTAAATGTTTTTTATAAGTATCTACTCAGTGACTTAATCTATTTGCAAAAATTGGGGATAGGTTTTGGATTGTTACTTCAGTAGTTGAGACAAAGAAGAAGCCTTTAATTGTTTGACTTTTGTTAAAGGGACATTGTAAAAAAAAAATGTCAATCAGCTGCAGCAGCTGATTAATGTGTTCTGACAGAGGCTAGTCATCCTGGTGGGGGATTTCATGCCACCATCCACCTTGCTTGTGTGGATGAAGGAATCTGTTATTTTTTTTTTCATTCAGCCCACTGGCTGAACAAAAAAAAAGATAACCGCCAGCTTAGGAATGTAAACCTGTTCTAGATATGTACTTTTCAAAAGTAGTAAAGCCATTGGATGAGAGAAACAGCCAGGGAATTAACATTTTTAGATGAAGAGAGTGCAATTGAAGCCTCTATATTCTCCCTACAGATTTCCATAAAGAGGAAATTGATTTTTATTAAAAAAAAAAAACTTACTTTAGCCACTTGGCCTCCAAATTTTTTTTATTTTTCACACACATTTTAAAATCTGCATTTTTGCCTAGAAAATTATTTAAAAGCCTTAAATTATGCTTTCTAAAATCAGAGGCCCCGTGGAATAATATTGTCTGATATTTGCACAACTGTTTATCAAATCTAGATATTCAGGAAAAAATACACTGAGCTTCATTTCACATAAATACTATTTAATCTGTCTGGTAACTAGATATTAAATATGTCAAGTCTCAAAACTGTGTGCACACATGATACAGTGAAAAATTACAGTATTTAAAATTATCAATGGGCATCACTTTTAAAGCCTTTCCAGATCATTAATTTTAAGTTAACTGTAAATGGGGGACCTAGAATTTTTTCTTTCACTCTTGCATGCATGGCCATACCCAAGACGTGTTTCTCAATTGTTATTTAGATAAACATGCACTCTTTATGTGTGTGAGGGGTGACGGGGTTCTTTTAAATTTTTAAAAATGTCTTATTTTAAGAGACAGCATGCAAATAAGCGGCCTCTTAGCGGGTGGGCCTTGGCGCTGAGCGACCATCTATTTGCATGCAATCTGTGTGTGTGAGGGGTGACAGGGTTCTTTTACATTTTTAAAAATGTATTTGATTTTAACAGACAGCATGCAAATAAGTGGCCTCTCAGCGAATGGGCCCTGGTGCCGAGCGGCCCCATATTTGCGTGCAATATTGCAAAAATAGCTCTGCAGAGAGCGCACACCCTGCTTGCGATCGGGAACTTTCCAATCATGTGACAGGCAATCACACCCCTTCAAAGATCACACATCAAAGATCTATTGAAAGAGCTGAAACAAGCAGTTTGAAGAAGGTATCATTTAAACCTGAGACAGCTGTTTGCTAAAAAGGAATGTGCCATACTATCTTTTGGCAGAATTAGTCTCATCGAGAGCTACAGAAATTGCTTCTTTTTCAGATGTCATTTCAGATTTTTTTTTTATTGTATTTTTTGTTACATTTTTAAAAGGTTTTACAAATTGCACAAAGAGCAACGCAAGAATGGTGAAGCTGGTAGGCACAAAACATTGTACAGAGTAATATGACAAGCAGGTTAGGATATCAGTAGAAAATGAGGTTACAAATCACATAAAGCAAGCAAAAATCAAATCACAGGCAATGAGGAATATGGAAAAACTCAAACAATAGAAAAAAAGAAAAAAAAAAGTTACCTATATGCACCAGAGTAACTATATTGGAACATACATTAGCAATCAAATCACATGGAGGTGAAGGGCAATATAGTCTGAAGCCGTTAAATTATGTTCGTATCACTAGGTGAGGCAATATATAATTCTGGGAAACAATAGGGTGAAGAATCCCACAGGAGTCATGTCTTATTAAAATAGTCTATCTTGTCCCCTACTTTTGCAGTAAGGTATTCCATGCTCCTTACCTTTTCTATAGCAGTAAGGAGTTATATCTGGGACTGAGTTATAGTCATTTTCCAATTAATATGTATAAGTCTTCTGTCCACAGTTAAAATATGAATAGCTAACTTCTTAGAAGATTTTGGGATGCCTGGGAATGGCAACCCCAGTAGGCAAATAAAGGGGTCTAGTGGGAGAGAAGTATCTAAGATCCTATTGTGTATTTGAATTACTGGGATTACATTGCCAAAAAATATGGTATAAAGTACACAGCTGTGATTCCATATTCCTATATGGGCTGTCAGTTTCGGAACTGTAGGAAGAATGCATGGACTACACGGGCACTTATCAGCAATCCCACAGTCCATTTAAAACTACAAGCCATCTGCCGCCTTGGCATATGAAACTTGTAGTTTTCTGATTCACATTCCTATGAATGAAAGATGTGGCTGTACAAGTGGAGTCCCACATAGCTGTGCCAATTTTGAAAAGTGACAACAGGTACCAGTCACAGAGGGGCCGCTGTCATGGGAATGAGGGGAAACAGAGGGTAAAACTGCACATAATGGAACATGTTACATGTCACACCCCAAACACAAGTGTAACATGTAACATCAAATCAAGTAAATATGATATACTTCCCTATCTATTTACTAATTCTAGCAGCAAAAGGATTAAAAATAGTCGATGTTGATTGAGATAATGAAGTTCCATTTTAATATGTACAGTCTTCAGGAAAGAAAGTAAAGGGGAGACATGATTGAAATGCTTAAATACATTAGGGGGTGAATAAGGTTCAGGAGGGCAGTATTTCCAATAGGAAGCCAAAATCAGGAAGGCAGAGACATGACCTCAAACTAACAGGAGGAAAGTTTAAAACTAACCTTAGAAAGTATTATTTTACTGAAAAAGTAGTTTATGCTTGCAATAGGCTTCCAGCAGAGGTAATGAGTCAGTCATCAGTAAAAGTGAATTCAAATGTGCTTGGGATAAATGCAGACTCAATTAAGCACTTGGTCTTTCTCTTCTATCACTCTTTTTTTTTTTCAACTATTGCTTTGATCCAAGTCCAGTCCAAGAACAAGAGGAGGAGGATTTCTTGGACCAAAAATTGGTTGCTTTATTAATTGTGTCCAATTATGTCATATGCCTTTGCTGCGGGAGATCCAGAAGTATAATCCATATGATTTTCGGAATTATCTCTGGATGACGGACCCCTGCTTTCACCAACTCTTGGCATTGTTGACTCCCTAAGAAGCAGGACACATGCATGAGGCTTTTATTTTATTTTTTGGTTAAATAATGATTTGAATTGGTATATTTTCTATATTTCTATATTTTTGGATGTATAGAATGCACTTTTTGGTTAAGTTCTATTGGCAGATGGCATGTCTAATTGTATTTGTTTGATTTTTAATGCACACAATAAAAAAATTGTGGAGAATAATACTTGACTATGTGTTTTACTTCAAATGACAGTTTGGGAGTGGGCAGTTACATTTTAAAAAATACAATGTAAAATTAACAAGGGACACCAACATTGCTGTATCTTTGATCTTAAAAACTACGGGATAATGGTGTTGTGGTAACTTGCATTAAAAAAAAAAATAACAAGCATAATAATATTATTGTTGATATCACTAGAAAAAAAAGCCTTTGAAAATGTGTTTGCCATAACTTCATCAGTATCACCAGCAAAGCAGCTTTATTATTATCCCATTAAGAAGAAGAGAATGTACGCTGCATTTCGACATTTCATAATTTGCCACGTCACGAATGTTAATTCTCCATTACGAACAGTAGTTTTCAAAACCGACAGCTTCCAGCTCGTCCTTGCTTCTGAGCATGTGTGTTTGTACTTTGAACTTTTGTCCGATGTACTTGTGTACTCGGAAAATATGACAACAGACATTTGTCTGCGGAAAATTTTAAAGCCTGCCATCCAACATTTGTCCGTGGAAAATCCGACATTAATTGTCCGATGGAGCGTACGAACGGTCAGATTTTCCACCAACACAGCCTGTCATCACACAATTTCTGTTGGAAAATTAGATCGTGTGTACGAGGCTTAAGGCACATCTTGCTAATTTCCAGGATTTATGATACACTTTCTCAGGGAAGATCCTCCATACTATCCCATGTATAAGAATAATGGATTGTAGGTATTACCGACCTGACTGAGCAAGACTGAAAGGAATTTTCTAGATCTTATTTTGACACAGCTTCCACAAGAGTTATGCTCTGTACACACGGTCGGACATTGATCGGACATTCTGACAACAAAATCCATTGGATTTTTTCCGACGGATGTTGGCTCAGTCTTGTCTTGCATACACACGGTCACACAAAGTTGACAGAAAATCTGATCGTTCTGAACACGGTGACGTAAAACACGTACGTTGGGACTATAAACGGGGCAGTAGCCAATAGCTTTCGTCTCTTAATTTATTCTGAGCATGCGTAGCACTTTGTGCGTCGGGTTTGTGTACACACGATCGGAATTTAAACAATCAGATTTTGTTGTTGGAAAATTTTATATCCTGCTCTCAAACTTTGTGTGTCGGAAATTCCGATGGAAAAAGTCAGATGGAGCCCACACACGATCGGAATTTCTGACAACACAATCCGATCGCACTTTTTCCGTCGGAAAATCCGACCGTGTGTACAGGGCATTAGGCTTATCCGATACAAGATATTTTCAGAGAGTATATTTCACCCCTACATGACTATTTATAATGGGGAAAAGACATTCCTTTATCTGTCAAATGGCAGAGGAAAGGACTCTGTATATGATTTGGGGATGACAAGTTAGATCTTTTTGGTCATGGGTTACTGAATTTATTTGGCAAAATTCTTCATCCCTAATGTGTGCAGTCCTAAGTGGTGTCTTTTTGGTATCCTTGGAGAATTGGCCTTGAACTTGAGGTAAATATATATATATATATATATATATATATATATATATATATATATATTTACTATCTTTTTATGCCAGGAAAATAATAGTCCTTAATTTGACATCTGAAGAGGTCCTTCGGGTAAAGCAGGGAAACTGGTGAATGAATGTTTCCTATCAATAGAACTCATGGGAGCAACAAGACTAGATCCATTATTCTCCTTCAACGCTAATAAGAGGTTGGGGAGAGGGTTGTGGGGAAAAGAAGAAAGAAAACATAAAACTCATTTGAAAATGTATGTAAAAGCCAAGGTTTGAGAGAGTCCAAGTTAGAGCATATTAGAATAGCAGTGGATATATTAGGGGCAGGTATGCCTGGAGGGAGGCCATTACTCCATAGAGGCGCAGTGAAACATTATAAGCCTAGCAAGAGCACAATGGCAGCTGAAGGCATCCAATGTGTTCCAACGTCCAAATCCAATGAACAAGCAATACAGGAATTGACAGCCACCCCAATTTTGAAAAAAAGGTGCACATGGAAGAATATTGCACAGTCCAAACAAAAGTGCCCAGTACACTTACCAGCTAGCCTAAAAAAAAAACCCAGATTAACACTGTCTAACAAATTACGTTAAAAACAGAGGTTTTGGTTGCACACACTTGTAAATACCATATATGTGGAAGCTGCACTGTCTGGCCTTGACTCCTCTGTAAAGTGCAGTCCTAACTTTTATATTTGAGAGTCTCCACTATATTCAAGATAAAATTATTGTAATCTTGGTAGGGTCATACAATAAAGATCACAACTGTCAAATGATCGTCTTTTTTAAGCCAAAGTGGGTATAAACAGCTAAGCAGGATGCAGTTGTGCAACCTGTGCCAGCTATGGGGGTTTAAATGCAACTTATTTAAGAAGGGCGAGGGAAGGCGAATTAGAGCAGTTTTAATTGAACATACCATTGTCCATTAAATCAGAAGTCCGTATTGAAAAATCAACCACACAGCACGTGTTTTTGTAATGATAAGCTCTTTGGTTCTTTTCACGTGATCAATTTCCCAGGATTGGGCAGAAGATCTTTCAATATGTTGAAATGTGGGGGCACTGACATCAGCACGATGTTCTGGCCGAATTGCCCAGACTCACTATGATAAAATGCTTTTGAAACATTGATTTGAATTTTGAGTATTGGTCCATTTTAATCATTATATTAGTTTTGCCAATATGTTACATTTTATGACTGTACTTTTCTACTCAAGAGCTACAGTTCCCATTTGCCTGTCAAGATAGTCTGATCCAATCCTCTTACCTCTGCTTGTACTAATTCCAAAGGAAGATATCATTTAAATATATAAGCTTCCTTGCTGACAGAAATCCAAATGGTGCATAAGGTAGACAGCATCATATCAGCCTGATAGGGTAGATTACAGATAACTAAAAAATTATTCTGCAAGTTAAATGTAAATACAATAAAACAATCCTACAGTGAACATTTTATTTTAACTGATCATTCAGTATACATGATGAAAATTAAAGTGAAAATAAAAGTTATATACCTATATATGGTACAGACATAACTCCTAATTTTGTAGTACCTTGGAAAATGTGCATTTTGTTCCTCCTGAAAAATAGCTGTTTAACTACAGTCTGAAATCATCTAAGGCACTGTTGCTTCTGAGTGTCTGCTAGTCTCTGGAGATGTGGAGTTAAATTTGGTGGTATCGGGGGGCATGGCTAGCATGCGTAGCGGATGGCTGCCTAAGAACAGAGCTCTGGATCCCTGACTGACAGAGACACCAGTGACTGACGGAGACCTAAAGCACCGCTCAAACCCACCTGAGGCCGGCACAGAATCCTGACAATGCCTGCTACCTCCTGACAATGAATCAAAAAGTATGCCAAACTCCAACACAGGATGGAACCATGGGAGTTTACAGTAGCGCAGTGCCACGTCCTAAACATCAATGGTTAAATAGAAAAATGGAAAAAATGGGCTTTACAGGCACCAATTATAGAAAAAACAAATAATTTTGATTAAACACATAATACAAAGAAAAACATTAACATTTTTCAAATAAATGCAACACAATCAACTGGAGAAGAGACGCTTGAGAGGGGATATGATTTCAATCTACAAATACCGTACTGGCGACCCCACAAAGGGATAAAACTTTTTCGCAGAAGGGAGTTTAACAAGACTCGTGGCCACTCAATAAAATTAGAAGAAAAGAGGTTTAACCTTAAACTACATAGAGGGTTCTTTACTGTAAGAGCGGCAAGGATGTGGGATTCCCTGCCACAGACGGTGGTTTCTTTTTTTTTTGGAAATTAGACTATACTTCTCAAATTCTCTCATTAAATTTGGAATTGTAATCAAAGGGTTCGTAAGAGAGAATTGCATATCGTTTGCATACGCTGAAATTTTACATTGGGCCTCCCCTATTTTTATTCCTGTAATATCTTGATTTAGACGTATTGTGCAGAGAAACGGTTCCAGTGACAGGGCAAACAGGAGTGGTGACAGGGGACATCCCTGGCGTGTCCCATTAAAGATTGCAAAAGTTTCTGATAATACTCTGTTAGCCCGTACTCGAGCTGCCGGGCGAGAGAAAATAGAGGTGATCCACTGCAACATTTTACTCCCAAAGCCTCCATATTGCAAAACTGCCAACATATACCTCCAGTTCACCCTATCAAAGGCTTTCTCCGCATCTGTATTTAAAAACACACATTGTGTCTGTGTTTTATTCACTACCTGTAAAAGATTCAGGACCTTCGTAGTATTGTCTCTTGCTTCACGTGTGGGAACGAATCCCACTTGATCCAGGTGTATCAGGTTCGGGATATACAGTGGGAACCTATATGCTAAAATTTTGGTAAAGAGTTTGAGATCTAAATTAAGCAGAGAAATCGGTCTATAGCTTCCACAGGAAGCTGGGTCTTTCCCCTCCTTCGGTATCACCGAGATATGGGCTAGCAAGGTGTCCTGTGTTAATGTTGCTGACGAACCAAGGGCATTAAATAATTTAACCATATATTGAGCTAAAGAAGGGAGCAAAATCTTATAATATTGGGACCTGGTGCTTTACCCATTTTAATGGCCTGTACAGCTTCTTGAAGTTCTTCCATAGTTATGGGGCTTTCAAGGTTATCTCTATCCTCATCCGACAATCGGGACATTAATGACCTCGAAAGATACTGATCTATCTGAGCTTGAGTGGGGGATTGCATCTGCAAATTATATAAAGAATTGTAAAATTTTTGAAATTCTTGAGCTATGTCATATGGTTTTGTAACCCTGAGCTTATTAGATGTAACCAAATGTGGGATATAGTTCCTTAATTTCTGCTCACGCAAAGACCTAGCTAAGAATTTCCCACACTTGTCCCCAGACTCATACGAAAACTTCCTACAAGTTTCTAGTGCTGCCTTCGCTTTATATTGAAGAAGATTCGAAATTTGTGCTCGTTTAGCCAGAAGATCTTTCTCTAATGAAGCGGACTGAGCTTGTTTATACCGCAGCTCTAAAGAAGTCAAATCCTCCAGTAGTAATTTGAGCTGTTCCGCCCGTTTCCGTTTAATCCTGGCTCCATGTTTGATCAACACCCCTCTAATAACTGCCTTATGTGCTGCCCAGACAATTCTGGGATCACAATCTGGGGTATCGTTGGTGCTAAAATAAAATTCTAACTCTTTGGTTACGTCTTCCAGGACATCTTTGTCCTGTAGGAGACTCTCATTCAGTCTCCATTGAGTCGGTCTATTCGTCCGAGATTTATATAGGTCATATGTCAAAAATATAGGTGCATGGTCTGACCAAGTAATAGAGCCTATCGTAGCAGTTCGTAGCAGATCTATATGGGAATAAGATTTATGCGGAAGGGAGTAAAAAGTATAGTCTTTTTCTGTAGGATGGAGTAAGCGCCATATATCAATTAATTGATTCCTGTTCAAGATTTGGGCAATACCATTCCGTTTACTAAGAGAAGTGGATGACAGTCCAGTGGAAATGTCCTCCACTGGATTTAATGACATATTCCAATCTCCTCCTAAGATCAACTGTCCTTCTGAGAATTCAGTTAACCGCTTAAGCGTTTTATCCAAGAAAGTCCCTTGATGTACATTGGGAGCGCCCTCCAGGATCTCTGACTGCGTCTACAAAAAACCATGGTACTCTGCTCGAGAGGATAATACACACTCCCCTTGACTTCGCCATTTGATTTGTAGAATGATAAACTATTGGATATGGCCGGCTTTTTAAAATAGGTACTTTATCTTCTCTAAAATGTGTCTCCTGTATAAATGCAACATCTATTTTAAGACGCTGCAGCTTCCGGTTCCGGCGCCGCATGGAGTAGCTGCATCCTCACACAGCTCCCGCTCTGAGGACACTAAATCGGCCTAAAAAACTTGCCCAGAAGCCAAACAACACCCCCGGCCACCTTGGGCACATATACCCGCTATATGGACCGATTCGTAGAGGTCCTCGGCTCCCGCTCCAGTACGGCCCTGATGGCGCCGCCGGCCCAGCCGCAAATCGAGGCCCCAGCTTCGGCCTACACGGAAGCCCACACAGGCGCGCAGCAGCAGCACTCGGCGGAGATGGAAGTAAGTGGAAGCACAGCTTCACACACATCCCTTCAGGCATCTCCTGCTCAGCCACACTCTCAAGCCTCCTCTCCTCAAGCACCTTCCTCCCAGGCCTTCTCCATGTCAGCCACATCTCCACAGCTTGCCGGGGACCACAAAACAGAACGCATTGCACAAGCAGTAGCAGCCCTTCTGTCCCCCATGATATCTGCATCAGTGGAAAAGGCTGTAAAAGTGGGGATGAAACAGATAAAGGCCCAGCTAGGAGAACATAACACTAGGCTAAACGAGCTAGAACATCGCCAATCAAGCATAGAAGAAGAGATGTACCAAGCTCAAGCCACGGAACAAGCACAAGACAAGACAAACCAATACATAATCCAAAAACTTGACGATTTGGAAAACAGATCCAGAAGGAGCAACCTGCGATTCGTGGGGATACCCGAATCGCTCCAAGCATCTGCCCTAACGGACTTCTGCTCTCAACGCATCCCCGAGGCGTTAGGCCTAACAGGCTCCTGCACGGCGGAACGTGCTAACAGGATGGGGTCTTATAGTGAAGAACGCAAAAACCCTCGGCCCATCATAGCCAAATATCTGAATTACGCTGATAAGGCTCTTATTCTCCAAAAATTCAGACAAACCCGCTCGCTTCAAATTGACGGGGTGAGGGTCCTGATTTTTGCTGACTATTCCATCGAAGCCTCCAAGAAATGCAAGGCCTTTCAACAGATATGCTCCGAACTCTTTAAACAACAAATCAAATTCACCCTAGCCTTCCCGGCTACCCTACGCCTTAAGACACCTAGCGGGGACCAACTCTCCTTCCAGGAACCCTCAGAAGCAGAAGCCTACATGCGGTCTTTGTTCCCCAACACTCAACAACACACCCCTTCAAAAGGCTCTCAACTCAACCGCTCCCTGGATCAACGAAGCCCGCGCAAAGACTCTCCCAAGCGCTTCAGATCCTCGGTCCCGGACCAGCACCGCTACACTTCTCGCTGAACGGAAACCGGCATCCTACCTCTCTGGTCTCAAAATTTTGGACAGCAGATTCCTCTCTCCCCCCCCCAGGTTCCTCCTATTTTCTATCGTGCAACAACACGTAATGTATAATGTTGTTATATACAGCTGTTTTTCATTTTTCTAGGTTACATCTTAGAAGTTACTTTTCTGAAATATGTTCTTCACGTCCTCCTGTCCTCACTGTGTACGGCTAACTGCACCCCACCTCCCCTTTCACCCAAGACTATGACCCCTTGCTGCCTACACGAACACCTGGCTCAATTCCAAGGGCTCTCTGGGGATATTCCGCAATGGTCCTGATATGGGAGTTGACCTACACAGTGACTCCATGCGGAAAAAAGCGAAGTTTTCATGTTTATTACTTTTAATTGTGACACTCTCCTGTTTGTTGCTCCCTGTATATGTTATGCCCCCTCCCCCTCCTCCCTTTCTCCTCCAAGGCCCTTACCAAATCAAGTGCACTTCTGTTTTAATTCTCCTCCCATACAACAACATCATGCCCCTGGTCACAGCAGGTACATTAACATACCACACACATAATGTTAAACCAAACCTATCAACACATACCCCCTTTCAACCCCCTCTAACATGAAAATAATCTCATGGAACGTAAAGAGTCTCAGATCCCCCCAAAAGAGAATGAAAATCCTAAGGCATCTCAAACGGCTCAAAGCCGACATAGCACTACTACAGGAAACACACTTATCTGCCCCAGACTTTCACCAAATCAAGAAGCTCTGGGTAGGCATGGTTCTAGGCTCAGAGGCAGCTGGACGCAAAGCTGGCGTTCTCCTACTCATACACAAGAACCTCCCGTGCTCAGTCCTGTCTGTGAAAAAGGACACACAGGGCCGTCTACTCACGGCTCACGTCAAAATAGGCTCCAAAGAGCTAGTAATAACTAATGTCTACGCCCCCAACAACCCAGGCAAACAATTTTACACTGAACTAACCAGTTGGCTTCTAGACAACACGCATCTCCCCCACCTGATCGGAGGAGATTTTAATGACACTCTCCATCAGCTAGATGACAGATCCTCTCTGAAAGGACCAAAACAGGGCACTAACCCCCCAGCCCCCTCCCTCCTGGCCAACACCATGGATTCCATCCACATACAGGATTTATGGCGCCTCTCCCACCCGGCAGACAGGGAATTCACTTTTTACTCCAATCCACACAAAATATTCACTAGGATAGACTATTTCTTTGGCTCTGACAACCTTCTCCCTTTCCTCCAGAACTCCACTATCCATGACATAACCATTTCTGACCACGCCCCTATTGAGGTGACACTCGACAACCTAGATCTACCCCCACACTCCAATATATGGCGATTCCCATCCTACCTGCATAACAACACTGACTTTCAACATTATATCTCAGAAGCATGGGCAGAATACTCCTCAAATAACTCCCCACACATACATGATCCCAACCTATTCTGGGACGCTGGTAAAGCATTCCTAAGGGGCCGTATCATATCTTATGCAGCCTCCTACAAACGCAACACCCTCACTAAATACAAAGAGGCTATCTCTCGCCTACATCAAGCACAACGAGAGCTATACACTAAAGACTCCCCAGCTGCACGCTCTGAATGGCAGGTAGCAAAAAGAGAATTTGACACTTGGGTAAATACCCTGGAAAAAACCAAGAAGGCCCATTTAGATGCTACATTCCATAAATTTGGAAACACAGCAGGAAAACTTTTATCCAGATTATACAAAGGTCCATACCACCCCACACACATCACATCTCTACGCGACGACACAGGCGCCACCCACACCACTCCACTCCCAATTAACAAAGTCATGCAAAAATTCTACTCTACTCTTTATGCCTCAGATCCCATAGATACACAAAAAGCACACGCTTTTCTCGAAAAATTAACTTTACCCAAAATCTCCCCAACACAACTAGAAGCCCTTAATGCACCTATCACTCTCCCTGAACTCTCGGCAACCATCCGGAACCTAACTCTATCTAAGGCCCCAGGCCCAGATGGCTTCACCAGTGAATTTTACAAAACCCTACAACCCCTCCTGGAACCCACTCTTCTCCAAGTCTATCAGCATATATGGATAGGAGGTGCATACCTACAATCAGGGAACCAAGCCATTATAAAACTGTTGGCAAAAAAGGGCAAAGACCCCCAGGATCCGGGCTCATATAGGCCCATATCACCACTCAACCTATATGTGAAAATCCTCTCAAAAATCGTTGCCACTAGGCTAGCAGATATTATGCCCTCTCTAATTCACCCCGCCCAATCAGGCTTTATTAAGGGAAGAACTGCCACCCTTAACATCCGCAAAGTTATGCTAGCCCTCGAACATGCACTCCATTCCCCGAACACTGATCATGCCATCATCACGTTAGACGCGGAAAAAGCTTTCGATAACATCAGTTTCGACTGATTATCCTTGACAATGACAGCAATGGGCTTCACTGGTCCCTTCCACCATCTTATCACCGCCATGTACACAGCTCCGACAGCTAGGTTAGTGGTAGCAGGTCTCCTATCAGAAGAACTCCGCCTCCATAAGGGCACACGCCAAGGTTGCCCCCTTTCCCCGCTCCTCTTCAATATCGCACTAGAACCACTCTCCAGGTATCTAACATTAATAGCCCCCCTACATGGCATAAAAATAGGCACACATGACCTACGTACATCTCTATTTGCAGATGACGTCCTCATATTCTCAGCCAACCCTACTTCTGATATGCTTACCATAAAAAATGTATTCGATGAATTTCGCTTGTGCTCTGGTCTCCGTATAAACTACAGCAAAAGCGAAATTCTACCCATCGGTACCCACGCCCTACCAAAATGGACCCAGCAATCAATCTTCCCTGTTGCTAAATCTCATATCACCTACTTGGGAATAAAAATAGGAAAACTCCCTTCTTCATTATACCACCTCGACTACCCTCCTTTATTGTCAAAAATAACCCAGGAACTAAATATCTGGATGGATCTACCCCTCTTGCTTTTGGGAAGATGTCATTTAGTGAAAATGGTCAGTTTTGCTAGACTACTATACCCAATGCAAACTATCCCACTACTTCTCCATCATAAAGATGTGAATTCACTCAATAACTCTATATCTAAATTCCTTTGGCAAAAAATAAAAAAACTATATCTTCTCAGACGCGAAGGGGGCATCAGTCTCCCCCATATCAGAATTTACAACATAGCATGCTTGCTTAGAACTAGTCTAGACTGGATAACGCAGTCCTCTCACTACTCTAATTTCTCTTTGGAATCTGACATGGCCCATCCTTACTTACTAGTAGCCCTCCTACACTGCAGATGGAAGTCAGTCCCCCTTCCCTACCAACATAATCTCCTATTAAGGGACACCGCAGTGGCATGGAGAGAAGCATGGAAAATACTCAAGATATCCCCCTTTGTGTCGGTTCACCTCCCGATCCAAGGAAACCCGGCTTTCCCGCCAAGTCTAGAACACAAATCTTTCAAAACATGGGAACAGAAAGGCCTAACTAAATTCTCCCTTCTCTGCAACAAACAGACAGGTCAACCATTACCCTTTGCCAGTATTGCGGAAACCTTCTCTCTACCCTCAACACATAACTTCTACTATGGTCAATGCACCAGTTTTTTAAGGGAGGCGTGCAAACAAGTCGATAAAAGGTTCCAAACCAATGTTACAGACCAAATGATCTCGAATAACTCATACAAAATCTCAGAAATATACAAACCTCTCCTCAACAAGTCCTCTCTACCCCTCTCATCATCATCAATTAAAAACTGGAACAAAGACTTCCCTGACCCAAACCTAGTGGACAGAATCCTCCTTGGATTCAATACTGTACAAAAGTTAACACCCAACGAAATATGGAGAGAAACACAGCTGAAAATAGCCCACAGAGCTTATATGCCTTTCCTTTCATCAAAAACGGACAAAAGCAAAGCCTTCTGCCCACTATGCAACCACCAGAAACCATCTCTGGCTCATCGTTTTTGGGACTGTTCATTTCCACATTCTGGGAACAAGTCCTTGCCTACATTTTCGAAGTGACCCTAATGAAACTATCCAAGGATCCTTTGCTTCTTATCTTCGGCCACTGGGACCCAATACTCCTGCCATGGTCCAAAACCGCAAACGTCTCTGCTGGACCCTCAATGACCTCGAAAGATGCTACTTCACACAAAGTGTGGTCCCTGACATGCCTCCTAATTGCAAGAAGAACCATCTTGAAAAACTGGATCTCACCTATATGCCCCAACATCACCCAAATCAAACGAGATCTCATGCATCTACTTATCAAAGACCGCCTAAACACGGACTTCAAACAGAAAAACGCCTCAGAACACTTCCACTCCAAGTGGCATGCCTTTATGCACTCCTCCCTCTCACAGGAGGAAATAGCAAATTTCAGCCTATCCTCATTCTCCTACTATGACTCCTCTCATCGGATGCCATCTCAAGTCAGCTCAAACGGAAACCCATTCTAATCTCTGACACCACCCTGCTCTATGTTAATGGGACAATATAAACCTGGACAATCACATATTGCACTACATCTTACCAACTCTCTTATTTTACTTATTCCATGTAGGGCATCCCCCCTCCCCCCCATCTCACCTCCCCCCCCCCGTTTTTGTTCTCTTCTCTGTAATATTACTATCGCATAAGTTAATTTACGTAGGGATTTCCCAAACAGATCCATCCAGGTATCCATTAATTATAATTAATAGTGGAATTGTTACGATGTGATAAATGTATTCTTTTAGCCAACTTATACGGGCAAATACATTGGAATCTTTCCCCTACTTAGATCTAAGTTTGTACCTTTCTTTGTCGCCTCTGTACATGCCACAAAATCTGAATGTACACAATACTATACTGTAAATGTATCCTTTTCTTTTGAAAATCAAATAAAAACTTTTTGAAAAAAAAAAAAAGACGCTGCAAATCATGCAGGAGCATCCTCTTTTTTTCTGGCGTATTTAGACCTTTGAAATTAAGCGAGAGCACATTGAGGGTTTCCATGGTAGGGAGAAAGGAAAAAAAAAAAAGGGGGGGGGGGATAAAAGCAATAAGGCATAAACACTTGACTAAAAAAAAAAAAAAAAAAAAAAAAGCAATATACTGCTAAAACGCTCCAACCCAGTACTTGAGCGTTGACCTATGTGGGGTTGTGGACAAAAATGGTCGGAGGTAGAGCTCTGGGTATACCCGTCCCCCCGACCATCTAAAAAATATATATAAAAAAAAAATAGAAAGGAGCCGACCTTCTAGACCATATTGAACGACATATAAGAATCTTTATATTACTACACGGTATCGACTTGCAAGAGGGTACTATCTTATAATTAACAGTTTATAATCTAAAGCATATGGTAGGTTCCCTTCAAAATCTAAGGGTTTCCCTTTCCTAAGATCCTCTCTCTTCTTAAATAGATTTTTTAAATCAAAATACAAGTTATATGTATACCTCCATAGGGCCCACTTCTATAATTTCAAGTGGGGGAGATACCAATCTTCCCTACTATACACACCTTCCAGTCACCTTCTACAAGAAGGGGCCCCCTATTTAATTTATCTAAACAGTTTATTATATTGTCTCTCTTATTTTTCTAATATCTATAATACCACCGACAGATAATTAACAGGAGGACATTAGGTACGACCTAGACATATAACCTATCCTCTATTCTAAGAGGCGAAAAACAGGGTACAAAATATGCATGCCCACATATTTATCTATATGTGGCTAATCACACCTACACACGCATACACATATATGTACCCTAAAAAAATAACCAAATATTAATTTAAGTCATTGCATCCAGAGAAAAAAAAAAGGGGGGGGGGTACCTGTTGCTTCAATGGGTTAAAACACCAATAAGTGCAAAAAAAAAAACCCCTATATCCTTTTTAAGTTGCATAAACTGCAACATAATAAAATCGTGTTGCTAACGTGCCCATAAAAAAAAGGGGGGGGGGGAAGGGAAATATCCTTCCAAATTGTGATAGTTAATTACCTATCGAGTGCTCTGGAGCAACAGGTGAAAGCCTCTACAAAAAAAAAAGGGGGATAACCCCAATATCTAACCAAAACGGACCTATACACTCATGTTTCTTCTGGTACTTCTACTTTTAGACCCAGTTTAAACGTCTTTACATTTAGACAATACCAAAAAAAAAAAAAAAGAAAAGAGGTGTCTTACGGAATATATCATACATATATTAAAGGGGCTACCGCTAGACCCTAAACAAATATTGCTACAAATGGACACCTAATCAAACAAAGAAATCACAAATTCTAAAGAAAAACAAGTGCCATAGACATTTTAGGAGGAGGAAAAAAACACCCGTTGCCTCAATAAATTAAGACACAAATAAGTGTTAAAGAAAACCAAAAAAAAAAATAAAATATCAAATACAAGTTGCAGAATCTGCCACTCAAAAAACACCGTGATACCCAAGTGTCTAAAAAAAAAAACCCGTGTAATTGTACATCCAAATGTGACCTTATAAAAAAAAAAAAAAGGACTAAATCCTTTTAAGTTGCACAAATCTCAACATAGCAACATCGTGTTACTAACAAACCCTTAAAGACTGATTCCATTCGTGTTAAGAAAAAAGAGAGAGGGAAGTACCCTTTCAAATGTGAATAATTAATTACCTACTAAGTGCTATGAGGCAACAGGTGCAGGCCCTCCTAAATAATTACACAAAAAAAAGGAAAAAAGGGGTATATACTCCATACTGAATGCAAATAACTATCTTCTTAATGCATCCTAAATGCGCATGATGTGAGGACGCCGGGAATTCCAGCTTAGAGTCCGGCATATGGGGTGGAGCAGGTGGGCTCGGCTTAGTACTGACAGCCCGACTTGAGCTATGTGAAGCAGCCACTGTAGCGCCTAGAGACTCTCGTGGAGGTGGGACAAAATATTGCTGAATATCTCCCTGTATAGTGCGAGAGGTGGTTTCAGCGGGGAGCATCGATAGTTTCAAGAAACTATTAGATAAGCACCTGAACGACCACAACATACAGGGATATACAAGGTAAAACTGACATATAATCACACACATAGGTTGGACTTGATGGACTTGTGTCTTTTTTCAACCTCACCTACTATGTAACTATGTAACTAAACCTCTCCAATATGGATCATAAATGTCAAAACCATGTCAATGTGGACATTAGTGACTACACTGAATTATAACATACAAAAAAGCTCTACATGTTTCACGAAAATCGCCTCTTCTGGAGCTTGATAAATATTCTAAGGAGAGAAAAAGGCAATCAATAACATGTAAAATAATTTGTAATAGTAATATAAAGTCTTGAGAAATGCAGGGAATATCAAAGTAGCAAAAAGGGAGGCTAAAACAGGGCATGCAGAGAGTGCAACGGGTGACATGTGGGGACGTACCAACTAGAACAATATAACCATGGATAATTTGTTTGTTAATAAATTATTCTTATTTCTATCAAATATATATACTTTACAGGTGGCGTGTGTGCTGCCAAGCACAGTTTCACTTCCAAACACAAGTCTACTGTTATACAACATTTACTTAGGCTAGTGCCAATTATGATTCTCTATTAGGGTAAGCTGGTCAGGACTTTAATACCTGACTGCACATTATTACTCCCCTTATGGTGTGAGCTGTTCTATCAATTCTATCTAAGCCCTCCTGGTTCTCCTGCCTATTCATACCAGGCTCTGCACCCTTATTTTGTTTCCGGTGCATTTTCAATTTATCTTATTTCACTCTACATGGTTATATTGTTTTACTTGGCCTGTCCCCACATGTCACCCGTTGTACTCTCTGCATGTCCTGTTTTAGCCTCCCTTTTTGCTACTTTGATATTCCCTGCATTTCTCGAGACTTTATATCACTATTACAAATTATTATAAATTTTATTGATTGCCTTTTTTTCTCCTTAGAATATTTATCAAGCTCCTGAAGAAGCAATTTTCACGAAACATGTACAGCTTTTTTGTATGTTTGTTATAATTTAGTGTAGTCACTCATGTCCACATTGACATGGTTTTGACATTCATGATCCATATTAGAGCAGTTTAGTTGATTGTTGCATTTATTTGCAATATTTTAATGTTTTTTTTTGTATTATGTGTTTAATAAAAACTCCATGATGGGTGACAATGTTAACCAGGTAGAACATGCAATTACAGACATTACCACAACACTCGTATGGAGCAGAGAAGTACTAGTGCCGCTATTCCTTCTGGTGAACTGGCAAGCACCAGTGGCCTAGTACACCCTGGTCGTATATCCAGCACTGCAGTAACACTTGGTGATGTGGCGAGTCCCATAAGTGCAGTTCAAGCTGGCGAGGTGGCAAGCACAAGTAGTGTCCCGCTGCCACCAAGAAAACGAACACAGGCCCATTGTGCCCATAGTGCCCTTCCTGCTGCATTCGCCAATCCGAATTGAGAACTCACCACTACTGCAGCACCCGTACTTCCCCCATTCACTGGCCAACCCAGCATTCAGGTGAAAACAGTTGATTTTACGTCACTGGATTTTTATTCTCTGTTTTTCACTGAAGATCTCTATAGCTCTATTGTGGACCAAAGCAATTTGTACGCTGGTCAACACATCACCACTATTCCCCAGTCCTCCCTTGCCAGAGATTGGAAACCAATTACGGTTTCCGAATTTAAGATCTTTCTGAGCCTTTCCCTCAACATGGGCATAAATAAAAAGAGTGAGTTGCGGTCATATTGGTCCACTGACCCAATTTACCATATGCCCGTGTTCTCTGCCTCCATGGCCAGGGCACAATACGAGCAGATTTTGCGGTTCATGCACTTCAACAACAATGAACTCTGTCGTCCTCGTGGAGACCCTGAATACGATTGGCTCTACAAAATTCGGCCCCTCATAAACCACTTAAACCAACGTTTTGCAGACTTGTTTACTCCCCATCAAGTTGTCTGCGTTGATGAGTCCCTGATTAAGTTTTCTGGCCACTTGTCATTCAAACAGTACCTTCCCAGCAAGTGTGGCAGATACGGGGTCAAGATGTATAAGCTCTGTGACAGGGCCACAGGCTATACATGTAGTTTTATGGTTTACGAGGGCAAAGGTAGTCACGTAGAGCCGACAAACTGCCCTGACTACATAGGAAGTGCTGGCAAGATAGTGTGGGACTTGGTGTCACCCTTATTCGGAAAGGGGTACCACTTGTACGTGGACAATTATTACATGAGCGTGCCACTTTTTAGTCACCTTTTTGATCATCAGATTGGAGCATGTGGCACAGTGCGACCTAATCGCCGGGGCTTTCCCCAGCGGCTTGTAGATTCCCATCTTAGGCTGGGGGAGAGAGCCTGCTTGCAGTGTAATAATTTGCTCGATATGAAGTGGAGGGATAATAAGAATGTTTTCGTTCTTACCTCCCTTCATGCAGACACGACGGTCCAAATTACTACGGCGACTGGTGTGGAGAAACCCCTCTATGTCCACGAATATAACCAAAATATGATAGGGGTGGACCTCAACGACCAGTTGTTGGCGCTGTACCTAGTTGCCCGTAAGGCCAGACGCTGGTACAAAAAAGTGTCTGTTTAATTATTTCAATTGGCTTTGCTGAACACTTATGTGCTATACAGAGCTTCAGGATGGACTGAATCCTTCCTTAAATTCCAGGAAGAGATAGTCAGAGCCCTTCTGTTTCCAGACGGTGCTCCACCTAACCTTTCCCAACCAAATGCAGTAATCCGGCTGCATGAGAGGCATTTTCTTTATGTCCTCCCGAGTACCCCTACCCAACGAGCCCCCCAAAAAAGATGTTGTGTCTGCAGCAAGCACGGATTTAGGCGAGACACCCGGTATTATTGTCCCTCCTGTCCTGACAATCCTGGTCTTTGCATTGGTGAATGTTTTGAACGCTACCATACACTAGTTGAGTATTAGCGTAGTGTACAGCACTGCACAGACTAGGACACACTTTCACAGGGTCTCACAAGATGCCATCGCATTTTGAGAGACCCAAACCTGGTACCAGTTACAAAAGTTAAAGTTACAAAAAAAAGTGTAAAAAAAAAAAAAAAAAACAGTAAAAAAAAAAAACAGGAAAAAAATATAAAATAATAAATAATGATTATAATATAATTATATAATTATATAATTATAATAATAATAGTTGTCGTTTTATTGTTCTCTCTCTCTATTCTCTCTCTATTGTTCTGCTCTTTTTTACTGTATTCTATTCTGCAATGTTTTATTGTTGTTATGTTTTTATCATGTTTGGTAACCATTTTTTTGTTTTCAGGTACGCCATTCAGCTGCAGAGCAGATTTATTTATCTTGACAGCAACAGCGTTTGCTCCCACAATACATAAAGTCATGACTCCAGCACTGTCGGAGGTGATTTCACCACCACAGTTACATACTTCAGCATATATGCCGAAGCGTGGGGGCAGCAGTGGGTGGAGGAGCGATTTGCTCCTGCCTTTTGTGGGAGGATGCCCCCATGCTTCGGCATATATATATTTTAGGCACAGGTTGTGTTTAAATGTTTTATTTTTTACTATTTTTTTTTGTATTTGCTTTGCAGGTATGTTAAGTCTTACTGTTATACTATAATGTTACTTTGTTTTATTGTTAACCATCATTTGCTTAGCAGGTACGCCATTCAGTTGCAATGCGGATTTATTTATCTTGACAGCAACAGCGTTTGCTCCCACGATACATAAAGCCGTGACTCCAGCGCTGTCGGAGGTGATTTCACTACCACAGTTACATACTTCAGCATATATGCCAAAGTGTGGGGGCAGCAGTGGATGGAGGAGCGATTTGCTCCTACCTTTTGCGGGAGGATGCCCCCATGCTTCGGCATATATAAACGGTGCATGTATGCCCATCATTAGAAGTGGGTGGATGAAGGGAGGTATTCTAATGGTGGGCATACCCACTGATCAATATCTTTTTTTCGTTCAGCCCACAGGCTGCATGAAAAAAAAGTTTACATTATATGCCCAACAAGGACCAGCAACGTACTGGTATGTTGCTGGACTTTGAGTGGGTATACCAGAATGATGCCTGCAGGTTTAGGTATCATCTTGGTATCATTCTTTTCAGCCAGCAGTCAGCTTTCATGTAAAAGCAATCCTAGCAGCTAATTAGCCTCTAGACTGCTTTTACAAGCAGTGGGAGGGAATGCCCCCCCCACCATCTTCCATGTTTTTCTCTGGCTCTCCTGTCTCAACAGGGAACCCGAGAATGCAGCCGGTGATTCGGCCAGCTGACCATAGAGCTGATTAGAGACCAGAATGGCTCCAATCATCTCTATGGCCTAAGAAACCGGAAGCTACGAGCATTTCATGACTTAGATTTCGCCAGATGTAAACAGCGCCATTGGGAAATTGGGAAAGCATTTTATCACACCGATCTTGGTGTGGTCAGATGCTTTGAGGGCAGAGGAGAGATCTAGGTTCTAATAGACCCAATTTTTTTCAAAAAAGAGTACCTGTCACTACCTATTGCTATCATATGGGAAATTTACATTCCCTGAGATAACAATAAAAATGATTAAAAAAATAAAAAAATGAAAGGAACAGTTTAAAAATAAGATAAAAAAGCAAAAAAATAATAAAGAAAAAAAAAAATAAGCACCCCTTTCCCCCCCTGCTCTCACGCAAAGGCGAACGCAAGCGTCGGTCTGGCGTCAAATGTAAACAGCAATTGCACCATGCATGTGAGCTATCACTGCGAAGGTCAGATCGAGGGCAGTAATTTTAGCAGTAGACCTCCTCTGTAAATCTAAAGTGGTAACCTGTAAAGGCTTTTAAAGGCTTTTAAAAATTTATTTAGTTTGTCGCCACTGAACGTTTGTGCGCAATTTTAAAGCATGTCATGTTTGGTATCCATGTACTCGGCCTAAGATCATATTTTTTATTGCATCAAACATTTGGGCAATATAGTGTGTTTTAGTGCATTAAAATTTAAAAAAGTGTGTTTTTTCCCAAAAAAATGCGTTTGAAAAATCGCTGCACAAATACTATGTGAAAAAAAATGAAACACGCGCCATTTTAATCTGTAGGGCATTTGCTTTAAAAAATATATATAATGTTTGGGGGTTCAAAGTAATTTTCTTGCAAAAAAAAATATTTTTCATGTAAACAAAAAGTGTCAGAAAGGGCTTTGTCTTCAAGTGGTTAGAAGAGTGGTTGATGTGTGACATAAGCTTCTAAATGTTGTGCATAAAATGCCAGGACAGTTCAAACCCTCCCCCAAATGACCCCATTTTGGAAAGTAGACACCCCAAGCTATTTGCTGAGAGGCATGTCGAGTCCATGTAGTATTTTATATTGTGAGACAAGTTGGGGGAAAAAGACACTTTTTTTTTTTTTACACAAAGTTGTCACAAAATGATATATTGCTCAAACATGCCATGGGAATATGTGAAATTACACCCCAAAATGGCACAACCCCCCCCAAATGACCCCATTTTGGAAAGTAGACACCCCAAGCTATTTGCTGAGGGGCATGTTGAGTCCATGGAATATTTTATATTTTGACACAAGTTGCGGGAAAGTGACCAATTTTTTTTTTTTTTTGCACAAAGTTGTCACTAAATGATATATTGCTCAAACATGCCATGGGCATATGTGGAATTACACCCCAAAATACATTCTGTTGCTTCTCTTGAGTATGGGGATACCACATGTGTGAGACTTTTTGGGAGCCTAGCCGCGTACGGACCCCGAAAACCAAGCACCGCCTTCAGGCTTTCTAAGGGCGTAAATTTTTTATTTCACTCTTCACTGCCTATCACAGTTTCAGAGGCCATGGAATGCACAAACCCCCCCAAATGACCCTATTTTGGAAAGTAGACACCCCAAGCTATTTGCTGAGAGGTATAATGAGTATTTTGCAGACCTCACATTTTTTCACAAAGTTTTGAAAATTGAAAAAAGAAAAAAAAATGTTTTTCTTGTCTTTCTTAATTTTCAAAAACAAATGAGACCTGCATAATACTCACCATGCCTCTCAGCAAATAGCTTGGGTGTCCACTTTCCAAAATGGGGACATTTGGGGGGGGGGGTTGTGCTATCTTGGCATTTTATGGCCTTTGAAACTGTGATAGGTAGTGAGGAGTGAATCAAAAATTTACGCCCTTAGAAATCCTGAAGGCGGTGATTGGTTTTTGGGGCCCCGTATGAAGCTAGGCTCCCAAAAAGTCCCACACATGTGGTATCCCCATACTCAGGAGAAGCAGCAGAATGTATTTTGGGGTGTAATTCCACATATGCCCATGGCATGTTTGAGCAATATATCATTTAGTGACAACATTGTGCAAAAAAAAAAAAAAATTGGTCACTTTCCTACAACTTGTGTCAAAATATAAAATATTCCATAGACTCAACATGCCTCTCAGCAAATAGCTTGGGGTGTCTACTTTCCATGGGGTCATTTGGGGGAGTTTTGTGCCATCTGGGCATTTTATGGCCTTCAAAACTGTGATAGGTAGTGAGGAGTAAAATCAAAAATTTACGCCCTTAGGAATCCTGAAGGCGGTGCTTGGTTTTCGGGGCCCCTTACGCGGCTAGGCTGCCAAAAAGTCCCACACATGTGGTATCCCTGTACTCAGGAGAAGCAGCAGAATGTATTTTGGGGTGTAATTCCACATATGCCCATGGCCTGTGTGAGCAATATATCATTTAGTGACAACTTTGTGCAAAAAAAAGAAAAAAAAAGTTTGTAATTTTCCTGCAACTTGTGTCAAAATATAAAATATTCCATGGACTCAACATGCCTCTCAGCAAATAGCTTGGGGTGTCTACTTTCCAAAATGGGGTCATTTGGGGGGGGTTTGTGCCATCTTGGCATTTTATGGCCTTCAAAACTGTGATAGGTTGTGAGGAGTGAAATCAAAAATTTACGCCCTTAGGAATCCTGAAGGCGGTGCTTGGTTTTCGGGGCCCCTTACGCGGCTAGGCTCCCAAAAAGTCCCACACATGTGGTATCCCCATACTCAGGAGAAGCAGCTAAATGTATTTTGGGGTGCAATTCCACATATGCCCATGGCCTGTGTGAGCAATATATCATTTAGTGATAACTTCTTGTAAATTTTTTTTTTGTCATTATTCAATCACTTGGGACAAAAAAAATGAATATTCAATGGGCTCAACATGCCTCTCAGCAATTTCCTTGGGGTGTCTACTTTCCAAAATGGGGTAATTTGGGGGGGTTTGTACTGCACTGCCATTTTAGCACCTCAAGAAATGACATAGGCAGTCATAAACTAAAAGCTGTGTAAATTCCAGAAAATGTACCCTAGTTTGTAGATGCTATAACTTTTGCGCAAACCAATAAATATACACTTATTGACTTTTTTTTACCAAAGACATGTGGCCGAATACATTTTGGCCTAAAATTGAGTTTATTGGATTTTTTTAAAACAAAAACTAGAAAATATCATTTTTTTTTCAAAATTTTTGGTCTTTTTTCATTTATAGCGCAAAAAATAAAAACGGCAAGGGTGATCAAATACCATCAAAAGAAAGCTCTATTTGTAGGAAGAAAAGGACACAAATTTCGTTTGGGTACAGCATTGCATGACCGAGCAATTAGCAGTTAAAATGACGCAGTGCTAAATTGTAAAATGTGCTCTGGTCAGGAAGAGGGTAAATCCTTCCTCCTTCTGAAGTGGTTAAAGGAATAAAAGTCATTTAAAACTGCTTGCAGCTTTAATGTCAGGTCCAGGCAATATGGATGAAAATCAGTTCGACAAACGGCATGGGTACCCTCCAGTCCATTACCAGGCCCTTTGGGTCTTGCTTGGATATTAAGGGGAACCCCGCACCCAAATTAAAAAAAGGAAAGGCGTGGGTCCCCCAGGCCCTATTTATTCTAAACAGTATACAGACGGTGCAAACAAGACAGGGACTGTAGGTTTGTTTTTAAGTAGAATCTGTTTGTAATTTTGAACTGGTACATTTTTAAAGTGTAGCTCCAGGCAAAAAATCTATTTTTAAGCTTTTTGGAAAACATAGGGAAGGGTTATCACCCCTGTAACATTTGTTTTGCTGTCTTTGCACCTCTTCAGAAGATTTCACCTCACTTTCTGCCCCAATGACAAATGTTTTTTGAAAATTTGGGTTTTTTAGTGAAACAAGGATTGGTGATAAAGCATCAGTGGAAAGGAGAAAAGTTTTTCCCATATTAACTCTTACAGGAGAGAATTTCCCTTCCTAGGGGTAGATTTCATCTCACTTCCTGTTGTCTCCTTCCGTTTGCAAGTAGGAGTCGTTTGTAAGTTGGATGTTTGAAAGTAGGGGCCTGCCCTATATAATCTGCAGAAATATGGGGCCTTAGGTGTTGGTGTTGCCACAACACTGTAAGCCCTCACAGTTACTCTTGGTGGGCGCAGGAACGGGCCCTGCTGTGAAATATTCGATCAAGAATTGTAATTACATGCCATTGTTGAACAGGGGCAGAAAAATTGGGCCTTTGGTGGTGGTGGTGTTGCCACAACACTGTAAGCCCTCACAGTTACTCTTGGTGGGCTCAGGAATGGGCCCTGCTGTGAAATATTAGATCAAGAATTGTAATTACATGTCCCTGTTGAACAGGGGCAGAAAAATTGGGCCTTAGGCACTGGTGCCACAACACTGCAACCCCTCACAGATGCTATAGTTGAAGTGCAGGAATGAGCCCTGCTGCAAAGTATTGCATCAAAAATTGTAATTACACGCCCCTGTTAAACAGGGGCTGAAAAATTGGGCCTTAGGCACTGGTTTTGGTGCCACAACACTGCAACCCCTCACAGATACTCTAGATGGAGCAAAGGAACGAGCCCTGCTGCAAAGTATTACATCAAAAATTGTAATTACACGCCACTGTTAAAACGGGGATGAAAAATTGGGCCTTAGGCACTGATGCTGGTGCCACAACACTGCAACCCCTCACAGATACTCTAGTTGGAGCGCAGGAACGGGCCCTGTTGCAAAGTAATGCATCAAAAATTGTAATTACACGCCCCTGTTAAACAGGGGCTGAAAAATTGGGCCTTAGGCCCTTTTGCTGGTGCCACAACTATGCAACCCCTCACAGATACTCTAGTTGAGCACAGCAACGAGCCGTTCTGTAAAATATTGCATCAAAAATTGTAATTACATGCCCCTGTTAAACAGGGGCTGAAAAATTGGGCCTTAGCCACTGGTGGCGGCGCCCAGAACCAAAAATGTTCTTACAAACTATCAGCATGATCATTCAGGAGGAAGAGGATAATCACTCAGCATAACAGGATAGTCACTCAGCATCAGCATAGGCAGTCTTGAAGGGATCTGACATTTCAAAAAAAATTATTCGGTTACATCAGCATCAGGTGCTTGGTAGCTGGTGGTGATCCAAGACTGATTCATTTTTATGAAGGTCAGTCGATCGACCGAGTCAGTGGACAGGCGCACCCTGTGATCAGTTACAAAGCCTCCAACAGCACTGAATGTGCATTCTGAAAGAACGTTGGATGCAGGACAGGCCAGTAGCTCAGTTGCATACTGTGCAAGCTCTATGAATACGAGGAGCCTTAGGCAGGCTTTGCAGGATCAGGGAGGCCATGCAGCTTAGGTTTGCTGAGGCATTCCGTCCGGAGTCCTCTGGGTCACTAAGGACGACATGATCCGCAGCCACCTCCTCCCAGCCATGTACAAGTCCATGGGTTTCTTGGGACTGTAAATGATCCCTTGAAGACTGCTGCTGATGCAGAGTGCCAGGCTCCACCTCCATGCTGACACAATCCTCCTCCTCGTCCTCTTCCTGTGTGATCGGCGGGCACGCAGGAAGACTGTCTGGATAAAGGGGGCCTTGAGAGGTAAGGAAGTCCTCCTCTTCCTCCCTCTGTTCTGCCTCAAGTGCCCTGTCCATTATTCCATGCAGCGTGTGCTCCAACACGTGGACAAGAGGTACAGTGTCACTGATGCACACACTGACACTACTCACCATCCTCGTTGCCTCCTCAAATGGTGACAGGACAGTGCATGCATCCCTGATCATAGCCAACTGGCATGGGGAAAAAAATCCAAGGTCCCCTGACCCTGTTCTGGTGCCATAGTCACATAGGTACTCATTGATGGCCCTCTGCTGCATGTGCAGCTGCTGCAGCATGGCCAACGTTGAGTTCCACCTGGTGGGCATGTTACAGATTAGGTGGTTATTGGGCAGGTTAAATTCCTTTTGGAGGTCAGCCAGCCGAGCACTGGCATTATATGACCTGTAGAAATGCACACAGACTTTCCTGGCCTGCCTCAGGACATCCTGTAAGCCCTGTACCTGTCCAAGAACTGCTGCACCACCAAGTTAAGGACGTGAGCCAAACAGGGCACATGGGTCAGTTGTCCCTGTTGGAGGGCAGAGAGGAGGTTGGTGCCATCGTTGCAAACCACCATACCTGGCTTAAGCTGGCGTGGCATCAACCACCTCTGAACCTGCCCCTGCAGAGCTGACAGAATCTCTGCCCCAGTGTGGCTCCTGTCCCCCAAGCACACCAGCTCAAGCACCGCATGACATATTTTTGCCTGCGTGCTTGCGTAGGCCCTTAAATGGCTATGGAGCACCGCTGGTAAATCAGCACAAGAAGAGGCCATGGAGGAAGAAGAAGAGGAGGGGGTGGAGGAGAGAGGTGTGGCAGAATCACCACTAGTAGAATTTTGGAGACGTGGTGGCGGAACAACCTCCAACAATACTGTACCCTGTCCTGCATCCTTCCCAGCTGCCAGAAGAGTCACCCAGTTAAAGATAGGTAACGTCCCTGTCCATGCCTGCTGGACCATAAGTCAGTGGTAATATGCACCTTACCGCTGACCGCCCTGTCCAGCGAGGCCAAGACATTGCCTTCCACATGCCAGTAGAGAGCCGGAATTGCCTTTTGTGAGAAAAAGTGGTGTTTGGAAACCTGCCACTGAGGAACTGCACATTCCACAAACTCACGGAAGGGGGCAGAGTCTACCAACTGTAAAGGCAGCAGTTGAAGTGCTAGCAATTTAGCCAAGCTAGCATTCAACCGCTGGGCATGTGGATGGCTGGGAGCGAACTTCTTTCCGCGGTGCAGGAGCTAGGGCAGGGAAATTTGCCTGGTACAATCTGACGTCGGTATAGTATAGTGGAGAAAGGAGAGGTCCGCTTTGTTCTTTGGTGTGGGTCTTTTAGGTACGCTTGCCAACGAACTGCATGGCAGGTCGACATATGTCTGGTCAAGCATGTGGTGCCCAAGCAGGTGATGTTTTGGCCACGCGAGATACACTTGAGACATATGTTGCAAATAGCAGTGGTAGGATCTGATGCACTCGCCTTAAAAAAGGCCCACACCAAAGGCGCAGAGACAGCAGCGCCCTGCACATGCAGAGCTCTGCGGTGTGATGCAGTCGGTGTGCTGCCCTTAAGCTGGCCCCTGGAGGGCATCCTGCCTCTTTGGTGATGTGTCTCCTCCTGCTCCTCTCTCCTATCAGGCACCCGCGTGGAGTCAGTGACCTCATCATCCCCTCCCTCCTCATCACTGGAGCAAAGCTGGCAGTATGCTGCAGCTGGGGGAACATGACTGCCAGATTGCTGTCCTTCTTGGGCACCCTCTTTCTCTGGGCTCACGTTACTGCCTTCCTCTAGCTGGGTACCATCATCGGAGCCTTCAAAACGCTGAACATCCTCCTGGAGCATGTACCCAACACTGTGGTCAAACAGTACAGGGGACTCCTCAGGAAGACATGGTGGGGCTAGGGAAGGAGTGACTGATGCCATTGAGCCGAGGGAAGAGGCCACGTTGGAAGCTTCTTTGCCAAAGTACCCTGAGCCTGGGTGAGAGAGGATGAAGAGGATGAGGAAGGCTTGGTCATCCACTCTACCAAGTCTTCTGCATGTTGTGGCTCAACAGAGCCAGCTGCCGAAAAAAAGGACAAGCGTGTGCTGATGAGGATGCACCGTGTCCACGACCAGCACTGTTGCCTCTAAACACAGAGCCTGCTTGCCCTCTTTTATTGGCTTGTGACTGTCTGCCTCTCCTTGTTGGCCTTCCAGACATACTAATGACTAGGGATGAGCTTAGAGTTCGAGTCAAACTCATGTTCAACTCGAACATCGGCTGATCGCCAGTTCGCCGAACAGCGAACAATTTGGGGTGTTCGCGGCAAATTCGAAAGCCGCGGAACACCCTTTAAAAGTCTATGGGAGAAATCAAAAGTGCTAATTTTAAAGGCTTATATGCATGGTATTGTCATATAAAGCATTTGGGGACCTGGGTCCTGCCCCAGGGGAAATGTATCAATGCAAAAATAAGTTTTAAAAACCATCCGTTTTTTCGGGAGCAGTGATTTTAATAATGCTTAAAGTGAAACAGTAAAAGTGTAATATTCCTTTGTCAGAGAATCTAATTGACCAGACTGTATGGACTGCACAGAGGAAACCCAAAACACATATAAGTGAAATAATGGTGTTTAATAAATAAGTGACAAGTAAAGAAATATAAACAGTGCAAAACCAACACAACAAACCCACTACAAACAACAATATATACAAGGAAATGGAGATACCGTAATCGTAAACAAAGCCAGGCCAAGGTCATACACAGGGAGATCAAACCAGCAGGACAGGAAGAGGGTGGATGGATGGGATACAGGGCAGAGATCCAAGGTAACCAGGAACAGAGGGGATAGGCTCAGGATAGGGATGGGATCGGATCAGGTCAGGTCAGGACAAGGCAGATGCAGGCTCAAGGTCAAAGTAACGGGCAGCAAGGTTAGAGTGCAGGGAGAGAGATACCAAGGCAAGCCTATGAGGGCTTGCTGGGTATTTATAAGGCTGGTAATTGACCTCATGTCACAGCTGAGCGCAGTGTGTGTTGTCTGCTCCATACTGCCAGGATCCATCCGCTGGTGGACATCAGTACTGCGGCCAAAAGATGAAATGACACCAGCAGGGAAATATTCTCCTGACAGTTCAACACTGCCAGGAGACACCTGCTGGTGGACCCCAGTACTGCATGCCAAATGATATATCTTACCAGCGGATGGACCCTTTCCTGACAGTACCCCTCCCTAAAGGAGCGGCCTCCGGACGCTCCAACCGGTCTTAATTGTCCATGGTCTATGACATCAGGCAGAATGGTGGAAGAAGGCATTTCAGGCTGGTCATCAGGCACATCCGGGCAGACGGCTGGCATGTCAGAGTCTTTGAGCTGGGCAGCGGACAGGAACAACTTGAGCTGGGCAGCACACAGGAACAACTTGAGCTGGGCAGCACACAGGAACAACTTGAGCTGGGCAGCACACAGGAACAACTTGAGCTGGGCAGCACACAGGAACAACTTGAGCTGGGCAGCAGGCTCCGGGTCATTGAGCTGGGCAGCAGGCTCTGGGTCATCGAGCTGGGCAGCAGGCTCCGGGTCATCGAGCTGGGCAGCAGGCTCCGGGTCATCGAGCTGGGCAGCAGGCTCCGGGTCATCGAGCTGGGCAGCAGGCTCCGGGTCATCGAGCTGGGCAGCAGGCTCTGGAACATTGGGCCGAACAGCACAGAACATTACAGGCACCGGCTCAGCAAGCTGGGTAACGGACCCCGGCCCAGTGGGCTGGGTAACAGGCCCCGACCCAGCGAGCTGGACACCGGGCACTGGTTCGGCATGCCGGATAACGGATACTGGCTTGACAGGCCAAGTGACGGACTTCGGTTTATCAGACTGGGTAACGGGCACCAGTTCAGCGGACCGGGTAACGGGCACCGATTCAACAGACTGGGTAACGGGCACCGATTCAGCAAGCTGGGACACGGGCACCGAAACTCCAGGCTGAAACATGGGCACCGAAACTTCAGGCGGAGACACGGGCACCGAAACCTCGGGCTGGGATACCAACATCACGACATCAGGCTGGAAGACAGGTACCAGGATATCAGGCTGGAGGATGGTCACATCAAACCGGAAAGCAGGCTCATCAGGCTGAACAGTGGGCACATCAGGCAGAACAGCAGGTACTGGCACAACAGGCTGAACAGGTACATCGGACTGGTCAGTAGTCGCTGAAGCGTCAGACTGGAACATGGACACTGGAATTTCGGGCTGAGCAGCAGGCACTGGGACCTCAAACTGGGCAGCGGACACAGGCATTGGCACAACTGGCTGAGTAGTAGACACTGGCACATCAGGCTGGAAAGCGGACTGGAAAGCCGGCACAGAGACATCAGACCAGGCAGCGGGTGCTGGAACTTTAGACTGGGCAGCAGACACAGGCGCTGGCACATCGGGCAGAACAGCAGGTACATCGGACTGGTCAATAGTCGCTGGGGCGTCAGACTGGAACATGGACACTGGGATTTCGGGCTGGAAGCCAAGCTTCAAGACATCCAGCTGGAAGGCAGGCATATCAGACTGGATAGCAGGTGCATTAGACTGGAGAGCGGGCGCATCAGACTGGAAGGTGGGCACATCAGACTGGAAGGTGGGCACATCAGACTGGAAGGTGGGCACATCAGACTGGAAGGTGGGCACATCAGACTGGAAGGTGGGCACATCAGACTGGAAGGTGGGCACACCAGACTGGAAGGTGGGCACACCAGACTGGAAGGTGGGCACACCAGACTGGAAGGTGGGCACACCAGACTGGAAGGCAGGGACATCAAGTTGGAAGGCAAGGACATCAAGTTGGAAGGCAGGGACATCAAGCTGGAAGGCAGGGACATTAAGCTGGAAGGCAGAAACCAAGACATCAGGCTGAAAAGCAAGCTTCGGGACATCAGGCTGGGAGGCAGGCATGAAGACATCAGACTGGGGAGCGGGCACAGACTGAAAAGCGGGCACCGGGACTTCAGGCTGGAAGGCAAGCTTCAAGACATCCGGCTGGAAGGCAGGCATATCGGACTGGATTGCAGGTGCATTAGACTGGAGAGCGGGTGCATCAGACTGGAAGGTGGGCACACCAGACTGGAAGGCAGGGACATCAAACTGGACAGCGGGCACAGGCATTGGCACAACAGGTTGCGTAGAAGACACTGGCGCATCAGGCTCGGTAGCAGGCACTGGTTTGACAGAATCAGGTGGGTTAGTTGGTGTGGAAGCAAGTTGGGTTACTGGCAGGATCGTGTGGGTAGGAAAGAATTTTTGTTTCTTTTTTGGTTTAGCCCGTGCAGTCTTGTATGTAGGTGCAGGGCTGAAAGAAAAGAAAGTAGCTGGATCGAAGGAAGACCAAGGAACTGTAGCTAGAGAGGGGTTTTGTGGGACTGTTACAGGTGGAGGAGAAGAGACAGGTGGATTGAAGGCGGGATAGGTGCTACACTTGGAGACTGGGTAGTATTTGGTAGGGGGTTTGATAAACTGGGCTGTAGCTGAGGTTGCCATAGGCGATGGGGAGATACATTTTTGGGGAGACAGAGGATTAATGGCAGGGCTGGAGTATTGTGGCTTAGCAAAAGACAGGAGATCTGACCATACCTGCAGCACAGGTTAAACAAACGCTGATTCACACACAGCCTGACTAATCAAGGATTGCACCGACTGGATGCAATTAGACAACACTTGCTGTGAACAGGAGGAATAATGTTCCATAAAATAGGCTGGATCATCCTCTAACAACCAAACCAGGGATTCAACTTGGCCATAATTGAAGGGGGGCGAAAAATCATCACTTCCCTCGGGAATGCATGACAGGGCTGGTTTTGCACATAACTGGATCAGAGGCTGAACATCTTCAAAAGACATATACCCCTGATCCACTAGGGAATGAGCTGATCGGATAGTTTCCATCAGCCTGTCACTAGTCCACCCTTTTAAAATCTGGCGACAATATTCACCATCCTCTTCTGCTAGCAGAGAATAATAAAGAATTTCATCGAAATCCATATTAGCAGACCCGATAAACCAGGATGGTTTCCTCAATGCAGCCACGTCTGGTCAGGGATGGCCTTGGTATACTGTCAGAGAATCTAATTGACCAGACTGTGTGGACTGCACAGAGGAAACCCAAAACACATATAAGTGAAAAAATGGTGTTTAATAAATAAGTGACAAGTAAAGAAATATAAACAGTGCAAAACCAACACAACAAACCCACTACAAACAACAATATATACAAGAAAATGGAGATACCGTAATCGTAAACAAAGCCAGGCCAAGGTCATACACAGGGAGATCAAACCAGCAGGACAGGAAGAGGGTGGATGGATGGGATACAGGGCAAGGATCCAAGGTAACCAGGAACAGAGGGGATAGGCTCAGGATAGGGATGGGATCGGATCAGGTCAGGTCAGGTCAGGACAAGGCAGATGCAGGCTCAAGGTCAAAGTAACGGGCAGCAAGGTTAGAGTGCAGGGAGAGAGATACCAAGGCAAGCCTATGAGGGCTTGCCGGGTATTTATAAGGCTGGTAATTGACCTCATGTCACAGCTGAGCGCAGTGTGTGTTGTCTGCTCCATACTGCCAGGATCCATCTGCTGGTGGACATCAGTACTGCGGCCAAAAGATGAAATGACACCAGCAGGGAAATATTCTCCTGACAGTTCAACACTGCCAGGAGACACCTGCTGGTGGACCCCAGTACTGCTTGCCAAATGATATATCTTACCAGCGGATGGACCCTTTCCTGACATCCTTTAAATTTCATACCCGGGGGGTTTCTATAGTATGCCTGTAAAGGGGCGCATGTTTCCCGTGTTTAGAACAGTCTGACAGCAAAATGACATTTCAAAGGAAAAAAATCATTTAAATCTACTCATAGCTATTAATGAATTGTCGGTCCGACAATACACATAAAAGTTCATTGATAAAAACGGCATGAGAATTCCCTTCAGGCCCTTCAGGTCTGGTATGGATATTAAGGGGAACCAAGCCAAATTTTTTTTTAAAAATGGCGTGGGGGTCCCCTTCAAAATCTATACCAGACCCTTCAGGTCTGGTATGGATTCTAAGGGGAACCCCGCACCAAAATTAACAAAAAAATTACGTGGGACCCCCCAAAAACCCATACCAGACTGTTATCCGAGCATGCAACCTGGCAGGCTGCAGGAAAAGAGGGGGACAAGAGAGCGCCCCACCTCCTGAACCATACCAGGCCACATGCCCTCAACATTGGGAGGGTGCTTTGGGGTAGCCCCCCAAAGCACCTTGTCCCCATATTTATGGGGTCAAGGGCCTCATTCCAACAACCCTTGCCCAGTGGTTGTGGAGGTCTGCGGGCGGGGGGCTTATCAGAATCTGGAAGCCCCTTTAACAAGGGGACCCCAAGATCCTGCCCCCCCGTGTGAAATGGTAAGGGGGTACAAAAGTACCCCTACCATTTCACAAAAAACTGTCAAAAATGTTAAAAATTACAAGAGACAGTTTTTGACAATTCCTTTATTTATTTCTTCTTTTTTCCATCTTCTTTCTTCTATCCTCTTTCTTCTATCTTCCTTCAGTTTCTTCCTCCATCTTATTCTTCTTCTGGTTCTTCTGGCTCTTCTTCCGGTGTTCTCGTCTGGCATCTTCCTCCCATGATGGGAGGCTCCCGCTGTGTGATGCTTCTCGTCTTCTGACGGTTTTTAAATAAGGGAGGGTGGGGCCACCCGGTGACCCCGCCCCCTCTGACACACAGGGACTTGACGGGGACTTCCATGTGGCATTCCCCGTGACATCAGAGGGGGGCGTGGTCACCCGTTACGTTTGAGGGGGATCCCGGGCCATTTTAAAAAAAAATTTGGGGCGGGGTTCCCCTTAATAACCATACCAGACCTGTAGGGCCTGGTATGGAATTTAGGGGGACCCCCCACGCCATTTTTTTTTCAATTTCGGTTCGGGGTTCCCCTGTGGGAAATTCCTATGCCATTTTTATGTGTATTGTTAGACCGACAATTCATTAATAGCTGCGAGTAGTTTTAAATGACTTTTTTTCCTTTGAAATGTCATTTTGCTGTCAGACTGTTCTAAACACGGGAAACATGTGCCCCTTTACAGGCATACTATAAACACCCCCAGTTACGAAATTTAATGGAATATTACACTTTTATTGTTTCACTTTAAGCATTATTAAAATCCCTGCTCCCGAAAAAATGGCCATTTTTAAACATTTTTTTTTAATTGATCCATGTCTCTTGGGGCAGGGCCCAGGTCCCCAACCACTTTTTATGACAATAACTTGCATATAAGCCTTTAAAATGAGCACTTTTGATTATTCCCATAGACTTTAATGGTGTTCGCGTGTTCGAACAGATTTTTTGCCGGTGTTTGGGGGGTGTTTGGCTCATCCCTACTAATGACCTGCAGTGAGATGTAGCTGCACAAAGCTGGGACGTATATATATATATATATATATATATATATATATATATATATATATATATATATATATACTGGTACTGCAGCTAGCAGAATCAACTGCCTGCCTGTAGTATTATTAGTATGAGAACACCACCAATTTTCTTCAAGTAGCTTTAGGTGCACACTGTGCAGAGGATGCCCTACACTAACTGTAAACACTGTAGCTAATAGGACTAATAGGATCAGAAGAACACCAGCAATTTTCTTCAGGTAGCTTTAGGTGCACACTGTACAGAGGACGCAGTACACTAACTGTAAATACTGTAGCTGCCTGCCTGTGGTATTAATAGGATCAGAAGAACACCACCAATTTTCTTCAGGTAGCTTTAGGTGCACACTGTGCAGAGGACACAGTACACTAACTGAAAAAACTGTAGCTGCCTGCCTGTGGTATTAATGGGAGCAGAACAACAGCAATTTTCTTCAGGTAGCTTTAGGTGCACACTGTACAGAGGACGCACTACACTAACTGTAAATACTGTAGCTGCCTGCCTGTGGTATTAATAGGATCAGAAGAACACCACCAATTTTCTTCAGGTAGCTTTAGGTACACACTGTGCAGAGGACACAGTACACTAACTGTAAATACTGTAGCTGCCTGCCTGTGGTATTAATAGGATCAGAAGAACACCACTAATTTTCTTCAAGTAGCTTTAGGTGCACACTGTGCAGAGGGCACAGTAAACTAACTGAAAATACTGTAGCTGCCTGCCTGTGGTATTAATAGGATCAGAGGAACACCACCAATTTTCTTCAGGTAGCTTTAGGTGCACATTGTGCAGAGGACACAGTACACTAACTGAAAATACTGTAGCTGCCTGCCTGTAGTATTAATAGGAGCAGAACAACAGCAATTGTTTTCAGGTAGTTTTAGGTGCACACTGTGCAGAGGACACACTACACTAAATGTAAATACTGCAGCTGCCTGCTGTACTAATAGGATCAGAAGAACACCACCAATTTTCTTCAGGTAGCTTTAGGTGCACACTGTGCAGAGGACGCACTACACTAACTGTAAATACTGTAGCTAATAGGACTAATAGGATCAGAAGAACACCAGCAATTTTCTTCAGGTAGCTTTAGGTGCACACTGTGCAGAGGACGCACTACACTAACTTGTAAACACTGTAGCTGCCTGGGGTACTAATAGGATCAGAAGAACACTACCAATTTTCTTCAGGTAGCTTTAGGTGCACACTGTGCAGTGGACACAGTACACTAACTGTTAATATTGTAGCTTCCTGCCTGTGGAATTAATAGGAGCAGAACAACAGCAATTGTATTCAGGTAGTTTTAGGTGCACACTGTGCAGAGGACGCACTACACTAACTGTAAATACTTCAGCTGCCTGCCTGTACTAATAGGATCAGAAGAACACAACCAATTTTCTTCAGGTTGCTTTAGGTGCACACTGTGCATAGGACGCACTACACTAACTGTAAATACTGCAGCTGCCTGCGGTACTAATAGGATCAGAAGAACACCACCAATTTTCTTCAGGTAGCTTTAGGTGCACACTGTGCAGAGGATGCGCTACACTAACTTGGAAATACTGCAGCTGCCTGCGGTACTAATAGGATCAGAAGAACACCACCAATTTTCTTCAGGTAGCTTTAGGTGCACACTGTGCAGAGGACGCACTACACTAACTGTAAATACTGCAGCTGCCTGCGGTACTAATAGGATCAGAAGAACGCTGCCAATTTTCTTCAGGTTGCTTTAGGTGCACACTGTGCATAGGATGCACTACACTAACTGTAAATACTGTAGCTGCCTGCGGTACTAATAGGATCAGAAGAACACCACCAATTTTCTTCAGGTAGCTTTAGGTGCACACTGTGCAGAGGATGCACTACACTAACTGTAAATACTGTAGCTAATAGGACTAATAGGATCAGAAGAACACCAGCAATTTTCTTCAGATAGCTTTAGGTGCACACTGTACAGAGGACGCAGTACACTAACTGTAAATACTGTAGCTGCCTGCCTGTGGTATTAATAGGATCGGAAGAACACCACCAATTGTCTTCAGGTAGCTTTAGGTGCACACTGTGCAGAGGACACAGTACACTAACTGTAAATACTGTTGCTGCCTGCCTGTGGTATTAATAGGATCAGAAGAACACCACCAATTGTCTTCAGGTAGCTTTAGGTGCACACTGTGCAGAGGACACAGTACACTAACTGAAAATACTGTAGCTTATCTTCCTGTGGTATTAATAGTATCAGAAGAACACCAACAATTTTATTCAGGTAGATTTAGCTGCACACTGTGCAGAAGACACAGTACACTAACTGTAAATACTGTAGCTGCCTGCCTATGGTATTAATAGGATCAGAAGAACATCACAAATTGTCTTCAGGTAGCTTTAGGTGCACACTGTGCAGAGGACACAGTACACTAACTGTAAATACTGTAGCTGCCTTCCTGTGGTATTAATACGAGCAGAACAACAGCAATTGTCTTCAGGTAGCTTTAGGTGCACACTGTGCAGAGGACGCACTACACTAACTGTAAATACTGCAGCTGCCTGCTGTACTAATAGGATCAGAAGAACACAACCAATTTTCTTCAGGTAACTTTAGGTGCACACTGTGCAGAGTATGCACTACACTAACTTGTAAATACTGCAGCTGCCTGCGGTACAAATAGGATCAGAAGAACACCACCAGTTTTCTTCAGGTAGCTTTAGGTGCACGCTGTGCAGAGGACGCAATACACTAACTTGTAAATACTGCAGCTGCCTGCGGTACTAATAGGATCAGAAGAACACCACCAATTTTCTTCAGGTAGCTTTAGGTGCACACTGTGCAGAGGACGCACTACACTAACTGTAGCTACTGCAGCTGCCTGCAGTACTAATTTGATCAGAAGAACAACACCAGTTTTCTTTAGGTAGCTTTAGGTGCACACTGTGCAGAGGACGCACTACACTAACTGTAAATACTGCAGCTGCCTGCGGTACTAATAGGATCAGAAGAACACCACCAATTTTCTTCCGGTAGCTTTAGGTGCACACTGTGCAAAGGATGCACTACACTAACTGTAAATACTGTAGCTAATAGGACTAATAGGATCAGAAGAACACCAGCAACTTTCTTCAGGTAGCTGTAAATACTGTAAAAACACCTGCCTGCCTGTCAGTAGGAAGAGAATAACAGTAGGAAGAGAATATATATATATATATATATATATATATATATATATATACAACACCTAGGATGCATATATATACACAATACACTGTAAGTGCAGCTAACTGACTCACCTGCCTACTCTATCTAACTTAAATCAAATTACACTGTCTCTCCCTCTATCTCTCAACGCCGGAACACACTACACAGGGCCAACGTGCAGGCGGCCTTATATAGTGTGGGGCGTGTACTAAACCCCCTGAGTCCTAATTGGCCAAAGCCACCATGGCTTTGGTCAATTACGGCTCTCTGTACAGATGACGCTGTGATTGCCCAAGCATGCGGGTCATAGTGCATGCTTGGCCAATCATCAGCCAGCCATGCACTGCAATGCCGAAGTGAATTATGGGCCGTGACGCGCCACTCAAATTTGTCACGAACGGCCCATATCGTTCACAATTTGACAAACGGTCGAACATGTGATGTTCAAGTCGAACATAGGTTCGACTCGAACTCGAAGCTCATCCCTACTTGCTGGCAATAAATCTGTACCTGAGAAGCTGTAGTGCAAGGCTCCCCCTGATTCATCCATTATGGGGATATGTACATTCTGCAACTCTTCTTAAGCTTCTTGAACATTACCCAAACAGTAATCAGACCACCAGTCTTCAGGGGGAGGCTCTAAACTGAAGAAATAAAGTCCTACCTACCTACCTACCTACCTACCTACCAAGATGACCTTGTTCACACAGAGATGCAATGTAGAACAAGGCATTGCTAGCCAGGAATAGGGAAAAAATCAATTGCAGGGAAACCAAAAAGGTGACTATTTTTTTTTCATTGCTTGCTTTTTTTTGGGAACAGCTTTCACATTTTAGGTCCTCTTTGAATAGAATGAGCCCCTTGTGTCATGAAAATACATGAAGTTGTTATGCAATTTGAAAACACAATCACAAGCCTTTTACTTTGTTTTGTTTTTGCAAGTTACAATTGATGCCTTGCTTTCATTTGTACATTTTGTTTTTTTTGTGAAAATGAATATAAAGTGATCTGTGCAGGTATATATGTTACCAGCAAGTATCCAGGCACTGTTATTTTGTCGAGAAAGTGATCCCTGCTCTCCACCAGCATGTGCAATGTAGTGTCTTTGTCACTGCACTGAACATTCATCAGGAAGGTAGATAGGACTACAGGCAGAGGTACCTCCATGTGTTTTTTTCCAACAGTGAATAACACCTTCTTCTCACTAAGCTCATCTTCTGATTCTTTGGAAAAAACAGTCACCCCAAACACCCAGAGCATATTCAAAGTCCCAGGATAAAAGCTGTCATGCTATGTTGTAGCACATATGCCTTGGGGACAGGAGCCAAAGTGGGACAGAGTTTCTGGCAGCTCTCAAGTCCCAGGCAGAGAGAAGGTTGAGCCCATTATGAAATATCTTGGCTTCCAGGAGGTTCTTTGTCAAGCCAGAAGGGCTTGTAGTAACTTTACCGGTCATACTAGGACAGTGTTCACCTGGCAGCGATGCAGCAAAAAAAGATGACAGAGATGTATCAGTTGTAAACAACTGATATATGATGAACTCTAATCATTTCTACCTAAAAGTACAAAAAAAAAAGGGGGAAAGGCCCTAATTTATAAAAAGAAAAAGTTAAGGTCTCAGCAATTGAAGAGCTAGCCATAAATCAGTGGTTGAGGACAAATATTGTTTTTAAAAAGGTTTTTGGGTTTAAATACCTATGTACACAGGCGGGGATATAAGAACAAATCCTTTCCCTCCCCCAACCCCAAAATTTTCCAAGAAACACCACAGAAAATGGGAAAAGGGTAAAGAGCATAGGGAGGAGAAGAATGAGGACAGACATAGATATCGTCTACCTCTCACATTTTGTAATTGGCTTCAGACTATTGCAATCCTAGGGAGCATTATTGGTGAAAAGTCAGCAGGACAATGCTCAGGCCTTTCTTGTTTTTTTAGACTAAATACTTGGAGCATATTGAACATGGGAAGGCAAGGCTTGGCTTCGCTATGACAAACAGTTCTGTCAGCAGAAGTCTGTACATCCATTCCTTAGCTGTCATCATAAAGAGATCGCCTTATGGATATGATTAAGGGCAACTCCAGAAACTACTCAAGGAGTAGCTGATAGTGGCTCGACAGCTTAGAGGTTTTCCTCCCCTTTTTTTGGTCAAGGTTCAGGGTCTGGATCGTCGGCTTACACAGAAAAGGAATTTGCTGGCACTTCAATGAGGGAGCCTGTAAGTGGGGTGCAAACTATCTTTCCAGGCATGAATGTTCCACATGTGGGGGAGGCAATCACCCCCTTTTTCATTGGTTCAAGCACACACAGGCTGGAAGTGGACAGAGAAATAGCGATGCAACTGGAAATGGGGAGGAGTCCAGTGAGCTTCACCATGATGCTACCCTGGTTAAATAAGTATCATGAGTGGGTAACGGCTTACCCGCTCCATGGTTTTTCTGGAGGACTTCATATCCCAGGCCAATCCATGGGTGCAGAGTATGCCTGTTCTAATTTGCGGACAGCATATAAATGCCCTGATATTCTCTGGGAGAAGTTGCAGGAGTCTCTTTGGGCAGGATAGCAGGCTCCTTTATATTATTTTCTCCTCGTAGTAATCTTAGGATTTATCCTTTAGGTGTTGTGCCCAAGAGAGAGCTGGGTAAGTTCTGAATGATTCATCATTTTGATATTCCAGAGGCTCATGAGTTGAAGTGATATTAAAGTCTTGTTTTTTTTTGTTAAAAAATAACAAACATGTTATACGTACCTGCTCTGTGCAGTGATTTTGCACAGAGCAGGCCAGATCCTCCTCTTCTTGTGTCCCTCTTCGGTGCTCCTGGCCCCTCCCTCCTGTTGAGTGTCCCCACAGCAAGCAGCTTGCTATGGGGGCACCCGAGCCACAGCTTCCTGTGTCCATTAGGACACGGGGCCCCACCCCCTTTCTCTCCTTATTGGCTCACTGACTTTGACAGTAGCGGGAGCCAATGGCGCCACAATTCTCTCTCAGCCAATTAGGAGGGGAGTCTCAGGCAGCTGAGTCTCCCGCGCAACATTGCTGGATCTAGAGTGGGCTCAGGTAAGTATTAGGGAGGCTGATTAATGCATAGAATCAATGTATTAAGATAAAAAAACTTCTGCCTTTATAACCACTTTAATTATGATATCTCTTCTGAGTTCTCTACTGTACATTATACATCTTTTAATTAAGCCATTCACTTGATAAGGAGTATGGAGCATGGCGCTGATGGCAAAGGTGGACATTGAGTACGCTTTCTGCCTTTTACTGGTACATCCAGACAGCTTTCACCTTTTAGGTGGTGAATTTGCTGTAGGATGTTTTTGGATCAGTGCTTATCCATGGGTTGGGCAATTTTCCTTGTCAAAAGAAGTTTATTGAGTATACAATGTTTTAAAGATACATAAAGTAAGTTTACAAGGATCTATAAAGTAAGCTCATTGTTTTACAGTAGGGTTTATATAGGTAAATATCATGAAATTTCAAATATTAAACATTGGGTTCACGTAAACCTAAATTAAAGATATATATCATTTCCTTAGTTACTTTTGTAGGTATTTAAATGATTTATACCTACTATACATATTATTACAAGTAGAGTGTATATAGGTCAAATAAATTCTGATAATGAGCTTTAATCGTAAGGTGGAGAAAAGGAAAGAGAAAGAAGAAAAAGGGTTGAAAGGTAGAGGTATGGTCCACAAGGTTGTCCCGCTCGTCAGTTTATTATTCTTTTTAGTTCTCTTTGAAGCCTTAGAATGGGTGTCTCTGCAAGTCATTTAATCTGTTACCATGGCAACAGGACAGAGTCATTGAAATTTGACAGGAACTGTTGTTTTATCCAAGGGTGCCAAAGTTTTTCAAATTTTGGAATTTGATTTTGATCGATGGCTACCATCTTAGCATGGGACATTGTATTATTCATTCTGTGAATTGTTTCTGCTAGTACCAATGTAGGAGATTTCCATGCCTTGGCCACTGTTTGTTTTGCAGCCGTTATTAGTTGGATCATAAGTTTGAATTGAGAGAGTGTTAACCATTCCGGTTTTAGATTAAGTAAAGTTAAATATGGATCTGGTTGTATTATCTTTTTAAATATTTTAGATGCAATCACGAAAACTTCCTTCCAGAAGGTTTGGATTACTGGGCACGTCCACCATATGTGTAAATATGTGCCTATTTCTGGGCATCCTCGAAAACAAAGAGCTGAGGTATTAGGTGAATATTTTGCCACCCTAGCGGGTACAAGGTGCCAGCGAGTTAGGACTTTATAATTTGTCTCCAGTGCTAAGATGTTGGGTGAAGATGACTTAGATGTGAGCCATATGTTAGACCAGTCCGTGTCTTCTAAAGTTCGTCCCAGGTCCTCCTCCCACCTCTGAACGTAAGAGGGTCTATTAAGATTTGCTACTCCATATAATTGATTATAAAGTGATGAAATTGTACCTTTAGCAAATGGATCTTTTGTACAGATTGATTCAAGGGTTGGGCAATTTTATGTGCTTCCTTTGAGCCTTTCAGTCCTTTTCTGTGTGGATTGGAGGAGGGAGTCTGGTTCACATGGGCTGGTGCACTGTCTGAACAGTTTTCAATCTGAGGGACCCAGTAGATCATATTCTTGCCTCCACCTCCTACAAACACTGTGCTCAGCTTTTGAGCTGTTTGGTGTCCCTCTTGCCCATAAAAAGTAGAAGGTCAAAAAATTTGTATAAAATGTCTTGCCATTGAAGTTGACTCGCATGTAATGCAGACTGGCAGCTGTAAAACTTACAGTATCTCACAAAAGTGAGTACACCCCTCACATTTTTGTAAATATTTTCTTCTATCTTTTCATGTGACAACACTGAAGAAATGACACTTTGCTACAATGTAAAGTAGTGAGTGTACAGCATGTATATAATTTATATATAGTGTAAATTTGCTGTCCCCTCAAAATAACTCAACACACAGCCATTAATGTCTAAACCACTGGCAACAAAAGTGAGTACACCCCTAAGTGCAAATGTCCAACTTGGGCCCAAAGTGTCAATATTTTGTGTGGTCACCATTATTGTCCAGCACTGCCTTAACCCTCTTGCGCAACCTGTGGCGTTCACCAGAGCGCCACAGGTTGCCATCGGAGTCCTCTTCCACTCCTCCATGACGACATCACGGAGCTGGTGGATGTTAAAGACCTTGCGCTCCTCCACCTTCCATTTGAGGATGCCCCACAGATGCTCAATAGGGTTTAGGTCTGGAGACATGCTTGGCTAGTCCATCACCTTTAACCTCAGCTTCTTTAGCAAGGCAGTGGTCGTCTTGGAGGTGTGTTTGGGGTCATTATCATGTTGGAATACTGCCCTGCGGCCCAGTCTCCGAAGGGAGGGGATCATGCTCTGCTTCAGTATGTCACAGTACATGTTGGAATTCATGGTTCCATCAATAAACTGTTGCCTTATGAGTTTTTTCAACTACTTCCTAATAAATGTTATTATAATTAAAGCTTTCACTCTTGGTCAAAGAACTCTCATTTAACCCACATTATATATTTGAGATATGAAATATTAAATATGAGAAACTGGTAACAGAACTGTAGCTCCCCAGTGTCGGCAGCACTCATGCAGCCCCAGATCATGACACTCCCACCACCATGCTTGACTGTAGGCAAGACACACTTGTCTTTGTACTCCTCACCTGGTTGCCACCACACACGCTTGACACCATCTGAACCAAATAGGTTTATCTTGGTCTCATCAGACCACACAAAATGGTTCCAGTAATTTATGTCCTTAGTCTGCTTGTCTTCAGCAAACTGTTTTCAGGCTTTCTTGTGCATAATCTTTAGAAGAGACTTCCTTCTGGGAGGACAGCCATGCAGACCAATTTGATCCAGTGTGCGGCGTATGGTCTGAGCACTGACAGGCTGACCCCCCACCCCTTCAACCTCTGCAGCAATGCTGGCAGCACTCATACATCTATTTCCTAAAGACAACCTCTGGATATGACGCTGAGCACATGCACTCAACTTCTTTGGTCGACCATGGCAAGGCCTGTTCTGAGTGGAACCTGTCCTGTTAAACCACTGTATGGTCTTGGCCACCATGCTGCAGCTCAGTTTCAGGGTCTTGGCAATCTTCTTATAGCCTAGGCCATCTTTATGTAGAGCAACAAAACTTTTTTTCAGGTCCTCAGAGAGTTTTTTGCCATGGGGTGCCATGTTGAACTTCCAGTGACCAGTATGAGAGAGTGAGAGCGATAACACCAAATTTAACACACCTGCTCCCCATTCACATCTGAAACTTTGTAACACTAACGAGTCACATGACACCGGGAGGGAAAATGGCTAATTGGGCCCAATTTGGACATTCTTACTTAGGAGTATACTCACTTTTGTTGCCAGCTGTTTAGACATTAATGGCTGTGTGTTGAGTTATTTTGAGGGGACAGCAAAATTACACTGTTATACAAGCTGTACACTCACTACTTTACATTGTAGCAAAGTGTCATTTCTTCAGTGTTGTCACATAAAAAGATATGATAAAATATTTACAAAAATGTGAGGGGTGTACTCACTTTTTTGAGATACTGTATATGCTTGCCTGAAGAATTGGTGATAGTGTTGCGAGCCAAAAAGGTGATTTTAAAATTTCTCCAGTCATTAAAGTATTACTAAACCTAAAAACTTTTTTTTACCTTAATGCATTGTTTGCAGTAAGGTAACAAAAAGGTTTTTAGTCTCCCTGTGCCAAGGAGGAGCCAAGATCGCCGGCGGGGACCCGAGAAGAGGAGGATTGGGACCGCTCTGAGCAATACCACTGCACAGAGCAGGTAAGTATAACATGTTTGTTATTTTAATAAAAACAAATGTTTTGCCATTATTAACACTTTAATAGTAAACGTTTTGCTTGCAGAATTATGCCTATGGGCAGAATGTTGTGCAGGTAGTTGGCCTTTTTGACTTTGACTTTTTGAGTCAACAGGACTCACCATGTTATACATATCACTAGGGAAGCTCGGGACAACCTCTGTTCCTTGCTACATGCAATGGTAGGCCTGTGTGGCAGTCTTCAGACCAGTAAACCTCTGATCTGCAACCTTTCACAGATTCATCTAGGGGCGTGGGTTTTGGACATATTTTCAATAACAGTGGTGCCAAGGTCACTGGCTTGTGGAGTGGGCAGCAAGAATTTTGCATTTCAGGAATTCCTTCCTGTGTGGTAGCTGTTGTAATCTGGGAGCCCCTGTTGGCTAACAAATGTGTGCTTTTTCATTCTGACAACATGGCTGTAGTTTCAGTTGTGAGTAGGCTCATGTCACACTCTCCCCCAGTAGTGAGTATATTTCTTATTTTGTGTTACATTGTTTACATAACAATATTCTGTTTCAGGCTGTGCATATGGCTAGATTTCAAAATGGAATTGCAGATACTCTGTCATGGTTTCAGCTGGGGCATTTTCAGGAGCTGGCTCCAGAGACTGAGTTAACATCACCTCAGGTTCCAGAGTTTCTATGGAGGACTGCCTCAAAAAATTGGCAGGCTGGGTAAAGTCACAGAGGGAAAGGTTGTCATAAAGCTGTTGGGATAGTGATTTGATTTAAGAATCAGGATTGAGGTCCACATTTAGTCCATTATGTTTTGTGTCAAATAGAATTATCAATTCTTTGTTCAAAAGTTTTCATTTCCTGAGTAGTTTTGAAGTTTCCTTTAAGAACGAAAACATTCACGTCCTCTATAGCGTGGTCTGGTTGTGAAAAACGATGTCCCATAGGTGTGCAGAAATCATTTTCCTTATGCTCTTTAATGGTGTGCCTGTGTAAATTCATCCTTGTTTGTAATTTCTGTCCTGTTGTGCCAACATAAGATCCTTTGTTGCATTTTTTGCATTGGATAAGGTACACAACAATATTGAAAATACAGCTGTATGATCCTGTGTGTCACATAACTTGTAGGAGCCTGAATTGAGCCTGAATTGACAAAGTCGGCCTCTCTTGTATCTCCAGCCCAGGCCCCACTGAGAGTGGAACAGGTGGTGCCAGGGGGGGAGAAGGAACACAAGCAGGGCCGGACTGGCCAACCGGGATACCGGGATATCCCCCGGTGGGCCGGTGGTCTGGCTACCCCTGCTGCGGCCGCCGGCCGCTGTGAGGGCAGCGGCGCCTGAAAGAAAAATGGCTGCGGGGGCCGGGCCGACGTGCAACTGCGCAGGCGCCAGCGCTGTTCCGAGGTTGGCCGTGCTCGGGAAAACCCGTACACGCTCGGCAATTTTCGGAAGTGCGGGCGCATGCGCAGTGACACGATGGCGCCGAGCGGCGCCATTTTCAAAAGTAAAGCGGCTGCAGCGCTCAGTGTCTGGCGGCCTGTGCCTCTTCCTGCGTCCCCCCACAGCCTCTGACCTCCTGCCCGCCCCCCCCTGCAGCCTCCGATCACCTGTCCCCCCCTGCAGCCTCTGACCACCTGTCCCCCCCCTGCAGCCTCTGACCACCTGTCCCCCCCCTGCAGCCTCTGACCACCTGCCCCCCCCTGCAGCCTCTGACCACCTGTCCCCCCCCCTGCAGCCTCTGACCACCTGCCCCCCCCTGCAGCCTCTGACCACCTGTCCCCCCCCTGCAGCCTCTGACCACCTGTCCCCCCCCTGCAGCCTCTGACCACCTGTCCCCCCCCCCCCTGCAGCCTCTGACCACCTGTCCCCCCCCCTGCAGCCTCTGACCACCTGTCCCCCCCCCTGCAGCCTCTGACCTCCTGCCCGCCCCCCCCTGCAGCCTCCGATCACCTGTCCCCCCCCTGCAGCCTCTGACCACCTGTCCCCCCCCTGCAGCCTCTGACCACCTGCCCCCCCCTGCAGCCTCTGACCACCTGTCCCCCCCCTGCAGCCTCTGACCACCTGCCCCCCCCTGCAGCCTCTGACCACCTGTCCCCCCCCTGCAGCCTCTGACCACCTGCCCCCCCCCCTGCAGCCTCTGACCACCTGTCCCCCCCCTGCAGCCTCTGACCACCTGTCCCCCCCCCCCTGCAGCCTCTGACCACCTGTCCCCCCCCTGCAGCCTCTGACCACCTGTCCCCCCCCCTGCAGCCTCTGACCTCCTGCCCGCCCCCCCCTGCAGCCTCCGATCACCTGTCCCCCCCCTGCAGCCTCTGACCACCTGTCCCCCTCCTGCAGCCTCTGACCACCTGTCCCCCCCCCTGCAGCCTCTGACCACATGTCCCCCCCCTGCAGCCTCTGACCACCTGTCCCCCCCCCTGCAGCCTCTGACCACCTGTCCCCCCCCTGCAGCCTCTGACCACCTGTCCCCCCCCCCCTGCAGCCTCTGACCACCTGTCCCCCCCCCCTGCAGCCTCTGACCACCTGTCCCCCCCCCTGCAGCCTCTGACCACCTGTCCCCCCCCCTGCAGCCTCTGACCACCTGTCCCCCCCCCCTGCAGCCTCTGACCTCATTGTCCCCCCCAGCCTCTGACCTCCTGTCCCCCCCGCAAGCCTCTGACCTCCTGCCCCCCCCCTGCAGCCTCTGACCACCTGTCCCCCCCGCAAGCCTCTGACCTCCTGTCTCCCCCCTGCAGCCTCTGACCTCCTACCCCCCCCTGCAGCCTCTGACCTCCTACCCCCCCCCCTGCAGCCTCTGACCTCCTGCCCCCCCCTGCAGCCTCTGACCTCCTGTCTCCCCCCTGCAGCCTCTGACCTCCTACCCCCCCTGCAACCTCTGACCTCCTGCCCCCCCCTGCAGCCTCTGACCACCTGTCCCCCCCTGCAGCCTCTGACCTCCTGTCTCCCCCCTTAAGCCTCTGACCTCCTGCCCCCCCCTGCAGCCTCTGACCTCCTGCCCCCCCCTGCAGCCTCTGACCTCCTACCCCCCCCTGCAGCCTCTGACCACCTGTCCCCCCCTGCAGCCTCTGACCTCCTGTCTCCCCCCTGCAGCCTCTGATCTCCTGCCCCCCCCCTGCAGCCTCTGACCACCTGTCCCTCCCTGCAGCCTCTGACCACCTGTCCCCCCCTGCAGCCTCTGACCTCTTCTCATCCCCTCCTCAGCCTCTGACCTCTTCTCGTCCCCTCCTCAGCCTCTGACCACTTCTCGTCCCCTCCTCAGCCTCTGACCTCTTCTCGTCCCCTCCGCAGCCTCTGACCTCCCCTGCACCATCCGCAGCCTCTGACCTCCCCTGCATCATCCGCAGTCTCTGACCTCCTGTCCCCCCTGCAGCCTCTGACCTCCTGTCCCCCCTGCAGCCTCTGGCCTCCTGTCCCCCCTGCAGCCTCTGGCCTCCTGTCCCCCCTGCAGCCTCTGACCTCCTGTCCCCCCTGCAGCCTCTGACCTCCTGTCCCCCCTGCAGCCTCTGACCTCCTGTCCCCCCTGCAGCCTCTGACCTCCTGTCCCCCCTGCAGCCTCTGACCACCTGTCCCCCCTGCAGCCTCTGACCACCTGTCCCCCCTGCAGCCTCTGACCACCTGTCCCCCCTGCAGCCTCTGACCACCTGTCCCCCCCCTGCAGCCTCTGACCACATGTCCCCCCCCTGCAGCCTCTGACCACCTGTCCCCCCCCCTGCAGCCTCTGACCACCTGTCCCCCCCCTGCAGCCTCTGACCACCTGTCCCCCCCCCCCTGCAGCCTCTGACCACCTGTCCCCCCCCCCTGCAGCCTCTGACCACCTGTCCCCCCCCCTGCAGCCTCTGACCACCTGTCCCCCCCCTGCAGCCTCTGACCACCTGTCCCCCCCCCCTGCAGCCTCTGACCTCATTGTCCCCCCCAGCCTCTGACCTCCTGTCCCCCCCGCAAGCCTCTGACCTCCTGCCCCCCCCTGCAGCCTCTGACCACCTGTCCCCCCCGCAAGCCTCTGACCTCCTGTCTCCCCCCTGCAGCCTCTGACCTCTTCTCATCCCCTCCTCAGCCTCTGACCTCTTCTCGTCCCCTCCTCAGCCTCTGACCACTTCTCGTCCCCTCCTCAGCCTCTGACCTCTTCTCGTCCCCTCCGCAGCCTCTGACCTCCCCTGCACCATCCGCAGCCTCTGACCTCCCCTGCATCATCCGCAGTCTCTGACCTCCTGTCCCCCCTGCAGCCTCTGACCTCCTGTCCCCCCTGCAGCCTCTGGCCTCCTGTCCCCCCTGCAGCCTCTGGCCTCCTGTCCCCCCTGCAGCCTCTGACCTCCTGTCCCCCCTGCAGCCTCTGACCTCCTGTCCCCCCTGCAGCCTCTGACCTCCTGTCCCCCCTGCAGCCTCTGACCTCCTGTCCCCCCTGCAGCCTCTGACCACCTGTCCCCCCTGCAGCCTCTGACCACCTGTCCCCCCTGCAGCCTCTGACCACCTGTCCCCCCCCCTGCAGCCTCTGACCACATGTCCCCCCCCTGCAGCCTCTGACCACCTGTCCCCCCCCCTGCAGCCTCTGACCACCTGTCCCCCCCCTGCAGCCTCTGACCACCTGTCCCCCCCCCCTGCAGCCTCTGACCACCTGTCCCCCCCCCTGCAGCCTCTGACCACCTGTCCCCCCCCCTGCAGCCTCTGACCACCTGTCCCCCCCCCTGCAGCCTCTGACCACCTGTCCCCCCCCCCTGCAGCCTCTGACCTCATTGTCCCCCCCAGCCTCTGACCTCCTGTCCCCCCCGCAAGCCTCTGACCTCCTGCCCCCCCCCTGCAGCCTCTGACCACCTGTCCCCCCCGCAAGCCTCTGACCTCCTGTCTCCCCCCTGCAGCCTCTGACCTCCTACCCCCCCCTGCAGCCTCTGACCTCCTACCCCCCCCCCTGCAGCCTCTCTGACCTCCTGCCCCCCCCTGCAGCCTCTGACCTCCTGTCTCCCCCCTGCAGCCTCTGACCTCCTACCCCCCCTGCAACCTCTGACCTCCTGCCCCCCCCTGCAGCCTCTGACCACCTGTCCCCCCCTGCAGCCTCTGACCTCCTGTCTCCCCCCTTAAGCCTCTGACCTCCTGCCCCCCCTGCAGCCTCTGACCTCCTGCCCCCCCCTGCAGCCTCTGACCTCCTACCCCCCCCTGCAGCCTCTGACCACCTGTCCCCCCCTGCAGCCTCTGACCTCCTGTCTCCCCCCTGCAGCCTCTGATCTCCTGCCCCCCCCCTGCAGCCTCTGACCACCTGTCCCTCCCTGCAGCCTCTGACCACCTGTCCCCCCCTGCAGCCTCTGACCTCTTCTCATCCCCTCCTCAGCCTCTGACCTCTTCTCGTCCCCTCCTCAGCCTCTGACCACTTCTCGTCCCCTCCTCAGCCTCTGACCTCTTCTCGTCCCCTCCGCAGCCTCTGACCTCCCCTGCACCATCCGCAGCCTCTGACCTCCCCTGCATCATCCGCAGTCTCTGACCTCCTGTCCCCCCTGCAGCCTCTGACCTCCTGTCCCCCCTGCAGCCTCTGGCCTCCTGTCCCCCCTGCAGCCTCTGGCCTCCTGTCCCCCCTGCAGCCTCTGACCTCCTGTCCCCCCTGCAGCCTCTGACCTCCTGTCCCCCCTGCAGCCTCTGACCTCCTGTCCCCCCTGCAGCCTCTGACCTCCTGTCCCCCCTGCAGCCTCTGACCACCTGTCCCCCCTGCAGCCTCTGACCACCTGTCCCCCCTGCAGCCTCTGACCACCTGTCCCCCCTGCAGCCTCTGACCACCTGTCCCCCCTGCAGCCTCTGACCACCTGTCCCCCCTGCAGCCTCTGACCTCCTGTTCGCACCCCCCTGCAGCCTCTGACCTCCTGTCATCCCCTCCTCAGCCTCTGACCTCTTCTCGTCCCCTCCTCAGCCTCTGACCTCTTCTCGTCCCCTCCTCAGCCTCTGACCTCTTCTCGTCCCCTCCTCAGCCTCTGACCTCGTGTCGTCCCCTCCTCAGCCTCTGACCTCGTGTCGTCCCCTCCTCAGCCTCTGACCTCTTCTCGTCCCCTCCTCAGCCTCTGACCTCGTGTCGTCCCCTCCTCAGCCTCTGACCTCGTGTTGTCCCCTCCTCAGCCTCTGACCTCGTGTCGTCCCCTCCTCAGCCTCTGACCTCGTGTCGTCCCCTCCTCAGCCTCTGACCTCGTGTTGTCCCCTCCTCAGCCTCTGACCTCGTGTCGTCCCCTCCTCAGCCTCTGACCTCGTGTCGTCCCCTCCTCAGCCTCTGACCTCGTGTCGTCCCCTCCTCAGCCTCTGACCTCTTCTGTGGTCCCCTCCTCAGCCTCTGACCTCTTCTGTGGTCCCCTCCTCAGCCTCTGACCTCTTCTGTGGTCCCCTCCTCAGCCTCTGACCTCCTGTCGTCCCCTCCTCAGCCTCTGACCTCCTGTCGTCCCCTCCTCAGCCTCTGACCTCCTGTCGTCCCCTCCTCAGCCTCTGACCTCCTGTCGTCCCCTCCTCAGCCTCTGACCTCTTCTGTGGTCCCCTCCTCAGCCTCTGACCTCTTCTGTGGTCCCCTCCGCAGCCTCTGACCACCCCTGCATCATCCGCAGCCTCTGACCACCCCTGCATCATCCGCAGCCTCTGACCACCCCTGCATCATCCGCAGCCTCTGACCTCCCCTGCATCATCCGCAGCCTCTGACCTCCCCTGCATCATCTGCAGTCTCTGACCTCCCCTGCATCATCCGCAGCCTCTGACCTCCCATGTACCATGCGCAGCCTCTGACCTCTCCTGTACCATGCGCAGCCTCTGACCTCTCCTGTACCATGCGCAGCCTCTGACCTCTCCTGTACCATGCGCAGCCTCTGACCTCTCCTGTACCATGCGCAGCCTCTGACCTCTCCTGTACCATGCGCAGCCTCTGACCTCTCCTGTACCATGCGCAGCCTCTGACCTCTCCTGTACCATGCGCAGCCTCTGACCTCTCCTGTACCATGCGCAGCCTCTGACCTCTCCTGTACCATGCGCAGCCTCTGACCTCTCCTGTACCATCCGCAGCCTCTGACCATCTCCTGTCTTATATCACGTCTGCAGTCTGGAGCGGAGTCAACAGTGGGAGTGCCTCAGGGATGGGGGTCATGGGAGAAGTCAGACATGTATGGACTGTGGAGAGGAAACTATGGGATAAAACCAGAGCCACCGAGCTGGAGCCGGCTGACTGAGCCCTGTACGGTGCACCTGAGAGGAGGTCAGTGACAGCGCCGCCAGGCCTACCTGAGAGGGGGGGGTCAATACAATATTGTAAGGGGGCACTGATATAAAGGTTTCCCCCTATATCAGTAAACCCCCGTACCTTAGTGTTTTCTTTCTGCGGAAGGTGGTCTCTGGTCACCAGAGTCCTCCCCACATTCCCAGAGTTCCCCTTTACATCATAGTCTGCAGGATTCCACCTTACAGTGCAAGGGGTGACTCTGATGTAAAGGGCAATGCTGCAGACCCTGATGTAAGTGAGAACTCTGATGTAAAGGGGAAAGCAATGGACTCTGATATAAGTGGGGTCTCTGGTCACCAGTGCCCCCTTTTATATCAGAGTTCCTGCTTAGATCATGATCTGCAATGTTCCCCTTTATGTCAGAGTTCCCTTGCACTGTAAAGGGGAATCCTCCTGATGTATGGGGGGAACTCTGTGCTGGGTTATATTAATCTGACCTTCATGTAAGAGGAGAAATATGGTTTTTGACTTTTGTTTAACTTAACACATTGCTAATAGCAGTTTATAGCTTAAATATTGATATTTGCACTGAAACCTGCCATTTACGGCACCTTTTTTTTGCAGTATCAGTAAAAAATGTGCCAGTAAATGCCATGATTTTTTTGCCAGGAAAAAAATAAAAAATTGCTGCTGTTTGTAAATTCCATGTCTCTCTTATCTATAGATAATACACTCTTCAAATGTGCTTTAAAATGCATGGTTTTCCCTTTTGTGAACAAAAAAAATAACGACGTTATGCAGTTGGGCTGGTATAAAAATGCTATGGGGCTGGTATGAAATTATTTCCAGGGCTGGTTTTTATTCCCAGTCCGGCCCTGAACACAAGTGTCTGCAGGTGTTAAATGCAGAAATTGCAGCTGTAGTCATAGACTCGGTGGATCAAGCAGGGCATCAGGTCAGGAATCAAGGCAATGCAGTCTAGATCAGCCGAGGTTAATGCGGCACTCCGCCGGGATCCCAGGTTGGATCAGTTGTATCTTGCAGGAAACTAGAGTGAGAAAACATCTGGGTATAGAACACTTTAAAAAAGGACTCTACGTATATATAACTGATATGGGATGGAGTCTCTTAAGCATAACTCCGAGTGAGGCCCCCTTGACTTGTACACTCTAAAATATAGTCCTGTGATTGTTCGGCTTAACACACTGCCTCACCTCTGCGGTGTGGGTTTGTGAATTGTGGTTTGTGGGGGTTGGTATGCAATACAATACAGTACATATTCACTAAAACTAGAGCATGCAAAATCTGGTGCAACTCTGCATAGAGACCAATCAGCATCCAGGTTTTATTGCCAAAGCTTAATTAAACAAGCTGAAATTAGAAAACTGATTGGCTACCATACACAGCTGCACCAGATTCTGAGTGCACCAGTTTCAGTAAATCTACCCCAGTGTGTTATTGAATAGGAAATAGAAATATGATGTTGATAGCTTTAACTTTTTGTTTTAAGGTCCAATACTGAAATATTACTTGTACACAAATATCATTTTTGAGCAAAAACTACCTATTACAAGTTTCTTTTGGGGTGGAATGAATCATATTGGGTTGCAGCTGATATACAGTATGTAAGCAAAACAATTATGAAAAAGTAAAATAAATGAATAAAAATCCAATTTATGTGATGCTAGAATATGGTGTCACCTGGAGTCATAAAGTTCTGTGATTCCATGTGATTAATTCCGAGCTCATTATTTAAAATAATTGCATATTTATTATGTTGACCTTCAAGCCACTGCAATACGGCCTCTCCCGGTTGAACATTAACTTTTATTTTTTCCTTTGGTACATGTCTCCTAGGTCAGTGGAAACTGAGCCTTGAGATGCACTTTTTCTTTGTTTTTTGTTTTTTTGCATAAACGTTTTATTGAAATTTCATGGGGATACAGAAGAGAAAAAGATGGGATATAGGTATATACATGGTTTACAAAGTCACAATCGCATGTAATACCAATAGAGCTGCAACTGGGAGAGCCCAGGGAGCGAGCAAGACCCATGAAGGAGACCAAAACAATAAAAACCCAGAAAATAAAAAAGACATAAAGTTAGCACGAAAAGATAACATAAGTTTTATAAACTTATAAACGTAAGCAAACCATTTCTAAGCCGTAATAGCCTGTCTCTCCATATGATGTGTCAAGTCGTGTACCACCCTCATGGGGCTTGGTCAGTCAATCTGAGCGGACAAAAAGAGGAAAAAAAAAGGGGGTGTGGGATGGGAGGGTAAATGGTGTAAACTAACGCTAGTACAGGAGCTGGTAGAGGAGAGGGGGTGAGGACATCACCAGCACTTTTTCTATGTTATACTAACTGTATTATTATATCCTAATGATGAGAAATCACTTGTGCCCTGTAAGTGTTTTTAAACCTTATGGCTTTATGATTAATAAATTATGCTGCATTATCATCACTTTTTCTGCCTCATATGTTCATCAAGAATACACAAACTATTACTTGTAGAGTATGGAGACCAGACTGGACATAAATATAAAAAACATGTTCTTCATAGACCAGTTTATTTAATTAACTGCTTCCAGACTGCCCCATAACAGATATACTGCTACAGGCCCTCCTGCGCAGAATCACGTATATATAGGGAAAAAATCCATCATTTCTCTTAGTAAAAGCACCTAACGCAGTACACATAAATACTTGCTAGGCACACAGTTAACCCTTTGATCGCCCTAGATGTTTAACCCCTTCCCAGCCAGTGTCATGTATTTTTAGCACTGATCACTTAATTAATGTGATTGGTTCCCACAAAGTGTCAAAAGTGTCAGTTCGTATCCAATTGTCCGCCACCATATCACAGTCCCGCAGTTGCTGATCGCCGCCATTACTAGTATAGTAAAAAAATATATAAACAAAAATCACAGTATTTATACAATATAGTTTGTAGACGCTATAACTTTTGTGCAAACAAATCAATATATGCCTATTGCCATTTTTTTCTACACATAATATGTAGCAGAATACATATTGGCCTAAATCTATGAAGAAATTTGATTTTCATTTTTTTTATTGGATATGTTTTATAGCAGAAAGTAAACATTTTTTTTTTTTTCAAAATGGTCAGTCTTTTTTTTTTTTCATAGCGCAAGAAAAAAAAAAATTGCAGTGGTCATCAAATACCACCAAAAGAAAGCTCTATTTGTAAAATAAAACGACATTTTATTCGGGTACAGCGAATCATGAGTCATGCAGGGGATTAAATCTTCCAGAGGTCAAGTGGTTAATTGGTCATTGACATTTTGTAAGTTCAATCCAATTAGGGAGATCTGGTGATGGTGGAACAGAGGTGTTTTATTTTGAAAAGAGGAATTGTTGATTCAAATTGATGCACTTTGTTAAAAACTTGATATCTGGACAAAATTGCTGTATTGGACTTTTGGATACTGAAATTGCACTTTTTTGTACTATTTTTGCACTTTATGATTATTATTTTGCATATTTTTTTGCACAGATTTATATAATATGATCTAATGGACAGATTAGATGGTTTGACTTATTGTAATACATTATGGTTGCAATGGTAAATTCCTGCATTATTTTGCCAGGTCCACGAATCTTGAACATGTGGACTTTGCTGTAAACCTATGGTACTGGCAAACCTGAACTTCCCTTCCTTGGACCTGAAGACGGAGGGGTTGATTTACTAAAGGCAAATAGACTGTGCACTTTGCATAGTGCATTTGCACCGAGCAAGTGCAGTTTCTCCAGAGCTCAGTAAATGAGCAGAAGCTCTGGTGACTTCCATCATCCAATCATGTGCATGCAAAAATGCTGTGTTTTTTTTTAACTTTCCTTGCATGTGGTTGGCTATTTTTTGCAGTGAAGCTTTACCTCATTTACTAAGCACTGGAGTAACTGCACTTGCAGAGTGCAACTGCACTATGCAAAGTCTATCTGCCTTTAGTAAATCAACCCCAAAGACTCCAGGATTGTTATTTGACAAACATTAACTGTAATGTTGAATAAATACTGCTTTGTCATAAGAAACTGACTCCCTCTGACTGCTGGGAAAATATATACAGAAATTAAAAGTAGTGTAAAGCCTTCCGGACCAGAATCACTTAAATAACAATGGAACAAAGTACATCAGACATGATTTTTTTTATAGTATTTATATACAGTAGCAACCGTATATTACATAATGCTTAAACGTGTCTACACATCTACCCTCATCATTTTGTAAATTAGGTTTACTAGTCTTTTAATGTTTCATTTTTCATTTTTCATTCTGCAGGTAGTTAAAGCCAGTGATATGTTAAGAAAGTGCTAAATAATAAGATATATATATTGATGGATGTACAGTATGAACACTGCATTATACAGCCTTTCAGTTCAAATAAGCTAAAGTAAATCATAATTCAAATAAGTATTTAATTTTATGTGACTGTGAGCTGATCCTTTTGTCATTTCTCATAAATGAGGTTTTCATTTTACAATATGTCCTCCGAGTCTTCAGTTTGACCTTGACATCTGTTTCATTTGGCAGAACTGCCTGTAACTGTGTAGGTAATAATATTAGTCCCAGTTATTCAAGCAAAAGGGGTGACAGATTTGAATAAAAACATTCATTGAAACCAGTTTCATTTTATTTTTATTGTTCATGGAAATGACATATCACATTACCATAGGACAAAAATATGCATTATTCATGTTTACACAGAATACAGCAATTTAACTCTACTCACACACAGTCAACAGAACAGATTCCTCGTAGCCTGATATAGTGAAGTGACTTGCTGTATGGGAGGTAGGGATGTGTGAGATGGGCAAGCTTCAGCACTACCAGGAAGTACAGAAACAAATAAGTACTCAAATAAAATGGAGGAAGCTGTAAAAGTTGATGCAGGTATGTGAAAGCACCTCCAGTGACCTGTGTTTTATATCAGTCTGCAACCTTTTTTTTTTAGATTATCCACTTTCCACCCAGGCTACTGTCAAATGACGGCTGGGCAGGACATTCGTCGTTCCAGGTGGACGTCATATGACCTCCTCCTGGAGCACACCTCACACGTGCCCCACAGGCAGCTCTGTGGCGTGATCTGTCACCAGCTGTGTCCACCAGATATAGCCGATGACTGATCAGTGTACCGGTTCACTGTCAGTACCGTGTGATCGCTGTTACCAATCACAGCAGATCACATGACAATTGTAAACAATGGATGGCTTCCCTTCATGCTAGTCATTGTGTACAATTGTGTTGCTAGCTGTGAATGGTCACAGTGATCAAATGGTACAGACAGGGTCAATCACAGCCCATCTGTGCCATGTGATTAGATGTTGCCAATCACAGCTGATCACAACAATACAATGAATCAGTTTCATTCAGTAAAAATGGTTGCTAACACCAGCGAAATTCACTGGTATAAGCAATCATAATGTGTAAAAAAAAAAAAAAAGTCGTACAGTGTTATGGTTACACTTTATTGCTCTGGTCACAGTGTGTGATCATAACAAAAAGAAAAAAATGTATTAATAAAATGTTTTTGTTTGTTTTTTTACATGTCAGCATGACACTGTACTGGTGACAGTATGTAAAAATTGTGAAAAAAATGTTTTAGTTTTTTTATTTTCCAAAAATTTGTGACAAAAAATTACAACTTCAAAAAAGTCATCATGGAATATTTGTACTGTCTTGGTATTCTTGGGAAATGAGGATTGATCAATTTTTAAATATATACTGTATAGTTTGTGGACTCTTTAACTTTCCTACAGACTAAATAGACTAAATAGTAAACACTTGGGTTATTATCATCAAAAAATGTAGCAGAATACAGTTTGGACTTAATTTATGAAGATAGATTGTCTATTTGCAAAAAAAAAAAGATAAAGAAAAAAGTTTTTGTTTATTTAGCAAAAAATAAAAAACCCAGTGGTGATTAACCTCCCTGGCCGTATGATTATATCTGATTTTTCAATGTCAAAGCGGTACATTATTTTGCATGGAAATTTGGTATTTTTTATTGTAGGCCTGTAGTTCTTATGCCCCATAGACAGGATTGGAAATTCCGCCAGCAAAAGTCTGATGTGAGCTTATGGTCGGAAATTCCGACCGTGTGTATGCTCCATCAGACTTTTGCTGGTGGCATTCCCGCCAGCAAATGATTGAGAGCAGGTTCTCTATTTTTCGGTCTAAAAAAGTTCCGATCGGAAATTCTGATCGTCTGTACCAATTCCGACTCGCAAAATTTCTACGCATGCTTGGAAACAATTTGACACATGCTCGGAAGCATTGAACTTCATTTTCTCGGCTCGTCCTAGTGTTGTACGTCACCGCGTTCTTGATGGTCAAAAGTTCAGAGAACTTTTGTGTGACCGTGTGTATGCAAGCCAAGCTTGAGCAGAATTTTGCTCGTGTGTACGGGGTTATAAGGAATAACTTACTTAAATCTGTCCAAACAAGAGTCTAGTAGAATCTGGGGTATGATAAAGTTTGAAACACAAAATCGTAAATTATAATATAATAAATAATTGCAAATAATTATAAAAAACAATAATAAATTGTATTCAATAATGTAATCCAATCAAAAGCATTGAAATTTGTCCAAACAAGGGTGCAATCTTACTAGTCACCATAATACTAGACACTGCATATTGGTTTAGTAAACATCCCGGGTATGAAAAATTTTGAACATGGGACTGCACAAAGTCTGACATCACAATCAGGACAATGGAAAGCATCCCTCTACATCAAAAGCGGTTTTAGACCAGCTAGAAAACAGCGATAGTGGATTAGAATCACTTGCAGAATTGAGCGACAGTGATTTGTGGGGAAATTCATCATCAGACACTGAAAGTGATGACAGCGACAATTCTGACCTTGTCCTTTATTAATAATGAAGAATGTCCCCCCATCATAGCTCCCGTGTGTTTTCTTTCTCCAGTAGTGCCACCAATGCCTTCTTCCTCTGCTGTCTTCTTCCTCCGGTGGTTTCTTCTTCCTCCACTGTCTTCTCTCTCCGAGGATGTCTTCTTCCTCCACCATCGCTGACCCACTAAAAATAAAAAAAAACGTACCTCCTCCGATGCTGGCTCCCTCTTTTGTGTCAGCTCCACTGTCTGGCAGTTCTTACATGGCCATGAGGCATGTCCATCTGGTGATGTCACCCGGAGAACCCGCCGCTTGCACCGGCTGCAAAACGCATAGATGTGAACGTTTATAATAGGAAACCATGTTGTTGTGCGTTCTGCAAACTGCACTAAAAAATGCATAGGAAGCAAAGTTTTCATTCATCTGGAGTATCTGGAGGCATTACTCTACTTCAGACAAATTGAAGAACAGACTCTCATCAGTAAGTACATCTTGAGAGATTGAGGCTCCCCTAACCCCTTTTCACCTATATGTAACTGACCTGCCCGCAAGGGTATGAGGCTTGACTCCCCCCCCACCTTGTGTCTTTTTTCTTCCAACATTTACTCCCCTCCTTGGGGTTCCCCCTCTTTACCATCTTTTTTCTTCTTTTTTCTTCTTCCCTATCCCTACTTTTTTGATAGCCATTTTATGTGTTAATAAATACTCTTGGCTACCGGTATATATATTATAGATAGCCAAGACACTTGAAAGTGCTCCTAACTCAGGTTCTGATGCTGCATATAGATACATCTGCCCCCTCGGTTTTTGGATGCAGCAGGGTCCCATTGGGGCATCCAAGCCGGAGGTGTGTGCAGCCACACAAATGTCAGTATTATGTTGGACTCATCTTGTCATGGACACCCTTTCCAGTCATCTTTATGTATGTAATGGAATGCACTATGTTGATGTTCACACATTTCATTTTTATTAGATCGGTACACCCTCTGTTTGGGGTCTAATCTAGTTCTTGTTCTTTTATGTTAAAAACGTGCTAAAACAATAAAAACTTATTGAACGTAAAAATTGCATAGGTGTGAATGTAGGGTTTTTTCAGGGGTTGGGCTTGGTCCCTTTAGTTCCAGTGAAGGGAATTCCTAAGGCGTCTGCATAATAAGGCATTTTGGACAATTTCATGCTCCCAACTTTGTGGGAATAGTTTGGGGATAGCCCCTTCCTGTTCCAACGTGACTGCGCACCAGTGCACAATCAAGGTCCATAAAGACATGGACTTAGCAAGGGTGGTGGAAAATTAACTTCAAGTGCAAAGGTTCACATTATAATAGTAACTAAAATATATAAAATGAAGTGTAACAATCTAAAAAATAAAAAGTCCAAAGTGCTATAATGGTGTGAACCTCCCAACTAAAATGTTGTTGCTATTGAAGTTAATTTGTTTTGCAATTATGACACTATTATTTTGACACTTGATCATGGCCAAAAAGGCAGAGAAGCGATTTTTCAGTGTATTATATGTGATTTTACATATCACAGAGACCGGTATTGTAGTAATATTGAAGTTTATTGAGATTTCCATACATTAGAGGGTTCCATCATTTTTGTTACGTTATTGATTAGTAAGTTACCACTACACTTTTTTTTTTTTTTGTGGTGTGGGAACACGTAACAGTGCTTAGTGGCAGGCCTTTTGCTGACACTTTTTTATTTTACCTCTAGTAGTTTATTGTAAATTGTAGTGTGGTGATTACCTATTATACTAAAGATCGGCATTTGTGGCATTAATAAACAGACAGATTTCAGTTGTGCTTCACCAGGCCGGCCCCCCGTGGACAATGTGCCTGGCTGCTGAGCTCATCTCCCCATCCCTGCACTCAGTGCACTGATGGGCACTGATTGGAAGCACCCATGGGCACTGATAGGCAGTACAGATAGCCAGCACTGATTGGCAGCACTGATGAGCACTGATTGGCACTGATAGGTGACACTGATTGGCAGCACTCATGGGCACTGATAGCCAGCATTGATTGGCACTGATAGATGACACTGATTGGCAGCACTCATTGGCACTGATAGGCAGCACTGATTGGCAGCACTGATGGCCGCTTATAGGCGGTACTGGTTGGCAGCACTGATTGGCACCAATGGGCACTGATAGGCACTGTTTAGTGGCACTGACAGGTGGCAATGATTGGCACTGAATGGCAGCACTGATGGGCAGCACTGATGGGCACTGATGGGCAGCACTGATTGGCACTGATAGGTGACACTGATGGGCACTTATAGGCAGCGCTGATGGGCACTAATAGGTAGCACTGATTGGAAGCACTGATTGGCACTGATAGGCAGCACGGATGGGCACTGATTGGCACTGATAGGTGGCATTGATTGGCACTGACAGGTAGCACTTATTGGCACAGACAGGTGGCACTGATGGGCACTGATTGGCACTGACAGGTGGTGCTGACAGGTGGCACTGATGGGCACTGCAGGTGGCACTGACAGGCGGCACTGATGGGCACTGCAGGTGGCACTGACAGGCGGCACTGATGGGCACTTATGTGCACTGACAGGTGGCACTTATGGGCACTTATTGGCACTGACAGGTGGCACTGATTGCCACTGACAGGTGGCACTAATTGGCACTGATAGCTGGCATTAGTTGGCACTGATGTGCACTGACAGGTGACACTGATTGGCATTTATAGGTGTCACTGATTGGCACTGATCTAGGAGAGGTGGAGTTTCACATTGAGCAGTCAGCGAGGCATGTAAGAGCCACTCAGTGCATGAAACTATCATGTAATGTCACTGCCTACAGAGACTCAGACCAGCTGTCAAAACTCGGTGCTGATGTCGGTGTGGGCAGGATCAAACACCTAGCCTATCAAACACAAGCCAGTGGGATAGGGGCTGGGCAGGTCGCTCCATGTATGTGGCTCCACCCCCTTTCTATCAGCTATCAAACATCAGGCAATGGAATAGGTCGCTCTGTGCGCACGGAGCAGCTCTTACATGCCTTGCTGACTGCTCAATGTGAAACTATCTCACAGGCAGTGCGCTATACAGTCTCTTGCAGCATTTTACAGCAGATCTTGGGACACACATTAGGGTGTGCCCAGGCACACCCGGCACACCCGTACGCACGCCTATGTTTTAACCGTAACATTCCTCACTTTCTCAACTTCATTGTGAAATATAATTTGCATTTAAAATATTGCTCTTCCACAATTAGCTTAAAGTACAACAGTATTACTGTGACCAATATGCATGCATTTAAATATCTATATGTTTTCAACAAGCAGTAAATCTTTAAAATGAACCCTCCTTAAGCACTGTAGCTGCAGGTACTATTAATCAATTCATATTCAAGGACAACAAGTGATTCAGTGAAATTGTTCAAGTCAATTCTTATCTCTTTACCACCTTCATGTGCTCCTACTCAGTGTTTAAATTAGTGTTTAGATGGCTGGCACACTGCAAACTAACTGCTGGAACTGAGGAACATAATTAGCTGAGCTACTGAAATTAAAGTGTTTCTGCTGTAAATTTTAAACTAAGCCAGTGTTCAGGTTCATTGCTGCTTCCTGTATTCTGACTCCAGTTGCTGACCTAGCTAGTCTTGACTACTCTTTGAACTCTCCCTGTACTGACCTTGACTTGCCTTCTGCCTGCTCCATTTTCTACTACTCCACTGATCAGCTTCATGTACCTTGACCACACTTTTACCTGTGCCCCTGTACCTGATCTGTCTTTCCAGTGTATGATCCGACCTATCTGACTCTGCTATTCCTCCTGCTGTTGCCAGAATCTACCTGCCAACTGACTGTGCCTGCTTACCCACTGTCTGCTACCAGTATACGTCTGGCCTGCTTGCTATTGCGAGTACCAGCCAGCTTCAGTCTACAACTTACCAGCTGCCATCCAGCCTGCCTGCTTCACTGAAGACCTCTGGAGACTACCCCTGCCTGGAGTAGACTTATAGGCTCTCATGCTACTCTGCTCTCCTGCACCTTCTATTCACATTATCAGGGGCCCCAGGTCAGAGGTGAAAGAGAGGTCTTTCTCATCATATCAGGCTCTGCTACCAGGTACGTGATAGCTACAGACTTCAGCAACATGATGACACCACAACAAGAAGACCAGACAAACTGCACTACTGAATCATTGGTCTTGACTCACTGATGAGGCTAACTTAAGTGAATTAAAAACTGCTTTAGAAATTTTTATATATATATATATATAAGCTGTGGCACTTCAGCCCCGGATGGATTTGCCCCCTTAATGACCAGGCCATTTTTTGCGATATGGCACTGCGTCGCTTTAACTGACAATTGCGTGGTCATGTGACTTTGTACCCAAACAAAATTGACGTCCTTTTTTTCCCCACAAATAGAGCTTTATTTTGGTGGTATTTAATCACCTCTGTGTTTTTTTTTTTTTTTTGCGCTATAAACAAAGAGCGAAAATTAAAAAAAATATATATTTTTTGTACTTTTTGCTAGAATACATATCCAAATTAAATATTATATAAAAAAGTGTATTCATTAGTTTAGGCCGATATATATATATATATTATTCGACATATTTTCTGGGAAAAAAAAAATTGCAATCGGCGTATATTGATTGGTTTGAGCAAAACTTATAGTGTCTACAAACTATGGGATAGATTTAGGAACATTTTTTATTCGTTTTACTAGTAATGGTGGCGATCTGTGGGACTGCAACATTGCGGCATACAAATCTGACCCAAATGTCACTTTTTGGGGATCAGTGACATTATTACATTGATCAGTGCTATAAAAATGCACTGAGCAACATAAAAATGACACTGGCATGGAAGGGGTTAACACTAGGGGGCGTTTAAGGGGTTAAGTGTGTTTCCTAGGTGTGTTATAACTGTAGGGGGGATGGGCTGGCAGGGACATGACAGAGATCACTCTTCCCGATCACTGGGAACAGTAGATTTCTGTCATGTCTCCTGTCAGAATGGGGATCTGCCTTCTTTGCAATGCCCCTGCATTGCATGAATCTATCCATGACCACCGCTGCCACCCCCTATTCAGACGACCGCCCCCTTTTCGGGCACTGGGCACCTAAATTGCAGCAGCAGGGGCTGTTCTTGAAGCACCTGATTACAGCCATAGGCTCTAATAGGCATCAAAATGCTTGGTGCGTGCAGTTCACCCAGGTGTGTTAGAAAAGCGAATGAATATTCACTTTCCTAACACTGAACCGCCTCTCCACCATTTAGGTGCTTGGGTCTGTTACCCATCACCTGATTGGCTGAAATGACAGGCGCTGTGATTGGCGTCCAATTATAGGAGAGGACAGGAGGAGAGGACGGGAGAAGAAGACATAGAGGACATGGAGGAGCATGGAGGACACTGCAGACGAGCGGGCAGGTGGGGGGCAAAGTGGCAGCATTCGATGGGCACAGTGGCTGCATTTGATGGGCACAGTGGCTGCATTCGATGGGCACAGTGGCAGCATTTGATGGCCCAGTGGAAGCATTTGATGGGCACAGTGGGAGCATTTGATGGGTATAGTAGGAGAATTTGAGGGGCACAGTGGCAGCATTTGATGGGCACAGTGGGAGCATTTGATGGCACAGTGGCAGCGTTTGATGGCACAGTGGCAGCATTTGACGGGCACCATGGCAGCGTTTGATGCGCACAGTGGTGGCAATTGATGGGCACAGTGGCTGTGTTTGATGGCACAGTGGCTACGTTTGATGGGCACAGTGAGGCTGTATTCTGAATTTTTCAGTTTGTCTGCGCCCCCCCAAAAATTTTAAGCACCAGCAGCCACTGGTAAATAGTGAGTTAATACAGCCAGTTTAAAATGCAAATGTGTATGAAGCACTACCAGTGCATGGTGGTGAAATGGTGGTATTGCAACCAATGTTATCTTAAGATGAGTTAATGCAATAGACATGTGCACACTAAAAATATTTTGTTTCGGAATTTCGTTTTCGTCCGAAAAATACATTTATTTAGTTACTCCCGAAATTCGTTTTTCGTTAAAAATTGCATTAGTCCGAAAATACAAATTAATTAAGGTCGAATCTGTCATTGAAGGCTTATGGTGTCTGTCAAATATTCAAAGAAGAATCGACAGAGCAGCTAAACTGTACGTGTACATTTCCGATCGAATTTTCCGGCTACAAGAATTCTAATGTTGTATGACTAGCAATAATTATATTTATTAATTATTTTACTAGTCAACCAACATTGGAATTTTTCTATAGCCTATGGGCAGATGCATTTGACCGGAAATGTAAGATTGCAGCGTCGTACAGTTTAGCTGCTCCGTCGAATCTTCTTAGAACTTACGACAGACGCCATAAGCCAAAGATTCAATGTTTGTATGCTTTTCGTTGCTTTGTTGAATCGTCGTTCATGTTGAATCGTCTACGCTACCCCAACAGTCAGCCAACTTTAACATTCGTTTCTCAATCTCCAAGTTCAATGGCGGGCACGGCATCCAACATTGTGTCAGATATTGATATGGCATTATAATATAGAATCTATAATAATAAACCCCCCCCACAACACGGGCAGCCTCTGAGGCTATCACAACACTAGCAACAGTTGTATCAATATCAAGTTCACAGTCCCCTGAGGAGGCCAATGTATTGTCGAAACTAGTAGGGACTATTTGTTTGATTCTCTCCATCCACTGGTTGTAAACACCTGCCTATGCTCCATTTTTTAATTTATATTGTGTATGAAATGTACCCTTCTTTTTAATGATTTTTGTAATAAATTGAATTATTTTTAGCATTTGTATTGTTGTATTTTTGGCACCGCAATAATCCCATTACCCAGTCCATTTTCTATCTATACCTTGCTGGGATGAGGTGCCTTATCTAATCTGAGACACACATACCACCACACCCCCCTTTTCTTGAAATCCAGGTGTGTGATCATACCATACCAAGTGGTTGTGTGTGTCTTTTTAGATGTATTTAGATATTTATGTTTTGGACTTAAACTTACCTAGTTTTTCAACTGTGCCTCTTTGGCATAAATGGTTTTCTCTATTTGCAACTATTGTCCTTTTGTGTTGATATACGTTAGAAATCTCTTTATGTGTTTATGTGTTGAGGTCTATCTCCTCCTTAAGTTATAAAGGAAATTTAGGGCGCCCGCGCCTGTGTTTATCTGGGCAGCTGCTGTCATGGCGGGTTTTTGTGGTGAGACTTGGGAGGGCCTCATGATAAAGATTCAGTCTTCCCAGACAGAGGCCAATATTTCTGACGTAGACTTGGATCCTGCCTTCATGAGACTACAACGCCTCCATGAAAAGAAGGTACGCATTTATTGGCACAAATCGTATTTCGAAAAATATTCGGAAAATGTGATCATCCCATGGGGTTTGAGAATTCAAATTTTTCCTAACATCAATAAGATCAATGATTCCCTAAAACAATCCCGGGAACAAAACCTCCAAATGTGTTCATTTCAAATGATCATTTGTAAACAATATGAGGTAGAACTTGCACAGTTAGACCTCCAGATTAATAATTGGTATCAAGAGTTTGTTCTTCTCACTACTTCCACCAGATTTACCAAGCAGTGCATCTGGAGGAATATACCCTTGGTGTTATTAACACTAAGGAAAATAAATTTCTTTGTGACAAATCAGCCCACGATAATGGCTATGCGTATAAATGGAACCAAGCATCCTCAAATAAACCAAATCCGAAATCCTCTAATCCTGTTGACCCAAAACTGACACTGTTGCACCTGATGCACCTAATAATATTTCTGTTTCTTCTTCTTTTTCACCTAGCAACTCCATCACATACTACGAACTATCCCAGGATAGATTGCCCAAAAAAAGAAAAGGTGATCGTACCTCGACTCTCTCCATCGCACTTTTAGACCTACCCCAGTTCAACTACCTTCGGTGGTTCATACCCATCCCAACAAAATGCACTCCTCCACTCCTTTCCCTACTTATGGCCAAGCTTCCACTACACTTTCTACATCCCAGTCACAACCACAAGCTCCTACTGGTGCCTCCAACTCTGGCAACTCAGGAACAAATTTTTGTACTTAAATTGGGGTTCACATTTTGTCCATCTACTGATCTTGACAGATTTAAATTAATTAAAGACATACATTTATTTGCTCGACGTTTGATGTTCAAAGTGATTTATGATAAATCCTTTCATTAATGGAACAACAGACCGTGGAGGACCTTATGTCATTATGGGAGGAGGGCCACACAGGCGACGACGAGCCACTCAGCACAACGCTATCTGGCGTTGTCGTGCCAGGTGTCTCCTTTCCTATGTTCAAGATACCATTGACTTACTTAGAATATTAGATGGTAAAGTAGTTCCTCCTCACACTTGGTTGGTAGCCCTGGATGTGGAAAGCCTATACAATTGCATTCCACACACCAAAGGCCTGGACGTAATTCGCGAACAATTAAATGAACGTGGACCATCCTTTAGTTCATATAGTCAGTTTGTTCTTCAGCTGTTGGAGTTTATATTGACAAGAAATGTATTTATGTTTGGTTCCTCCCATTATCTCCAGGTGCAGGGAGTGGCTATGGGGACCAAATGCGCACCCACATATGCCAACCTGTACCCGGGGGGTGGGAGAGAAACCTTTTTTCAAATGACCATTTTTCGGAATTACTGAAATATGTTATTGCCTGGCACAGGTATATTGATGACATTTTGATATCCAGTCTGGAACCCGGGATGAACTCACACAGCTGATTGACTTACTTGCTATTAATGATTACAATCTTACTTTTACTATGGAATGCAGTCAGTCCAAGATCAGTTTCTTGGATCTACAGATCCATGTGCACATCCATAATCTCTCCTAGACAGTATTCCCTACAGTCAATTTCTCCGACTCAGGAGAAACTGTACCCTTGATCAAGATTTTAATCAGGCATCTAGAGATTTATCTGAAAGACTGTACCAAAGAGGTTACAGTCGTTCTCTACTCAAACGGGCCTTCAATAGAGTGGTTAGGTTGAACAGGCGGGATCTTATCCACTCCAAACAATCCCCTAAATCCAATCAGTTCGAGTTATAGCTCAATTTTCTAAACAACATATGCAAACTAGAGCCATTCTTAAAAAATGTTGGCCCTTGTTGACGGTGGATTCCACCATCAACAAGTATGTCAAAGCTTATCCTGAGATCACCTATTGACGGGCCCCCTCTATCCTCATAACCGATTAGTTATGAGTCATTATACACCTAAACAATCTAAAAACGCCTCTAACACTGGTACTTTTTCTTGTGGGCGTTGCGACATCTGCCCTTTTATCAAGAACTCTAAAACAGTAATTCTTCCCAATGGTCAAATTCAGTCTATAAAACATTGCATTACCTGCAACACTATTGGAGTGGTCTATTTGGCCCTGTGCGTCTGTGGATGTTTCTACGTCGGCAAGACGAAACATCCATGTTTCAGACGCATTAGGGACCATATTATGCCACTCCATAAGCAATTGGCCACTACGGCATTAAATAGACATATTGTTATTCAACGCAACTATGATCCAAATGTTGTGCGATTTGCGGTGCTTGAGCATGTGCCTGCACATGTTCGAGGTGGCAGTATTGATATCGCTCTTTTGCGATTAGAAACCAGGTGGATACATTGCTTAGATGCTACCAAATATCCTGGCTTAAATGAATATATTAGCTTTAAATCCTTTTTGTAAGGATATATAGTATTATTTCAATGGGCCCTCTGGTCTGATCTGTCTCTTATATCTGGTCTTTTCCCTCGTCTTCATCTCTCTCCATGTTTCCGCCATGACTGTTACTGCTGTATTGGCCTTTTCCATTCCATAGGCCCAACACATGTGCCAATGCCCTTCCTTTCCCTATATATTTTTTCCAATTTATAAATTATTTATTTTTTGTTTTTTTCACTATTTCTTTATATTCTATTTTTATTTTTATTTATTTTTTATTTTTTATTTTTCACCATTACCTTTTTTCCATGAATTGCCCTCCTTTTTATTTTTCAGTACTTGATGTGGATCCAATTAAATATGTTTATAAATACATGCCTGTTTACTTTTTCAATATGACTTTGTATTATTTATGTTTAATTTCATCATTGCTTTACAGCGCTGTGCATTGTACTGCTTCACAACTGTATGGTTGACTGAACTGCTTGGCTTTGGAACATGCCTTGTATTTTCCTATTCGATCTCGCCCTCCCTATGCTTCCCAATTTATTCATCCTATTGGTTCCCTGCATGCCCCGCTCTCCGCTCGGCCTTCAGCCTCTCCCTCGTGTCGGGTGAGTTTTTTTTTTTTTTTTCTTTTATTTTTTCTTTTATTTTTTTTATGACTCAAGATAGACAGAGCATTCTGGGAGTTCAATAGAAGCCAAACACTTTAAGCTGCACTGTTTAGGGCTCGTGTACCTTTCTTCTTCCTATTGCTTTCAGGGACTTGGCAGGTGGCTCTGACCCCTGTCCAGGGGAATGGAAATTGTGTACTAAGCCAACTGGCTCACTTTACACTTTGTGGTTGGAATGTTGCTAAACCACAATCTGATTTCAAAAGTTTTATTGTTTTTAAGATAATCAATTGACATAACACATCAAAATACAGTATTGATACCGTAGGCTGAAAACATCATGCCTTCCTCAGACACCAGTAATACAGTATTACAACTAGATAATACAGTTAGTTGTCAGTTAAGTGCTATTATGTTATTTGAAATATGAATAACTGTCGTGTGCTGAAGCTATAACAAAGGAAATAATGAAAGAACATAAGTTAGCTCTGAATGGTTTGAACTTGCAAAGAAAGGTGTATATAAGGAGAACAGGAGGTAATTAAAGTTCTTACACCGTTGAACTATTACAGAATGCCTCTTGTTCATTATTATTGTCTTTGTTTAACAGTCTCGTTTAAAACCTCTTTGACTAAAACTCAATGCACACTTGTCATAATGGTCAAGTTCTTCCCACCTTGAACCTTGCCCCTCAATATATTTTGTTTAAGTGCAACCAGTCCAATAGGGGGACCCTAGAATATCGTGAATTAACTCTCAGTCATCTAACCCCTCGAAGCCTGCTTTGCTGAGTATCATAAACAGACAATATTGTAAATGTATTCGTTACATGGTATGCGTGAGGTGTACTGAAACGCAGAACCTGGTAGACTTACATCTAGCTTTCTAGCAGTCATGAGAATCGCAATAAGGTTCGTTTCCAGCAGACAAAGTCAAATATCTCCGCGGAGAGTGACTACAGTTGCCTATGCTCGGATCCCGCGGGGGAGAGGCCCTCTCTCCTCTCTGGGCACCCCGTTAGGGTTCTTGCTGTGCCCATCAGAGCGATCAAAGACCCGCCCCAGCCGGATCCCTTTCCCTGTATAGTCCCCATAGACACCACACCATTCTTGTAGCTAAGGAAGACTTAGGACTCTGTAATGCTGATTATCTATGGAAATTCGGAGCTAGAGATCCCTTTCTTGAGTGTTTGTGATCTCCACATTGTATGTACCAAGAGGCAACTTATCACGGTGTGGGTTTCTCCTGTGTGCTCTAATTTATGTATGTGTATGCCGCGTAAGTCTATACATTTCCTACTATAGGGGATATTTAAATCATCCCTTTTTCAGAATAATACAGTATATCACCAGATTTTGGTAAGCATATCCTAAGTAACACTCTGTCATGCATGTGTCTTGATGTGTATAATTTAAGGGCCAAGAGAGGCCCGTAAAAACCGAAGGGGCTCGCTGGCCCCTGTCTTAGAGAGAAGAAAACGTGTTAGAGAAAGGGGAGAAAAGGCAAGAGAAAGAGAGAGAGAAAAGTTATTGCTACTGTATATTAGGTAGGTTACCTGGTCCCATCTCCATACCGGATAGAGTGAAATATTACAATATCGTGCCCATGGTTCCCAAATGATATTGAATTTCTCAACCGTATCTAACAGTTTAGCTACAATTTTCTCCTGGGACATTATCCATGTTACCTTCCTTTTACAACACTGAAAGGACACTGTACGCCTTTTCCAGGCCTTAGCTAAGGTAAGTTTTGCTCCTAATAAAATAAAGAAGGCTAACTTCTGGGAGCTTTTAGGTAGGTTCGATATGGTATGATTGAGTAAAGCTATGGTTGGATCTGGCGCTATACGTATATTCAGTAAGCTGCCCAGCATACAGAATATTTTCTTCCAGTAGGTTCTAATGCGCGGACAAGTCCACCAGACATGTAGCATAGTGCCTTCCAGTTTGCATTCTCTGAAGTAGGATGGAGAGGTCCCAGGATAAAACATGGCCAACTTAGCAGGTACATAATACCATCTTGCCATTACCTTTATGCTAGCTTCTATCAGAGAGATATTATAAATACCTTTGTAAGAGCGGTCCCACCCTCTGAACCATTCCTTAGAAGTCCAAGATCCGCTCAAGTCCTCCTCCCAGGTCCTGGCATATGCTGGTTTTTCCGACTTAGACATGAGTGCTGTGTATATTATCGAGATCCCCCCTTTCTGTCCTTCCATGTTAGAACACCACTGTTCGTATGGTGTAATCGAGGGAGCTACTTGTAGGTTAGACCAAAGTGATTGTATGAAGTGGAATATTTGGTTAAATCTGAACCTTTCAGAGTCGGGCATTTCCAATGTGTGTTTACAGTAATTCAAATTGATAATAGGACCCGTCGCAGTTAGATAGTGTCCTATTCTGTAGAGTCCTTTGTCTGTCCACCACTTAAAAGCCTGAATATTTAGTCCTGGCATAAACGCTGTATTATTAAATATGTGTGACAGAGGTCTAAGTGGGGAAATTAGAGATGTTTGAGTAAAGAGTTTGTTGCAAAGTGCGATCGAGTGAGATAATGTGGGGGCTAGGATTGCTGGTCTGCTTTTGGGGTCGCACCATAATAAAAAGTCAATGGTGTTGCGAGGTGTAGCCTGTCTTTCCATAGACAGCCAGTCAGGTTTTGAGGCCTTTCCAAAAATGAGAGAGATCTGCGCTAATTGAGCTGCCCGATAATAACCCCAGAGATCAGGCAATCCCAGCCCTCCCTGTGATCGTAAGCGTAAAAGAACAGTGGATGGGCATCTGTAACCCTTACTTCCCCATACAAAGCGTATTATTGACGATTGTAGTTTGTGGAGGAAGCCTTTCGTTAGTGGGATTGGGAGAGAGCGAAAAAAATATAAGAGGCGGGGAAGTAGTGTCATCTTTATAGCGTTTACTCTTCCTATCCAGGAGAGACCATATTTAGCCCACTTAGCTAATTCTTGTCTGCATTTCAGTATCATTGGAGGATAATTAGCTTTAAATAATTCCCCTATCTCAGAGGTTAAGTTAATTCCCAGATAAGGGATAGCCGTAGTAGACCAAGAGAACTCAAAGCTTTGTTTAAGTTGTGAGAGAATTTCTGCCGGTACCGTAATATTTAGGGCCACTGATTTAGTCATATTCACTGTCAGACCTGAGATGTTACTGAAAGTTCTTAGGATCCTGCAAACTACTGGGGTGGATATCAGGGGGGAAGAGATGTACAGTAGTAAATCATCGGCGTATAAAGCGCATTTGTGTTCCTGGTCTCCACACCTCACCCCCCTGACATCCGGGTTTGTTCTGATGGCTATAGCCAATGTCTCTATGGCAATGGCGAATAAGAGGGGAGAGAGTGGGCATCCCTGTCTGGTACCCCTATTAATAGGTAGTGCTGCCGAGTATCTGCCCATGAGCCGCACTTGCGCCGAGGGGTTTGAATACAGAGACTTGATTATATTTCTGAAAGTGCTACCAAAGCCCCACCTTTGTAGGATATCAGACAGGTATGCCCAGTCAATAGAGTCGAATGCCTTATGTAGGTCGATTGATAAAATATATCCTTTTTGTGGTTGTCCCCCATCCCAGCTCGACTTCAGAAGAGATACTATATCTATGGTCCGTCTAATTTGATCCGGCCCCTGCCTGCCCGGTATGAAGCCTACCTGGTCTTTGTGTATATATGATGCAATGAAGCTAGACATTCTATTTGCTAAGATCTTCGTTAGAATTTTAACATCGTTGTTAATTAGGGATATTGGTCGATAGTTCCCTATTTCCCTGGGATCCTTCCCTGGCTTGGGGATTACTGTTATGTACGCAGTATTTAATTCAGATCCCAGTGGTTCCCCTTTTCTGAGGGAATTCAAGAATTTCGTCAAGTGTGGGACCAGTGTAGGTCCAAACTTTTTGTAATAACCGTTGGAGAACCCATCTGGGCCAGGGGAGGATCCCAGCTTCAATGATTTCATGACTTCCAGGACTTCTTCCTGAGTGAAGGGCTCCTCCATTAACTCCCTATGTGATTGTGTTAGTGTCGGTAAGGTCAGTGAGTCAAGAAATTCCTGCTTAAGCTTTCCTTCCGCAGACACTTTAGCTTTATAGAGTTCATGGAAGAAGGTAAAAAATTCCTCCATAATCTTACTTGGATTTTGTGTTATATCTCCAGATTTGAGCTTAATTTTAGGGAAAGCTAATGCTCGGTGTTTGGGACTAATCTTAACCGCTAATCTGGCGCCTATCTTATCTTTTTGGCTATAAAATCTCGCTCCCGTCCACCTGAGATGTTTTTCTGCTGCAGTGGTCAGAGTAAGGTTTAAGAGAGCCCTGGCCCTATCCAGTTTTGCTAGGGATTCAACGGTGGGTGTCCTTTTATGTGCCCTGGCTAAAGCCTTAAATTCTTCTGATTGTTTTAATATGTCTGCCCTATGCTCGGCCTTAAGTTTCGCCGTCATTTGCATTATCTTTCCCCTTATTACTGGTTTGTGAGCTGCCCAGATCACTTCCGGTGAAACATCTGGGGTTGTGTTAATTTGAAAATATTCCTTGATGTAGTTTTCTAATATTGCGCACTGAATGGGGTCACTTAATAGAGATTCTTGTAGTCTCCATCTTGGGGGGTTATCATCCCTTGATGACTTTTTGAAACTCACTGTGACCATCGAGTGGTCCGATATCGGTGAGTCTACAGTCTTGGATTGCAGTATCAACGGAATCGAATATGAGCGTGTAAAAATATGGTCAATCCTGGCGTGTGATCTGTAGGGTGCAGAATAATGTGTGTAATCCTTAACGTGAGGGTTAGTTTCCCTCCAGATATCGATGAATCCCTCCTCCTGTAACATTTTAGCTATGTAGACACTTTGCCTAGAGGGACGCCTGGGTTCAGGTTTACCAGAGCCAGAAATTCCCATTGAGAAGTCAAAAGCCACGTTCGTATCACCTCCAAGAAAGACCGAGCCTTTCATATGAGGTCGTAGCTTGGTCATCATTGATTCAAAAAAATTTTTCTGTCCCTGGTTCGGGGCGTAGTACGATATAAATGTATATAATTCCCCGTCTATATGTCCCGCAACTAGAATGTAACGACCCTGTGGATCAGGGATCACATCCGACTGGGAAATGTTAATGTGTTTAGCGAAACATATCGCTACCCCCTTTGTTTTGTTAGAAGCTGAAGATAAAAAAAATTGGGGATAATGGTGATGTAAAAATTTTGGTTGATATGATATGGGGAAGTGTGTTTCTTGTAAAAATAGGATATCAGCATGCATGGATTTAAAAAGTTGAAATGTCTTCCTACGCTTAATGGGAGAATTGAACCCCTGAGTGTTATTGGAAACAATCTTAAGGGATGAGTTAACCTTAACCTGATCAATCATGTAGTGTACCTTGTGGTGCTAAAATAGTGTGGTGAGTCTTACCTAGTTGGTCGGGAGGATCTGTTTTACGCGGTGGTGAGCCCGGGATTCGAGCCAATATAAGACCTGGGAGGAGAGACCATCTGCGGATCCGAGACGTGTATTCAATCAGAGGAATAGAAATCAGGAAGTAGAAGAAAGAAATGAAAAAGAGAAAAAGAAGAATAGTGATCAGTACATTAGGCAATATTGTATCCCTCATATCATGTGATGCGAGATCAATATCTAAGAAGTTAATTTGGGAGTCCCCAGACTCCCCCCCCTTCCCGAGGCAGAATGCACCAGGCATTCCGAGCCTCTTAACCCGTTAGAGCTATCCCCTCACTAGTGAGGAAGTTAGCCCTGAGAACCGGAGTACAAATAACTCTACGGTAATCACAAGGAGCGCATTGAAACCACCACGGCCCCATCACCTGAGTTACATAACCATTTAAAGTGAACTTGCGGACTGAGAACAAAACCAGTCCAACGGTCTTTAAAACCTCAAACATAACCTCTGAAACTTATACCCACCACCCCGTCCCTTCTCTATGGGTGAGATCCTTCCCCTCCAGGCCCCGCCCCATAAAATGCGAGGCCAGGGGGGAGGCCAACACCCCATCCAAATTTCAAACACAGACCCACCCCCAATCACGCAGTGCCCCTCCCCATAGTGACCATCACCTTGATGGAATTAACCCCTTAGACTTTCTCCGTAAATGTGTGTTATGACAGATGTCGTTACCCATAAACAGTTGTAGCATAATAAATTCAGACATAAGCCTATTCCCCTCAGACTCAGCCCGATCCCTGTAGGAGTCACAGTAAGATCTGACCCTCCCCCCCTCCCCTCCCCCTTCAGCCGCTGCTACCCCTATGTAGATGTGGAACTCTAGTTCTACACTGCTTGAGCCTCCTGTCTGTCCCCATTCAAGATAAACTGTGCTGCATTCAAGTCCTGGTAAAAGGCGGTGCTGAAGAGGTTGGTCTTGTGAACCTGTAAAACAAAGAAAAAGTGTTCACCCGGGACTGCAATAGTGTCCCTAGGAATTCAAAAACTTCAGGGAGGGATGCTGTCTTTGGAGCGTTTAGAGTTCTGCTTTAGCCATGTGGGTTGCAGAGGGCTTGCCGGTGGCGGACGCTTGACTGATGACGGGGTGCTTCTTCCTTCCGGTGTAGGGTTCGGACCCTGTGGAAGTAGTCCCAGCTGCTGGAATAACCTTTCTCCTTCAGCGAGCGATGAAAAGCCATAATGTTTATTTCTGTGTGAAAAGTTCAGCCTCAGGGGAAATGCCCATCTGTATGTTATGGCTCTTTCTGTAAGCAGGTGTAATAACGGTTTCAAAGAACGTCTCTTCTGGACTGTGTAGGGTGAAAGGTCTGCGAATATTTGAATTTTGTGACCCAGTAATTGTAGATTTTCTGTTCCCCTTGCTCTCCTCATAACTTCCTCTTTTATGGCAAAATAGTGGGGTTTCACAATAATGTCTCTTGGTAGACCGTCTGCTCGGGGTGGTTGCAGAGCTCTGTGCGCTCTATCCAATTCTGTGCGATGCTCAGCTATATCTGGGATGAGATCCTTTAGCAGGGTTTTTACTGCCGCACTGACATCCTTCTCAGTCTCAGGCAGGCCACGAATCCTAAAATTGTAGCGTCTTGAGCGATTCTCGAGGTCGTCAATTTTAGTAAGAGCAGTGTCCAGTTGTTCTTGTAAATCCTGAATTCTATCCGCGTTTTGATTTATACGTGCTGCCGCTTGATCCGCTCTCTTTTCAATGAAATCCATACGCTGTCCTAATTGCTGCAGATCCGCGTGTATGGAGGAGGTGATGTGGTCAGCATTTCTGGCCAGGCTCTGAGAGAGCAGATGGGAAAAAGCCTCCATCATAGAAGGAAAGTCTGTGGGGACAGGGGAGTTAATAGATTCCTCTGTGTGGGACAGTAGCATGCCCGTGTGTGGGTCCAGCATAGGAGTGGAGGGGGAACCATCCTGCAACCTGCCTAGCAGGGATTCTGTGGAGGTGGGAGATGTTCCCATGTGCAGAGGGGGGAAATCGGTACCTGGCGACTGTGGGACCCGAACATCCTGGTCTGCGATTGATTCTTCTTCTCCCCCTGTGCTGCGTGTGCCTCGTGCCGCCGCGGCCGCCATCTTGGCATAACTGACTGGGCCGGGCGCCGCAGTCATCTGGCCGATTAGGCTTCTGCGGACGTGCGCCGTTCTGCTCCCCTGACTCCGGGAGGTCTCCCCCACACTGTGCGCCCGTTTGACTACTTAGTAGTCCGCTCTGCTCGCTCCGGTGAGCTCCTCAGGGCCGTGGTGGCGCGGAGCTTCAGTGACTCGCGGCCATCTTAGAAGCTCCCGCGCATGCACTCTGCGGGTGAGTTTTTTATCACAGCCGTGACTGTATGGACACCCAAGGGCTGGCCTTCCCCGTCGGCCAGCCCGCCCCTCGGCCTGTCATCACCCCCTACCCTCTGCCCACTCTATTTGCCTCAACACCATCTCCCATCTCTAGCCACACCCCTGATTGCGTACGTTGGATGATCGTTGTCCTCTCACGCTCTCAGGGGTTACTAGGCATACTGTAGGCATCTTGCGGTGGCTTGCTTCAATCTAAAGCGATTAGGCTGTCTCTGCTTGCAGCCCAGCTCATTCATTCAGTTCATTCAGCAGGTATGATTTTTGAACGAATTCCAGTATCTCTGTTGTACAACACAAAACATTCTTCTTTATTATTAGTAATTTATAACTATATCCCCTTTCAGTTTTATCTAGCGCAGTCTGTCCACACAGCTTATTAATTGCTTTGATTGATCAACTATCATTGATCCTTCCAGCGTCCCAGATTTCTCAATAGTAAACCTTGTTCTTGGTGAGTATTGAGGACTCTTTTGTCCTTCCTCCTTATACTATAGTTCATTGAGCTTTTTAGCCTTATATATGTGTATTTCCACAGCTACTTTCAAGGTTTTTTATCAAGCCCCCTGCAGTCACATTAAGGCAGTGAAGAACGACCCCCACTTTGGAGGTGGTCCACCTGGCCCCTTTGGGTTCAGAGGGTATGTTGTGATGATCCTTGATTGATGTTATTTCCATCTTTGTTGGGACCCATTGGCTGGGTGATATTGTATTTGTCTAGTCCCCCTGCATCCGTGTCAGTAACCTGCACAACGCTGTCTCTCACTATAATTAGTACATTTTGTTATACTAATATGAGATTTTCTTTTTATAGAATTAAAACCTGTTATATCCCCTGAGGAAGCCAATGTATTGGCGAAACTAGTAGGGACTATTTGTTTGATTCTCTCCATCCACTGGTTGTAAATACCTGCCTATGCTCCATTTTTTAATTTATATTGTGTATGAAATGTACCCTTCTTTTTAATGATTTTTGTAATAAATTGAATTATTTTTAGCATTTGTATTGTTGTACTTTTGGCACCGCAATAATCCCATTACCCAGTCCATTTTCTATCTATACCTTGCTGGGCTGAGGTGCCTTAATCTGAGATGCACATACCACCACACCCCCCTTTTCACAGAATCTATAATAATAAATCCCCCCCCCCACAACACGGACAGCCTCTGAGGCTATCACAACACTAGCAACACTAGTATCACTTTCAAGTTCACAACACTAACACAATAGCAGCAGATTATTATGAAAAAGTTAAGTTGAACTGTAACTTGCTTCACTATTGTTCTGCTGCTGTGCTTATGCTTAATTGCTAAATAATTCAGGTTCTCTGACAAACGGACCAGCTAAGATTGACTGTCTTCTGAAATGATTCCGTGTGTGTGTGTGTCTCTCTCTGCTAGCAAATCATAAGTGAAAGTAAGTTGGCTGTACGTGTGTACTTAGTTCTAGCTATTTTACTGCCCCTCCTCTTTGGTTACAATCGGACAATAACATTCATCATCATCATTATTTTTATTTTACTTCCCCCACCCAATTCCAGCAGTGATCTTTTGTCTCTATGTCAAATCTTTTCTCTCTATGTTGAATCTATGTCGAATGCAATGTGATCCTAAAACAGACTGGGATGTGTGGAGCAAGGAAGTACTTGCCTTACTGAAGGAAGGTGGTGTAAAATAAGGTGGACACTAGGGATGAGCTTCGTGTTCGAGTTGAACCCATGTTCGACTTGAACATCGGCTGTTCGAACGTTCATCGAATTGCGAATGATATGGGCCGTTCGCGCCAAATTCGTGTGGCGCGCCACGGCCCATAATTCACTGCGGCATCACAGTGAATTGCTGGCTGATGATTGGCCAAGCATGCACTATGACCCGGATGCTTGGCCAATCACAGCACCGTCGGTAGAGAGAGCTGTAATTGGCCAAAGCCAGGGTGGCTTTGGCCAATTATGGCTCAGGGGGTTTAGAACACGCCCCACACTATATAAGGCTGCCTGCACGGTGGCCCTGTGTAGTGTGTTTCGGCGTTGAGAGACAGAGACAGAGAGACAGTGTCATTTCATTTGAGTTAGCTAGATTAGACAGGGCAGTCAGTGAGTTAGCTGCACATACAATGTATTGTGTATATATATGCATCCCAGGTGTTGTATATATATATATATATATATACTGTTCAGTTTAGCTAGATCCGTTCCTGTTATCTTCCTACTGACAGGAAGGCCTGTATTGTTACAGTATTTACAGCTACCTGAAGAAAATTGCTGGTGTTCTTTTGATCCTATTAGTACCACAGTCAGGCAGCTAGACTATTTACAGTTAGTGTAGTGCGTCCTCCTCACAGTGTTGAGTTAAAGCTACAAGTTAGTAACCTCTGCACAGTGTTCAGCTAAAACTACAAGTTAGTGTAGTGCACAATGTTCAGCTAAAGCTACAAGTTAGGGTAGTGCGTCCTCCTCACAGTGTTCAGCTAAATCTACAAGTTAGTTTAGTGTGACCTCTGCACAGTGTTCAGCTAAAGCTACAAGTTAGGGTAGTGCATCCTCCTCACAGTGTTCAGCTAAAACTACAAGTTATTGTAGTGCAACCTCTGCACAGTGTTCAGCTAAAGCTTCAAGTTAGTGTAATGTGTCCTCCTCACGGTGTTCAGCTAAAACTACAAGTTAGTGTAGTGAGACCTCTGCACAGTGTTCAACTAAAACTACAAGTTAGTGTATTGCACAGTGTTCAGCTAAAGCTACAAGTTAGGGTAGTGCGTCCTCCTCACAGTGTTCAGCTAAAGCTACAAGTTAGTTTAGTGTGACCTCTGCACAGTGTTCAGCTAAAGGTACAAGTTAGTGTAGTGCGTCCTCCTCACAGTGTTCAGCTAAAACTACAAGTTAGTGTAATGAGACCTCTGCACAATGTTCAGCTAAAGCTACAACTTAGTTTAGTGCGTCCTCCTCACAGTGTCCAGCTACAAACTACAAGTTAGTGTAGTGCGACATCTGCACAGTGTTCACCTAAAACTACAAGTTAGTGTAGTGAGACCTCTGCACAGTGTTCAGCTAAAGCTACAAGTTAGTGTAGTGCGTCCTCCTCACAGTGTTCAGCTAAAGCTACAAGCTGGTGTAGTGTGTCCTCCTCACAGTGTTCAGCGAAAACTACAAGTTAGTGTAGTGCGACCTCTGCACAGTATTCAGCTAAAGCTACAAGTTAGTGTAGTGCGTCCTCCTCACAGTGTTCAGCTAAAACTACAAGTTAGTGTAGTGAGACCTTTGCACAGTGTTCAGATAAAGCTACAGTACAAGTTAGTGTAGTGCGTCCTCCTCACAGTGTTCAGCTAAAGCTACAAGTTAGTTTAGTGTGATCTTTGCATAGTGTTCAGCTAAAGCTACAAGTTAGGGTAGTGCGTCCTCCTCACAGCGTTCAGCTAAAGCTACAAGCTGGTATAGTGTGTCCTCCTCACAGCGTTCAGCGAAAACTACAAGTTAGTGTAGTGCGACCTCTGCACAGTATTCAGCTAAAGCTACAAGTTAGTGTAGTGCGTCCTCCTCACAGTGTTCAGCTAAAACTACAAGTTAGTGTAGTGCGACCTCTGCACAGTGTTCAGCTAAAGCTACAAGTTAGTGCGTCCTCCTCACAGTGTTCAGCTAAAACTACAAGTTAGTGTAGTGAGACCTCTGCACAGTGTTCAGCTAAAGCTACAAGTTAGTGTAGTGCGTCCTCCTCTCAGTGTTCACCTAAAGCTACAAGTTAGTTTTGTGTAACCTCTGCACAGTGTTCAGCTAAAGCTACAAGTTAGGGTAGTGCGTCCTCCTCACAGCTAGGGATGAGCTTCGAGTTCGAGTCGAACTCATGTTCGACTTGAACATTGGCTGTTCACAAGTTCGCCGAACAGCGAACAATTTGGGGTGTTCGCGGCAAATTCGAATGCCGCGGAACACCCTTTAAAAGTCTATGGGAGAAATCAAAAGTGCTAATTTTAAAGGCTTATATGCAAGTTATTGTCATAAAAAGTGTTTGGGGACCCGGGTCCTGCCCCAGGGGACATGGATCAATGCAAAAAAAAGTTTTAAAAACGGCCGTTTTTTCAGGAGCAGTGATTTTAATAATGCTTAAAGTCAAACAATAAAATTGTAATATCCCTTTAAATTTCGTACCTGGGGCGTGTCTATAGTATGCCTGTAAAGGGGCGCATGTTTTCCGTGTTTAGAACAGTCTGACAGCAAAATGACATTTCGAAGGAAAAAACCCATTTAAAACTACCCGTGGCTATTGCATTGCCAACAATACACATAGAAGTTCATTGATAAAAACGGCATGGGAATTCCCCACAGGGGAACCCCAAACCAAAATTTAAAAAAAAAATTTCAGTAAAAAACTGTCAAAAATGTTAAAAATGACAAGAGACAGTTTTTGACAATTCCTTTATTTAAATTCTTCTTCTTTCTTCTATCTTCCTTCATCTTCTTCTACTTCTGGTTCTTCCTCCAGCGTTCTCATCCAGCATCTCCTCCGCGGCGTCTTCTATCTTCTTCTCCTCAGGCCGCTCCGCACCCATGGCATGGGGGGGGCTCCCACTCTTCTCTTCATCTTCTTCTCTTCTTCCTTCTTCTCTTCTTCTCTTCTTCATTTTCTTCTCCGGGCCGCTCCGCATTCATGCTGGCATGGAGGGAGGCTCCCGCTGTGTGACGGCATCTCCTCGTCTGACGGTTCTTTAATAATGGGGGGCACACGGGACATGAAGGGACTTCCTTGTGGCATTCCCCGTGACATCACAGGGAAGTCCCATCAAGTCACCGTGCGTCAGAGGAGGGCGGGGTCACCGGGTGGCCCCGCCCCCGTTATTTAAGAACCGTCAGATGAGGAGACGCCGTCATACAGCGGGAGCTTCCCTCCATGCCAGCATGGGTGCGGAGCGGCCCGGAGAAGAAAATGAAGAAGAGAAGAAGAGAAGAAATGAAGAAGAGAAGAAGAAGATGAAGAGAAGAGCGGGAGCCTCCCCCCATGCCATGGGTGCGGAGCGGCCCGAGGAGAAGAAGATAGAAGACCTAGCGGAGGAGATGCTGGACGAGAACGCCGGAGGAAGAACCAGAAGAGCCAGAAGAACCAGAAGAAGAAGATGAAGGAAGATAGAAGAAAGAAGAAGCATTTAAATAAAGGAATTGTCAAAAACTGTCTCTTGTCATTTTTAACATTTTTGACAGTTTTTTAGTAAAATGGTAGGGGGACTTTTTTGTACCCCCTTACCATTTTACACAGGGGGGGCCGGGATCTGGGGGTTACCTTGTTAAAGGGGGCTTCCAGATTCCGATAAGCCCCCGCCCGCAGACACCCACAACCACCGGCCAGGGTTGTGGGGATGAGGCCCTTGTCCTCATCAACATGGGGACAAGGTGTTTTGGGGGGCTACCCCAAAGCACCCTCCCAATGTTGAGGACATGTGGCCTGGTACGGTTCAGGGGGGGTGCACTCTCGTCCCTCCCTCTTTTCCTGCCGCCTGCCAGGTTGCGTGCCCAGATAAGGGTCTAGTATGGATTTTTGGGGGGACCCCACGCCGTTTTTTTTTTTTGTTGCGGGGTTCCCCTTAAAATCCATACCAGACCTGAAGGGTCTGGTATGGAATTTAGGGGGAACCCCACGTCATTTTTTAAAAAATTTTGGCCGGGGTTCCTCTTAATATCCATACCAGACCTGAAGGGCCTGGTATGGAATTTAGGGGGACTCCCACGTCAGTTTTTTTTTTAATTTTGGTTCGGGGTTCCCCTGTGGGGAATTCCCATGCCATTTTTATCAATGAACTTCTATGTGTATTGTCGGCAATGCAATAGCCGCGAGTAGTTTTAAATGGGTTTTTTCCTTCGAAATGTCATTTTGCTGTCAGACTGTTCTAAACACGGGAAACATGCGCCCCTTTACAGGCATACTATAGACACCCCCCAGCTACGAATTTTAAAGGGATATTACACTTTTATTGTTTGACTTTAAGCATTATTAAAATCACTGCTCCTGAAAAAACGTCAGTTTTTAAAACTTTTTTTTGCATTGATCCATGTCCCCTGGGGAAGGACCCAGGTCCCCAAACACTTTTTATGACAATAACTTGCATAGAAGCCTTTAAAATTAGCACTTTTGATTATTCATGTTCGTGTCCCATAGACTTTAACGATGTTCGCGTGTTCGAACGAACTTTTTTCCTGTTCGCATGTTCTGGTGCGAACCGAACAGGGGAGTGTTCGGCTCATCTCTACTCACAGCATTCAGCTAAAGCTACAAGTTGGTGTAGTGTGTCCTCCTCACAGTGTTCAGTGAAAACTACAAGTTAGTGTAGTGCGACCTCTGCACAGTGTTCAGCTACAGCTACAAGTTAGTGTAGTGCGTCCTCCTCCCAGTGTTCAGCTAAACCTACAAGTTATTTTTTTGCAAGCTCTGCACAGTGTTCAGCTAAAGTTACCTGTAGAAGGTTGGTGGTGTTTTCCTGATCCTATCACTACCGCATGCAGCTAAATATGCTACAAGTTATTTTTTTGCAAGCTCTGCACAGTGTTCAGCTAAAGTTACCTGTAGAAGGTTGGTGGTGTTTTCCTGATCCTATCACTACCGCAGGCAGCTAAATAAGCTACAAGTTAGTTTTTTGCAAGCTCTGCACAGTGTTCAGCTAAAGCTACCTGTAGAAGGTTAGTGGTGTTCTCATACTACAGGCAGGCAGTTGATTTTGCTAGCTGCAGTATCAGTACATATATATATATCCCAGCTTAGAGCAGCTACAGGCCATTAGTATGTCTGGAAGGCCAACAAGGAGAGGCAGACAGTCACAAGCCAATTAAAGAGGGCAAGCAGGCTCTGTGTCTAGAGGCAACAGTGCTGGTCGTGGAGACGGTGCATCCTCATCAGCACGTGGCCGTGGGACAAGCTTGGCCTTTTTTACGGCAGCTGGCCATGTTGAGCCGCAACATGCGGAAGACTTGGTCGAGTGGATGACCAAGCCATTCTCATCCTCCTCATCCTCTCTGACCCATGCTCAGGGTACTTTGTCTGGCAAAGCAGCTGCCTCTTCCCTCGGCTCAATGTCATCAGTTACCCCTTCCCTAGCCCCACCATGTCCTCCTGAGGAGTCCCTCAAACTGTTTCACCACAGTGTTGGGTACATGCTCCAGGAGGATGCCCAGCGTTTGGAAGGCTCTGATGATGATACTGAGCTAGATGAAGGCAGTAACGTGAGCACGGACAGAGGGGGTGCCCAAGAAGGACAGCAATCTGGCAGTCATGCTCCCCCTGCTGCAGCATACTGCCAGGTTTGCTCCAGTGATGAGGAGGGAGGGGATGATGAGGTCACTGACTCAACGTGGGTGCCTGATAGGAGAGAGGAGGAGGAGGAGGCACATCACCAACGAGGCAGAATGCCCTCCAAGGGCCAGCCTAAGGGCAGCACACTGACTGCATCACACCCCAAAGCTCCACATGTGCAGGGCGCTGCAGTCTCTGCGCCTTTTTCAAAAAGTTCTTTGGTGTGAGCCTTTTTTGAGACGAGTGCATCAGATCGCATCGCTGCTATTTGCAACATATGTCTCAAGCGTATCTCACGTGGCCAAAACATCTCCCGCTTGGGCACCACATGCTTGACCAGACATATGTTGACCTGCCATGCAGTTCATTGGCAAGCGTACCTAAAAGACCCACACCAAAGAACAAAGAGGACCTCTCCTTGCTCCTCACAGCCAAGTACTTGTGGGCAATCTGCTTTCGGTACACGGACGTCAGATTGTACCAGGCAAATTTCCCTGCCCCAGCTGCTGCACCACAAAAAGAAGTTCGCTCCCAGCCATCCACATGCCCAGCTGTTGAATGCTAGCTTGGCAAAATTGCTAGCACTTCAACTGCTGCCTTTTCAGTTGGTAGACTCTGCCCCCTTCCGTGAGTTTGTGGAATGTACGGTTCCTCAGTGGCAGGTACCCAAACACCACTTTTTCTCACGGAAGGCGATTCCGGCTCTCTACCGGCATGTGGAAGGCAATGTCCATGCCTCGCTGGACAGGGCAGTCAGCGGTAAGGTGCATATTACCGCTGACTCATGGTCCAGCAGGCATGGACAGGAACGTTACCTAAGTTTCACCGCACATTGTGTGACTCTGCTGGCAGCTGGGAAGGATGCAGGACAAGGTGCAGTAGTGTTGGAGGTTGTTCCGCCACCACACCTCCAAAATGCCACTACTAATGATTGTGACACACCTCTCTCTTCCACCCCCTCCTGTTCTTCTGCTCCATAGTCGTTCAAGGTACTATGCATGTACACAGGCCAAACAATGCCATGCGGTGCTTGAGCTGGTGTGCTTGGGGGACAGGAGCCACACTAGGGCAGAGGTTCTGTGAGCTCTGCAGGGTTAGATTCAGAGGTGGTTGACGCCACTCCAACTTAAGGCAGGAATGGTGGTTTGCGACAATGGCACCAACCTCCTCTCTGCTCTCCAACAGGGACCAATGACCCATGTGCCCTGTTTGGCTCACGTCCTTAACTTGGTGGTGCAGCGGTTCTTGGGCAGGTACCCGGGCTTACAGGATGTCCTGAGGCAGACCAGGAAAGTCTGTGTGCATTTCCGCCAGTCATATAATGCCAGTGCTCGGCTGGCGGACCTCCAAAAGGAGTTTAACCTGCCCAAGAACTGCCTAATCTGTGACATGCCCACCAGGTGGAACTCAACGTTGGCCAGCAGAGGGCCATCAATGAGTACCTGTGCGACTATGGCACCAGGACAGGGTCAGGGGAGCTTGTTTTTTTTTTCCCCACGCTAGTGGGCCATGATCAGGGATGCATGCACTGTCCTGTTACCATTTGAGGAGACCACGAGGATGGTGAGCAGTGACAGTGCGTGCATCGGTGACACTGTCCCCCTTGTCCACCTGTTGGAGCACACGCTGCGTGGAATAATGGACAGGACACTTGAGACAGAGGCAGGAAGAGGAGGACTTCCTTAGCTCTCAAGGCCCCCTTTATCCAGACAGTGTTCCTGCGTGCCCACCGATCACACAGGAAGAGGAGGAGGAGGATTGTGTCGGTATGGAGGTGGAGCCTGGCATTCAGCATCAGCAGCAGTCTTTAAGGGATCAGTCCCAAGAAACACATGGACTTGTACGTGGCTGGGAGGAGGTGGCTGCGGACCATGTCATCCTTAGTGACCCAGAAGACTCCAGACCGAATGCCTCAGCAAACCTACGCTGCATGGCCTCCCTGATCCTGCAAAGCCTGCGTAAGGATCCTCGTATTCGTGGTATCAAGGAGAAGGACCAATACTGGCTGGCAACCCTCCTTGATCCACTTTACAAGGGTAAGGTTGCAGACCTTATCTTGCCATCGCAGAGGGAGCAGAGGATGAAACATCTTCGGGAGGCCTTGCAGAAAGGTTTGTGCAATGCGTTCCAAGAGACTGGGAGGTTACAAACTCCTGTTTCTGGAGAACGTGTTGCTGAGGCTTCAGTCAGTCAAAGAAGGAGCGGTAGAGAAGGTGGCCGTCTGACCGATGCGTTCAGACAATTTTTTAGTCCGCAGCCCCAAGGTATGATCGGTTCCAGCAACCATCGCCAGCGTCTGTTTTACATGGTGCAGGAATACCTAGGGGCAAGATCTGGAGAACGTGTTGCTGAGGCTTCGGTCAGTCAAAGAAGGAGCTGTGGAGAAGGTGGCCGTCTGACCGATGCGTTCAGACAATTTTTTAGTCCGCAGCCCCAAGGTATGATCGGTTCCAGCAACCATCGCCAGCGTCTGTTTTACATGGTGCAGGAATACCTAGGGGCAAGATCTGACTTGGACACCTTTCCCACCGAAAATCCTCTGGGTTATTGGGTCTTAAGGGTGGATCACTGGCCAGAGCTTGCACAATATGCGATTGAGCTACTGGCCTGTCCTGTATCCAGCGTTCTTTCGGAACGCACATTCAGTGCTGCTGGAGGCTTTGTAACCGATCACAGGGTGCATCTGTCCACCAACTCGGTCAATCGACTGACCTTCAAAAAAAGAATCAGTCTTGGATCACCACCAGCTACCAAGCACCTGATGCTGATATAACAGAATAATTTTTTTTTTAAATCTCAGATCCCTTTAAAGACTGCCTATGTTGATGCTGAGTGACTATCCTGAGAAATTTTCCTCTTCCTCCTCAATGATCACGCTGATAGCTTGTAAGAACATTTTTGGTTCTGGGCGCCGTCACCAGTGCCTAAGGCCCAATTTTTCAGCCCCTGTTTAACAGGGGTGTGTAATTACAATTTTTGATGCAATACTTTGCAGCAGGGCTCATTCCTGAGTTCCAACTAGAGTATCTGTGAAGGGTTGCAGTGTTGTGGCACCAGCACCAGTGCCTAAGGCCTAATTTTTCAGTCCCTGTTTAACAGGGGCGTGTAATTACAATTTTTGATGCAATACTTTGCAGCAGAGCTCGTTCCTGCATTCCAACTAGAGTATCTGTGAGGGGTTGCAGTGTTGTGGCACCAGCACCAGTGCCTAAGGCCCAATTTTTCAGTCCCTGTTTAACAGGGGCATGTAATTACTATTTTTGATGCAATACTTTGCAGCAGGGCTCGTTCCTGCGTTCCAAATAGAGTATCTGTGAGGGGTTGCAGTGTTGTGGCACCAGTGCCTAAGGCCCAATTTTTCAGCCCCTGTTCAACAGGTGCATGTAATTACAATACTTGATCTAATATTTCACAGCAGGGCCCGTTTCTGTGCCCACCAAGAGCGAGTGAGGACTTACAGTGTTGTGGCACTAGTACCACCACCACCACCACCAAAGGCCCAATTTTTCTGCCCCTGTTCAACAGGGGCATGTAATTACAATTCTTGATCTAATATTTCACAGCAGGGCCCTGTGAGGGCTTACAGTGTTGTTTCCACAACAACACCTAAGGCCCAAATTTCTACTGAGTACATAGGGCAGGCCCCTACTTTCAAACATCCAACTTACAAACGACTCCTACTTGCAAACGGAAGGAGACAACAGGAAGTGAGATGAAATCTACCCCTAGACGGGAAATTTTCTCCTGTAAGAGTTAATATGGGAAAAACATTTCTCCTTTCCACTGATGCTTTATCACCAATCCTTGTTTCACAAAAACCCCAAATTTTCAAAAAACATTTGTCATTGGGACAAAAAGTGAGGTGAAATCTTCTGAAGAGGAGCACAGACAGTAAAACAAATGTCACAGGGGTGATAACCCTTCCCTAGGTTTTCCAAAAAGCTTAAAAAAGCCTGGTGGGCCCACACCTTTCCTTTTTTTAATTTGGGTGCGGGGTTCCCCTTAATATCCATACAAGACCCAAAGGGCCTGGTAATGGACTGGGGGGTACCCATGCCATTTGTCTCACTGATTTTCATCCATATTGCCAGGACCCGACATTACATTAAACCCGCAAGCAGTTTTAAATTACTTTTTTTCCTTTAAAAATGACATTTTGTGCAGGGACTGTTCTAAGCACGGGAAACACGCGCCACTTTGCAGGCATACTATAGACACCCCCCAGGTACGACATTTAAAGGAATATTTCACTTTTTTTTACTTTAAGCATCATTAAAATCACTGCTCCCGAAAAAGCGAGGTTTTTAAAAGTTTTTTTTTGCATTGATACATGTCCCCTGGGGCAAGACCTGGGTACCCAAACCCTTTTTAGGACAATACCATGAAAATTAGCCTTTAAAATGAGTACTTTTGTTTTCGAACGTTCGAGTCCCATAGACGTCAATGGGGTTCTAACGTTCGTGCAAATTTTCGGTCCGTTCGCAGGTTCTGGTGCGAACCGAACCGGGGGGTGTTCGGCTCATCCCTAGTGGACACTGTTGCTGCTGTGCCAGGAGAAGGGTCTGCAGAGCAATCTCTAGACTAGGGTGCGTTTGCTGCTGCAGAGATTAACCCTCTAATGACAGAAGGTTTGAGTGAGCATGAACGCACAGCAGAAATTTCGCCCACAATGCATGAAGGAATTGATGATGTAGTGTGTCTTGTGATGACAGATATGCTCACAGATATATTAGAATCATGGAGTGTACAGCCAGTGTATATCTTGCTATCCTCTCTTGGGTCAGGAGAACATGTACCACAGGGTATTGCAAATATGAGCTGGATCTTGCAGGCTGTACTGGACAAAGATAGCCAATTTGGGAATTATGTGATGCAATGTTTTGTTATGATGCTGAAAGTTGTCTCACTGTGTGATGGGTTGCTTCCTACTGGTCTTGTGTATGAGACGCACTCTACAGCACTTTTGGACAGGTCAGAGGTATGGGTTTAAATACCAGAGGACTAAGAAATTGTTAAAGAGACTCGTGCACAAAAATGTGGTGAAAAATGTTTGTTGGTAGGACAGTCACTATTGGAGTGTTGGACAACAGGAGGCGTTGTGAAACTTTGGGAAGGTCCCATAGGGAGTAACTGCTTGCCTGTATGTGGTCCCTTCTCAGACACTGTTCTAGCAAGCAATGGGACAAGAGTAGAGATAAGCCCGATGTTTGAGTTGAACGTAACCTCCATTCGAACATTGGGTGTTCGCCTGTTCACCGAACAGCAAACATTATGCAGTGTTCGCAGCAAATTCGAAAAGCCCCGGTACACCGTTATTGTCAAAAAAAGTGTTTGGGGACCTGGGTCCTGCCCAAGGGACATGTATCAATGCAAAAAAAAAGTTTTTAAAATGGAAGTTTTTTCAAGAGAAGTGATTTTAATAATGCTTAAAATGAAACAATAACAATGAAATATTTCTTTAAATATAGTGCCTGGGGGGTGTCCTTAGTATGCCTGTAAAGTAGAAATGTTTTTCCGTGTTTAGAACAATACCACAGCAAAATGACAATTGTAAAGGAAAAAAAGTCATTTAAAACTGATTGCGGCTGTAATGAATTGTCGGATCCCGGCAATATTGATAAAAACCATTGAAAAAAATGGCATGGATTCCCCCCCAGTCCATTACCAGGCCCTTTGGGTCTGGTATGACTATTAAGGGGAACCCCGCACCAAAAATAAAAAAAAGTGTGGGGGTCACCCCAAAATCCATACTAGGCCCTTCAGGTCTGGTATGAATATTAAGTGGAACCCTGCACCAAATCTTTTTTAAAAATCGCGTAGGGGTCCCCCCAAAATCCATACCAGGCCTTTCAGGACTGGTATGGATTTTAAGGGTAACCCTGCCCCAAAATTTAAAAAAAATGGTGCAGGGGCCCCCCAAAATCCATACCAGACCCTTATCCGAGCATGCAACCTGGCAGGCTGCAAGGAAAGGGGGGGAGAGACCACCCCCCCTCCTGAACCGTACCAGGCCACATGCCCCTCAAAGCACCTTGTCCCCATGTTGATGGGGACAAAGGCCTCATCCCCACAACCCTTGCCCGGTGGTTGTGGGGGTGTGCAGGTGGGGGGCTTATCGGAATCTGGAAGTCCACTTTAACAAGGGGACCCCCAGATCCTGGCCCCCCTATGTGAATGGGGACCCCAAAGCACCCCCCATGTTGAGGGCATGTGGCCTGGTATGGTTCAGGAGAGGGGGGCTCTCTCATCCCCCCCTTTTCCTGCAGCCTGCCAGGTTGCATGCTCAAATAAGGGTCAGGTATGGATTTTGGGGGACCCCTACGCCATTTTGTTTTTATTCTGGTGCAGGGTTCCCCTTAAAATCCATACCAGACCTGAAGGGCCTGGTATGGATTTTGGGGGGACCTCTGCGCCATTTTTAAAAAATTTTGGTGCAGGATTTCCTTTAATATTCATACCAGACCCAAAGGGCCTGGTAATGGACTGGGGGGGACCCATGCCATTTTCTTTAATGATTTTTATCTATATTGCCGGGACCTGACAATTCATTACAACTGCGAGCAGGTTTAAATTACTTTTTTCCTTTAGAAATGTAATTTTGCTGTGGTATTGTTCTAAACACAGGAAAGATGTGCTACTTTACAGGCATACGAAGGACACCCCCCAGGCACGTTATTTAAAGGAATATTTCATTTTTATTGTTTCACTTTAAGCATTATTAAAATCACTGCTTCTGAAAAAACTTCCATTTTTAAAACTTTTTTTGCATTGATACATGTCCCCTGGGGCAGGACCCGGGTCCCCATACACTTTTTATGACAATAATTTGCATATAAGCCTTTAACATGAACACCTTTGATTTTTCATGTTCGTGTCCCATAGACTTTAACAGTGTTCGCTTGTTCGAACAAATCTTTTGCCTGTTTGCATGTTCTGGTGCGAACTGAACCGGGGGGGGGTGTTCGGCTCATCCCTAGACAAGATTTCCTGATGATATTGACAATAATTTTGAGTTGTGGATTTCTGAGAAATGGTTTGCCAAGAGTAACCACATTTAGTGAACCTTAAAAACATATAGTGCTGGTTAAGGTTGATACAGGTAGTGAGGGGGGTGGTTCCCTGACAGATGTGATAGGAGTAGGCCCCTACAGTTCTGGGAGAGTAGTCCAGGGGATGGTAGAGAGATCAGTGGGACCCCAAGGGTCAGGAAGAAGTGCTTGTGGAAGCACACTCAAAAAAAGATGTGGGTAGAGTACCCTTCTAGAAAGGTCAGACAGGTTTGGGGGTGGTAGCAAGCACAGAGGTGTCAGTATGGAGAGTGGGTGTGTTTCTGATGTGGGAGGTTGAGCTTATGCCACTCTATAAAATGGTCAGTATGTGAAGGGGCTGTCAAGTGCACATCACACCATAATGTTCTGGTCAGGCCAAAGGCCCGAGCCTGTGATGATGTAGCAGCTGGGAGCTGCAGGGGAAACAGTCAAGCTGACAAAAGGTACAGTATTTTGTGTATGAGTACTGGGACTGTGTGTTTGACTATCTGGAGGACCAAGGCAGGAGGCCTGAGCAGTGAAGCTGAAAAAAGAGCCACAAGGCTGAATATTGTTTGTTTATAGCATTCAGATTCAATCCCTTGTTTGTTTCTGTAGTTTATATCCTTTACGATTACGATCCAGCATCAACCTCAGATCATCCATCCTGATTACTCTCTCCCACTTCTGGTTTCTCAGTAAGAGTAAATTTTGTTTGCAGGACATGGTATTGCCCTGGATGAGCTGTTTCTGGTGATGTGCACTGATCAAGTCTTTTTTACGTAAGTGCAATTTAATTTTTTTATTTAATGATTATGAAAGTGTTTTTATTTGGCCTATTCAGTGTTCTCTGTTTTTGCTTCTAATTGTCTCTTTTTTCATTAATATTTGGTCCTTGGAGATATACACAGAGCATGGAAGGACATTCAGAACTAGAACCAGTGCTGCATGATACAGATGAAGATTTGATTAATTTTATTAGGCTTAGTAAATAAAAGGGTACAAGGAGAAAAGAACTAGATTCATTCTTCAAGATCCACAGTAACATTTGCAAATTGTTTGTTACAATTACTGCAAGACAGACTTAAGCGTTCAACTTCTTAAACTTTTCATTGATTAAGCCTGAATGCGTATGATACTATTATACCAATGACGCATTTTATTGTTACTAAGTTGATGACTTCCAGGAGAGTTTATTATTTTTGTTACATTCTAAACTCAGACTGTGTCTACTTTAAAATCTAGGTCTGTGCAGGGGAGGTAAGTTTCTTTTTTTTTAACTAGTACATAAATATGTGTTTGAAGTAAGCAGATTTATTGGGTTGAAGTGACCCTACCATTATATTTTATAATTTAAAACATCCATACTGACTAAAGTCAGAAGGGAGATCGGCACTTCCAGGGGGTGTTTATAACTTATGACCCCTGCAGCACTCACTGCTTCCTCCATCTGATCTCTATTCATTACAGGATTCAATATTAAAGTGTAGGTCAGCAAAAGGAAACTAGACATGTGCACTGCTGAAAAATGTGTTTGTTCTAATTTCATTTGTTTTTCGTTTTTTTTTTTTTTTTTCCTTTTTCGGGTCATTCGTTATGATCGCAATTCGTAAATTCGAAAATTCGAAAATTCATAATTTCATAAATTTGTAAATTTGTAAATTCGTAAATCTGAAAATTCTAAATAATAACTAAATATTAAATTATAGGTATTGGAATTTCCTTTCAAATGTGTCTGTTAATGAATGTAATGAATACGAATTTATACGAAGTTACGAATTATCCAAAATAACGAATGCTGCATCTAAACAAATGGAACGGAACAAATTAATAATAAATTATAATAATAATAAAAAGTTTATTATTATTATTATTGTTATGTATTATTATTAAAGTGGTGTTCCGGCAGAAATTATACTTTTTAAATAAAAATATCCCTATAATACACAAGCTTAATGTATTCTAGTAAAGTTAGTCTGTAAACTAAGGTCTGTTTTGTTAGTTTATAGCAGTAGTTTGTTGATTTATAAACTTACAGCAGGCCGTGGCCATCTTAAGTGTGGGCATCTGAAGCCAGATTGTATTTCTTCCTGGATCTCATCCTTGCAGATCTCTCACATGCTCAGTGCAGCACAAGCAGTGTAATAGGTTTTAGGTCTGGTTTCCATAGCAACGGCAGTTTCAGAGGAAGTTGCTGCCCCTTCCCAGATAGCAATGCAAACAGGAAATGATGCGATGGACCGCAGCCAGGGAGGAGGAAGTGAAAAATGAATACAGCAGATATACAGTAGGTGCTGAGAAAAAAAATATCCAATTTGTTTACAGTGCACAGTTTAGTGAGTCTAGTATATCTGGTAAGAGTCTTTTATACACTACCTTATCAAGATCTATACAGTCGATGGATATGTTCTCGGTGATTTAAATATCTGCCTATGCCTGAGCATCAATTGCCTTTTCCACCTACCCATCTTCAATCAGTGGGACTTTTTTCAACTATACATGGTTTATTTGAAGGACTTCACTGATCCACTTTATGATGAGAGACTCTGGAGTTATCCATTGTATAGATGGTGTTACCATTTATGAATATTTTTTGTAAATTTTCACAGTTTGGTGTTTATGCGCTACATTTTTCTTTTAAATTATTTCTTGTGTTCATTGTTGCACTGTATGTGGCTGCTTCACCTTCTCTGCATCTTTTTTGATAGCGCAGTGTTTAATTTATGATACTTACATAGTGAGGGATGCTGAAGAGTTGTAAAAGTGGGTGGAACTCCACTTTAATTTGTTAAGTTCCATTTGCTTAGATACGGCATTCGTTATTTCGGATAATTCGTAACTTCTGATAATATCGTATTCGTTACATTCACTAACAGCCAAATTTGAAAGGAAATTCCAATACCTATAATTTAATAGTTAGTTATTATTTCAGTGTGATTTAGATAGATGTCTTGCGAGCTACCAATGAAGAGGAGGATGTTCTCCTCCTGTTCGGTTCGCAGCAGAACATGCGAACAGGCAAAAAATTTGGCAACACACAGATCCATGTTGTGTCAGGGGAGAGGAGACTGATCATGTGTTCCCAGTGAAGAGGAACACTGATCGGTCTCCTCCCCTTGTGAGTCCCCTACCCCTACAGTTAGAATCACTCCCTAGGTAACACATTTAACCCCTTGATCGCCCCCTAGTATTAACCCCTTCCCTATCAGTGACATTTATACAGTAATCAGTGCATTTTTATAGCACTGATCGCTGTATAAATGTGAATGGTCCCAAAAAAGTGTCAAAAGTGTCCAATGTGTCCGCCACAATGTCACAGTCATGATCAAAAACTGCAGATCGCCGCCATTACTAGTAAAAAAAAAAAAAATAATAAAAATGCCATAAATCTATCCCCTATTTTGTAGACGCTATAATAATAAATACGCTTATTGTGATTTTATTTACCAAAAATATGTAGAAGAATACATATCGGCCTAAACTAAGGAATTTTTTTCTTTTTTAAATTGGGATATTTATTATAGCAAAAAATAAAAAATATTGTGTTTTTTTCAAACTTGGCACTATTCTTTTGTTTATAGCACAAGAAATAAAAAATGCAGAGGTGATCAAATACCACCAAAAGAAAGCTCTATTTGTGAGGAAAAAATTATAAAAATTTCATTTGGGTACAATGTTGCATGACCGCACAATTGTCATTCAAAATGCGACAGCACTGAAAACTGAAAATTGGCCTGGGCGGGAAGGGGGTGAAATTGCCCTGTATTGAAGTGGTTAATATTTGTTTTCAAATACTAAAAAAAGACTACAAATTCTAACCAAGGTGCTGCTGAAGCATTATAATACCCTAAGGACAATATTTTTCATTGGTTCTAGACACAATCGAGAATACAAAATGTTATTACCTGCCCTAAAGGGCATACACAAAAAATATGTTAACATAATGAAAACAGTAGATGGTATCATGGTTTTATATATGATATAGTTTCATAAACTTAAATAAGTGAGGTCAGTGTAAATGTGTTTTCAATAATTTGTCACATTTCTTTTCTTTTTTTATTTAATCTGAACAGATACAGGGTAAATAATACATTTTACGGTGATCAAATATTTAATCCAGCTCTCTTTAGGTCACTAGACAATTACCCTCACCATAAATGTAAACCAAATAAATATAGGCCTCGTGCACACTGCAGCTTGAAAAAGCTCTTTTTTTTATTGAGCTAAAATATAGCCCATTAATTGTAATGTGCTTTTGAGGCCTACTCACTGAGACTTCAGATATAACTGCCAGGACATTCAAACCTCACAATATTTCTTAAACTGAATCCTAATGAGCCCAGTTAACTCCATTTCAAGACTGCCAACAGTACATTTACGTTTTTTGTGCTTTTAAATGTAAATGTGAGATCTGAGGTCTTTTTGACCCCAGATCTCACGATAAAGAGGCCCTCTCATGGCTTATTTCTATTACAAGGGTGTTTACATTCCTTGTAATAGGAATAAAGTGATAAAAAAAGGGACAGTGTAAAAATAAAAAGTAAAATAAGTGAGAAAAAAGTTACAGTGCCCTGTCCCTCCGAGCTTGCACGCAGAAGCGAACGCATACGTAAGTCGTGCCCACATATGTAAACAGTGTTCAAACCACACATGTGAGGTATCGCCGCTATCGTTAGACCGAGAACAATAATTCTAGCACTAGATGTCCTCTGTAACTCTTAACAGATGACCTGTAAAAATGGAGATGGAGATTTTTAAGTACCGTAGTTTGTCGCCATTCCACGAGTGTACGCAATTTTAGGTATCTATCTATTCAGAGTAACATCATCTTTCACATTATACAAAACAATTGGGCTAACTTTACTGTTTTTTTTTTTTAATTTTATTCAAAAACGTGTATCTCTTCCACTGCACAGATACGACATAAAATATTGCAACAATCTCTCTAGGGCATCTGCTAAAATATATACATATATATATATATATATATATATATATATATATATATATATATATATATATATATATATATAAAATGTTTGGGGGTTCTATAATTTTCTAGCAAACAATACTAATTTTAACGTATAAGCAAAAAGTTCCAAAAAAGGCCCGGTCTTAAAGTGGTTAAGTTGGATGTCAGATACCCTATCACACCAATGTTCAAATGTGGGTGAAGTACTTTGTTTCCACAGGGCCGGTATACACACTTTTACAGCATTCAGGAGATGTTTTAAAAGGGAATTTTTATAACGTTTGATAGATAAATGTGTATAATGTAAGAGATATGTGCCTGGCGAGTCTGCAAGGGACCATCCAGTAAGATTTTTAATAAAAGATTTAAAAGATTTAACTTCTGACTAAAAAGTGTTAATCATTGGGCAGGGCCAGAAGATGTGTAAAAGGAAGCCTTCTGCCTTTTGGCAACACCAGCATAAGGGGGATATTTGAGAGTTGATCTTATGTAAAACTTGTGGCATTAATACCACCTGGTCAGTATTTTATAACCATTTTCTTGATATGTGTTTGCCAGTGAGGCTTTGTGAGCAAAAAATACAATTTTAGCTTTTTGGGTGGAGGAAAACGTTACATTTTAAATCCTGTTCCCATTTTGTCATTGATGGTCTCCGGCTATCAGCAAGGGATAGGATTTTAATAGGGTACCGTATATACTCGAGTATAAGTCGTTCCGAGTATAAGTCGAGGCCCTAATTTATCACAAAAAAAAAACTCATTGACCCGAGTATAAGACGAGGGTGAGAAATGCACAGCTACTGTAAGTGGAAAAGAGGGTCAACAATGCCCATTTGCAGCCTCACTGTGCCCATTTGCATGCCTCGCTGTGCCCATTTGCAGCCATAGGTCCCCTGAACTTCAAACTCGGTAGTTAAGGGTTCCTAGATGCCCCCTAGCTGCAGCCAAAATTTGGGGTCTCTGAACCCAAAGGGTCCCGAAATGACATTGCTGCAGATGGACACAGTTGACCAAGTTTGGGGCCCCATATCTCGGGGCCACTTAGTGCTAGTAACCTCAAATTTGGTATACAAACCCAGTGGAACTAGCACCAAAATATTTCCAAAGTTGGGGTTTCTAGCACCAAGTGGCCCCGAGATACAGGGCCCCAAAAATCAGTTCAGAAAATGTCAAGCACTTTTCTGCAGCAGAGAATGACATTTTCCGAACCGGTTTTGGGGCCCCGTATCTCAGGGCCATTTGATGCTAGGAACCCCAGCTTTGAATATGTTATGGTACCAGTTCCACTGGGTTAGCACACCAAATTTGGGGTTCCTAGCACCAAGTGGCCCTGAGATACGGGGCCCCAAAGTCGATTCAGATAATGTCAAGCACTTTTCTGCAGCAGAGAATGACATTTTCTGAACCGAATTTGGGGTCCCGTATCTCGGGGTCACTTAAAGCTAGGAACTTCAACTTTGGATATGTTCTGGTACCAGTTCCACTGGGTTTGCACACCAAATTTGGGGTTCCTAAGCACTAAGTGGCCCTGAGATACAGGGCCCCAAATTCGGTTCGGAAAATGAAATTTTTTGCTGCAGAAAAGTGCTTGACTCGAGTATAAGTCGAGGGGGGCACTTTCAGCACAAAAAAATGTGCTGAAAAATTCGACTTATACTCGAGTATATACGGTATGTTTAATCGGCACTGCTTTATTGAAAGTTTATGAAAAAATTATATTTTAAAAAAATATATTTGAGATCAAACAAATTGATAGTCCTGTAGAACGGCTCACAAGCAGGAACCTGCTTGAAAACATTGGAAAAAGAGAGCGCATGTGCGAAGCTGCTGAGCAGTCATGAATGCTTAGAGCTCCGCTGTCACTGGGACGAAAACGGCCTTCTATCGACAAGTCACGGTCGAATACCACATTAATGAGGTAACCCGCTTATTACTGAGACTACGGGGCACAACTGCATATAATGTTTAGCGGGAAAAAGACAAAACTTAAACAGCCAGCAGGCAAAGAAAAGCTGACAAGAAACGCTCCTAACAAAATGGAGGATATAAATGATATCACTAATACTCATACTGATGAGCTAGAAGCCTTGAAAGAAGAAAATTTTACTCTACACACACGTCTGGAAAATTTCAAAAACAGAGCCAGGAGATTCAACCTGCGACTCTGTGGTATACCTGAAACTATAATAGATCTTCAATCAACCATTACAGCGCTTTTTCAGGAGTTAGTCCCATCAATCCCCATTGAGCGATTGGAGATGGACAGAATTCATAGAACTCTTGCCCCTAAAAAAGAAGATGGTCCCCCCAGGGACATTGTAATAAAATTACACTATTTTAGAACAAAGGAACAACTGATGGAAGCGGCACGTAATAAAGTTACATTAACCTTTCAAGGCCATCGCTACCAAGTATTCCAAGATCTCTCGCAGCAAACTCTCTACAGAAGAAAAGAGATGAAACCTCACCTACAAATACTCCAATACCACCACATCCCCTATCGTTGGAGTTTTCCATTTGCCCTGCGATTCCCCTATAAAGGTACAACATATACGTGCAAGAAATTGGACGACCTACTGACTGTGATCCAGGAGCTTCGTTTGTCAAATCCAGATTATTTGACTGAAGGCTCCAAACGCAGAGCATCATCAAACTCACCCAAGGCTCAGCAAGACAACCCAACTCAACTAGCTCACTCCAGTACCAGTAAAAGGAGTCGTTTTGCATCACCACCTCCTAATTCCGAAGATCAAATAGACTGAAAGCCACTACGATTCTTTTATTTCATTGAAACCTTTTACCTAGTGTTACTATTATAACGGTAACCAATTTCAGGTAGATTCAGAGTAGGGATCGAATAATCCTTCGTCTGTCATTACCTTTATCCTTATAATTTCATTTAAGCAGAAGTTAATCAATCTTTTGTAAAATAATAATTGTTACCAAACTTTATTACTCCAATAACATTCTTTAGGTTTAGTTTAGTAAATGCAATGCCCTTTTTTTATAAGTGCATGATGTAATGCAAAGTTATAGAAACATATCTCTATTACATTATCCTAATAATAGCTATTATATTATTAGTGACTTGTATTATTTTATTATTGTTTGTATAGCCTTTGAGGAGGCTGCCTTTGTCCCGGAGACAATCCACTGCGCCTCTCAATAGATCCTCGAGTAGCCGGACTTACTGACCGGACTCTCTTTGGACCATTTGTACTTACCAGTTGGTGATATTTCACCACCCCTTGGATACTAGCTCCATATAGGAGCTATTTTCCTCTTTATTTAAAACAACTTCTCATCTACAGCTCTAAAACAGGAATTTTACTTATTCTACTTCTCCTATTTAATCCCCTTTTATTCTTTTTACCCATCCTCCCCCCCTTTTTTTTTCTCTCCCCTCCAGAGTATAACCTTCTTGGATATTATCACAATAAGAAATTATTATAATCCCTAATACCTTTATTCAAAAATGTCTTTAAATGTACTAACACTTAATGTCCAGGGTCTCAACTCCCCACCAAAATGAACAAAAGCCTTTCATTCCTTTTCTTCACTTTCTGCACATGTAATATGTCTGCAGGAAACACACTTCTCTACACAGTCTTCCCCTAAATTTATAAGTCGCCAATACCCACAAGTCTATATGGCCTCGGCCACTACAAAACAAAGAGGAGTACTGATTGCATTTCATAACACAACTCCCTTCACTTTACAAAGAGAAATAAAAGATCCTGAGGGTCGCTATATAATCCTTACAGGTCTCCTGTTAGATAATGAAATAACTATAGTTTCTTACTATGCTCCCAACAGAAATCCTCTTTCGTTCCTCTCACACTTGTTCTCAGTAGTTGAATCTCATAAAAAAGGTACCCTCATGATGTGTGGAGACTCAAATCAAGTTTTATACCCAATTTTAGACAAATCCCCTACACCACTACAACCTCAACGCCTTAATTTCAGACAACTCCTTGAACAACATTCTCTTATTGACTCTTGGCGTGAACAAAACCCTAGAAGAAAACAATACACTTACTATTCCCAACCCCACAAAGCGTTTTCTCGTATAGACCACCGTCCACATTGGCACGTTACCACAAATACATAATTCCTTAATCATCCCATGCGCATGGTCAGACCACAATGCGGTCATGACGTCCTTCTCATCCTTGATCCCGAGGCCTAGCCATAGATCCTGGACTATAAATGATAATTTATTAGTTGACCCAACATACCGTCTAAAAATAGAAACAGCCATACAAGATTGCATTGCTAATAATTTACCAACAGATACTAATCCAATGAATCTATGGGAAGCTCTTAAACCTTCCATTAGATGAGTCTGTATCAGCCAGTCATCTTACAGACGTAAATTGAAACAGCAAATGCAAAACAAATTAGAGGAAGCTTATTATAAAGCTTCTGAAATTTTCCAAAATCTGCCCTCTCAAACTACAAAGCTAGACTATGATAAAGCAAAGTTGGAGCTCTTTTTTTAACAGACTCAGCTATACAGATTCTTCGCAAAACTAAACATACAATATATATGAAAGCTAATAAGCCAACCACATTCTTATCATTAACTCTACGCAGAGCAGACCACATTCCAAAACCAATTCGGCTACAAATCACCAAAAACAATTTTTCTAGTAATCCACAGAAAATTATCAATGAGTTTCGTAGGAAACTCAAAGATTTATACCAAAATACACAAACATTCGACTCAACAAAATTAGACGCACTGTTATCTTCTATTCTTCTCTCAACCCTTTCAGTTACCCAACAAGAAACTTTAGATAAGCAGATCACTAATATGGAAGTCATATCAGAAATAAAATCCCTAAAATTGCATAAACGCCCAGGCCCTGATGGATACTCAGCCACATTTTATAAACACTTTACTACACTACTAGCCCCACTTATGACAAATGCATTTAATTCTCTATTAGAAGGATGTTCCTTTAACACGGAATCCCTACTAGCTTCAATATCCATGATTCCAAAACCGCATGCATATGACATGTCATGGTCCAATTACAGACCAATCTCAATCCTTAAGATAGACATAAAAATATTAGCAAACATTCTATCTAATAGACTTAATCCAATTATTGGCACATTAATTCATAAAAACCAAAAGGGTTTCATACCTTTCAGACAAGCAGGTGATAACATACGACGTGCTACCCTACTGGCTCATATAGCTAGGTCTCGCAAAATCCCTGCCTGTTTCCTCTCTATCGATATACAAAAGGCGTTTGACACTCTGTCATGGTCTTATCTTAAAGCCATTCTTCATAAATGGGGATTTGGTGAGCGGTTCCAGGGATGGATTTCCTCTCTTTATCATAATCCAAAAGCGTATATAACCTATTCAGGTTACCGCTCAGACCCCTTTAATATTGAAAGAGGAACCAGGCAGGGATGTCCATTATCCCCTCTTCTATTCTCCTTGGCTATTGAGCCCCTAGCTCAACTTATTAGATTCAATATAAATATAAAAGGACTTGAATTAGGTGGTCAGCAACATAAGTTATGTTTATTTGCCGATGACGTCTTAGTATTTCTTACTTCGCCCCTACTATCAGCTCCAAACCTCATTGAAATTCTTACAAAATTCGGTAAAATATCTGGTCTTAAGATAAATCAGCAAAAATCAAAAGCCCTAAATATATCGTTATCACCTAATTTACAGAAACAGTTACAAGACTCCCTTCCATTTACATGGTCAACAACACATTTACCATATTTAGGAATCTCACTAACAGCTAATCCAGCTGACCTATACTCTGCAAATTATCCTCCCATGCTAACTCAATTATCAACCTTACTGAGAAAATGGTCTTCTTTATCGTTAGCATGGATGGGTAGAATCACAGTAGTAAAAATGTCCATATTGCCTAAAATCCTATACCTGTTCCGTGTACTTCCTATAAACATTCCGGCTTATTTTTTCTGAATACTACAACGCAAATCCGTCCAATTTATTTGGGGTAAACTTAAACCACGATTACCACAAAATACCCTACATATGCCCCGAACCTGTGGAGGTTTGGGTGTTCCAAATTTCTCAAAATGCTATTATGCTTCTCAATTAGCACAAATTATTAAATACCATGCCACTAAAGAAATCCTTCTTTGGGTAACTATAGAATCGGTGGAATGTGATCCACTTTCTATATCAAATCGGTTATGGCTTTCACCACCCCAACGATGTTCAATAACAAATCTAGTCACAAAACATAGCCTCTCAATATGGGATAGACTTAAATTCCGTTTTGGTCTCCAATCTCCACTAAACCTCCTCTCCTTTCTAAACAACCCCTCCTTCTACCCAGCTTGGACTTTACCTTCCTCCTTTAAAGCTGGGATAAATGTGGGTCTTACACGAGTTCATCACTTCTACGACTCTGATAAACTTATTTCATTTCCTACATTAAGCAAGACACACAACATACCCTGTAATGAAACATTTAGATTCTTACAAATTAAAAACTTTTTATCCCAAAACATCCCCACAAACTTGACAACTCCAGAATATACTTCATTTGAACGATCATGTATGTCAGATCCACACAGACGAGGACTTATCTCTGACATATATGCTCAACTACTTTCACAAACAAATTCCTCTCCCCGTCTTATACTACCAAATGGGAAGCTGATTTAAACCTTCCTCCAGACTCACTGGATTGGTCACAAATCTGGCAATCTACAAAATCAGCCACACCCAACATACTTACCCTAGAAACAAATTATAAAGTTCTTACCAGGTAGTATTTAGTGCCAGCACGTATATATCAAAATACCTTCCCCAATACCCCCCTCACTGTTTTCGAGGATGCAGCGACACTGGTACACATTTGCATATTGGGTGGACTTGTCCAATAGTCCAAACATATTGGTCAAAAATATTTCAAATCCTCTCTACAATGTTTGAAACCACATTACAACCGGATCCATTGGTAGCCCTCCTAAATAATAAGCCACGAAACATAATGTCAATTTAAACTTTTACTATATGTCACAACAGCTGCAAAACAATCGATAGCAAAAGCCTGGAAAACCAATAAGCTTTGTGACATATCTGTAAAACAACGTGTAACTCAAGCTATGATCCATGCTAAAATGGAGGCAATCATACTTGATAAACTGGACAAATTTGAATCTCTTTGGCTTCCATGGATAACACACATACTACCACCGGATTTGAACTATTCACTTCTTTTACCCTAATGAGATCTACCACCTTCACGGTCTATATTATTACATGTTCCCATAAATATTTAACACTCGCTTCTCTCTGGAGACCCCAAATTCCCTCCATAACCCTTTCAGATCCCACCACATATTCCCACTTTTTAAATTGAGCCAGAACATGCAGAAGAGTTGGTGGAGTTAATAACAAAGCCGTCCTCATCCTCCTCATTCTCTGTCACCCAGGCTCAGAGTAGTTTTCCTTTCAATGCAGCTGCCAAAGTGGCCTATTCCACCGGCTCCTTGTCCACAGTCACTCCTTCCGTAGCCCCACCATCATGCACGGAGGAGTCTCCAGAATTATTCGACCACAGTGTTGGGTACATGCTGCTGGAGGATGCGCAGCGATTTGAAGGCTCCGATGTTGGTTCCCAGGTTGAGGAAGGGAGTAACGTGAGACTATAGAGAGGGGGTGCCCAAGAAGGACAAGAAACTGGCAGTCATGTTGCCCCAGCTGCAGCATACTGCAAGTTTCCTCCAGTGACAAGGAGGGAGGGGAAGATGAGGTCACTGACTGTACTTGGGTGCCTGAGAGAAGAGAGGAGGAGGAGAAGGCACAACTCCAACAAGGCAGGATGTCCTCTAGAGGGCAGCCACCCTATTGCACACTGCAGAGCTCCACAGGTGCTGACTCCCCACTGACTTTTAAAAGTTCCTTGGTGTGGGCCTTTTTCGACATGTATGCAGCCGATCACAACGGTGCTGTTTGCAACCTATGTCTGCAGCGGATCAAGCGTAGCCAGAACAGCAGCCGCTTGGGCACCACATGCTTGACTAGACGTATGATGACCTGCCATGCAGTCCATTGGCAACAGCACTTGAAAGACCCACATTAAAGAAAAAGGCGGACTTCTATTTGCTCCACATCTGGGATCTCAAACCCTACTATACCTCCAGTTCTCTCAAAAATCTGCACTGAGAGGAATGAAGGTATAGCAATAGGTGTCCCAAGTATTTGCAGCCAATCTGCTAGCAGTACACCACCATCTGATTTTAGCAGGCAAATTTCCCTACCCCAGTTGCTGAACCGTAAAAAGAAATTTGGTCCCAGCCATCCACATGCTCAGCATCTAAATGCTAGCTTGGCCAAATTGCTAGCACCGCAACTGCTGCCTTTTAAGTTGGTAGCCTTTGCCCCCTTTGATGAATTCGTGGAATGTGCTGTACCTCAGTGGCAGGTTCCAAAACACCATTTCTTTTCATGGAAGGCCATTCCGGCTCTCTACCGGCATGTGGAAGGCAATGTTTTGGCCTCGTTGGATAGGACGGTCAGCAGTAAGATGAATAATACCGCTGACTCATGTTCCAGCAGGCATGGGCAGGGATGTTACCTTTACTTCACGGCACACTGGGTAACTCTGCTGGCAGCTGGGAAGGATGCAGGACAGGGTTGAGTGCTGTTGGAGCTTGTTCCGCCACCACGCCTCCAAAATGCTAGTGACGATTCTGACACAGCTCTCTCCTCCACCCCCTCCTCTTCTTCTTCCTCTATGGAATCTTCTGCAGATTTGTCCTTTGAACCAGCAGTGGTCCGTAAGCGTTCAAGGGGCTATGCAAGAAGTCAGGCTAAAAGATGCCATGCAGTGCTTGAGTTGGTCTGCCTAGGGGACAGAAGCCACACCAGCTTCAGCCAGGAATGGTTGTATGCAACAATGGCACCAACCTTCTCTCCGCCCTCTGACAGGGACACTTGACCCATGTTCAATGTTTGGCACACGTCCTGAATTTGGTGGTGCAGCGGTTCTTGACCAGGTACCCAGTCTTACAGGATCTCCTGAGGCAGGCCAGAAAAGTCTGTGGTCTTTTCCGCTGGTCATACAATGCCAGTGCTCGGCTGGATGACATTCAAAGGGAATGCAACCTGCCCACCAACCGCCTCCTTTGTGACTTGCCCACCAGGTGGAACTCAACATTGGCAATGCTGCAGCAGGTGGACATACATAAGAGGGCCATCAATGAGTATCTGTGCGAGTATGGCACAAGGACAGGGTCAGGGGAGCTTGGTTCCTTTTCACCCCACCAGTGGTACTGATCAAGGATGCATGCACTGTCCTGTCACCATTTGGGGAGGCCACAAGGATGGTGAGCAGCGACAATGCATGCATCAGTGACACTGTCCCTCTAGTCTTCCTGTTGGAGCACACGCTTTGAGGAATTATGGACAGGGCACTTGAGGCAGAACATCGGGAGGAAGAGGAGGATTTCCTTACCTCTCAAGGCCCCCTTTATCCAGATAGCATTCCTGCGGGCCCGCCAAACACACAGGAAGAAGAGGAGGAGGATTGTGTCAGCATGGATGTAGAGGATAACACTCAGCAGCAGTCTTCAAGGGATGGTTTTTAGTCCCCAGAAACCCAAGGAGTTGTATGTGGCTGGGAGGAGGTAGTTACAGATCATGGGATCCTTAGTGACCCAGAGGACTTAGAATCGAATGCCTCTGCAAACTTACGCTGCATGGCCTCCCTGATTCTGCAAAGCTTGCGAAAGGATTCGTGGTATCTATGAGAGGGATCATTACTGGCTGGCAACCCTTCTTGATCCACGTTACATGGGTAAGGTTGCAGAACTGATCCAGCCTTTGCAGAGGGAGCAGAGGATGAAATATCTTCAAGAGGCCTTGAAGAAAGGTTTGTGCGTTGCATTTCCAGACCATGGGAGGTTACAATTTCCTGGTGCTGGACAACGTGTTGCTGAGGCTTCATTCAGTCAGAGGAAGAGTGGTGGAGAAGGTGGCTGGCTGACCGATGCCTTTAAACTATTTTTCAGTCAGCACCAAGGCCTGATCGGTTCAAGCAACCATCACCAGCGTCTGAATTGCATGGCGCAGAAATATCTAGGGGCAAGAGCAGACTTGGAGACCTTTCCAACAGAGCATCCACTGGGTTACTGGGTCTTGAGGATGGACCACTGGCCAGAACTAGCTCAATATGCAATTGAGCTACTGGCCTGTCCTGCATCCAGCGCTTTCTGAATGCACATTCAGTGCTGCTGGAGGGTTTGTAATGGATCAAAGAGTGCGCCTGTCCACAGACTCCGTTGATAGGCTCACATTCATAAAAATGAAGCAGTCTTGGATCAGCAGCTATCAAGCACCTGATGCTGATGTAACTGATTGAATTTGCTATGAATGTGGGATCCCTTGAAGACTGTCTATGCTGACTACCCTATTCCTCCTCAATTTTGATAATGCTAGCTTCCAACAATATTTTTGGTTTAGGGTACCACCACCACCACCCAAGGCCCAATTTTCCTGCCCCTGTTTAACAGGGGCATGTAATTACAATTTTTGATATAATATTTCACAGCAGGGCCCATTCCTGCTCCCAACAAGAGTATCTGTGAGGGGATACAATGTTGTGGCACCACCACCCAAGACCCAATTTTTCTGCCCCTGGTAAACGGGGCATATAATTACAATTCTTGATATAGTATTTCACAGCAGGGCCTGTTCCTACGTCCATCAAGAGTAACTGTGAGGGCTTACAGTATTCTGGTACCACCAACACCTACGGCCCAATATTCTGCAGAGTATATAGGGCAAGCTGTATAGTATATATACTGCTGTTTAGAGTATATAGTGCCTGGGGGCCTGGGGGACCCCCACGCCATTTAAAAAAAAAAATTTGGTTCCCCTTAATATCCATACCAGACCCAAAGGGCCTAGTAATGGACTGGGGGAGAACCCATGCCATTTTTTTCAATGATTTTCATCTATATTGCCAGGACCCGACAATATATTACAGCCGAGAGTAGTTTTAAAGCGGTTGTATAGTCTTTATTTTGACTTTTACCTACAGGTAAGCCTATAATAAGGCTTACCTGTAGGTAAAAAAAATATCTCCTAAACCTTTACGGTTTAGGAGATATTCCCCTTGCTATGCGCCACTGACTGCAGCGGCGCATGCGCACAGGGGATTCTCGGCTGAAGCCCGGCAGCTGCCGGACCTTGCCAAGTAAGAAATCTCCCGCGCGCATGCGCGGGAGTGATGACATCGCGGCTCCAGCCACTCACAGCTCTGGAACCGCGATACCCGGAAGACACGCCGAGGCAACATGACAGCTCCCTCGGCGTGGACCAGGTAAGATACTGACGCCTCGTTCTAAGGTAAGTATTTCATAATGAGCTAGTATGCGGTGCATACTAGCTCATTATGCCTTTTGCTTTACAGGGTTAAAAAAAAAAATTGCGGGTATACAACCGCTTTAAGTGACATTTTTTCCTTTAGAAATGTAATTTTGCTGTGGTATTGTTCTAAACATGGGAAAAATGCACTACTTTACAGACATACTAAGGGCACCCCCCAGGCACGATATTTAAAGGAATGTTTCATTTTTATTGTTTCACTTTAAGCATTATTAAAATCACTGCTCCCCAAAAAAAACGTTAGTTAATAAAACATTTTTTTGCATTGATACATGTCTCCTGGGTAGGACCCGGGTCCCCAAACACTTTTTATGCCAATAACTTACATATAAGCTTTTAAAATTAGCACTTTTGATTTTTCACGTTCGTGTCCCATAGACTTTAACGGTGTTTGTGTGTTCGAACACATTTTTTGCCTGTTCGCATGTTCTGCTGTGAACCGAACCGGGGGGTATTCGGCTCATCACTGCTGGTGATCGAACACTGCACTTTGGAGCAGAGGGGCTCAGAGTCAGATGCAATAAACACAAGACTTATTGTTGAACTTTTTGTTTGGACTTTTGTTTGTTATTAATAACTTTTTTGGTGTTTTATGGGTAATCATATATGCACCTTTATTTGAGTTGATTATAATGTACGATGCCACATACAGTATGTTTAGTGTTGACGCTTATATGGGGATTCACTACATATTGCTGAGAGTAGCACATCACTGTTTTTAGTTTGTTTATATCACTCAGAAGCTTATTTTTTTTATCATTAGCTTTCATTAAAAAAAAAACAAAAAAAACAGCTTTTTTCCAGGAGGTGTGAATGATGTCACTCTGCCTCTCTGCTGTTTCCTTGCATAGCTGGGTACTCATAATTCACAACAACACAACAAAGGCACTCCATCCCAAGGCAGGGATATTTTTAGCATGTAGTTATCTCAGGAGGCAGTGGCATGGCACAGTGAGATCACACACACCTCCTGGCAGAGTTGAAAGCCAGGAATGTTTTTCTTTTAATTCTATTTTTACTTTTTAAATTACCTTTGCAGGCAAATTAACTTTAATGCCGCGTACACACGATCGGACATTCTGACAACGAAATCCTGTGATTTATTTCCGACGGATGTTTGCTCAAACTTGTCTTGCATACACACGGTCACACAAATGTTGTCGGAAATTCCGGTCGTCAAGAACGCACTTATGTACAGCACGTACGATGAGCCGAAAAAAATGACGTTTAATAGCCAGTGCGACTCTTCTGCTTGATTCCAAGCATGGGTGGAATTTTGTGGGTTGGAATTGTGTACGCACGATCGGAATTTCTGACAACGGATTTTGTTGTCGGAAAATTTGAGAACCAGCTCTCAAATTTTTGTTGTTGGAAATTCCGACAAAAATTGTCCGATGGAGCCTACACTTTGTTGGAATTTCCGACAACAAGCTCCCATCAAACATTTGTTGTCGGAATGTCCGATCGTGTGTACGCGGCATAAGTGTGTAGGGGCTTTCATTAGAGCAGACCTTCAATTTCCATATAAGGTCTGCTATAGTTGCTAGCAATATTTACTGTGTTCTCCTGGTCCCCGCCCCCCCCCCCCCCGCTGGGAGAACGCACTAGCTCTGCGGGAGGGACAGCCAGTGTTGTTGGGGGAATCGCATCATTTGTGGCCTGCCTTGGAGGAAGCAAAGCAGCAGAATGTAGTCTCATGCAATTGTAATCTCTTGTCTGTGACCTAGCCTCCAGGAATGTAATATGTCTTTGTTAGTTAAAGCGGAGTTCCACACAGATTTTTTATTTATTTCTTTTTTGTTCACCCATTCTGCTGCACCGCATTAAATACTTTAATGTGTGTGATTAATAAAATCGCTGTTCAATTCCTGTTTTTTTATTCACTCACGTTTGTTTTCTGCATTATTGAGCGCTTCCATCTTCACTGTGGGCATATGAAGCTTACTAGGAGTCTGCTCCAGGATAAGGTGCTGCTGGAGGGGACAGGACGGTGTAGGAGACAGCTGGTCTGTCTCAACATGGAGGGACATATGATTACAGCATTTTTTGGCTTTCTGTGAAGTGGTGCACAGGAAGCACCTGGAATATGTGAGTACCCTGGAGAGGGGCTATTGTTCAATAAAATATATATTTTTATAAAACGGTATCACACTATTTAGTCCTTTATATATTTTATGTGTATAAGAAGACAGCGCCTCTGTATCAAATTTTGGCACATATCACTTTTTTTCACATGGTCACTTTATGTATTCATGCATGTGTTTGGATCATCATGACAAGATTTATGATGTTTGAAATGGACTATATGATTTATTTATGTTAATCTGATTCACAATACTTTTTTTCAATGTATTATATCTATGCACTATAGTACTTTATTTACAGTGGATATAAAAAGTCTACACACCCCTGGTAAACATCAGGTTTCTGTGATGTAAAAAAATGAGACAAAGATAAATCACTTCAGAATTTTTTCCATTTTTTTTGCCCACTCTTCTTTGCAAAAACATTCCAAATCTGTCAGATTGCGAGGGCATCTCTTGTGCACAGCCCTCTTCCGATCACTCCACAGATTTTCAATCGGATTCAGGTCTGGGCTCTGGCTGGGCACTTCCAAAACTTTAATCCTCTTCTGGTAAAACCATGTTGTTTTAGGCTGGGTTCACACTGGTCCGACAAACGCTCCGACATTGGGAGCTCATGTCGCATGACGTGTGAAATTTAATGTTTCCCTATGGGAGCCGTCCTAACTGGTCCGACACAAGTCGTTCCGACTTTAGAAATGCTCCCTGTACTACTTTGGTCCGACTCTGATCCTACTTCAGCCTATTGACTATCATTGAAGTCGGATCGCCGTCTTGCATGATCCGACTTCGGCACGCGACTTGTGCACAGATGATCTTGAGGGGGAACTCCGCGCCAAATTTTAAATAAAAATCCGGCATGGGTTCCCCCTCCAAGAGCATACCAGGCCCTTGGGTCTGGTATGGACCTTGAGGGGAACCCCCTACACCGAAAAAACGGCGTGGGGGGTCCCCCCCAATCCATACCAGACCCTTATCCGAGCACGCAGCCCAGCCGGACAGGAATGGGGGTGGGGACGAGCGAGCGCCCCCCCCTCCTGAACCGTACCAGGCCGCATGCCCTCAACATGGGGGGTTGTTGCCTTGGGGGAGGGGGGCGCGCTGCGGCCCCCCCACCCCAAAGCACCTTGTCCCCATGTTGATGAGGACAAGGGCCTCTTCCCGACAACCCTGGCCGTTGGTTGTCGGGGTCTGCGGGCGGGGGGCTTATCGGAATCCGGGAGCCCCCTTTAATAAGGGGGGCCCCCAGATCCCGGCCCCCCACCCTATGTGAATTGAGTATGGGGTACATAGTACCCCTACCCATTTACCTAGGGAAAAAGTGTCAATTTAAAAAAAAAAACACTACACAGATTTTTAAAGTATTTTATTAGACAGCTCCGGGGGTCTTCTTCCGACTTCGGGGGTCTCTCCGGTTCTTCTCCGCGCTCTCCGGGTCTTCTGCCGGGCTCCTCCGCTCTCTTCTGCTCTTTTGCCGCTCTTTTGCTTAAGCGGAGGAGTCCGGTCTTCTGCCTTCTGCCCTCTTCTCTTCTCCTGATGTTGACACGACGCTCTCTCCGGCTAGAATGCTCTCTGTGCGCTCTGCTCTGACTTATATAGGCGGTGACCCCGCCCCCTTATGCCGTCACAGTCCCTGGGCATGCTGGGACTGTGACGTTTTAGGGGGCGTGGTCATCACCCGATGACCACGCCCCCTGTATGCCGTCATAGTCCCAGCATGCCCAGGGACTGTGACGCATAAGAGGGCGGGGTCACCGCCTATATAAGTCAGAGCAGAGCGCACAGAGAGCATTCTAGCCGGAGAGAGCGTCGTGTCAACATCAGGAGAAGAGAAGAGGGCAGAAGACCGAAGACCGGACTCCTCTGCTTAAGCAAAAGAGCGGCAAAAGAGCAGAAGAGAGCGGAGGAGTCCGGCAGAAGACCCGGAGAGCGCGGAGAAGAACCGGAGAGACCCCCGAAGTCGGAAGAAGACCCCCGGAGCTGTCAACATCAGGAGAAGAGGGCAGAAGATTGAAGACCGGGCTCCTTCGCTATAGCAAAAGAGCAGAAAATAGCGGAGGAGCCCGGCAGAAGAACCGGAGAGACCCCCGAAGTCGGAAGAAGACCCCCGGAGCTGTCTAATAAAATACTTTAAAAATCTGTGTAGTGTTTTTTTTTTTAAATTGACACTTTTTCCCTAGGTGAATGGGTAGGGGTACTATGTACCCCATACTCAATTCACATAGGGTGGGGGGCCGGGATCTGGGGGTCCCCCTTATTAAAGGGGGCTCCCGGATTCCGATAAGCCCCCCGCCCGCAGACCCCGACAACCAACGGCCAGGGTTGTCGGGAAGAGGCCCTTGTCCTCATCAACATGGGGACAAGGTGCTTTGGGGTGGGGGGGCCGCAGCGCGCCCCCCTCCCCCAAGGCAACAACCCCCCATGTTGAGGGCATGCGGCCTGGTACGGTTCAGGAGGGGGGGGCGCTCGCTCGTCCCCACCCCCATTCCTGTCCGGCCGGGCTGCGTGCTCGGATAAGGGTCTGGTATGGATTGGGGGGGACCCCCCACGCCGTTTTTTCGGTGTAGGGGGTTCCCCTCAAGGTCCATACCAGACCCAAGGGCCTGGTATGCTCTTGGAGGGGGAACCCATGCCGGATTTTTACTTAAAATTTGGCGCGGAGTTCCCCCTAAAGATTCATACCAAACACAGTGCCGGGCATTGGCGGGGATCCAAGTCGGATCCCCGTTCATTGAAAGTCGGACACATGCCGGCTTCATGTCGCAGGGCAAAGTCGGATCCAAAGTAGGACGGCTGTCATGTCGCACCAGTGTGAACCCAGCCTTAATGCTGAAGGTGAAGTTTCCCTTCATGTTCAGCTTTCTAGCAGAAGCCTGGAAGTTTTGTGCCAATATTGATTGGAATTTGGAACTGGTCATTATGTCCTCTACCTTGACTAAGGCCCCTGTTCCAGCTGAAGAAAAACAGCCCCAAAGCACGATGCTGCCACCACCATACTTCACTGTGGGTATGGCGTTCTTTTGGTGATGTGCAGTGTTGTTTTGTGCCAAACATATCTTTTGAAATTATAGCCAAAAAATTTCAACCTTGGTTTCATCAGACCATAACATATTTTCCCACATGTTTTTTGGGAGGCTTCAGACGTGTTTTTGCAAAATTTAGCTGGGCTTGGAAGTTTTTTTTTCGTTTTTCTTCTTGCCACTCTATCCCATAACCCAGACATATGAAGAATACAGGAGATTGTTGTCACATCTACCACACAGCCAGTACTTGCCAGATATTCCTGCAGTTCCTCTAATGTTTCTGTAGGCCCCTTGGCAGCCTCCCTGACCAATTTTCTTCTCGTCTTTTCATCAATTTTGGAGGGAGGTCCAGTTCTTTGTAATGTCACTGTTGTGCCATATTTTCTCCACTTGATGATGACTGTCTTCACTGTGTTCCATGGTATATCTAATGCCTTGGAAATGATTTTGTAACCTTCTCCCGACTGATACCTTTTAACAATGAGATCCCTCTGATGCTTTGTAAGCTCTCTGCGGACCATGACTTTTGCTGTAGGATGCAACTAAGAAAAAGTCAGTAAAGACCAACTAGAACAGCTGAACTTTATTTGGGGTTAATCAGAGGCACTCTAAATGATGGCAGGTGTGTACTGACTCCTATTTACCATGAACTTGAATGTGATTGCTTAATTCTGAACACAGCTACATCTCCAGTTATAAGAGGGTGTATACACTTATGCAACCACATTATTTTATTTTTTTATTTTTACTTCCCCTCCCTAAAAGATTTATTTTTTTTCAATTGAGTTGTACAGTTTATAGGTCACATTAAAGGTGGAAAAAGTTCTGAAATGATTTAGGTTTGTCTCATTTTTTTACATCACAGAAACCTGACATTTTAACAGGGGTGTGTAGACTTTTTATATCCACTGTATATTATCACTTTAATAGGGCAAATATATTGTTATATTAATAAGTTAGCGCATTGTTTTTATACATATATAAGGTGCTGCTGGATCCCCAGCATGCACCTCCCGATCTCGCACGTGCGCAGTCTACACAGGGCATAGCTCTGGAAGATTATCTTTGGAAATAACACAATGCAATCCTGCGGCGATGCCCACTGACTCCTGGGAACAATGACAAACATATGCCAGGAGCCAAGGTAGGACATGACGTACAGCGCCGTGGCCGAGAAGAGGCAGATTACAAGGGACACCCTAGCAACAAGGCACACACAGGAAGTAAAAAAAAAATCATGCCAAATGTTGTTATATTTGCAGCAAGGGACTCATTCAGATCAAGAATTAAAATATGTGTGAAGCTCCGCTTTAAGAGCAATAAAGTTACTTAGCTCATCAAAGTTTGCTGGGAGCAATGAGGCCTCATTGCTTCCAGCAAACTAAAATCGATACAAAATAAACCCACACCATCTTTGACCTTCCTTGCACTTAAGGGCATGTATCAATGCAAAAAACTAAAATGCCTAACTTGTAAATTTGTTCCCCATCGCCAGACATCATTCACTACAAAAGGAAAATCCTACCCCCTTAAGGAATTTTTGAATTGTTCCTCAGAGTTTGTGATATATGGCATCCGCTGTCCTTGTGGCCTACTCTATATTGCCCGTACCATCCGGACTTTAAGAAAAGGGTTCGTTGAATACCATAGGTCGATAGAAGAAAATCTCGATTTAACTATCCCCAGACATTTTAAAGAATACCATCAGGGTTCCACCAATGGACTTCAGGTCTTCGTTATTGAGCGGGTGCCCGGAACTTTTCCCGTTGCAGAGCGTTTTAAGCGTCTCTGCGAGAGGGAAACTTTCTGGATATACACTATTGATACCCTTGCGCCTGGAGGCCTCAAAGAAACCATAGAGATTAATTCAGTTATATGAACCTTATATACCTGCAGATACTTTTATGTATCCTACTTACAAAATGGCCAAAGTAAGTACACATATATGTCCACATAGTCTCTTTCCCCTCCCCCCCCATTTCTCCTGTTGCCTTCGGGGCAACACACTGTGTGAACATACATGTGTGTATATGTATGTGTGTATACGTATCCTTTTACATCCATTACTTTTAGTTGTGCATATACGCGCATGTGTGTAGAATTTGCACACACTTGTGTGTGCATATATATTTAATCATATCCAATCTAAACATAATGTACTAATGATCCGAATATCCCCCCCTTTTAATAAAATTATGTTTTCACAATCATCTTTCACTCATTCTTATTTCCCCTTTAAAATAAGCACAGTCATGTGTACAGGTTCCCATATATTCTTCTGTTATTGTATATGTATTAGGGATGAGCCGAACACCCCCCCGGTTCGGTTTGCACCAGAACCTGCAAACGGACCGAAAATTTGCACAAACATTAGAACCCCATTGACGTCTATGGGACTTGAACGTTCGAAATCAAAAGTGCTCATTTTAAAGGCTAATTTGCATGGTATTGTCCTAAAAAGGGTTTGGGGACCCGGGTCCTACCCCAGGGGACATGCATCAATGCAAAAAAAACTTTTAAAAACGGCAGTTTTTTCGGGAGAAGTGATTTTAATAATGCTTAAAGTAAAAAAAAAAAAAAGTGAAATATTCCTTTAAATATCGTACCTGGGGGGTGTCTATAGTATGCCTGTAAAGTGCCGCGTGTTTCCCGTGCTTAGAACAGTCCCTGCACAAAATGTCATTTTTAAAGGAAAAAAGTCATTTAAAACTGCTTACGGCTTTAATGTAATGTCGGGTCCTGGCAATATGGATGAAAATCAGTGAGACAAACAGCATGGGTACCCCCCAGTCCATTACCAGGCCCTTTGGGTCTTGTATGGATATTAAGGGGAACCCTGCACCTAAACTAAAAAAAGGAAAGGCGTGGGGCCACCAGGCCCTATATACTCTGAACAACAGTATACAGGCGGTGCAAACAAGACAGGGACTGTAGGTTTGTTGTTAAGTAGAATCTTTTTGTAATTTTGAACTGGTACATTTTTAACGTGTTTAGCTCCAGCCAAAAAATCTTTTTTAAGCTTTTTGGAAAACATAGGGAAGGGTTATCACCCCTGTGACATTTGTTTTGCTGTCTGTGCTCCGCTTCAGAAGATTTCACCTCATTATTTGTCCCAATGACTAAAATTTGTTTGAAGATTTTTTGTGAAACAAGGATTGGTGATAAAGCATCAGTGGAAAGGAGAAACGTTTTTTCCCATATTAACTCTTACAGGAGAGAATTTCCCTTCCTAGGGGTAGATTTCATCTCACTTCCTGTTGTCTCCTTCCGTTTGCAAGTAGGAGTCATTTGTAAGTTGGATGTTTGAAAGTAGGGGCCTTCCCTATATACTCAGCAGAAATTTGGGCCTTAGGAGTTGTTGTGGCCACAACACTGTAAGCCCTCACAGGGCCCTGCTGTGAAGTATTAGATCAAGAATTGTAATTACATGCCCCTGTTGAACAGGGGCAGAAAAACTGGGCCTTTGGTGGTGGTGGTGCTAGTGCCACAACACTGTAAGTCCTCACTCGCTCTTGGTGGGTGCAGAAATGGGCCCTGCTGTGAAATATTAGATCAAGAATTGTAATTACATGCCCCTGTTAAACAGGGGCAGAAAAATTGGGTCTTAGGCACTGGTGCTGGTGCCACAACACTGCAACCCCTCACAGATACTCTAGTTGGAATGCAGGAATGAGCCCTGCTGCAAAGTATTACATCAAAAATTGTAATTACACACCCCTGTTAAACAGGGGCTGAAAAATTGGGCCTTAGGCACTGGTGGCGGCACCCAGAACCAAAAATGTTCTTACAAGCTATCAGCGTGATCATTGAGGAGGAAGAGGATAATTACTCAGGATAGTCACTCAGCATCAGCATAGGCAGTCTTTGAAGGGATCTGAGATTTCAAAAAAATTATTCGGTTACATCAGCATCAGGTGCTTGGTAGCTGGTGGGGATCCAAGACTGATTCATTTTTATGAAGGTCAGTCGATCGACAGAGTCGGTGGACAGACGCACCCTGTGATCGGTTACAAAGCCTCCAGCAGCACTGAATGTGCGTTCTGAAAGAACGCTGGATGCAGGACTGGCCAGTAGCTCAATTGCATACTGTGCAAGCTCTGGCCAGTGATCCATCCTCAAGGCCCAGTAACCCAGGGGAATTTCGGTGGGAAAGGTGTCCAAGTCAGATCTTGCCCCTAGGTATTCCTGCACCATGTAAAACAGACGCTGGCGATGGTTGCTGGAACTGATCATACCTTGGGGCTGCGGACCAAAAAATTGTCTGAACGCATCGGTCAAACGGCCACCTTCTTCACCGCTCCTTCTTTGACTGACCGAAGCCTCAGCAACACGTTGTCCAGAAACAGGAGTTTGTAACCTCCCAGTCTCTGGGAACGCGTTGCACAGACCTTTCTGCAAGGCCTCCCGAAGATGTTTCATCCTCTGCTCCCTCTGCGATGGCAAGATAAGGTCCGCAACCTTACCCTTGTAACGTGGATCAAGGAGGGTTGCCAGCCAGTATTGGTCCTACTCCTTGATGCCACGAATACGAGGATCCTTACGCAGGCCTTGCAGGATCAGGGAGGCCATGCAGCGTAGGTTTGCTGAGGCATTCGGTCCGGAGTCCTCTGGGTCACTAAGGATGACATGGTCTGCAGCCACCTCCTCCCAGCCACGTACAAGTTCACGTGTTTCTTGGGACTGATCCCTTAAAGACTGCTGCTGATGCTGAGTGCCAGGCTCCACCTCCATACTGACACAATCCTCCTCTTTCTCCTCCTCGTCCTCGTCCTCTTCCTGTGTGATCGGCGGGCATGCAGGAACACTGTCTGGATAAAGGGGGCCTTGAGAGCTAAGGAAGTCCTCCTCTTCCTGCCTCTGTTCTGTCTCAAGTGCCCTGTCCATTATTCCACGCAGCGTGTGCTCCAACAGGTGGACAAGGGGGACAGTGTCACTGATGCATGCACCGTCACTGCTCACCATCCTCATGGCCTTCTCAAATGGTGACAGGACAGTGCATGCATCCCTGATCATGGCCCACTGGTGTGGGGGAAAAAAAATAAGCTCCCCTGACCCTGTCCTGGTGCCATAGTCAAACAGGTACTCATTGATGGCCCTCTGCTGTGTGTGCAGCCGCTGCAGCATGGCCAACGTTGAGTTCCACCTGGTGGGCATGTCACAGATTAGGCGGTTCTTGGGCAGGTTAAACTCCTTTTGGAGGTCTGCCAGCCAAGCACTGGCATTATATGACCGGCGGAAATGGACACAGACCTTCCTGGCCTGCCTCAGGACATCCTGTAAGCCCGAGTACCTGTCCAAGAACCACTGCACCAATAAGTTAAGGACGTGAGCCAAACAGGGCACATGGGTCATTTGTCCCTGTCGGAGGGCAGAGAGGAGGTTGGTGCCATTGTCGCAAACCACCATTCCTGCCTTAAGTTGGCGTGGCGTCAACCACCTCTGAACCTACCCCTGCAGAGCTGACAGAACCTCTGCCCCAGGGTGGCTTCTGTCCCCCAAGCACACCAGCTCAAGCACCGCATGGCATCTTTTGGCCTGCATACTTGCGTAGCCCCTTGAACGGCTACGGAGCACCGCTGGTTTCGAGGACAAAGCACAATAAGAGGCCATGGAGGAAGAAGAAGTGGAGGGGGTGGAGGAGAGAAGTGTGTCACAATCATTAGTAGTGGCAATTTGGAGGTGTGGTGGCGGAACAACCTCCAACACTACTGCACATTGTCCTGCATCCTTCCCAGCTGCCAGCAGAGTCACACAATGCGCGGTGAAACTTAGGTAACGTCCCTGTCCATGCCTGCTGGACCATGAGTCAGCGGTAATATGCACCTTACCGCTGACCGCCCTGTCCAGCGATGCCAAGACATTGCCTTCCACATGCCGGTAGACAGCCGGAATCGCCTTCTGTGAGAAAAAGTGGCGTTTGGGTACCTGCCACTGAGGAACCGCACATTCCACAAACTCACGGAAGGGGGCAGAGTCTACCAACTGAAAAGGCAGCAGTTAAAGTGCTAGCAATTTTGCCAAGCAAGCATTCAACCGCTGGGCATGTGGATGGCTGGGAGCGAACTTCTTTCGACGGTGCAGCAGTTGGGGCAGGAAAATTTGCCTGGTACAATCTCATGTCGGTCTACAGAAAGCAGATTGCCCACAAGTACTTGGCTGTGACACACCTAATTCTACACCTTCATTCCTCTCAGTGCAGGTCTCAGAGAGGACTGAAGGTAGAGTGGGGTTGGAGATTTCAGCTGATGAGGAGCAAGGAGAGGTCCTCTTTGTTCTTTGGTGTGGGTCTTTTAGATACGCTTACCAACGAACTGCATGGCAGGTCAACGTATGTCTGGTCAAGCATGTGGTGCCCAAGCGGGAGACATTTTGGCAACGCGAGACACGCTTGAGACATATGTTGCAAATAGCAGCGGAGCGATCTGATGCACTCGTCTCAAAAAAGGCCCACACCAAAGAACTTTTTAAATAACGTGCAGAGACTGCAGCGCCCTGCACATGCGGAGCTTTGGGGTGTGATGCAGTCAGTGTGCTGCCCTTAGGCTAGCTCCTGGAGGGCATCCTGCCTCGTTGGTGATGTGCCGCCTCCTCCTCCTCCTCTCTCCTATCAGGCACCCATGTTGAGTCAGTGACCTCATCATCCCCTCCCTCCTCATCACTGGAGCAAACCTGGCAGTATGCTGCAGCAGGGGGAGCATGACTGCCAGATTGCTGCCCTTCTTGGGCACCCCCTCTGTCCGTGCTCACGTTACTGCCTTCATCTAGCTCAGTATCATCATCAGAGCCTTCCAAACGCTGGGCATCCTCCTGGAGCATGTACCCAACACTGTGGTCAAATAGTTTGAGGGACTCCTCAGGAGGACATGGTGGGGCTAGGGAAGGAGTCACTGATGACATTGAGCCGAGGGAAGAGGCCGCTGCTTTACCAGACAAAGTACCCTGAGCATGGGTGAGAGAGGATGAGGAGGATGAGGACAGCTTGGTCATCCACTCGACCAAGTGTTCCGCATGTTGCGGCTCAACACGGCCAGCTGCCGAAAAAAAGGCCAAGCTGATACTGCAGCTAGCAAAATCAACTGCCTGCCTGTAGTATGAGAACACCACCAACCTTCTACAGGTAGCTTTAGCTGAACACTGTGCAGAGCTCGCAAAAAAACTAACTTGTAGCTTATTTAGCTGCCTGCGGTAGTGATAGGATCAGGAAAACACCACCAACCTTCTACAGGTAGCTTTAGGTGAACACTGTGCAAAGCTCGCCAAAAAATAACTTGTAGCTTATTTAGCTGCCTGCGGTAGTGATAGGATCAGGAAAACACCACCAACCTTCTACAGGTAGCTTTAGGTGAACACTGTGCAGAGCTCGCACTACACTAACTTGTAGCTTATTTAGCTGCCTACGGTAGTGATGGGATCAGGAAAACACCACCAACCTTCTACAGGTAGCTTTAGGTGAACACTGTGCAGAGCTCGCACTACACTAACTTGTAGCTTATTTCGTTGCCTGCGGTAGTGATAGAATCAGGAAAACATCACCAACCTTCTACAGGTAGCTTTAGATGAACACTGTGCAGAGCTTGCACTACACTAACTTGTAGCTTATTTAGCTGCCTGCGGTAGTAATAGGATCAGGAAAACACCACCAACCTTCTACAGGTAGCTTTAGGTGAACACTGTGCAAAGCTCGCACTACACTAACTTGTAGCTTATTTAGCTGCCTGCGGTAGTGATGGGATCAGGAAAACACCACCAACCTTCTACAGGTAGCTTTAGGTGAACGCTGTGCAGAGCTCGCCAAAAAATAACTTGTAGCTTATTTAGCTGCCTGCGGTAGTGATAGGATCAGGAAAACACCACCAACCTTCTACAGGTAGCTTTAGGTGAACACTGTGCAGAGCTTGCACTACACTAACTTGTAGCTTATTTAGCTGCCTGCGGTAGTAATAGGATCAGGAAAACACCACCAACCTTCTACAGGTAGCTTTAGGTGAACACTGTGCAAAGCTCGCACTACACTAACTTGTAGCTTATTTAGCTGCCTGCGGTAGTGATAGATTCAGGAAAACACCACCAACCTTCTACAGTTACTTTAGGTGAACACTGTGCAGAGCTCGCACTACACTAACTTGTAGCTTATTTAGCTGCCTGCGGTAGTGATAGGATCAGGAAAACACCACCAACCTTCTACAGGAAGCTTTAGGTGAACACTGTGCAGAGCTCGCACTACACTAACTTGTAGCTTATTTAGCTTCCTGCAGTAGTGATAGTATCAGGAAAACACCACCAACCTTCTACAGGTAGCTTTAGGTGAACACTGTGCAGAGCTCGCACTACACTAACTTGTAGCTTATTTAGCTGCCTGCAGTAGTGATAGGATCAGGAAAACACCACCAACCTTCTACAGGTAGCTTTAGGTGAACACTGTGCAGAGATCACCAAAAAATAACTTGTAGCTTATTTATCTGCCTGCGGTAGTGATAGGAAAAGGAAAACACCACCAACCTTCTACTGGTAGCTTTAGGTGAACACTGTGCAGAGCTCGCAAAAAAACAAACTTGTAGCTTATTTAGCTGCCTGCGGTAGTGATAAGATCAGGAAAACACTACCAACCTTCTACAGGTATCTTTAGGTAAACACTGTGCAGAGCTCGCACTACACTAACTTGTAGCTTATTTAGCTGCCTGCGTTAGTGATAGGATCAGGAAAACACCACCAACCTTCTACAGGTAGCTTTAGGTGAACACTGTGCAGAGCTCGCACTACACTAACTTGTAGCTTATTTAGCTGCCTGCGGTAGTGATAGGATCAGGAAAACACCACCAACCTTCTACAGGTAGCTTTAGGTGAACACTGTGCAGAGCTTGCACTACACTAACTTGTAGCTTATTTAGCTGCCTGCGGTAGTAATAGGATCAGGAAAACACCACCAACCTTCCACAGGTAGCTTTAGGTGAACACTGTGCAAAGCTCGCACTACACTAACTTGTAGCTTTTTTTAGCTGCCTGCGGTAGTGATAGGCTCATGAAAACACCACCAAACTTCTACAGGTAGCTTTAGGTGAACACTGTGCAGAGCTCGCCAAAAAATAACTTGTAGCTTATTTAGCTGCCTGCGGTTGTGATAGGATCAGGAAAACACCACCAACCTTCTACAGGTAGCTTTAGGTGAACACTGTGCAAAGCTCGCACTACACTAACTTGTAGCTTATTTAGCTGCCTGCGGTAGTGATAGATTCAGGAAAACACCACCAACCTTCTACAGTTACTTTAGGTGAACACTGTGCAGAGCTCGCACTACACTAACTTGTAGCTTATTTAGCTGCCTGCGGTAGTGATAGGATCAGGAAAACACCACCAACCTTCTACAGGAAGCTTTAGGAGAACACTGTGCAGAGCTCGCACTACACTAACTTGTAGCTTATTTAGCTTCCTGCAGTAGTGATAGTATCAGGAAAACACCACCAACCTTCTACAGGTAGCTTTAGGTGAACACTGTGCAGAGCTCGCACTACACTAACTTGTAGCTTATTTAGCTGCCTGCAGTAGTGATAGGATCAGGAAAACACCACCAACCTTCTACAGGTAGCTTTAGGTGAACACTGTGCAGAGATCACCAAAAAATAACTTGTAGCTTATTTATCTGCCTGCGGTAGTGATAGGAAAAGGAAAACACCACCAACCTTCTACTGGTAGCTTTAGGTGAACACTGTGCAGAGCTCGCAAAAAAACAAACTTGTAGCTTATTTAGCTGCCTGCGGTAGTGATAAGATCAGGAAAACACTACCAACCTTCTACAGGTATCTTTAGGTAAACACTGTGCAGAGCTCGCACTACACTAACTTGTAGCTTATTTAGCTGCCTGCGTTAGTGATAGGATCAGGAAAACACCACCAACCTTCTACAGGTAGCTTTAGGTGAACACTGTGCAGAGCTCGCACTACACTAACTTGTAGCTTATTTAGCTGCCTGCGGTAGTGATAGGATCAGGAAAACACCACCAACCTTCTACAGGTAGCTTTAGGTGAACACTGTGCAGAGCTTGCACTACACTAACTTGTAGCTTATTTAGCTGCCTGCGGTAGTAATAGGATCAGGAAAACACCACCAACCTTCCACAGGTAGCTTTAGGTGAACACTGTGCAAAGCTCGCACTACACTAACTTGTAGCTTTTTTTAGCTGCCTGCGGTAGTGATAGGCTCATGAAAACACCACCAAACTTCTACAGGTAGCTTTAGGTGAACACTGTGCAGAGCTCGCCAAAAAATAACTTGTAGCTTATTTAGCTGCCTGCGGTTGTGATAGGATCAGGAAAACACCACCAACCTTCTACAGGTAGCTTTAGGTGAACACTGTGCAAAGCTCGCACTACACTAACTTGTAGCTTATTTAGCTGCCTGCGGTAGTGATAGATTCAGGAAAACACCACCAACCTTCTACAGTTACTTTAGGTGAACACTGTGCAGAGCTCGCACTACACTAACTTATAGCTTATTTAGATGCTTGCGTTAGTAATAGGATCAGGAAAACACCACCAACCTTCTACAGGTAGCTTTAGGTGAACACTGTGCAGAGCTTACACTACACTAACTTGTAGCTTATTTAGCTGCCTGCGGTAGTAATAGGATCAGGAAAACACCACCAACCTTCTACAGGTAGCTTTAGGTGAACACTGTGCAGAGCTCGCAAAAAAAAACAAACTTGTAGCTTATTTAGCTGCCTGCGGTAGTGATAAGATCAGGAAAACACCACCAACCTTCTACAGGTAGCTTTAGGTGAACACTGTGCAGAGCTCGCACTACACTAACTTATAGCTTATTTAGATGCTTGCGTTAGTAATAGGATCAGGAAAACACCACCAACCTTCTACAGGTAGCTTTAGGTGAACACTGTGCAGAGCTTACACTACACTAACTTGTAGCTTATTTAGCTGCCTGCGGTAGTAATAGGATCAGGAAAACACCACCAACCTTCTACAGGTAGCTTTAGGTGAACACTGTGCAGAGCTCGCACTACACTAACTTGTAGCTTATTTAGCTGCCTGCGGTAGTGATAGGATCAGGAAAACACCACCAACCTTCTACAGGTAGCTTTAGGTGAACACTGTGCAGAGCTCATTAAAACATAACTTGTAGCTTATTTCGCTGCCTGCGGTAGTGATAGGATCAGGAAAACACCACCAACCTTCTACAGGTAGCTTTAGGTGAACACTGTGCAGAGCTCGCAAAAAAACAAACTTGTAGCTTATTTAGCTGCCTGCGGTAGTGATAAGATCAGGAAAACACCACCAACCTTCTACAGGTAGCTTTAGGTGAACACTGTGCAGAGCTCGCACTACACTAACTTATAGCTTATTTAGATGCCTGCGTTAGTAAAAGGATCAGGAAAACACCACCAACCTTCTACAGGTAGCTTTAGGTGAACACTGTGCAGAGCTTACACTACACTAACTTGTAGCTTATTTAGCTGCCTGCGGTAGTAATAGGATCAGGAAAACACCACCAACCTTCTACAGGTAGCTTTAGGTGAACACTGTGCAGAGCTCGCCAAAAAATAACTTGTAGCTTATTTATCTGCCTGCGGTAGTGATAGGATCAGGAAAACACCACCAACCTTCTACGGGTAGCTTTAGCTGAACACTGTGCAGAGCTCGCAAAAAAACTAACTTGTAGCTTATTTAGCTGCCTGCGGTAGTGATAGGATCAGAAAAACAACACCAACATTCTACAGGTAGCTTTAGGTGAACACTGTGCAGAGCTTGCACTACACTAACTTGTAGCTTATTTAGCTGCCTGCGGTAGTGATAGGATCAGAAAAACAACACCAACCTTCTACAGGTAGCTTTAGGTGAACACTGTGCAGAGCTTGCACTACACTAACTTGTAGCTTATTTAGCTGCCTGCGGTAGTGATAGGATCAGGAAAACACCACCAACCTTCTACAGGTAGCTTTAGGTGAACACTGTGCAGAGCTCGCCAAAAAATAACTTGTAGCTTATTTCGTTGCCTGCGGTAGTGATAGGATCAGGAAAACACCACCAACCTTCTACAGGTAGCTTTAGCTGAACACTGTGCAGAGCTCCCAAAAAAATAACTTGTAAGTTTAGCTGAACACTGTGAGGAGGATGCACTACACTAACTTGTATCTTTAGCTGAACACTGTGCATAGGTTGCACTACGCTAACTTGTAGTTTTCGCTGAACACTGTGAGGAGGACACACTACACCAAATTGTAGCTTTAGCTGAACACTGTGAGGAGGACGCACTACCCTAACTTGCAGCTTTAGCTGAACACTGTGCAGAGGTCACACTAAACTAACTTGTAGCTTTAGCTGAACACTGTGAGGAGGACGCACTACACTAACTTGTAGCTTTAGCTGAACACGGTGCAGAGGTCGCACTACACTAACTTGTAGTTTTCGCTGAACACTGTGAGGAGGACACACTACACCAACTTGTAGCTTTAGCTGAACACTGTGAGGAGGACGCACTACCCTAACTTGTAGCTTTAGAGGAGGACGCACTACACTGACTTGTAGCTTTAGCTGAACACTGTGCAGAGGTCTCACTACACTAACTTGTAGTTTTAGCTGAACACTGTGAGGAGGACGCACTACACTAACTTGTAGCTTTAGCTGAACACTGTACAGAGGTCGCACTACACTAACTTGTAGTTATAGCTGAACACTGTGAGGAGGATGCACTACCCTAACTTGTAGCTTTAGCTGAACACTGTGCAGAGGTCACACTAAACTAACTTGTAGTTTTAGCTGAACACTGTGAGGAGGACGCAGTACCCTAACTTGTAGCTTTAGCTGAACACTGTGCACTACACTAACTTGTAGCTTTAGCTGAACACTGTGCAGAGGTCGCACTACACTAACTTGTAGTTTTAGCTGAACACTGTGAGCAGGACGCACTACACTAACTTGCAGCTTTAGATGAACACTGTGCAGAGGTCTCACTACACTAACTTGTAGCTTTAGCTGAACACTGTGAGGAGGACGCACTACACTAACTTGTAGCTTTAGCTGAACACTCTGCAGAGGTCACACTACACTAACTTGTAGTTTTAGCTGAACACTGTGAGGAGGACGCACTACCCTAACTTGTAGCTTTAGCTGAACACTGTGCACTACACTAACTTGTAGTTTTAGCTGAACACTGTGCAGAGGTCACACTACACTAACTTGTAGCTTTAACTGAACACTGTGAGGAGGACACACTACACTAACTGTAAATAGTCTAGCTGCCTGACTGTGGTACTAATAGGATCAAAAGAACACCAGCAATTTTCTTCAGGTAGCTGTAAATACTGTAACAAGACAAGCCTGCCTGTCAGTAGGAAGATAACAGGAACGGATCTAGCTAAACTGAATACAGTGTATATATATATATATAGATGCAACACCTGGGATGCATATATTTACACAATACACTGTAGGTGCAGCTTACTCACTGACTGTCCTGCCTAATCTAGCTAACTGAAATGAAATGACACTGTCTCGCTCTCTATCTCTCAGCACACCGGAACACACTACACAGGGCCGCCATGCAGGCGGCCTTATATAGTCTGGGGCGTGTTCTAAACCCCCTGAGCCATAATTGGCTACAGCCACCCTGGCTATGGCCAATTACAGCTCTCTCTACTGACGACGCTGTGATTGGCCAAGCATGTGGGTCATAGTGCATGCTTGGCCAATCATCAGCCATCAATGCACTGCGATGCTGCAGTGTATTATGGGCCATGACGCGCCACACGAATTTGGCACGAACGGCCCATAACGTTCGCAATTCGGCGAACAATCGAACAGCCGATGTTCGAGTCGAACATGGGTACGACTCGAAAGCGAAGCTCATCCCTAATGTGTATGTATATATATGTGTATGTGTGCGTATACATGAATATATATCCTTCATCCATACAAAAAAATTTTTAGTAATAAATCTCCAGCAATATATACTTTTTATTTCAATTACCACCATTATATTATATATTTCATTTTATATTTCTTTATATATTATATATATATTTTTTATCAAAATCACCCTTATCATGCTTTATGCATCGCACATAAATATCATATATATTTCCCTATCTGGTGGATTTTAATTTAGATTTTTATCTTTATCCCCATAACTTTTTTTGTTTTTTTGTCTTTCATATCTAATTAATGTGTATGTATCTCAATAATACCATTTTGTCTCTTGTTCATACTATTGTCCTCTTTCTACTTTCTTTACCTTTTTTTCCATGATCATGTATTTCTCCTATTCCTTTTCTGCAACATTTCCCCTAATGTACAATGATTGACAAACTCCACAACCTATTTAATTCCCTCCCTCCGACCTCTGGAGCTCGTCAGCATTAGTTAACTATGGACAGGGCAGAGCCATGATCCGATTGGCTGGCCCGCCCTGTCATTCCCTTCTTAACCACACCAAAGATGGCGGATCGCTATGCCTGATGAAGGAGCACGCATGCTCTGAACGCGTGCATGCAAATAGCATCATCCGACCGCAACAAGGAACTCCAGGACTGACGATCTCCCCCTGTGACCTGCCTGTTCTGAGCCTGAGAAACCGGGAGCCACAGGCATCGTCAGACGCCACTAACAGTGCTACAGGATCGTCCTCGTTGGAGCCCTGCTGTCCATTCTGCTGTCCATTGGACTATTGGACTGTGCCTGCTTTTATCTTACACAGAGTGAGTGTATTTGTACTTTTATTTAAAACACATGCCACTAATACTGCACTTAGGTCGGCGCTGCTTGTTTTTTCTTTTTTGTATTTCAAATGTGTGGGTCTAGCAGATATCCTAAAGGACTAGAAGGGTAAAGGACTAAAGAATTCTTATTTGGTGCACACGATTAAGTATCCAGCCTCATGCACACTGAACAATATAAAAACACCAGTAGCATTAGCTGTAGAATGCCACGTTTTGCAGCATTTTTGCAATGGAATTGTGCTGTGTTTGTTAGCTTTTGAGTTTTTTAGTATTCTTAGCACAACTATACTCCTACAAAAGCTTGAGGCTCAAAAACACTCGTAAATGCCGGAAAGCCAGATTTTACAATTTTTTCCGTGATTTTCAGCCTTATGCCCCATACACACGGTCGGACTTTGTTCGGACATTCCGACAACAAAATCCTAGGATTTTTTCCGACAGATGTTGGCTCAAACCTGTCTTGCATACACACGGTCAAACAAAGTTGTCGGAAAATCCGATCGTTCTGAACGCTGTGACGTAAAAGACGTACGTCGGGGCAGTGGCCAATAGCTTTCATCTCTTTATTTATTCTGAGCACGCATGGCACTTTGTGCGTCAGATTTGTGTACACACGATCGGAATTTCTGACAACGGATTTTGTTGTCGGAAAATTTTATATCCTGCTCTCAAACTTTGTGTGTGTCGGAAAATCCGATGGAAAATGTGTGATGGAGCCTACACACGATCGGAATTTCTGACAACAAGGTCCTATCACACATTTTCTGTCGGGGCATAAGAGCGTACAGCTGGAAAACCCCTCTTTGAATGCAGTAGTTCTGCTGTGGAGTTTACTGGCTGCAGCAAAAATGCCTGAAGCCAAAAACATTAGCTGTAAAAACGTCCAGTGTGCATGAGGCCTTCAAATGAAACTAAAGCAGGCCATGGATGAGTCTTTTTCTTTTTCTTCCAACCAGCGGGTTGAACAAAAAGTAATTACTTGATTCCCCCATCCACACACTCAGTATGCATCGTAGACTCATCCCCACTGAGCCTTTATATTTCCCTGCTGTCAGAATACACTAATCAGCGCTACTGGCTATAGCTGGTGGTGCTGATCAAACAGGGAAAATCCTACAGTCTGGTTGTACAGAAGTCAGTAGGTAGACTGACTTTCTGTACTACCAGCCTGCCCATAAATGAATCGAAAATTGGCCAGTCTCTGCTGAACAGGCCAAATTTTGATCCATGTATGGCCAGATTTACCTTGGTTTAGTTCAGTGAACATTCTGTACACCTTTAGTAAATCAAACTCCTACAGTGTCTATATATGTGACTGGAAGATTTACAAGACCAGATTTCACTATTAGGTACAGCTGCAGGAGATAGGTTCAGTAGGACAGTAGGTTCTTGTCCCAGTAAAACCATTGTTGTGCTCAGTGAGGAATAGGTAAGTGACTTGATGTGCTATAGGAACATTGGATCATCCAACTATAGGGCAATTAGTTGTAATAACTGCAAAGAAAACATATGGCCACATGTGTTTCTTCTTGACTGACACCTTTGTTAACTAGCATGTAGTATATAGTTGGCAAGGTTGAATAAAGATATCAGTCCCTCCAGTTTAACATGAGTGTGTGTGTGTTTATGTTACTGCCATTTTTCATATTCATGTACCTTGCAATTGCTAAGAAAAACTTAAAAAAAACTTAAAAAAAAATAAGTTTTAATTTATCTACACTCCCTGCAGTCTCTCCATTTAACATGAGTGTGTGTGTGCTTATGTCACTGCCATTTTTCATATTCATGTACCTTGCAATTGCTAAGAAAGACTTAAAAAACAAGTTTTAATTTATCTACACTCCCTGCTGACAGCACCAACTGTGGAAGGGAGTTCCACATCCTTACCACTCTAACATTAAAGAACCCCTATACAATTTAAGAATAAACCACCTCCCATCCAACATCATTGTGTGACCACATGTCTTCCTTGGGGACCTTGGGTTAAATCATTTTTTCCCAATGCCAGAGTCAAGAAGATGTAAAGATTTTTAGTGTATATCTGGTTATATTCTGCGCTTAGGTGTGGGCTGGGCTGCTGCCTCCCTTGAGGTGGTCCCAACTGGAACCCCCTTAAAAATAATTTTTACAAGTGTAGGGTTGGTGACTCGGCCCGTCACCCGAAGAGTGATCCTCCAGAGTGAATCACACTTTCCGGGTGAGTGAGCAAGCAGGGAGGGTGTTTTTCACTTCCGTCGCCTCAATCAATTAGTTTAATTTAATTTCTTGTGTTTTATCCTTATTGGAATTTATTGTTTATTCTCCATTACCCTCAAGATTGTGTTTTTGTCTTTCTCAAGCAATTATTAGTTACGTATGTTTAGGGTCTTCATGTGAGAGATTTCCGATTTAACCGGAAAGCACATGCAGACCAGATAAGAAAATATCACAATCTTGTATTTGTACTTGCACATTTATTTTCAAAACACAAAGTAATTACATGGATAAATTATCACAAAATAAAGGAGCACAAACCAATACATAAAAATTCTTTGGTAAAGAGAACACGGAAAACACTCCTTACCCCGACTTTTCACCTGGGATAAGCGACCCGAATTAGTGGTTTACTTTTCAGGTATCAGAAGTGAAAAACACCCTCCCTGCTTGCACACTTACCTGGAAAGAGTTATTCACTGTGGAGGATCACTCTTCGGGTGGGCAACGCCACCAACCCTATACCCGTAAAATTTAAAGATTTTTAGATCATATTATATGCGATCATATCCCTTCTTAGGCATCCTTCTCCAGGGAGAATATGTTTAGTTTTTGTAGTCATTCCTTTTAACTAAGGTCACCCTCTTATTAGCTTTGCTGCCCTTCTCTGGACTCTCTTCAGTTTTTTGGGGTTTTTTTTACTTTCAAAGATTTTTATTTGTTCAAAACAAAAATACATGAAATTCACTATGTCCAATGAGGCAATAAAGGGAACAGTGTGGTTGCACGTAAGATAAGCGAATACAGAAAGGTAAGACCATTTGCTCTGAGTCGGTTTCTTATTCCTTGCATGACACTCACGCTTTATAACTGTATCCCCTTTTTGGAAGGAGCACTCCCGCCACCCCTATTGGGATCATGCTGTGCCCGGAGTACCGCCCCCAAACATCCAGAGAAAAACAATGGCTATGGATAAGCAATGAGCTTTGCATAGGGAGAAGAAGTACTGATACCAAACCTTCATGTCCCGTGGAAAGGGCCCTTTGACAGAATATCCTAGAGATCATTAAACCAATGGGTCACTTTGGTTGTTTTAATAGGCCGTAGTGTAGGAGATAAAGGGGGGGGGAGAGTGGTTGGTAGAGATAATAGAAAGAGATAGAAAGAGGATCCAATCAACAGGAAGGGAGTTGGAGGAGATTATTTATTAGGCCTGTACACCAGGGATGAGAGAGGGGCCCATGTGTAGGGCCCAGGGTTCCCAGATAGCTTCAAATGCAACAGTGGTGTCTAATAGGATGCTGGTTAGTTTCTCCTGGGACATAATCCACAATATTTTATGCTTGGCAGCTAAGAGGGAGACCCTGGGTTGTTTCCATGCTCTGGCTATTATCAGCTTGGCACCTAACAACATAAAGTGGATCAATTTGTGGATGGTTTTGGAAGACTTGGTGAGATTTGCGTTCAGGAGAGCAATGGCTGGGGTTCTTGGGATCTGGTAGTTTGTTACTTTTTGGATCAAGGCAAGTATCCTGTTCCAGAATGACCTTATTCTGGGACACTTCTACCAAATGTGGGCCATGGAGCCTATTAGTTGTCATCCTCTAAAGCAGGGATATGCAATTAGCGGACCTGCAGCTGTTGCAGAACTACAAGTCCCATGAGGCATAGCAACACTCTGACAGCCAAAAGCATGACAGCCATAGGCAGAGGCATGATGGGACTTGTAGTTTTGCAACAGCTGGAGGTCCACTAATTGCAAATCCCTGCTCTAAAGCACTGAGGGTTAGCTGTGGAATACATGGTAGCCAACTTGGCAGGGGTGAGGTACCATCTGGTCATTACTTTTAAGTTAGACTCAATCAGAGAAATATTTCTTACCCCCTTAAAGGATCTAGAAAAGGAGGTCTGCCATCTTTCCAAGTCCCATTGTATTTGCAGATAGTTTTCCCAAACCATCATATATGGGGCTTTGCTTGGCTGTTGGGCAAGTGACTTGTAGATAACGGAGATTCCACCCCTCTGTTCCATGGCCTGTCCACACCATATTTCATGGGGTGTAAATCCTGGTGGGGTAGGTTTTCCCTTTTCAGATTTTGTGGAGAAAGTGTTGTATTTGTTGAAATCTGAAGTGTTCAGTTGTCGGGATTTCCAGCTGCAGTTTACAGAATTTCAGAGAAATCGGTCCCGAAGAAGTGAAAAAGTGGCCGATTCGATACAACCCCTTGTACAACCAGCATTTAAAGGATTTAATGCCTTGGCCAGGGATGAAGTCTGGATTGTTGGAGATATGGGCTAGGGGTCGACATTCAGAGGTCAAAGAGGTCTCAGATCTCAATTTGTCCCATAGGGTCAGGAATTGAGAAAGGACAGGTGACAATATTGGGGGTTGCTCCCTAGAGGGGACCAATAAAAGGTAGTCAAGTGTGTAGGTAGGGGCAGCCTACCTCTCTATTTGTATCCAATATGGCTTTTCAAGTCTGGAGTACACGGAGATTTGTGCAATTCTTGCTGCTTGGAAATACCATAATAGGCGTGGCAGTCCCAACCCCCCCTTTCTAAGTTGGAATAGGGTTTTTTGGGGTAACCTGTGGCCTGTCCCCCCCAGATGAATTTGTTGACTTTCATTTGGAAAGATTTCAAGTGATGTTTCCTTATATTAATCTGTATCGCTCTGAACAGGTAGAGCAGTCTGGGGAGGAGTGTCATTTTTATGGAGTGTATTCTCCCTAGCCAGGATAGTTCCCCCCCAGCCCAATTCCCCAGGTCAGATTCAAGTTTCTGGTATATGGGAGGGAATTGTGTTGAGTACAAATGTTCTATTTTAGTGGTGAGAGTGATACCCAGGTATTCTATGGAGGAGTCAATCCATTTGAATTCAAAAGAGCTTTGTAGTGCTGCTACTATTTCTGGCTTCAGGGAAATGTTGAGAGCGTAGTTTATCCTTAGACCCAAGGTCGCTGTGAATTCAGTCAATAGTTTTCAGAGATTGGGAAGAGATGTAATTGGGGAAGTTATAAATAGCAGCATGTCGTTGGCGAACAGGCCACATTTATGGGTTTGTGAGCCGCAGTTTACTTCATGGATATTGTGGTTGGAGCGTATGGCTATTGCCAATGTTTCAATTGCAATGGTGAATATTAACAGGGATGAGGGGAATCCCTGTCTGGTGCCTTTGGCAATGTTAAGGGGTTTTGAATAATGTCCTTGGAGGCGAATCATAGCTTTCAGGGTGGATTAGAGGGAGTGGAGAATCCCCATAAAGTGCTGGCCAAATTCCCATTGCTCCATGAGGGTGAATATGTAAGGCCATTCGACAGAGTTGAAAGCCTTATGTAAATCGAGGAATAAGAGCATTCACTCTTGTTTGGGGCCTTTGTCCCAGCTAGACTGTAGAAGGGATACAATGTCTATGGCCCTTCTGATTTGGTCAGGCCCCTGTCTACCCTGGATAAACCCCACTTGGTCCTTATGGATGTAATGGTTAATGAAGGAGGCTAGACGATTGGCTAGGGTTTTTGTTACTATCTTTAGGTCATTATTTTTGAGGGAGATAGGTCTTTAGTTCCTCTTGATTTTTGTTCAGTTTGGGAATCACTGTTCTGTAGGCAATGTTGAGTTGAGGGTCTAAGGGGGATCCCAGGGCTTTTGCATTGAAGAATTTCGCCATGTATGGGGCCAGGGTGTCAGCAAAAGCCTTATAGTATGGTACTGAAAGGCCATGGGATCCGGGGTTGAACCCTTCTTGAGGTTTTTTATGACATCCATTATCTCCTCAACCGAGATTGCTGCCTCCATTAAATTTTTATGTTCTGTGGATAGGGTCGGTAAGGGGAGGTCTCACAGGAATAAGTGGGCCCTTATCTGTGGGGGTCGTGCTGTAGAGTTTGGTGTAGAAGTCATGGAAGGCTTTGAGTATTTTGTTGGGGTTGGCTGTAGGGGGTTGACCTGCTACCTTGATTTTGGGGAGGGAGAAGGTGCGATACTGTGATGAAAGCTTAGCCGCTAACATGGAACCAAATTGTCTTTCTGTGAGTAGAATATGGCTCTGCTCCAGCAAATGTATTTCTAAGCTTTTGCAGTTAGTGACAAGTTGAGTTTCAATCTGGTAAATGTTATCTACATCATTTAATCGGAAGTACTCTTTTAGGGAGTCGTCTATATCTTTGATTTTGACGGGATCACTAAGGAGCGATTCATTTAGTCGCCAGTGTGATACTGATGTCCTCGTAAGGGTGTTCTGTAGGGAGAGCAGAACCAGTGCTCTGACCAGACAGTGTCTATGATGGTTGCTTTTTGTGTCGAGGGAATGAGGTTGGGGGGAACTAGGATATGATCGATCCTGGCATAGAACTGGTGGGGGAGGAGTAATGGGTATAGTCCCTTTTTGTGGAGTTCATTTCCTTCCAAATGTCAACAAGGCCTTGAGAGTTAATAAGTCTTGCTACGTTGAGACTGGTCTTAGTGGGTCGTGTCAATTGGGCCGCAGGGGTTTTTGACTTTTAAAGCCCCTGGTCGAAAGCTAAGTTCGAGTCTCCACCCAGGATGACCATGCCCTCCAAGAGTGGGTTCAGGGTTTTGAAGAGGGATTGAAAGAATTTGGATTGTCCCTTATTGGGGGTATAGTAGGATATACTAGAGTATAGTCTTCCCTCTACTGTTCCTTTAACTATGAGGAATCTACCCTCCGGGTCTCTATAGTCGGAGATGGGGGAGAATTTACTGTGCTTTGAGATTAGTATTGCTACCCCCTTAGTCTTGTTTGCTGTGTTCGCTAGGTAAAATATTGGGTAGTGCACGCAAAGGAATTTGGGGTTGTATCAAGTAGGGAAGTGTGTCTCTTGGAGCATAACCATGTCTATTTTGCGGGAGCGATAGTTTTCAAGTGCTTTTCTCCGTTTCCTGGGGGGAAGTTTAGTCCCTGGGCATTATGTATAGCTATCTTGAAATCTGTCCCATGGGGTTGGGGTTAGCCATGGATACAGTCGGGTGGAATGCTGCTTAATCTCCCGCAACTTACCCGTTGCTGTCTTCTCCTGTTGGGGATAGGGCTGAGTGTAGGGTGAGTTTCAATCTGTGACTGGATCTGGGTACATTTCACAACCTATTGATTGGCTTGAGAGAGAGAGTTAGAAAAAGGTGGGGAGGTGAAGGTAGACAAAATAAGAGTAGGCGTCTTCTAGGAAGACCAATCGGGTCTGGCATGGAACACTCCTGCCAAACTCCTACCGATACACATCGGCTGCCCCAGAAAGAGGGCTGAATACCCATCCCACAGAAACAGGGGGACTGTTACTATGGGTTAGGTGGAGGCGCAAGGGGGTCACCCCGGACCCCTGCTTCTATGTGGTACTTTAACATTAAACAAACACAGCTTATATTAACTTATCTAATGATTAGTGGGTACAGACAACTGTATATATACAAAAAAAGAAGAAAAACATTATAACATTATAAATTGTAAGATATAAATGGGGAGTTAACTTAAAGCTTTCCCTAGAGCATCCCCCCGCCCGTAAATGTGGGGGAGAAAGAGTACCCTGGGAAAGAACTGGGTGTGCTCATGGCACAGTGGTTACCCGTTTCAGGACCCTAAAGTCAGGCACTTTATGATCCCCCAAGTCAGAGGGGACTCCGGTTTCCCAGTCTCCCTGTGGTTACTCTCGAGGGCAGTTGGGAACTTGCAAAAGTAGGGCCCCAGACTGTACAACAACTAAGACCCTGAGTATTGCATCAGAACCATAAGTGCCTTCTAGACACTTTGTAGTGCAAAGTGGAGAGTCTCTTCATTACGTTCTGGATGTTGCTCATGTCCTATGGCAAGAGAAGAACTTGGAGTTTACAAGATGGGGGGCCAACAGTTCGGCAACGTGGATTAGGAGCGCAAAGCTCAATCAACAGAAAGGACTACTGTCCTGGCAAAAAAATGCCCGAGTGTGAGCAGGGTGTTGGTTAACTAGATCCGCAGTCTTAAGGTGGCCTGCCATTCTTGGATTTCTTGGTCCTCCCTTTGTTCCAGAGGGGGAAGACAGGGCTTGCCGGAGAGGGGCGCTTCGTGGAACACGCAGATGCCATGGGTGCTTTCTGTGATATTAGCTTGAGGTGAAGGAAGAGTTTCTCACCATTCAGTAAGTTAGAAAAGGAATGTACCTTGCCCTGAATAGAAAATTTCACTGCAAATGGGAAGGCCCAGCGGTACTTGATGTCCTGTTAGGAGTGGTTTGAGAGTTCTCTGTTTTTGGATAGTTGATAGAGAGAGGTCTGCAAATATTTGTATTTGGTGCCCTTGGCACATCACTTTAGGCTCGATGTGTGATTGTCGCATGACTTCCTCTTTTATGGCGTAGAAGTGTGGCTTTACGATGACATCCCTGGCGGATCCATCCTTCCTGGGGGGTCCCAAGGCCCTGTGAGCTCTGTCCAACTCCAGGCGGTGAGGGGGTGTGTTAGGTATCAGATCCTTAACCACTTCCAGCCTGGCCTATAACAGAATGATGGCTGGGAAGTGGTTGTGTTATCCTGACTGGGAATCACATGACATCCAGCAGGGTAACATGCCGGTGCGCACAGCGCAGTGATCGCGAGTGCGGTGTGTCAGTCTGACACGCCGCATCCCCGATCGTGATAAGAAGCGTATGACAGAGGCTTCTTACCACGTGATCAGCTGTCACCAATCACAGCTGTTCATTGCGTAAACCAGGTAAATGGCATTCCTTGGTTCGCGCTGGCAGGGAGAGCTGATCAGAGGCTCTCCCTGTCAGAGGGGGGGGGGTCTGTGCTGACAATCAGCACAATGATTATCAGCACAGCCCCCATCACATGTACCCATGAGCTGGCAATCGGTGCTCAGTCAGTGCCCCATTATAACCCCCTGCCAGTGCCAAATAAAGTGCCAATCAGTGCCCACCACAGTGAAAATCAGTGCCCACCATAGTGCCAATCAGTGTCCATCACGGTGCCAATCAGTGCCCAGCATTAACACCTGTCAGTACCTGCCCAATCAGTGCTGCCCATCAGTGCCATCTATTAGTGTCCATCAATGCCACCTGTCAGTGCCCATGAGTGCCGCTGGTCAGTGCCCATTAATGCCGCCTGCCAGTGCCCATTAATGCCGCCTGTCAGTGCCCATCAGTGCAGCCTGCCAGTGCCCATAAGTGCCACCTGTCAGTGCCAATCAGTGCTGCATATCAGTGCCGCCTATCAGTGCCCATCAATTCTACATATCGGTGCTTCCTCATCAGTGCCCATCAGTGCCACCTTATCAGTGCCAACTCATCAGTGCCCATCGGTGCCGCCTCATCAGTGCCGACTCATCAGTGCCCATCAGTGAAGGAGTAAACAAAATTTTATAACAGAAACGAAGAAAAACGTTTTTTTCAAAAATGTCGGTCTTTTTTAGTTTGTTTAGCAAAAAATAAAAACTGCAGAGGTGATCAAATACCACCAAAAGAAAGCTCTATTTGTGGGAAGAAAATGATAAAAATTTAGTTTAGGTACAGTGTCGTATGACCACGCAATTGTCATTCAAAATACGACACTACTGAAAGCACAAAATTGTCCTGGGCAGGAAGGGGCGAAAGTGCCTGGTATTGAAGTGGTTAATAAGGTTTTGTACTGCAGGGGGGATATCCATGACAGCTTCAGGAAGGCCCCATATTCTAATGTTGTATCTTCTGGACCTGTTCTCAAGGTCATTAATCCTGGAAAGGGCAATTTCAAGCTGGCCTTGGAGGACCTGGATGTGTGCTGGTTCTAGATACCGTAATGTCCAGCTTTTTTTCTATGGCTTCCATTCTGCATCCTAGGTTCACAAAAGCAGATTTGATGTCTCCTGTTTTTTTGGCTGCTGTGTTGGCCAGTCCCCCTCTCTAGGAGGTCTGAGAGTTTGAGGAATAAATCAGCTGGTAGTGTGGCTGGATCTTGGTCAGGCATGCCTGGGGAAAAGTAGAAAGCATGTGGGTTTGTGAAGGCCCGACAGGGGACAATGTGTATTCCTAAATAGCGTGGCCCAGCAGGGACACCGTGGAGGCTGGAGAGGGGGCCAGGGGGGCTGTGGGCTGCCGTGGGTCACCTGGGAGTGAGGGAAGATTGCTGGGGCTTGGACTTGCCTCTGTTCCTGTGTCCTTTCCTCACAGACCGCATGTGGCTGGGTAGCAGTGGTGGCGGCGGCCATCTTGGTACACCTGTTCCTCTCTGCTTGGTCGAATTCCGGCCCGAGGTCCTGTCTGGCGGCAGGTCCGGGCATCCAGGGGGGTGCTTGGGTGTCTCCGGGGTCAGGATGGCTCGCAACTGGCTGTCCCAGGGGGTCGTGTAGCGTACTATGTGCGCCGCGGGTCCAGGGTGATGTGGAGCTCCAGGCTTAGGTGGCCATCTCGGAGCTCTCGCACATGCACACTTTTGGACAGTTTAAGGGCATTCTTCTTGAGGATAGGTGACCAGAACCGACTGCATACTCAAGATGTGGCCAAACCAGAGATTTGTAAAGTGGTAGCATTATAGTTTTATCTCTTGAGTTAATACCCTTTTTAATGCATGCTAAAGTCTGCTAGCCTGGCATGCTGCCATTGCTGAGTCTGTGATATACTAGGACCTCCAGATCTTTTTCCATTCTTGATTCCCCCAGGGGTTCTCGTCCTAGTAAATAACTTGCATGCATATTTTTTATTTCAAGTTTTTTACATTTTTCAATATTAAACTTCATCTGCCATATACTGTAGCTGCCCATCCTCTATTTTAACTATAAATAATAATAATTATATATATATATATATATATATATATATATATATATATATATATATATATATATATATATAGTTAAAATAGAGGATGGGCAGCTCTAGTATATGGCAGATGAAGTTTAATATTGAAAAATGTAAAGTATAATATTATAATATATATATATATATTATTGCTATTATTAGTATTATTATTTTAAATTTGCCAATATTTCTGGATGCACACATTCTAAACCAAAGCTTACTTTCAAGTTTTTATTAATGTAATGTTGTTTTCTGATAATATTTTGACTGGATACATACAGATATACATCACAGAAAATTGATATGGTAATTTTCCATTATAATTCCATTAAAAAAACATTTCTAGCTGTGCAAAAGGAAATATCACCATATATATTCTTTCCAAGAGCAAAAATCTGGAGTTGCTCAAGCCTCATTAAGTATTTATTTTATTATTTTCTATGTACTTGAAGCACAGTATATTTACAAGGCTAATTATATAAAATTGCTTGCTTGATTGATAAAGTCAATTATCTACAAATGTATATCTCCTTATTTATGTATTGCTTTTTATATTGATGCATCCTGTTTTCTAGACTCTAGTCTACAACAGTGGAGCTGATTTAATAAAGGCAAACTAAAGGTTGTCGTTTTGCAGGGGAATTTTCCCCCATGCTTAGGGCATGTAGTGAAAATTCACTTTACAAAGAATACCCAACACATGCAAGAAAATAAAAAGCAAAACAACCCCACTGAGTGTACCTGTAGCGCTACTCCCTTATGGACTTCTAGATTGCTGGTTTCTTACTCCATATCAAGTGATGACCCTCCCTAAACTGAACTGGAACACTCTTTGAGGAAGTCGGAAACTACTTGAGATGTTTAGCCCAATTTGTTGCTTCACATCCTAATGTACCAACCTGGGTTGTGGGAGACTTTAACTACCTCCCTAGATAGGAGCATTGATAAATTCTAACCATCAGGGGGATGGGCTGCTGATCCTAGTGATTCTACTCCATCCGTTAGATTGATCCCGGTACTTAGTTTGAGAGATGTGTGGAGTGATAAGTACCCAGAGAAGATATGTTACTCATGTTATTCTGCCACTCCTATAGGCCTATCGCATATAGATTTTTGTCTTTGTAACTCTATGGCATTACTCAAGGTTACCTTGGATGAATATGTCCCACGTAGCATCTCTGATCACTCGCTACTGAGGGTGTTAGTTTCTGTTCCAGATATATCTGGGGAGAGACTATGGAAGGTTAACGCCTTTTGGCTTAACCTTTTCCTGACTAATGACTCTATACCTAAACGATCCAACTTTTTATTCAATGCAACAAAGATACTGCTGCAAAATACAGAACATCTACTAGCAGTGATGTCTCATTGGCAGCAAGGAGTATCTCATATAGATTCTATTCAAAGTCCCCACGGGGGAACTAGTGTAGGACCTAGATCAAATACCCTCTATTTTTAATAATTACTTTAGGGATGTGTATGCTTCTAAGGTTGACTCCACGGAGGAGGCATTTGTGCAATTTTTGTACCAATGCCCTCTCCCCACATTGTCTACAGGGGGCCATAGGATTTTGAATGCCCCCATTATGATTGAGGAACTTTCTGTAGTGGTAGCAGCAATGGCTACTAGTAAATCCCCGGGCATTGATGGCCTAATAGCAGAAATCTATAAACGATATAGATAATGCCTCTTGCATATATTCGTAAATACTCTAAATGATGCTGCTCGAAGTGATTGTTTGCTACCTTTTTATGAATGAGGCTGTTAGTGTAGTATTCCCCAAACCTGGCAAAGATTCATTGCTAGCTGACTCCTATAGACCTATATCGTTTTTAAACACAAACATTAAATTGTTGGCTAGGGTTCTCACTATGAGATTGGCAAAGGTGGTATCCGGATTAAGCCACCTAGACCTAGTCAGGTTTCATACCGACTAGGTCTACAGCACTGAATGTAAGACGGGTGTTTTTGAATATTCAGTTGCCAGCGGATAACCCAGGCAATAGGATGGTATTCTCCCTCGACGCTGCCAAGGCCTTCAACAGCGGTGAGTAGAGATACCTTTGGGTGGTTTTGCGTAAATTCCAGTTAGAAAACGCCTTTATTTCCTTGGTTAAAGGGGTTGTAAAGGTTCGTTTTTTCACCTTAATGCATCCTATGCATTAAGGTGAAAAAGCATCCGACAATACCGCCCCCCCAGCCCCCCTGCTTTACTTTACTTTCACCTGCTGCGCCCGCCCGAGATGTCCTCTTCGCCGCTCAGCCTGGCTGTTGATTGGGTAGAGTGGGTGGATTGAAAGCAGCTCAGCCATTGGCTCACGCTGCTGTCAATCACATCCAATGACGAGGCGTGCCGGGGGGCGGGCTGAGTGATACAGTGAGCGGCTATAGCCACCGGCTGTATCACGGGAGCGCGCCCGCAAGAACTAACCATTATGCGAGAGAGCTCGCATGAAGGTGGTTAGTACTTGCGGGGAGGAGCTGAGACAGCTGCCGAGGGACCCCAGAAGACCAAGTTTGGGGCCACTCTGTGCAAAACGAGCTGCACAGTGGAGGTAAGTATAACATGTTGGTTATTTATTTATTTATTTTTTAATTGCCTTTACAACACCTTTAAGCTAACCTTAGTCCCTAAAAAAAGAATCTGGATTAATTGCTGTCAGGGCTGGGCTCAGGCTTGCCTTCTCAGAGCTCTGTGCTCAGCTGTTGGGTAATTGCCAGCACTCTTCATTCCACAGCGACTCACCTGGTCTTCTTTTCCAATATTTTTTATTGAAAATAGTACATGGAAAATATACAATATACATTTCTTAAATATAAAAGGCTATGTGGAAAAAAGGAGGACAGAACTCGGCCAACATGGCCTGCAAAAATTACATTTGGCGAGATATAACAACTCTACTGGCAAAGTATAACGACTCACCTGGTCTTCATTTCCTGCTCGTCAGCTAGCTCTGCTAGCTATTTAAACTGCATGGATCAGATCTTCTGTGCCTCTGCCTTGGTAAACATATCCGGACTCTCTCTGCTGTGTTTTCCTGTGAAAGACTTTTGCTTGGCTGACCTCCCTTCTGGTTCTGATCCTGTTTGCTGCATCCAGCTTCGCTGATCTCTGGACTCATGTTTCTCTGGCTTGTTCTGACTACCCATCCTGGTTACTGAACTCTGGCTATGTTTTGACTACGTTTGCTCTGTTTATACAATTGACCATTTTATTAAATAGTGTGATTTTTACTGCACTTCTGTCTCAGCCTGATTCATGGTTCCTGACAGTAGGCGAAAGATATGAATTCAGAAGATGCAGGTAATCCACTTAATGGTAATATTTTTTCCAGATTGGATGAGCAGGATCACTGCATGGATCAGTTTGCCATAGCATTACGGATGCTCCTGAGTTGCACTTCTCACCTGGATCCTCCCACTGAGGCTGTTCCAGTACAACCTGTGTTGCAGGCCGTCCCTGTTGATGCTCTCTGTGCAGACACCCGCCTCAAATATTACCTCTATAAGAGGTATTTCTGGTTCGCTCCGCTTCCCCAGCGATGTGGGGGCAATCCAGTCCAATGCAGAGGGTTTCTCAACCAGGTTGAGATATACTTTGAGATACCCCAGGCGTTTCCCACGGACAGAAGCAAAGTAGGTTTTGTGATATCTTTGCTTTCTGAGAGAGCCTTGGCCTGGGCAAACCCTCTATGGGAGACGCAAAAACCTGTTGTCTTGAGTTACCCAGAGTTTGGGGCTTCTTTTAAAAGGGTATTTGACGTTTCCGCTCGCTCCGCTTCTGCTGCCAAGTGCCTCATGTCCATCAGAGTACGAGAACTGTTGCCGATTACGCCATTGAATTCCGTACTCTGGCAGCAGAGGTTGCTTGGAACAATGAGGCCCTCGTGGCTGCTTTTTCTCATGGTCTCTTGGATACCATCAAGATGCAATAGCAACCTGAGACATACCCACTGAGCTGGAGAGGTTGATCATGTTTGCCGTTCTCATTGACTCCAGAGAGATCTCTGAGAGAGATCTTCCTTTGAGGAGCACTTGTGGAAGCCTCCTGTACGTTTTGCTCCAGTCTTTGCGGTCCCACCCGTGCCTTCCTCACCCGTGCCTTCCTCACTTTCTCCCCCTGCAGGGGACAGACCTTAGATGGCATTTTTTCATCCCCAGTTATCCAGAAGGATAACCCCCTGGTTCTTGGTCTGAGTCGTCCATCGAGATACAGGCTCTAATCGACTCGGGGGGCTGCAGGCCTGTTCATTGATGGTGCCTTTGTGTCTAAGCACTTGATTCCACTGCAGCTTTGTGCCACTCCACTTGCCATTGAGGTTATTGATGGGAGACCTCCACAGCCTGCCCATGTGACTCATGAGACTGCTCCATTGACCATGGCCATAGGGGCTCTTCACCATGAGATAATCCAATTCCAAGTAATTTCTTCCCCTCATTTCCCGGTAGTTATTGGTTATCCTTGGTTACAGAGGCACAACCCCTCTTTTGATTGGCTTTGTGCTGAGGTTCTTTCCTGGTCGCCACAATGCAGGAAGACATGTTTTCAGAAAGTGGCTAAGGTCTTGTGCACCTCTTCACTCTCCTCCCTGCCGAAGGAGTACCGCAAATTTAGTGATGTCTTTGACAAAGGTCAAGCCGCTAGTTTGCCTCCACACCGGTCATATGATTGCGTAATTGACCATCAACCTAGTGCCATACCCCCTCGTGGCTGGGTTTACCCCTTGTCTGTCTCAGGGGACAAAGCTATGCAGTGATGTAGCTAAGGGGAGGTTAGGGGGAGCCACCCCCCCAGAGCACTTTTGACAGGAGTACTAATAGTATACAGTGGAATACTGCCATGACTCTTTAGATACCACACACTGAACCCTGCACTCTGTACATAGCACACCCTGAACCCTGGACTCTGTACATGGCACACCCTGAACCCCAGACTCTGTATATAGCACACCCTGAACCCTGCACTCTGTACATAGCACACCCTGAACCCTGGACTCTGTACATAGCACACCCTGAACCCTGAACTCTGTACATAGCACACACTGAACCCTGGATTCTGTACATAGCACACACTGAACCCTGCACTCTGTACATAGCACACACTGAACCCTGGACTATGTACATAGCACACCCTAAACCCTGGACTATGTACATAGCACACCCTGAACCCTGGACTCTGTACATAGCACACCCTGAACCCTGGACTCTGTACATAGCACACCCTGAACCCTGAACTCTGTACATAGCACACACTGAACCCTGGATTCTGTACATAGCACACACTGAACCCTGCACTCTGTACATAGCACACACTGAACCCTGGACTATGTACATAGCACACCCTAAACCCTGGACTATGTACATAGCACACACTGAGCCCTGCACTCTGTACATAGCACACCCTGAACCCTGGACTCTGTACATGGCACACCCTGAACCCCAGACTCTGTATATAGCACACCCTGAACCCTGCACTCTGTACATAGCACACCCTGAACCCTGGACTCTGTACATAGCACACCCTGAACCCTGAACTCTGTACATAGCACACACTGAACCCTGGACTCTGTACATAGCACACACAACCCTGCACTCTGTACATAGCACACACTGAACCCTGGACTATGTACATAGCACACCCTAAACCCTGGACTATGTACATAGCACACACTGAGCCCTCGACTCTGTACATAGCACATCCTGAACCCTGGACTCTGTACATGGCACACCCTGAACCCCAGACTCTGTACATAGCACACCCTGAACCCTGAACTCTGTACATAGCACACACTGAACCCTGGACTCTGTACATAGCACACACAACCCTGCACTCTGTACATAGCACACACTGAACCCAGGACTATGTACATAGCACACCCTAAACCCTGGACTATGTACATAGCACACACTGAGCCCTGGACTCTGTACATAGTACATCCTGAACCTTGGACTCTGTACATAGCACACCCTAAACCCTGCACTCTGTACACAGCACGCCCTGAACCCTGGACTCTGTACATACCACACCCTGAACCCTGGACTCTGTACATACCACACCCTGAACCCTGGACTCTGTACATAGCACACCCACACCCTGAGCCCTTCACTCTGTATGTAGCACACTCCTAAACCCTGCACCCTGTGCATAGTGCACCCTGAACTCTGCATGTAGCACGCCCTAAACTCTGCACTCTGTATGTAGCACACCCTGAATTCTGTACATTACACACCCTGAACCCTTCACTCTGTAGGTAACTGGGTACTCAAGGCTGAACCCCCCCAAGAAAAAAAATTCTCTACAGCCCTGAAGCCATGGAGGAGGATGTTGTTGATGCACTTTCTCAAGGATTCATCCGTAAATCCTCGTCCCTTGCTGGTGCTGCTTTCTTCTTTGTGAAAAAAAGGAGTGGTGAACTGGAACCTTGTATTGATTATAGGGGTCTAAATCGCTTCACGATTAAGAATGCTTATCTGATTCCATTGATAATGGAGTTATTTGATCACATCAAGGGAGCAACGGTTTTCACAAAGCTTGATTTGAGAGGGGCATACAATCTCGTGAGGATCAAGGAGGGCGACGATTGGAAAACTGCGTTTAATTCCAGAACTGGCTATTATAAATACCTTGTAATGCAGTTTGGTCTTTTCAATCGTTTCGGCAGTTTTCCAGGAATTTATCAAAGATGTCCTCCAACATTTGTTGCAGCTATGTGTGGTGGTTTATCTCAACGATATCCTCATATTTTTCAATTCCCTAGAGAGCCACCACACAGATGTCTGCCATGTGCTTCAGAGGCTGAGAGACAATAACCTGCATTGTAAATTGGAGAAGTGCGAGTTTCATCGTAAACAGGTTAAATTCCTGGGTTATATAATTTCCACTGCTGGTTTTTCGATAGACCCAGAGAAACTTTCAGCAGTTCTACAGTGGCCCCAACCCATGGGTTTTACGTCCATTGCAACGTTTTCTTGGCTTTGCCAATTATTATCAGAAGTTTATTCGTAACTTCTCGTCTCTGGTCAAACCCCTGACTGATATGACCAGAAAGGACGGTAACCCACAAAATTGGTCTCCGGATTCCATTAATGCCTTTGAGAGTCCCAAGGCTGCCTTTGTTTCTGCTCCTGTGTTGGTACATCCTGATCCTACTGTACCTTTCATCCTTGAGGTTTATGCATGTGAGACTGGAATTGGTGCCCTGCAGTGCCCTGTCCTACCTATGAATCCTTGTGGCTACTTTTCCAAGAAATTGTCTCCTGTGGAATGCAATTATGAGAATGGTGACAGAGAGCTGTTAGCGATGATTTTAGACCTTAAAGAATGAAGGCACCTCCTCAAAGGTACCACTGTGCCGGTTCTTATTCTGACTGACCATAAGAATCTCACATTCTTGTCTGAGGCTAAACGCCTCTCTCCCAGAAGGGCACAATGGGCTCTTTTCTTGTCAAGCTTCAAATACATAGTTTCATTCTTACCCTGTACTAGGAATGTAGGGGCTGATGCATTGTCGCAACAGTTTTCCTCTGCTTCCAAGATGGAGTCGGTTCCTGTTCCTGTGATTCCTCCTGATCGTATTCTGGCTATGGTTCGCACCAGTCTCACTTCACCTTTGCATGACAAATTCTCGCCACTCCGATCCATTCTCCTCCTGAGAAACCTTGTGACCACTGCTTTGTCCCTAAGAGTCTCCGCACTGCCGTGCTCCACACTTACCATTCTCCCAAGGCTGCTGGTCACCCAGGGAAGAATCAACTAATTTGGGTTATTTCCCAACAATTCTGATGGCCTAGTCTACATGCTGATGTAACGGCCTTCGTAGGTGCTTGTTCCGTGTGTGCACAGAGTAAGACACAAGGACACCTTTCAGTGGGCCTACTACAACCCATACCCAATGGAGAGAGGCCTTGGACCCACCTGTCTATGGATTTTATTGTGGAGGGCAACACAAGTATCCTTATGGTGGTTGACCAGTTCTCGAAAATGTCTCATTGTATTCCACTTAAGAAGTGGTTTTCGTCTCAGACAGGGGTAGCCAGTTTGTGTCCAGATTTTTTGGCGAGCCTTTTGTGCACAGTTGGGAATTCAGCGTTCCTTCTTCTCTGCGTATCACCCGCAGTGCGATAGGGCTGCAGAACGAGCCAACCAGTCCTTGGAGCAGTTTTTACGTTGCTACATTTCTGACCACCATAACAACTGGTCAGACCTATTACCTTGGGCGGAGTTTGCTCACAATAGTGCCATCACTACTGCTTCCAGATTGTCTGCATTCATGGGGAATTATGATTTCCAACCATCAGTGTTGCCTGACTCTTTTGTTCCTCAGAGCATTCCTGCATTGGTGGAGCATCTCCATGATTTTCGTTCCACTTGGGTACAGAGTCCTTGTGACGTGCCAATGATAGGTACAGACTCCATACTGACTGCAGACACCTACCTACGCCTTCCTACCAAGTTAGTGACAGGGTCTGGCTGTCATCTCGCAACCTCCGACCCCATGTTCCATCATTAAAACTGGCACCACAGTTTATTGGGCCTTTCCATATTCTCTGCAGGATCAGCCCAGTGACTTACGCTTTAGACCTTCCTTCTAATATGCGTATTTCAAATGTATTTCATGTCTCCTTATGAATACCTTTGCTATGCAACCACTTCACCACCTCAGTACCACGTCCTCACCCAGTTCAAGTTGAGAACCATGAGAAGTATGAGATACGATTTATTATTGATTCCCGTAGGTTCCGTGGGCGCATACAGCACCTGGTTCATTGCAAAGGGTACGGTCCAGAGGAACGCTCTTGGGTCTCATCCTCAGACATACATGCTCCTGTACTCCTTCATGTTTTCCATAGACATTTTCCCCTCAAACCAGGTGGACGGGTCGTTAAGGAAGGGGTACTGTCAGGGCTGGGCTCAGCCCTTCCTTCTTAGAGCTCTGTGCTCAGCTGTCCGTTAATTACCAACACTCTTCATTCCACAGTGACTCACCTGGTCTTCATTTCCTACTCGTCTGCTAGCTCTGCTAGCTATTTAAACTACATGAATCAGATCTTCTGTGCCTTTGCCTTGGTAATTCTCTCTGCTGTGTTTTCCTGTGAAAGACTTTTGCTTGGCTGACTTCCCTTTTGGTTCCTGATTCTGTTTGCTGCACCCGACTTTGCTGATCTCTGGACTCCTTTTTCTCTGGCTTGTTCTGTCTACCCATCCTGGTTACTGAACTCAGGCTATGTTTTGAATATGTTTGCAATGTTTATACCATTTTATTAAATAGTGTGATTTTTACTGCACTTCTGTCTCAGTCTGATTCATGGTTTCTGACAATAGTGCCCTTTCGGACGCCTTCTAAATTTATATGGGAACTAGACAGGGGTTCCCTCTCTCGCTCTTACTTTTCGCCCTAGCATTGGAACCGTTGGTGGCCAGAGTGAGGGCTTCTCTGGATATTGTGGGGTTTCGCAGAGGAGGTAGGGAGGATAAACTCTCCCTCTATGCAGATGACACTTTAATATATCTGGGAGACACAGCTGGATCTTTGAAATCTGTCATGCAGCTTATAGAACCTTTTGGCAATACTCTGGGTTTGCCTTTAATTGGCATAAGTAATCTCTTTTATTGCTGGATCCATTACCGTCAGCTCTTCCAGAGGTGGCTTCTCAGGTAGAAGTAGTCCAGTCCTTTAAATTCTTAGGAATAGTAGTGACAGGGGATATCAATGATTATACAGTATATCTCTAATTCTCAAACCCATTTTACAAAAGTTCAAGCATAAATGCGCTATTTGTTTAAGTTGCCTTTATCCGTGACAGGTAGAGCCAACTTTATTAAAATGGTCTGATGTAATAAATGTGAATACCGTGCTCAGACAAAAACTCAATCAACAGAAAGCAGCAACAATAAACCATCTAATACCTAATGGCGCTAATGTAAAAACTAATGCGAAAAAGTTGAGCTAAATTAAATATTTCTCTATGCAGAAAATAATATAAACAGATGACATGCAAAAATCAAAAACACACCCAAATCAGGAGTGCACCCTAAACTCCTTCAGGTGATAAGTACATAAATAAATAGTGAAACCAACAATATAGCAACAATTGATATCAATCATGTAAAAATCAATTAATAAATATATAAATAGTGTCCATGTGGGAAATAAGTATAATGGGCAGCGTCTTTCCTTAAATGTGATAGGTAGACATAAAAATATATGAATTATAATACACAGCATGTATCAGGGTCCGGATAATCAGCCTTATTCTTTAATTCTGAAAATGAGAAACAACTTTGGTGTAAAGCTGTGTGTGTGATAACCCTTACCGGAGCCGGTGGACCCCCTAAAGAGCGGGGTTATACGAGCAGACAGATTAAGCCCTCTGCGGGGACACTTAGATCCTCCAATATCTCGGGTCCTTTGGTTGCCTTAAATGGTCAGCAAAGATTTCGCCAAATAGCAGTGAATGCTCATCAGCTGGATATCCCCAAATTGAACAGAAAAGCACACTCGGGCTCCAAGCCACGAGTGAGCAAACAGAGAGGGACTCCAATCGTGTAGTGGGTTAAAACCTAAAAATCTTTAATGCTAACTAAAACGAGCAGAAGCTTGTAAGACAACATATACAGAGATATTGTATAGAAAGTGCATGAATTTATAAAAAAGCCAGCTAGCTAAAACAAACAATAAAAGACACCCATGTACCGGGTTACATGTGGCGTGATTGCATCAGCACAACGCACCACCCAACATGTTTCGCAATACCTTGTCCCAGGAAGACGCAAGGTATGGCGTTTTTGATTTTTGCACATCATCTGTTTATATTATTTTCTGCATAGAGAAATATTTAATTTAGCGCAACTTTTTCACATTAGTTTTTAAACCCCTCATAATACCCCCGTGTTGATACCCTGCTATTGGTTTGATCGTATAGATTCCCACTAGATATGAAAAAATGGGGTGGCATGGATCAAACTGACTACTTTGCAATAACCTAAGGATCAGGGCAGAATGGCTATTCATCATTCATTTTTTTATTTTTTTTGCTGCCCAGCTGCAACTTCTGACAGGGTGGAATCTACCAGTTGTAGCTGATCCCTCCATGACTTTACTGGTTCATTCCTTGGTGGAATATTCAGCAATGTCCCATATAGAAATGGGTTTTCCGGAGATACCATCGGATTGTCCCATGGTGCAGCTAGTCTCAAAAAAACTTTGCACAGAACCTAAACATAGAATAGGTACTGTAGGTTTCCTTGAATGCACTACTATTTGGTATAACAGATTTTATGCTGAATTGGGAACACTCCATAACTGTTTGGTATGGATGGAGGCTGGAATCAAATATTTTCCACAATTATTTGCCAGGCTGGAATTAAAATCCTCCGATCAATTACGTACTGAATTCCCCTTTTTACATAACCGATATTAGATGTACTTGTAAAAGTGGGAGGCACATATACAAACTGTTGTAATTCCTACACCGTTCACCTGATTTTGATGTAAATACCCTCACATTAAAGCTGAAAGTCTGCAGTTAAAGCACATCTTGTTTGTGTCATTTCAAATCCATTGTGGTGGTGTATAGAGCCAAAGATATTAGAATTGTGTTGATGTCCCAATATTTATGGACCTGACTGTATATTGGAAAGGGGGAGCACTCAGAAATCGCTAACTGCATCCATATAGGCACTTCAGACACTGCATGAAACAAAGCGAGTGGGGGAAATTGGCTGTAACGGTGTAATAGTGATTGAGGTTGGGGACCGTCAATCCCCCCACCAACCTTTGACGATATAGATTTGTCGCTGGGAGCCACAGGTGGTGAGAGTGCCAAATTAATCGTAAAAGCTTGTGCAGCATGTAACTGGGCACAGGGACCGGAAGGGACACTAAAAAACATAAGAACTCAGGGAGATAAATCATGTGAAGAACATGGATCCTCCCAAACCATGAAATTGGCAGAGAGGACCAGGAGGCAAGGAGTACAGACAGATCTTTGAACAATGGGGGATAATTAGCCCTGTAAAGGGAATCAAAAGTTGGAGACAGTAGAGTTACTAAATAAGGAAGCAAAAGCAAAGCGAAAATTGGACTGAAATTCCTGGAGTAGAGCCATAGGGAGGGATAGATTCAAAGCCTCAGATTTGGCCTCACTGACAAGGAGCTAGGATAAAGTGCCAAACTCGGTTAAAATGGCAAACACATTAGGTAAGGAGGTATGGGGTGAAGAGACATAGAAAAGAATGACATCTGTGAAAAGCCTGATCTTGTGTTGTTCCCCAGCAAGCTTGACGCCTTGAATATCCGGGTGGGATCAGACAGCCGCAGCCAGGGGCTCTGGGGCCAAGATAAAGTAGATGGGTGGGAGGGGACACTCTTGCCTAGTGCCCTGGTTAGGAAAGTCTAAAGCTCAGAGTACCTAACAACCATGGTAATTGTTGATTTCCTTTTGGTAGTGTAGCATTGACCCCCTAAGGATCTGCGGAATACTTGGGTCCACCCTAACTGGACCATCAACTCACTGACTCAGCAGTAGTGAACAAAATGGTCTTTATTAAGCATGGATAGGCCCTAAAATGGCGTTTTTTAAAAGGACAGACTTAATCTGGCGTCAAATTTTGGAACAATTATACAGCCAATTATATGGCATTCATTCCTCTAGCTGTTTGAGATATGAAAAAGGCCTTGCCAGAATGCACTACGTAAGTGCATGAAACAAATTACAATGACAACAGCCATATTGAAGAAAATACTTTTTTAACACGGGATAGTTTAAAAACAATACTGCAGACTGTGTAAAGGTCAAAAGTCAAAATAAGTGCGCTTACAGCTTGTATGCAAGAATTAGTGACATTAATGGATTAAAAAATATAAATATACGTGCATGATGGTGTAATCAAAATAAATATAAAGAATTGTGCAATGGTATGCAACTGTATGAACATTACAAATATACCATATACTGAATGAATGGTCACATCAAACTAATACGAGACAGATTGAACTTCATTAGTGGTGAAAAACAATAAAAATTGTGATGTGAGTCCGTAAATTAAAAAAGGGAAAAAGGCAAAAAAAAGGTCCCATAAATAAGTATCCGCTTCATGCAGATAGGGAGACACATCCACGCTTCGTCCCTCCGTGACCCATATAAGTGAAGGGAAAGGAAAGGAGTATAAAGTGGTGACTCTCTGTTGAAGTGACTCCAAAACAGTGCTAAAGATGAACCCTTACCACGATCGGTGGACCTCCCTTATAGCAAGGTCTTACGAACAAGCAGATTTAGCCCTCTGCAGGGACTGTGAAGTAAAGTCGTCCAACTCCGTTGTTGTGTCCAGCGTCTCCAGACTGGCGCGGTCCAAGTAATCCACCTGGTGTAGGGGGGAGCGCTCACTTGCCCTTAAGGTAATGGATGGAAAAAAAAAAAAGGGCTCCAATGGTGTAGTATATTCCAATAGATTTATTCAAAAGGTAAAAACAAAATCGGAGGAAACACACTCCATGAAAGTACTATTTAAAATACATAAAAATAGCCGGCATATAAAAAAAGCGATCACCCGTGCAAATCATGGGGCGAGCTCTGTGATGGCGTACAATGCGTAGACTGTGTAAAGGCCCTGTCCAGCCACTGGAACAATAAACAAGTCTGCTGGTGGAAGGGCCCTTAAACTCTTATTGGATTGCTCATACTTAAAGCAAGAGCACTTGTAACCCACAATACAGGGAAGGGCGATACAGTGCCCCTTATGAAAAACTCTGCTGTTGTGGGGATTTTCTGCAACCAATAAAGTCATTTGAAACATATAGGAGTGGCAAAAGACCTTTCACCAAGCCAATGTTGAAGATGTTGTCCTGAGTTTCCTTCTCAAACACACTGTCCTATACAGTAGGATGGAGACAAATGCAAGACAAGCTGCTCCATCCCTAGTGCCCTCCTCGTTGCACACAAATCTCTGGGAGCTAGGAGAGAGGTATCCCATCATGACCTGGGATTTCCTCTCTCTAGACTGCACCTCTATCTTCTGCCCATGTGATCCTCTCTCTCTCTCTCTCTAGCCAACTCTGTGCTGCTTGACTGCAGGTCAGCAAGATGGGCCACAGACTTCACATTTTCTCTTCCCTGGTGTCTAGTGGGATCCTTGTCCTAGCTTGCTCTCCCATTTACACTGTATTCCATAGCCCCTGCAGGCTTCCAACAGTTCTCACCAATGATAGCTCTGTCCTTTTTTTTCCCCAGGGTACCCAGTCACAGAACTCCACCAATCACACTTCTCAAACTCTGTCACTGTGGGGTTCTCTTCTCTCACCTACCCCTGCATTTCCTCCTTCGCATCGGTTGGGGGCAGGGTTCAATTCCTGGTTGTAGCTACAGCCAATCAGTGCCCTTGTTTCTCTTCTCCCTGCAGCACTGCCTATCAGTGGCAGGAATTTGATGCAGGCTGCCATAGTCAGAACGCCCAAGCAGTGTAGCTCCCACAGTGTAAAGAGGCTACCAGCCAGGGTTACAGGTACAACATAGTTTTAACAAATGTTATACTGTTTTATTTGCGTATATTTGTTAAACAAGCCAAAAACCTTCTGCTTATGGAACTTTAATAATCCTAGACACCTAAGAACTAATAAAGCTGCAAATAGTTAGTTCATAATAACAAAAATGGGGATAATGAAAAGAAGAAATGTTAAAAAAAAACGTATTTCATTTATAAAATTATTCAACCCCATTGAAGTAGAATAACCATTGTTACACACTGATTATACTCTTTTTTGTGATTGTGGGAATATTACATCCCGTCTCTCCATTCTCACTGAGGGACTATAAAACCATTGGTGCATTGTGTTATACATAAAAATAACAGCTTGAGAGCATCTTCCTTGTATTTCTTCTAATGAAGTCTGCATTGTGTCTCGGTACCCTGTTAAAACAGTAGGCTTGATATTCTCTTCTAAACCATCTGTTTCTAAAATTGGCCTTGAATTGAAAACATCACACAATGGAATGTGCTGCACATACAATTTGTTCTAGAAAGAATGCATTGTTTTCTCTGATGTTTCAAACTGTTGCCAGGGCTTGTCTGTCACATTTTTATCAGAAGAGTTTTAGCAGATTTAAAAATGATCTGTATTTATTTATTTATTTTCTTAATCAAGATGAACGAGTTTTAAAAACTGTATCAGTAATGTATTCAAGTCAGTGAACGTGAGTTATTTGTGTTGATATTGAATATATATATATATATATATATATATATATATATATATATATATATTGTGACACAGAGAGGCTCTGTCGGTATAAGTTTATAGGAAAAGGTGACCCAGGAGTCTCATTAAGGGTTAATGCAAGGTTCAGAACTAGCATCTCTCCAGGTTCTGTAGTTCTGAATCAGAACATTCAATCCTGGGTCCAGGTTTTGCTAGAGGCCTGCAACCTGTCTCACTACACAGGTGTGCAGGGTCATTATATAGTCAGGTCTGAGAATTGCTCAAGGCTCTCATTTTGGAGACAGCTTTCAGTTTGGAGATGGAAGGTCTTACCCGGGATCAGGGGGCCCCAGCCAGAAGCTGTGAGACAGAGGTCTCATCGAGGGGTCAGAGGGCCCAGCCAGAAGACAAGAGACAGCAGGTCCCAGTCCCAGGAGTCAGGTCAGCTCCTATCAGGGGTGTCAGGAGAACCCCAATTCTTAGGCCAGAGGTGGGCCACGCAGGAGGGCACTGCTACTGAAGGCTAGAGAGCCAAGTGTTCTGAGAGAGCTAAATGACGCAGTCAAAGGACTGGTAAGAGGAGCAGCTGTGCTGCCAACATGTAAGCCAGGTGGCTTGGTATTTTCATTAATTCATGTTATGTGGAAGAACCCCCTGTGTGGGCAACTGATTTATAAGTGAACTCTCCTTCTTTTAAATAAAAGTGGGCTACCACGCCCTTAAAATACAGTTTTGGATTGGCATACTCACTGGAAACACACCTACCGCTTGAGTCTGATCATCCCAATCTTACACATGGTGGAGAATGTGGGCAGAGTTGGAAGAGTTCCAGATCCTTGCATACCAAAAACAGTTAGTAGCAAGAAATTGTGTGTTTTGCAGCAGTGCTGTGAGGAGCAGCTAATGTGAACCAATGGAGTCTGCATGTGAAAGTGTGCTGCTTGCAAGTCTTAAAGAGACAGTATGCCAAATTTTCCTGTGTTAAAAGAAACTGTGTTAAAAAGCATTGTGGGCCTGACTGCAGAGATGGGGCGGTCAAAACACAAAAAGGAAGCAATGTTTGCTGAGATGAGAGACAGAACTTTGTGGCTGGAGGGGTTTTTACAGACAGAACAAGCCCCAGACTGGTGCAAGATGCATTTGGCCACACTGGAGCAATGAAAAACAGAACACAAACCATCACTCAGTGCAAGGAGTGAGCAGATGGGTGCGATTGCCCGTGACAACAAAGGATAAATCTGTACGGCTGACTTCTAAACATGTTGAAGACTTTTTGGCTGATTTTGTGATGATTGCTTCCTCCCAAGGGTGGCCCAGAATCCGCTGGGCTTAATTGGTGCAATCTTTTCTGATGCAAGAGTACCGAAAGGTGTACTGCGGGATGTGTCATAACCGAGATGACTACGACAATTTCCTGGGAGCAATCCAAACTAGAGAGCGCTGGAAAAATTCAACAGGGAGAATGTGGTCTCCCATAGCAACCGGAGAAAGTCCTTTGCAGAAAGGAGGAGCTGCAGCAGAGATGTGGCTTAAATTCTGAGTGAAGAGGTTCGTCCAAACGTGTCTGTTGTCACCCCTGGAAACCATGAAGGAAATTTTGTTCAGCCTGCAGGGGGTGATGGAGAGCACAAGAAACCAGTGGTTTCAAGTTATGGCTGCTTGTGTGAAGTGGTCAGCCCAGAGAAGAGGGCACAGTATCCAGCATCCTGCAAGTGGTATGACCATGTGTGTGGGTCTGCTTTTACCCCTGGCAACAGGAACCCTGTTTGGCCTGCAGGGGATGTTGGAAAATCCAAGAAGGATGCAATGTTGTCCCGTGTCCATGTGGGGGCATTAGCTTGTGAGAGCACAGCAAAGAACAACGCCCTCAAATGAAGCTTTCAACACCTGCCAAATGGAATGGTAAGACTAATGCTGTTACAAATGTGTGAGAGACTGGTCAGGGGACTATTCCCTGTGTAGTGGGAGTAAGTCCAGTGAGAAAATCTGCTCTCAGAGACTAGCTGGAAATGAATACCCTGTCTAGTAGCAAAGCACAGTTTGAAGATGAACCTGCAGCAAGCTTGAGGACTGTTAAGGACTTGTCTCCGTGCAATGCTCTTTGTAGCAGAGAGACAAGGATTAAAGCTAAACCTAATGATGTGGTGTGTACTAAGAAGTCTGAAAATGGTGATATATTTTCCTCTATGTTGATGTTTAAAAGGGAAAACTGTTCTGTGCAAGGGACAGGACTGATTCAGCAGAGTGCTGAAGTAGACCACTGAGAGATATGACCACTGAGAGATATGTGCCATTGCCCCTCGCAACCATGACAGGTGTAACAAGGTTGTCCCTGGATACCTCCCAGGAGCTCATGGTGTCTGAGCTTGAGGTTTCCCGGGATGACTGTATAGCCACCCCGACGGGTGAGACAGTATCTTATAAAGTAAAAAGCGATATAATGAGCTGGGATAGCCTGTGAAAGTCAGGAATGATGATGAGGAATGTATTTCTGACAATGTTGATGATGGTTTTCCCATAGCAACCACAGGCAGTGCTGCAGTGTTGTCCCTGGAAATCTCACAAGGACTCCCTGTGTTGGAGCCAGCGGTGGTCCAGGACAGCTCTGATACTGCTCAGGTGGAACAAAATGGGAAAATAGCTCAAATGGTGGAGCATGTATTATCGCAGTCTAATGTGGTTAACAATGAATTGTGCCTGATGTCTGCTACCAAGCCACTCTATCCGCCTGTGTCTCCTTGGGTAGATGGAGCAATACTACGGAGTGCTGGTGACTGGAGCACAGACAGGATAGACTGGGATAGTTTGGCAAGAGAAAGTTAATGGTAGTATTGAAGGAAACCTTCATGTGTGATAGTAAGGTGGACACTATTGCTGCTGTGAAAATGGAGAGGCTGCAAAGCCAGTAGACACTGGTGAATTGGTTGTTGCAGAACTTAAACCCCTCCAGGCAGAAGGATCGGAAAAGGGCACATACATAGCAGAAGTTTTGTCCACAGCAAAACAGATTAGCAATGTTAAATGTCAGAATGACGGGGTAAAGGATAATGACTTGGAAAAGCTCAGTATTGCTAAAAATAAGGGTGAATATGACGCATATGTTTGGCAGTGCTCAAAGGGAGCCACAAGCTGTGTTAGTTACCTCCTGAGGTGGAGGTCTCCTCAAGTGTTTCAGTCTCTCAAGCCTTAGCAAATGAGCCCCTCCACTTTGCTAGCTAGGGAAGAGTCCCTAAAGTTCTATGTTTGGAGGTGGGATCCTTGGAAATAACTGAGAAGTTGTTAGAAATGCTGGAATTGGTGAAATCCTTTTCGTTATACACCTGCGTGTATCCAGGATGGCCGGTCTGGTACTGTGTAGTACCAATCAGTGGAGACAAGGGGTACAAGCGATGCTAAGAAATCTTGATAGAAATTGGTATTGGTTACTACAATATGGGTTACTTTTGTGGAAAGTGGTCTCACGGTTCTCTGAGAGAGTGCTTCCAGCGGCAGTTGTGTGCGGAAGGCTCTCAGGGGAACTGCTAGAGCAATCAAAAATGACAGACATGAGGTGCATTCCTGCTGGTGCGGTCCGAGGTGCTGCTGAGCAGTGGTTGGTACATGGTGCATGTACTGTCTCAACCGCTAGGCCACATGTGAAGGTAGGGCCCAGAACAGACGTGGCAGTAGTGGTTATTCTGCCCGTCACCCACAAAGAGGTACAAGTTGAGGTACCCGGAGACACTCTGACAGAAAATAACAGTGTTGGTAACAGGGAAATGGATGAACTGATGTCGCACATTGTTGCAAATTAGATATTGGTTGCCAAGAGTAACAACAAAAGGCTTAATGAATCCAAAGGTACATCAAGAGTGGTTGAGGTTGATACAAATGAGAAAAAAAAAAGGTTTGGGGTTAAGCACAGGAGGTTTCCTACAGCATCAGGACAGCATCAATAAGTTGCAAAAAGGTGTCAGGAAAGCCGATATACACCAAGAAAATGAAGGTATTCTTAAGACCCTGAGATCGAAGGTTGGTAGGAGGACCTTGTTAAGGTCTCAAAAGTGGTTGTGGAAGCATATCAGGAAGGTCTACGTGAATCAAAGGGAGCAGAGTTTCCCTTTTAATGGTGCCAGAGTTAGAAGCTTGTGTCTCCTGCCCTCCGGTTGGAAACAAAAGGGGAAGGTATGTGACAGAGAGAGGCTCAGTCGTTATAAGTTTATAGAAAAAGGTGACCCAGGAGTCTTATTAAGGGTTAACGCAAGGTTGAGAACTAGCATCTCTCCGGGTTCTGTAGTTCTGAATCAGAACATTCAGTCCTGGGTCCAGATTTTGATAGAGGCCTGCAACCTGGCTCACTACACAGGTGTGCAGGGTCATTATATAGTCAGGTCTGAGAATTGCTCAAGGCTCTCATTTTGGAGACAGCTTCCAGTTTGGGGACGGAAGGTCTCACCCGGGGTCAGGGGGCCCCAGCTAGAAGCTGCGAGACAGAGGTCCCATTGAGGGGTCAGAGGGCCCAGCCAGAAGACACGATACAGCAGGTCTCAGTCCCAGGAGTCAGGTCAGCTCCTATCAGGGGTGCCAGGAGAACCCCAATTCTTAGGCCAGAGGTAGGTCACGCAGCAGGGCACTGCGACTGAAGGCTAGAGAGCCAAGTGTTCTAAGAGAGCTGAATGACAAAGTAGGACTGGTAAGAGGAGCAGCCGTACTGCCAACACGTAAGCCAGGTGGCTTGGTATTTTCGTTAATTCATGTTATGTGGAAGAACCCCCTGCATGGGCAACTGATGTATAAGTGAACTTCCTTCTTTTAAAAAAAAGTGGGCTACCATGCCCTTAAAATACAGTTTTGGACTGGCGTACTCACTGGAAACGCACCTACCGCTTGAGTCTGATCACCCCAATCTTATATACACAATCATCTATATAATGCCACAACCCAGAGCTCTTTAAATTCAAGGAACAATCTGTACAGTAAATTTACCACCATATAATTTGCACCCTAAAGTGCCCTAAGTAAACAACAGGCAGGTCAAACTATTTATTTTTGTTTTTTAACAGCAGGTTGTATTGCAGATTAAAGAGAACATTTTATTACATTCTCTTCTTCTACCTTTTTAATTGATAATAGGGGACACATACCTGGTGATCCTTCCAGAACCACTTCCTGTGTAATCCTGACCATGCTAACCACGCTTGCAAATCTATGAGAAACTGAAAATGGTACCACTCAGTCGTTGACTTTTTTCTTCCCAGCTTCAGCTGTGTGTGCTGTGGCCAAATAAGACCTGTTCTCTCCCAGGACTTCAAACTTTAAGCAATATCAAACCCAAAAACTAAAATTAAAATGGATAATATTGCAGCTTACTGATTCTTAGATGTGGTTTTCTTTTTTTTTTTGTGTTTTATTTCCCTATATTTTACTCTTTGGTCCTGTCAGTAAGTCTTTAATTTTTTAACTTCCTTTAGGAACCTAAGCTGTTCAGCAAAAGTGGTAGTTAAAGGGTTGAGATAAAACATTTAACACTGACAAGGGTGTTTACAATGGTCAACTTTTGTTCAGTCACGTCAAAAACTGTTTATGTAACTGCTTAAAGAGGAACTGCAGTCTGCCCACATAATTTGTAATAAAAACATGTTTGCCATTGTGAAGCTTCCCTCCAACCACTTTGCATATTATTTTATATATACTGTGATTCTGTACTTGCCAAATATGCTGCATAAATCTCGATCCACTAAGTTTGACAGGAGGAAAAGGGAGGGAAGCAAGAAGGTAGGGGAAATTGGAGAACAAAGGACAAGAATAGAAAGGAAAAGGGGGGGAAAAGAGAAAGGGGAGAAAGTATACAGAAATAGAGAGGAAGGGAAGGGTGTAAATAGGAGAGAAATGGAGGGGGGGGGGGAGGGGGGAAAATAAGGAAAGGAGGGAAGGAAAATAATTAACAATAGATATAAAAATAGATTTAAATAGTTATCTGTGTGCCAGAAACCAACCTAGTAAGTTTAGATATCCAGTATAGCAACCCGGAGGTTAAAGATGAGAGGTTAGGTTCAAATATACTTTGCTGATATCCATATCTTTCCAAGATATTGCTTGTAGTTAGGGGTTGTGCTGGAAATATTCCCAGGATAAGGATGTCTCAGTGAGATCAAAGCTCCTGAAAGACATGCATATATAAAGATATACATAGTATATCACAGAAGTGAGTACACCCCTCACATTTTTGTAAATATTTTATTATATCTTTTCATGTGACAACACTGAAGAAATTACACTTTGCTACAATGTAAAGTAGTGAGTGTACAGCTTGTATAACAGTGTAAATTTGCTGTCCCTTCAAAAAAACTCAATACACAGCCAATAATGTCTAAACCGCTGGTAACAAAAGTGAGTACACCCCTAAGTGAAAATGTCCAAATTGGGCCCAATTAGCCATCTTTCCTCCCCGGTGTCATGTGACTCATTAGTGTTACAAGGTATCAGGTGTGAATGGGGAGCAGGTGTGTTAAATTAGGTGTTATTGCTCTCACTCTCTCATACTGGTCACTGGAAGTTCAACATGGCACCTCATGGCAAAGAACTCTCTAAGGATCTGAAAAAAAGAATTCTTGCTCTACATAAAGATGGCCTAGGCTATAAGAAGATTGCCAAAACTGAGCTTCAGCATGGTGGCCAAGACCATACAATGGTTTAGCAAGACAGAGTCCACTCAGAACAGGCCTCGCCATGGTCGACCAAAGAAGTTGAGTACACGTGCTCAGCGTCATATCCAGAGGTTGTCTTTGGGAAATAGACGTATGAGTGCTGCCAGCATTGCTGCAGAGGTTGAACGGGTGGGGGGATCAGCCTGTCAGTGCTCAGACCATTTGCCGCACACTGCATCAAATTGGTCTGCATGGCTGTCATCCCATAAATAAGCCTCTTCTAAAGATAATGCACAAAAAAGCCCGAAAACAGTTTGCTGGAGACAAGCAGACTAAGGACATGGATTACTGGAACCATGTTCTGTGGTCTGATGAGACCAAGATAAACTTATTTGATTCAGATGGTGTCAAGCGTGTGTGGCGGCAACCAGGTGAGAAGTACAAAGACAAGTGTGTCTTGCCTACAGTCAAGCATGGTGGTGGGAGTGTCATGGTCAGGGGCTGCATGAATGCTGCCGGCATTGGGGAGTTACAGTTCATTGAGGGAACCATGAATGCAAACATGTACTGTGACATACAGAAGTAGAGCATGATCCCCTCCCTTCGGAGACGGGACCACCATGATAATGACCCCAAATACACCTCCAAGACGACCACTGCCTTGCTAAAGAAGCTGAAGGTAAAGGTGATGGACTGGCTAAGCATGTCTCATGGCCTAAACCTTATTGAGCATCTGTGGGGCATCCTCAAACGGAAGGTGGAGGAGCACAATGTCTCTAACATCCACCAGCTCCGTGATATTGTCATGGAGGAGTGGAAGAGGACTCCGGTGGCAACCTGTGAAGCTCTGGTGAACTCCATGCCCAAGAGGGTTAAGGCAGTGCTGGAAAATAATGGTGGCCACTCAAAATATTGACACTTTGGGCCCAATTTTCTGACATTTTCATGTAGGGATGTAATCAATTTTGTTGCTAGCGGTTTAGACATTAATGACTATGTGTTGAGTTATTTTGAGGGGACAGCAAATTGACACTGTTATACAAGCTGTACACTCACTACTTTACATTGTAGCAAAGTTTCATTTCTTCAGTGTTGCCACATGAAAAGATATAATAAAATATTTACAAAAATGTGAGGGGTGTACTCACTTTTGTGAGATACTGTGTGTTTGTATAAAGTCCAGTGCAGTAAATGATAAAAAAGTGTCCAAGTGCAAAAATATAAGAATATATAGATGACAAATTAGTCCATTTGATAAAGGAGAAACCAACTCCAATGACAAGGGAGATGAGACAGAAAAAGCCACCACCATTAGGTGTATAGATTGGCCCCTTCACTTCCAGATATGACCAAAAGGTCAAGTAAAGCTCAATGAATAGCTGATGGAAACCCAGTGGTACGTCTGTGCAGACAACCTCCGGTCTTATGCCTCCATCCTCAAACACCACTTCAGATATAATCATAGGGTCAGAGAAACATCAGATCTCCAATGAAGGTTCCAATAGGTCTGTAGGGACTCACTCCAATAAAGTGCCTCTTGCACAACTGTCACTCAGAGAGAACAAAAATATCCATAGTGTAATAATGCCAATTTAAAAATAACAATTTATTCAATAACTGCTTACATAAAAGTAAGATATTCCAACATAATAACGCCCCCAAACACACCTCCAAGACGACCAATGCCTTGCTAAAGAAGATGAGGGTAAAGGTGATGGACTGGCCAAGCATGTTACAGACCTAAACCCTATTAAGCATCTGTGGGGCATCCTCAAATGGAAGATGGAGGAGCGCAAGGTCTCCAATATCCACCAGCCCTGTGATGTCGTCATGGGGGAGTGGAAGGAACACTCAGGGGCAACTTCTGAAGCTCTGGTGAACTCCATGCCCAAGAGGGTTAAGGCAGTGTTGGAAAATAATGGTGGCCAAACAAAATATTGACACTTTGGGTCCAATTTGGACATTTTCATTAGGGGTGTACTCATTTGTGTTGCCAGCGGTTTAGACATTAATGGCTGTGTGTTGAGTTATTTTGAGGGGACAGCAAATTTACACTGTTATATAAGCTGTACACTCACTACTTTACATTGTAGCAAAGTGTAATTTCTTCAGTGTTGTCATATGAAAAGATATAATAAAATATTTACAAAAATGTGACACCAACCTACCCCCTGTGGCAGGCTGGGGGGAGAGCTGCAGCGGTGTGGTAAAACATGGTGTCACCTACCTCCCCCTCCCGAGGTAACACCATGTTTTACCACACTGCTGCAACTCCCCCCCAGCCTGCCACAGTGTGTGGTAAAACATGGTGTCACCTCCCCCCTCCCCCCACCCCCAAGGTGACACCATGTTTTACCACACTGCCGATGCCCCCCCCCAACCTGCCACAGTACTCTGTTCTGCCGCTGAGGAGTGACAGTAGGGTAGAGCAGTCCTGCCGGTGAGCCGATCTGTGTGCTGTCACAAATGGGATGGTGTCACTCCTCTGGCAGATGTTACCCTGTTAGGGTCTGCAACCCCACAGTGATGTCACTGCCCCCAGACTGATAATAACATGTTAAAGGTAAGATAATTACATAACATAGCAGTATTTTCTTAAACTACAGGATATTATTACACGATAGAGCAAACAGATTAGAAATTCAAGGGGCAGACCATGATAAAACAGTAACTGGCATATACAGTACAGCAGTATTTATATCTATATATCATGTGGCTGTAGTTTTGGAGCAGTGATTGATTATTTTGTCATGTATCCAGGCTGGGACTTTTAGTCCTCCATCCACAGCTTTCGCTGACGTTCCCAACTGAGAAAAGTGACACTAGCCTCAGTGTGAAGCTCTGGCCCCACCCCTCGGGCAGCTCTCTTATTGGCTAATGTTTGTGCGGGTTATTTGCATAGTAACCATGTGAGTAAAGCAGGAAGTAGGCTGGCTGTGCAATACAGAGTTGTGTTGCCACCAGTCCAGTATGGGGGGTGCTGCGCCCCTCTGCCAGATTCTGATTGGTCTGTTTGTGCTGGTCACCGATGCTTGGGGGCTGTGGCTGATCAGCCAGAGGGAGGACTGCTCCCAGCCAGTGAGTACACAGGGTATCCAACATATGCTGTGATGGATGAGATGGTGTCACCCCTCTGGTGGGAGTCACCCAGGTGCTGTCCGCACCCCCATAGCAACGCCACTGCAGCTAGGTATTTTTCATCATAACACAGTTTCATACCATGTAAAAGAAAAATCACTTACATTTATTTATAAAAGCAAAGAAAAAAACTACAAATGTAAGCGTGCAAATTTTGCAGGCATGAAAAAAATCCATCCTCTCACCATCCTGCCATCTCCCACATAATGTGGTGATACCCTGAATGGGGTTGTTGGTAATTATATGTGGGACACCCAGCGAATAGCTGACTGTCTGTATGTGGGGCCAATCATTTGCATGTGATGGCTCCATGAGAGATTACATGAGAGTGGCCGCAATTAGCTGTGGCAATTGTCAACCTCCCACTGTTTTCAATGAGGTTTGTGCCATCAGTTAATAACCAGGTATACCTGCTGGACCTCTTGCATATTATTGCTAATGGCCCCATTTGGAAGAGTGAATGCCTAAGACAAAAAGGTGAATTTTTACTAAAACTGTAGCCCACGTTCACATTGGCCCATTTTGACATTGAGGGCCTGCACTCTGGTATGGTCCTTTTCCTGACCTGTCAGGCTGCATGCTCGCATAAGGGTCTGGTATGGATCTTGGGGGGGACCCCACACCATTTCTTTTAATATTTTAGCATGGGGGGTGCCCTCCAAATCCATACTAGACCCAAGGGCCTGGTATGGACCTGGGGGGACCCCACGCTGTTTTTTTCACAATTTTTGTTTAGCCAACAATTCTTTTTATTTACATTCAGCTGTCAATGGAGAAGCCCGCTGACAGCTAATGACTCATCGGTTGTTAGTGATGCTGTGGCCGGCTTCCCAGCCCCCTCCTTAGCAACCAGCTATATACAGTGTAAAAAAAAAGAAAAATGCAAATCACTGCAAAATCGCGGTAAAAACTCAAGGACTGCAGAAGCGCTCAAAAGCAACATGCATAGATGTGAATCGAGCCTTAGGCTACTTTCACACTGAGGCGCTTTACAGGCGCTACAGCGCTAAAAATAGCGACTGTATAGTGCCAGTAAAGAGCCTCTTCTGTGTCTCCAGCAGTGTTGATTTTGTTGACTAAAACCAACTAAAACATTTTAGTCGACTAAAATACGACTAAAACTAAAACAATTGAGATGACAAAAATACGACTACAACTAAAATGCCATTTTAGTCAAAAGACTAAATTGGGACTAAAACTAAAATGCCATTTTCGTTAAGACTAATGCCCCGTACACACGGTCGGACTTTGTTCGGACATTCCAACAACAAAATCCTAGGATTTTTTCGGCGGATGTTGGCTCAAACTTGTTTTGCGTACACACGGTCGCACAAAGTTGTCGGAATTTCCGATCGCCAACAATGCGGTGACGTCAACCACGTACAATGAGACTAGAAAAGGCCAGTTCAGAACCAAGCGCGGCACCCTTTGGGCTCCTTTTGCTAATCTCGTGTTAGTAAAAGTATGGTGAGAGACGATTCGCGCTTTTTCAGACTCGTGGCTTTCAGAACGTTTTCTGCGGTTCAGTTTGTGCTTGTGGGTTTGTATCTGCTCTTCAGTGCGTGCAAGCAAGTTCCGCGTGACTTTAATTAGTCATTGTGTTCTTGTTCGTTCGTTACTGTTTTTCAGGTCGCTCTTCACAGGCCTTGCTGTTCTTCAGTGCGTTCTGCTACTTCGTTCTGAGCAGCCGACCATTTTCTAGCCATGTTTAGTATACGTACTCCTCGTAGAGTTCGTGCTGTGTGGGGGCTTGGTGTTGGGGTCCTGGCCATGAACAGGGTGGGGAGTAGGGAGGAGCCGAACACCCCCCTGTTCGGTTCGCACCAGAACATGCGAACAGGAAAAAAGTTTGTTCGAACACGCGAACACCGTTAAAGTCTATGGGACACGAACATGAATAATCAAAAGTGCTAATTTTAAAGGCTAATATGCAAGTTATTGTCATAAAAAGTGTCACGGGACTTCCCTGTGGCATTTCCCGTGACGTCACAGGGAAGTCCCGTCAAGTCACCGTGCGTCAGAGGGGGGCGGGGTCACCGGGTGGCCTCGCCCCCGTTATTTAAGAACTGTCAGACGAGGAGCGCCGTCACACAGCGGGAGCCTCCCTCCATGCCAGCATGGGTGCGGAGCGGCCCGGAGAAGAAAATGAAGAAGAGAAGAAAAGAAGAAGAGAAGAAGATGAAGAAGATGAAGAGAAGAGCGGGAGCCTCCCCCCATGCCATGGGTGCGGAGCGGCCCGAGGAGAAGAAGATAGAAGACGCCGCGGAGGAGATGCTGGACGAGAACGCCGGAGGAAGAACCAGAAGAACCAGAAGAACCAGAAGATGAAGGAAGATAGAAGAAAGAAGAAGTATTTAAATAAAGGAATTGTCAAAAACTGTCTCTTGTCATTTTTAACATTTTTGACAGTTTTTTAGTGAAATGGTAGGGGTACTTTTGTACCCCCTTACCATTTCACACAGGGGGGGCCGGGATCTGGGGGTCCCCTTGTTAAAGGGGGCTTCCAGATTCCAATAAGCCCCCCGCCCGCAGACCCCCACAACCACCGGCCAGGGTTGTGGGGATGAGGCCCTTGTCCTCATCAACATGGGGACAAGGTGTTTTGGGGGGCTACCCCAAAGCACCCTCCCAATGTTGAGGGCATGTGGCCTGGTACGGTTCAAGGGGGGGGCCGCACTCTTGTCCCCCCTCTTTTCCTGCGGCCTGCCAGGTTGCGTGCTCGGATAAGGGTCTGGTATGGATTTTTTTTTTTTTTTTTTGGCGCGGGGTTCCCCTTAAAATCCATACCAGACCTGAAGGGTCTGGTATGGAATTTAGGGGGAACCCCACGGCATTTTTTTTTTTAAATTTTGGCCGGGGTTCCCCTTAATATCCATATCAGACCTGAAGGGCCTGGTATGGAATTTAGGGGGACTCCTACGTCTTTTTTTTTTTTTAATTTTGGTTCGGGGTTCCCCTTTGGGGAATTCCCATGCCGTTTTTATCAATGAACTTCTATGTGTATTGTCGGCAATGCAATAGCCGCGGTAGTTTTAAATGAGTTTTTTCCTTCAAAATGTCATTTTGCTGTCAGACTGTTCTAAACACAGGAAACATGCGCCCCTTTACAGGCATACTATAGACACCCCCCAGGTACGAAATTTAAAGGGATATTACACTTTTATTGTTTGACTTTAAGCATTATTAAAATCACTGCTCCTGAAAAAACGGCCATTTTTTAAAAAAAATTTTGCATTGATCCATGTCCCCTGGGGCAGGACCCAGGTCCCCAAACACTTTTTATGACAATAACTTGCATATTAGCCTTTAAAATTAGCACTTTTGATTTCTCCCATAGACTTTTAAAGGGTGTTCCGCCTGCATTCGAATTTGCCGCGAACACCCCAAATTGTTCGCTGTTCGGCGAACTTGCGAACAGTCAATGTTCGAGTCGAACATGAGTTTGACTCGAACTCAAAGCTCATCCCTAGTGGGGAGGAGTTCATGGACCAAGAATTGGTTGTTTCAGCGTGACCAGTTCTCTCATATACCTTTGCTCCGTGAGATCCGTGAGAATAATCCTGATGATTTCAGGAAATTTCTCAGGATGACGGACTCCGTATTTCACCGTTTGTTGGCTTCGCTGACCCCCTATATCAGCAGGCAGGATACCTGCATGAGGCAAGCCATCACTCTGGAGCAGAGGCTGGTCGCTACCCTGCGGTACTTGGCGACAGGGAGAAGCCTGCAGGACTTCAAGTTCTCGACAGGCATCTCCCCCCAGGCTCTGGGGATCATTATCCCAGAGACCTGTTCTGCCATCATCCAGGTCCTGCAGAAGGAGTATATGAAGGTAAGATTTTTATCCTTTAATATCACATTTTATTGTTTTTAATGTTTGCTAAAATATTGTATTTCTTTCCTCATTCCCTAATTACCATGATTGTAATATGCTGTGAATGTCCCCTTTGTCCTCATGCATGCTGGATTTGTATGTAATTTTTTTTTAGTCCTTCATACATGTCTGCCTTCACTTACCTCCCCAACATGCTCTCCTGCCCCTATATTCACCTCATGTAGTCACTTAACAATGTATTTTATCAGCTTCATAGTAGTGCTTTACCCCAAACACCCCCTAAAATGTTTAGAAATGTGATTTGTGCTTTAAATTCAGGCAGAGTGCCAGAGGCTTTTTTTTTGTAGTGTCCCCAAATCTTTTTTCTAAACCCTCCCTCCCCCCAACTGCTAAGTCAGCTGATCCCAATTCTCTATCTATCCTCAATCATCTATCTGCTGACTTTGCCAAACCCATACACACTATACCCATCTCTTTACTGGTCAGATTTATGGATGAATTTCCCAAAGCATGTAGTGCAAGGGCCTGCCTGTATACTTTCCAATGGTACTGTTTAAAGTTTTTGTATTCTATTATTATCTTGATAGGTAATAGCAGAATGTCCAAATGTCCTCAAATGTGTACAGTGTGTATTTATATCGTTGTATTATGACACTTCTTACCTGTCCAGTGGGCTGCCAATAGTGTAACTAAGGAGGGGCTGTTCCAAGTAATACCCTGTATTTAGGCATTCATATCTCAATAAATTGAAGAGGGTTACCTGTCCAAGATTCCACCCCCTCTATAATGTTAGAAATCGCCCATGAGGGGGGGGATGGGGAATATGATAGGTGTACCTTATACTTTGGCCAAGAATGTTTGTGTCTAATCTGCTTGCCATGTTTATGTGCAAAAATAGTAATTTATTTTTGTTTTCATTAACAGTTTCCTTCCACGCCACAGGAATGGCAGACTGTGGCCTCCCACTTTGCCCAGCGGTGGGACTTTCCTAACTGCGGAGGGGCAATTGATGGGAAACACGTCCACATCGTCCCACCACCCAACTCGGGGTTGTACTATTTCAACTATAAGGGGTTCAGTAGTATTGTGATGTTGGCGGTGGTGTCAGCTAATTACGACTTCTTGTATGTGGACGTGGGGAAGAATGGCCGGATGTCCGATGGTGGAGTAATCACCCAGAAGGAGTTCTACAGGCGTCTCCAGAATGGCAGCTTGGACTTGCCACCTCCAGAGGACAATGTGGAAGGACTCCCATTCGTCTTCGTTGCGGATGAAGCATTTGCGCTCGGGGACCATCTTATGTGGCCATTCCCGATGAGTACCCTCACCCCGAAACAGAGGGTTTTTAATTACCGGCTGGCCAGGGCCAGAAGAGTGGTGGAGAACACATTTGGAATCATGGCCAGCCGGTTCCGCCTATTTTTGACACCCATCCATATGACGGAGTATAAACTTAATCATCTAATTATGGCGTGCTGTGTTCTCCATAACTTTTTACGCAAACATTCTGCCAACTATGCTGGCTCAGTTGGGCCTGAGGCCAGAATTCTACATGATACAACCCTGACGGCGCTTGAAAGTGGCCGCCCTGGCTTGCCCTCCCTGAGTGCCCGTGATGTCCGGTTAAGATACCTTGAGTTCTTTGCGGGTAGGGGGGGCATCAATATGCCAGACAATTTGTGAAGCATTAATCAAATAAAAAGCTAATCTTTGGTGACATTTACTGCTTGTGTTTATTTTAGCTGACCCTGACAGCAATGTGGGGAGTCCTGAAAATGGCGTGATTGTGTAACCTTATACAAAGCACTGTTGGGTGTTATTTACTAAAGGCATAGACACTTTTTATACTACAAGTGCACTTGAAACTGCACTGAAACTGCACTTGTAGTGCAAAGAGGATTTGCCCTTAGGAAATAACCACCATTTTCTCAGAAAACAGCAATTATATCACCACAAACGTATTGTAGCGTTGAGACAATAATCCACACATTCTTGATTAACAAACATTTTAATACCTGCACAATCACATGTGCATTTAGAAAAGGTTTTTAAAACAAACCAACATGTTTGTTGTATAACAATTTTTGGGGTGGCATTATCAAAAATAGAAATGTCCATTTACGATAAAACAGGCCTGTGTAAAACCAACAAGAAAGACAAAAATCTTGAACTTACAAACTTCACATATGGTAAAACTTGAAGGCAATATCAGACATGAGTATTTAGGAACTGTGTTTGATATTGCGTTCAGATGGGGTGAAGTCACCCCTTGAAAAGCCAAATTTGGAAGATGTACACCAATTTACGAATGTCAACATGTGCTAGCTGCCATCACGGGGGATCAAGGGACGTGTTTTGTGGGAGCAACCCCTTCCTCACCGCTACTTTATTATTGAGGAATGGGTTGCACCCCCAAAACGCGTCCATTGATCTCCCGTGATGGCAGATAGCACGTGTTGACACACTGTGTGCATCCTCCAAATTTGGCTTTTCGAAACATCACTCAAAAATTTTTAAGATTGTAGCACACAAAAAAAGAAAGTGATTTTGTGGGGTTTTAAATTCGCCCCAAAACATCAATGATATTATTTTTTTGAATAACATCATTGATTTTTTCTTGAGGTTTTCCAATTCTAAATTACACCCCATGATCTCCCCGATCAGGATCTGGGCACTTTCTGATGTGAAAGGATCTCGATCCATAACATCACACATGGTCCTCCTCCTCCTCCTGCAGGTCCTCCTCCTCCTCCTTCTCCTCCAGGTCCTCCTAGTCCTCCTCCTGCCACATCTCCAACAGCAGAGCCACAGCCAGGAAGGAAGCATGGAAGGAAGACCAGAAAGTGAGGACCCTGGATCCAGTCTGGTCGGCCAAAAGATGCAGCCTCTTGTGGTACCACAGCCTGGGGACACAGATGTCATCTGCTGCTTTCCGGATCTCTGCGAATTCTGGACCAGACTGCCCTCCCTTACATATGGACTCCTCAGGCCACCAATTTTGATGTTCAAGAATTGATGTCTGCCCTGGGGGTCCCAGGCTTTGCTAATTTCTCCTGTTTATCCAGCGTTGCCTCCCTCTTTGTTTGTTTCTGAGCCCTTAATAAAGGATTTTTGGTTTGAATTATACATGCCTATGTGTGTTTTACTTGAAAAAGGACAGTTTTTGGTGAGGATTTAGGTACATTTCAAAAATACAATGTGAAATTAACAAAGAACACCAACAACAAACAATCTCCTCGAGATTAAATAATAAAAGATATCAATGGTGTTGGGGTAACTTGACACACAAAACACACACAAAAATATTCTGGAGTAAAACTAAAAATAACATTAAACAAAGATCAGCCTTTGAAAAAATCCAAACATAAAATCTAAAAGAAAAATGGCTTTAAATTTAAAAAAAAAAATTATGTCAGATGTGACAAATAACAATATATTCAGGGAATCCCAAGAAAAAAAAAAGGTTTGTGAGAATTGTGTGTGAATATGAGCAGCAAAACTACTTAATTCTTGTCACATTATAAAGAAGAAGATAGTGCGCTGTATTAAACCATTTTTAACATTGCAGTGTGACGAAAGTGCTGTATCCATTGCGAACGCTAATTTTACCAGACCGAGCTGTTCCGTGTCGGAATTTCTTCTGAGCATGCATGGCACTTTGTGCGTCTGAACAGGCCACACACGGTCGGAATTGACGCAATCGGATTTTGTTGTCGGAAAATTTTATAGCCTGCTCTCAAACTTTGTGTGTCGGAAAATCCGATGGAAAATGTCCGATGGAGCCCACACACGGTCGGAATGTCCGACAACACGCTCCGATTGGACATTTTCCATCGGAAAATCCGACCGTGTGTACGGGGCATAAGACTAAAGCTAAATTGAAATTTGACGTCAAAATTAACATTGGTCTGTAGTGCATGTTCATAGCTCAACACCATAAATAATAAAATATTCAATTTTTCACTCCAGCTGTATAATGAGTTTAGAAATTGTAGAGAAATGCTTAAATAATGCATTACAATTTAACTATACCCATTAGATTTTAGATGACTAAAATGAGTTTTAGTCGACTAAAATCATTTTAGTCGACTAAAATGTACTGGAGATTTAGTTGACTAAATACGACTAAAACAATTGCAGAAGACTAAAATGGGACTAAAACTAAAATGCCATTTTAGTCCTAAGACTAAGACTAAAACTAAATCGAAATTTGCTGCCAAAATTAACACTAATCTCTAGTGTGAAAGCCCGAGGGCTTTCACACTGGAGCGGTGCGCTTCCAGGACGGGAAAGAAAGTTCTGCAAGCTGCATCTTTGCAGTGCTATAGGAGCGGTGTGTTCATCGCTCCCAAAGCGCCCCTTCCCATTGAAAACAATGGGGCAGCGCCGCAAACCCGCCGGCAAAGCAGCGCTACAATGGCGCTTTGCAGGTGGTCTTAAGCCTCTTTCGGCTGCTAGCGGGGGTTAAAACCGCCCCGTTAGCGGGCGAATAGCACCGCTAAAACGACGGTAAAGCGGCGCTAAATATAGCACCGCTTTACCGCCGACGCCCGCAACGCCCCAGTCTGAAAGTAGCCTTAGGCTGGATTCACACCTATGCAGTTTTAGTGCTTTTTGCATTTTGCAGATTTCCACTACAGAATATGTTCCATAGGAAACCATGTTAAATGGACTGCAGTGCAAATCTGCAGAATGCAAAAAGCACTAAAAATGCATAGGTGTGAATCCAGCCTTAGAGTTCAAAATCTGGTGCAGCTCTGCATAGTAACCAACCAGCTTCTAGGTTTTATTGTCAAAGCTTAATTGAACAAGCAGAAGTTAGAAGCTGATTGGCTACCATGCACAGCTGCACCAGATTCTGAGTGCTGCAGTTTTTTTTTAATCTTCTCCTAATTGTGTTACTGGACAGATAACCAGGTGAAAACAAAGAAAGAAAAAGCCTGAGGCCGGGTTTACACTGGTGCGACAAATGCTCCGACATTGGGAGCTCATGTCACATGATGTGGTAAAATCAATGTTTCCCTATGGGAGCCGTCTTAACTGGTCTGACACAAGTCGGTCCGACTTTGAAAATGCTCCCTACACTACTTTGGTCCGACTTTGATCCTACTTCTACTTATTAAAGGGGGCTCACGGATTCCGATAAGCCCCCTGCCCACAGACCAAAGGCCAGGGTTGTCGGGAAGAGGCCCTTGTCCTCATCAACATGGGGACAAGGTGCTTTGGGGTGGGGGGGCCACAGGGCACCCCCCTGTCCCAAAGCACCCACCCACCATGCTGAGGGCATGCAGTTCAGGAGGGGGGGGCGCTCGCTCATCCCCACCCCCTTTCCTGACTGGCCGGGCTGCATGCTCGGATAAGCGCCTGGTATGGATTTTGGGGGGACCCCCACGCTGTTTTTTTGGCATAGGGGGTTCCCCTTAAAATCCATACCAGTTCGAAGGGCCTGGTATGCTCTTGGAAGGGGAACTAATGCCAATTTTGCAGAAACACACTACAGACCATTTACCATGGTTTCCTATGGGTCACGTTCACATCTATGCATTTTATGGAGAGGGCCAGGGACTTTTTTCTGTTTTTTTTTCCGTAGCGATCAATGAATTAAAAATGTGTATTAAAAAATGCACCTGGAATATGCAAACTGCAACCTGCATAGGTGTGAACCAGACCTAAAAAAAGAAAACAAATACAGCCACCACATTTAAGGATTTCTAAGCTGCAATATATTATATAGCATTTTTTGTTTTTGCGTTTAATGCCACTTTAAAATACAAGAAGCTACCTTTTCTTCTATTATAGGAAGAGGGACTAAAAAGAGCAGGGTCTGATGGGAGGCATTAGTCTGGATGTACTATACACACCTAAATATAACTAAAAAAAAAAAGAATTTGCACTGAACTGTTTTCTGAGCTTGCAAATTCCATAGTAGTGTTCAGCTTGTGTGCTCTCTTTTGTACTGGAAATGGCAAGTAGCCTTGCTGACACTTGGCATGCATGCAGTCTCGTTGGCAGTCTGTGACATCACAGACTGACATGCCCCCTGTTTTGCCCTTTAGATAATGATTGGCAGTAGCTCCTTTCCTAGTCAACAGCACATCACACATGCAATTTCTTTCCTGTTTGAAATATTGTAAACTTCAAACACAGTTTCATTGTGCTAACTAGGTTAAGTGTACAGTGTATGACTGTGAATACATTCCGATCACTATAAGTGTATTTACATAAACGTACTTAGATCTGAGCATTCTTGGACAACAGAAGTAACTGTATCTGCAATATACATTTAATGGCATGGTTACATAATATTTACAGATAACACACTTAAGTTTTAGAAGTGGAAAGAGTCACAGTAACACCAACTGGAAAGCTGGATGTGATATAATGTGTGGAGAAAAACAATCAATGGCTGAAATATATTTCCATATAACAAAATACCAATTAAATATTTTACACAAGCAGGTACAGGGTTGTGGGGGGATCCCAACCATATTGTTGTGATCTTGCCCTAGCCTGGACCGGTTCTGTGACATCAGCCAATAACGTGCTTCAGCCCATTGTTTGCTGAAAACGGAGTGCAGAATGAACTGCATTACTGTGATCCACAAACAAGCTTTGGCTGTACTTCTCCTTTAATATGTTCATTCATATATTCATCCAATGAAATGCACTCCTCCTATTTCACAGATAATATAGTATGGTGATGGAAAGGGGCTAAAGAATGTAGGCCTCTATATTTGTTGCTTCTATTGGACTCCTGCTCCAGGGCTGTCCAGAGGAAGCCTTTTATTGGTAGTCTTTTGCTACTTATAAGTAGCAGTCACTAAAAGCTGAGCAGTCATTTGCCACCTTCCCACCACTGAACACCTACTGGAAGATTTTCAGCATTTCTAAAACTTATTTAACCACTTCCCGCCTGCCCTATAGCGGATTGACGTCCGGGAAGTGGTTCTGTTATCCTGACTGGGCGTCATATGATGTCCAGCAGGATAACATGCCGCAGCGCGCCCCCGCGGGCACGCATCACGGCGATCGGTGGAGCGGTGTGTCAGCCTAACACACCGCTACACCGATCTTGGTAAAGAGCCTCCGGCAGAGGCTCTTTACCACGTGATCAGCCGTGTCCAATCATGGCTGATCATGCAGTCAATGGGAAGAGCCGTTGAGGACAGACGCGAGTAGAGGAGAGCCGATCGGCGGCTCTCCTGGCAGGGGGGGTCTGCGCTGATTGTTTATCAGTGCAGCCCCCCCTCAGATCACCACACTGGACCACCAGGGATGCCACTAGGACCACCAGGGAAGGGGCAACATGTGGATGGCCAGGTATGTACCCCATGGCCATCCACATGTGCCCAATCTGTGCCAATCAGTGCCCACAAATGGGCACTGATTGGCACCATTATGTCCTAGATCTGCTCAGCAATGCCCCCAATGTTTAATCAGTGCCACCTGTCATTGCCCATCTGTGCCACCTGTCATTGCCCATCGGTGTCACCTGTCAGTGCCTATCAGTGCCCATCAGTGCCACACATCAGTGCCACCCATAAGTACCCATCAGTGCCACCCATATGTACCAATCAATGCCACCTATGAGTGCCTATCAGTGCCGCCTATGAGTGCCCATCGGTGCCACCTATGAGTACCCATCAGTGCTGCATACCAGTGCCACATATCAGTGCCCATCAGTGCCACCTATCAGTGCCCATCAGTGCCGCCTATCAGTGCCCATCATCAGTGCCCGTCAGTGCCACCTCATTGGTGCCACCTCATCGGTGCCCAACAGTGCCGCCGTATCAGTGCCCGTCAGTGCAGCCATATCAGTGCCCATCATTGAAGGAGAAAACATACTTATTTACAAAAAATTTTAACAGAAACAAAGAAAAACTTGTTTTTTTTCAAAATTTTCGGTCTTTTTTTATTTGTTGCGCAAAAAATAAAAACCGCAGAGGTGATCAAATACCACCAAAAGAAAGCTCTATTTGTGGGAACAAAATGATAAAAAATTTGTTTGGGTACAGTGTAGCATGACCGCACAATTGACATTCAAATTGCGACAGCACTGATGGGTGAAAATTGGCCTGGGCGGGAAGGTGTCTAAGTGCCTGGTATTGAAGTGGTTAATAAATGTTTTACCCATTCATCAGTGGAAACGTCCTTATTTAGCCGCATTTTCCCTCTTTTATAATATGGTAAAGGTTATTGTCCCATATGTTTATAACCAATCACAATTTTCAGTGCTTTTCTTATAATTCACTATTAATCTTTGTGAAAGCAATTGTTAAGCATCAACACCCCACAAATAATATAAAATAGTCTTTATTTATTCTAAAATCTCAAATTGCATATACCAGAATTCACTTTCTGTGCCACTTGAAAATTCCTGTGCCTGGATTGAAAAACCTAATTAACTAGCTTTTGCCCTCAGTATGTTAAGTTTTTAGTGCAGCAGTTATCAGTATGGAGGTAAAACTTGAATACATAATCCAAACTCTAAAGTTAGATCTTAACAGGCAGTAAGTTTGCTTACAATGCTCTTTGATGCAGTAAACCTGTTATTTGTAATGTTAAATCACTAACCCCTGATCTTATCAGTTATATAATGTACCCCTAAATTAATCCTTAATGCTACTTAACCCTGTCTAACCCTCTTCTACAGCCTACTTACCTGATTTGGGAGAGAGACAATGAAAAAAAATGAATACATTGGATTCAACTTTCTTTTATAAACACATCATCATTTTAACAAATATAATAATAATAAGCGCTGCGTAAACTGTTGGCGCTATATAAATCCTGAAGAATAATAATAATAATCATCACATAATATATTTTAACAAAACTTCTACATGGAAATAGAAAAATAGGACCAACCACTGTGTTGACACAACCTTGGGCTCTATTCCTTCCTATACATTCACTCATACGCTTACCACCATCTATTTATGTCAATGGACTTCTGATTTGTGCATCAAAAAAATACATGAACTTTTTAAATTGTCCTACAACGCAGCATATATATGTAAACGGGCACTATCAAAAGCAATATTCTTTTGCATGCAGTGTACCCTGCATTACATAATGCATGTCATGGAGATTACACATCTAAATTATGCAAAAATAGAAAACGAATCTAGAAGTCTTGCAAAAACAACTGGGAGTCATTGTAGATTTTCTATCTTTCAAGTTGATCTCATTTCTTCACTGTTTCATAAGGTCATGCAAGGGTGAGAAGAAATCTCTAAATCCTTCTATGACCAGCCTAGATAGGGGGTTACCGAGTATGTGCATGGATGCAGAAAAGACTGCTGATCAATATAACTGACAGATAGACAATAGGCTGCTGACTAATTTGTTCCCCAGAAAACTTACAAGTAACACATTACATTTCCTGCTACAGTCTCAGAGCTTTATATAGTTTTATTTTTTTGTGCTCCTTAATGGTGCCTAAAAATAAAGAAACACAAATATATATATATATATATATATATTTAGTATTTTCCTTTATACAAAATATGTTAAAGGTTAGATTAAAAAAAATATGACTATAAATACATGCAGAAATTCCATTATTTTTGCTTCTAGTGTTTTTTTTTCCTTCAGAGTTTACTGTATTGCATCCCAGAATGATGATGCTGCATTTTTTATCAGCATTGTATGACCCAGAAACCATGTTTTACTGAGGCATAAAGGGTGGCTGAAAAGTTTAACATACACATTTGGCTAGAATGTTGAAAGATAACACAACAAACCAAGGTAAGAGGTTTTAGTAAGATCTTTAACAAAGTGAAAGGTACTCAACCATATAACAGGGTTTTAGGAAAAAATATAACATTTTATTAAGCGCTGCCAGCTGTATATTTCACATCTTCTAAGTTATTTTGGTTTCCATTGTTTGTTTATATTTGGGTCATTAATCACTAGCTGGAAAGCAAAGTGAGCACAAAATAAAGCAACTGGCTTTGTGAAGTGTACCAGTTCACCTGTAAAATCAATGTTACCATATTTAGGTTTTCTATTGTGGACAACCTATATATACCACATATTTAGCGTTTTGGTCACATTTAACCACTTAAAGTGGAGTTCCACCGAAAACTTCCACTTTAAGCACTTCTCGCCCCCTTACATGCCACATTTGGCATGTAATTTTTTTTGGGGGGGGGGAGTGGGTACCTGGTTTTGACAGGTACTTCCTATCCCACTTCCTGCTTCTGTCCTCTCACAGCTAAGGTGACTCCTCCTCTCCCCCTAGGCGGCCCCTCCTTCTCTGCAATCTTCTGGGACACGTCACAGGTCCCAGAAGATTGCCTGGCCACTAGGAGAACGACTCAGGCATGCACAGTGCGCACCCGGCTGTGAAGCTGCAAGCTGTCACAGCTGGGTACCCACACTTGCAATGACGGTACTATGGAGAGGAGGGGGAGAGAAGCGAAGCTTCGGGTGGCTGCATTGCTGGACCATGGGACAGGTGAGTGTCTGTTTATTAAAAGTCAGCAGCTACACTTTTTGTGACAGCTGACGTTTAACAAACTGAAAAACGAGTGGAACTCCACTTTAGGACTGCCCTATAGAAGATATACTGCTACAGGGCGGCCCTCCTGTGCAGAATCACGTATATATATACAGTAGATATATATAGATATACATATATATCTATATATACAAGTGCATCTCAAAAAATTTGAATATCATCAAAAAAGTTAACTTATTTCAGTAAATCAATTCAAACCATGAAACTCATATATTATATAGAGTCATTACACACAGAGTGATATATTTCAAGCATTTTTTCCTTTTAATTTTGATGATTTTAGCTTACAGCTAGTAAAAACCCAACATTCAGTATCTCAGAAAATGTAAATATTGTGAAAACGTTCAATATTGTAGACTCACGGTGTCACACTATAATCAGCTAATTAACTCAAAACACCTGTAAAGGTTTTATGAGCCTTTAACCAATTCATGACTGCCCACTGCAAATATACTGTGGCAGGGCGGCCTGGCTGTGTGAAACAACATACCTGTATGTTGTCCGCGCTCCCTGGTCATGGGCGCACGCCGCCGGTGACCCGCTCCCACTGTGATTGGACACAGTGGGAGCCAATCAGCAATGGTGACCGACCTCTAGCGATCGCTCCGTGGAATGACATAATGGCGGTCTGTGATGTAAACAAAGCAGACCGTCATTCTGTCAGACACAGAGAGATCTCTGATTCCTGCTAATCAAGAACACAGATCTCTCTGTTCCTGCAGTGAGTCCATCTCTCACACAGTTAGTAAGCATGCTTAGGGAACACATTTAACTGCCCCTGATGTTAACCCCTTCCCTGCCAGTGTCATTCAGGGAAGGGGTTCAGCAAGTGCACGTTGGTTCAGCGAGTGCACGATGGTTCAGTGAGTGCATGTGCACGTTGGTTTAGCGAGTGCACATTGGTCAGCGATTGCACGTGGGTCAGCGAGTGCACGTGGGTCAGCAAGTGCACATGGGTCAGCGAGTGCATGTTGGTCAGCGAGTGCATGTTGGTCAGTGAGTGCACGTTGGTTCAGCAAGTGCATGTTGGTTTAGCGGGTGCATGTTGGTTCAGTGGGTGCACGTTGGTTCAGTGGGTGCACGTTGGTTCAGCGAGTGCACGTTGGTTCAGCGAGTGCACGTTGGTTCAGCGAGTGCATGTTGGTCAGCGAGTGCACGTTGGTTCAGCGAGTGCATATTGGTTCAGCGAGTGCACATTGGTTCAGCGAGTGCACGTTGGTTCAGCGCGTGCACGTTGGTTCAGCGCGTGCACGTTGGTTCAGCGCGTGCACGTTGGTTCAGCGAGTGCACGTTGGTTCAGCGAGTGCACGTTGGTCAATGAGTACCTGTGTATTGTCTTTTTGCATACCTGTGTATTGTCTTGTTGAGTACCTGTGTATTGTCTTGTTGAGTATTACTGTCAGGAAGCTAGTTGTTAGGTAATTTGGACAGAGTATAATCCCCAATCCTCAATAAATTGGTAGGTATGATGCCCGTTGGGTGTGGAGATGCGACTCGGTGTACATCTTGAGGCATGTATGCGTTCCTTGATCATCTGATCAAATGTAAGCACATTGTTTCCCTGGAAGCCCAGGTTCTGAATCTGGGGAAGCAACTGTCAGCACTGAGAAGTGCCTCCATACTAAAGGAGAGCCAGGAACATACACAGCAGGTGCCAGCAGGGGCCAGCACAGAGGCGGGTGGAGACAAAGAGGTGCAGGCACTAGGAAATAGTAGATGGGTGACAGTCAGGAAGGGTAGAGGGGGAAATGCCAGGGCTGGAGCATCCCAATAAGTACGCTCCATTGAGTGACATTGGTGAACCAGTCAGGGACCAGCACTGCAAGAGCTGAGGGACTCTCCTAGCTGCTGGGGAAGAACTCCTACAGTGAGAGTGAGGGGGAGGGAAGGGAAAGAAAAGACAGATCCTGGTGGTAGGGGACTCAATTCTTAGAAGGACAGAGAGGGCAATCTGTAACAAAGACCTGAAGCGCTGAACTGTGTGTTGTCTACTGGGCCCTCGGGTTTGGCACATCACGGATCTTGTGGACAGATTACTGGGAGGGGCTGGGGAAGACCCAGCTGTCATGGTGCACGTTGGCACCAATGACAAATTCAGAGGCAGATGGAGTGTCCTAAAGAACGATTTTAGGGACTTGGGAGCTAAATTGAGGAAAAAGACCTCCCTTTCTTCTCAAGAATACTACCGGTACGTCGAGCCACACCAGAAAGGCAGAGGGGGATTATGGAAGTAAACAAGTGGCTGAAGAGCTGGTGTAGTAAGGAGGGGTTTGGGATCCTAAAGGACTGGGCCGACTTCTCAGTCTATCACCAGTACTAAAGAAAGGGACGGAGTGCACCTAAATGAGGAGGGTGCAGCTCAGCTGGGAGTAAAGATGGCCAAGACGTTAGAGGGGTTTTTAAAGTAGGCGACGGGGGAGGGCCCAGAGGTAGAGATAGTCTGCGTGGAACATATTCCAGAGGGGAGTATTGGGGGCATTAGTGGTACAGTAGGTTGACTAAAGCACATAAACCCAAGTTATAGGCCCCCTAACCTGAGGGAGGAGGGGGAGATGGATCTCCTATCACAAGTTGGATAAGCAGCAAGGATGGGAAGTGTTATCATAATCGGGGATTTTAATTATCCAGACATAGACTGGGTGGAGGGAACCACGCATTCATCTAAGGCTCGCCAGTTCCTAAATGTCTTGAAGGACAATATCATGGTTCAGATGGTAGAGGCACCAACTAGAAAATAAAACGTTACTGGATCTACTGATTACCAACAATACAGGCCCGAGCAAACCCCTTTTTATACTTTTCTTGTCCTTTCTTGGCAGCCATGGATGCGTTGATGTTCTTGAGCAGTAGAACTATAGATATTGGGAATGTTTTTGCAGTCAATGAGCAGACTACTGCACAGACTAATATTAATGGGGTACTTACCTCTTTAGGAAATGCATTAGAAAAACACATGATGGGACATCTGTGCGTTTGAACAGTATGTTAAAGAAAAAATTATAGTTAGGAGCTTAAGATGGGATGTAGTCCCCCAAGATGGGCTAGATGATCCTGAATCCATGAAAGAGTGGTTTGAGTTCTTTACGGGTATGGGATTTAAGTTGCAGGATTTGGTTCTTGCACGTAAGCGAAAGAAGATGTCTATCTTGGAGGGTAAGATCAATGAGTTCCGTATGCAACTTGATCCAATAAAAGACTCACAACAAGTAGTGGATTTCAATATCCGTATAAAAAAGAAACTTGAAAAGATTGATAAGGATACACAGAAAAAGAAAGCCAAGAAGTTCCAGAGAGATTTGGCTGATTTCAGGTCTAGTTCTGTGTATCTTTGGCAACAAGTTAAGGCCAATGGCAATGTTGAACATAGAAGAGGGACTGCACAGTCTGCATACCCTGTAAATAATTTACCAAACACCTTACCATCTGGGATAGGTGACAGGAGGGAAGATGGACCTAGTCATCCCCCTTATGCTTATTCTACCCCAGCTAGAGGTGGTATGGGCCATGGGAGATCTGACGAAGGGAGAAACAGACCCAACAGTCCTCATTATCATACACCTTCTAATAGCCAGTATCAAGTCCCTGTATACAATAGATACAAACCTTTGAGGGATAACGGGGACAGAACAAGGTACCAATCCCCCCGTCCTTTTTTAGGGAGGGGGAGGGGCTGGCAGAAACGCGGTCGGGGATATCCTCAACGCAGGGGAAGACCTCCGTCCCACCCGCAGCCGAGACAGGCGTATGTGGAACCACAGTGGAGGGAGTACCCCCATTGGGAGAGGGATTATGCCCACCATCCCAATCAACAGAGAGGAGATCAAGGGGCTGCAGGGCAGGACGAAGGTCCCAGAAAAAGGAGAGAGCAGGACTAGGAGGCATTTTTAATTTGAGTAATGCAGTTTTATCACATAAGGAAACGAATATCTTGTATCTGGGTTTAAAGTGCGGCCTAAAAAGGCCGATCAATAAATTTAATGTTTTTATTGATGTGCATAAGTACATCAGAAAGATAAATATTAAAAAATACTTTTTGAACAAAAATTCCCAACCAGTCAGTACTATGGCTACGGCTTCGGTGCCAACTGATAGCGGATTGAGGAATAAGTCCCTGTTTAATCCCTTGAATAGTGCAAACCAGAGTATTGATGTTTTTAAAGGATTAGTGACGCGAGATCTAGAACGTATAGTACCGAAAAAGAATGTAAACCCTCAACATATACTATAAACAAGGAAAAGGGGCGCCTCTGAGTATATATCAGCAATCATTTATTCAACAAACAATATCCACTCACATGGAAGACTGTAATGTTGCGCTCCAGTACGTCTCTGGGTAGAGGAGAAGATGGAGGACTACAAGTCACAGCAAGTCCATACAGTGCTGACCCCACATCGGATCCTGGCGAGGATGGGGTGGGATAACTGGGCACAGCAGGGTCTCCCTCAGATGTCCAGATGGCGCATCAGGATTAAGATGAGTTCGGGATGACACAGTCCATCTGTCTGCGGGTTCCAGGGATAAGGCTGTAAGGACGCCAAAGCCGATCACTGGGCGTGCTGCGGTGTGTAGGGATGGAGGGCAAGCACAGCGCGGCGCACAGCTGTGTCGTCACAGCCCAGCGCCACGCTGTGCTTGCCCTCCAGGCCTCGTTTTGGCTCCCTGCACGGCCGTAGCTATTCCATCTCACAGAGCCGCACGAGCCTTACTACACACCGCAGCATGCCCGGTGATCGGCTTTGGCATCCTTACAGCCTTATCCCTGGAACCCGCAGACAGATGGACTGTGTCATCCCGAACTCATCTTAATCCTGATGCGCCATCTGGACATCTGAGGGGGACCCTGCTGTGCTCAGTTATCCCACCCCATCCTCGCCAGGATCCGATGTGGGGTCAGCACTGTATGGACTTGCTGTGACTTGTAGTCCTCCATCTTCTCCTCTACCCAGAGACGTACTGGAACGCAACATTACAGTCTTCCATGTGAGTGGATATTGTTTGTTGAATAAATGATTGCTGATATATACTCAGAGGCGCCCCTTTTCCTTGTTTATTTTTCCTAGCTTATTGGACCTTGCTTCTGGTCTTTTTTGGTGGCAGCCCTGACTGACTTCTTATATATATTTTTATATATATACCCATTTTGCCATTGGACTATTTAGGAACAGTTATCTGAGGTATACCGGCATTGCGCCTTTTTTACTTGTTTAATCCTCAACATATACTGGATGGGATTACTATGCTGGAAAAAAGGAAGGAAATTGTTATAAGACAGGCTGACAAGGGAGGAGGGGTAGTGATTTTTAAATAAAGAATTTTATCACAACCAGCTCACTGAAATTCTGAATGACAATAATACTTATGTGAAATTGGCAAAAGACCCTACCGTGCAATATGAGAGGGATTTAAGAAATTTGGTTGAAAGTGGTTATTCTTCAGGTGTTTTATCTAGCCGGGAGAAAAAGTATCTTGTGCCGAGCAGTAGTAGGATCCCTACGATCTACACTCTGCCGAAGATACATAAAGATTTGAATAATCCCCCAGGCAGGCCAATCGTTAACGGGATTGGCTCAATTACGCATGGGCCAACATCTAGATCATTTCCTGCAGGGTAGCGTCATACATACCAAGGCATATCTTAGGGACACTAAAAGTCTCTTACAGATTCTACAACAGATTGACTTAACAGGGAAACAGGAAGTGTACCTAGTAACTGCTGATGTTGCATCACTTTATTCGGTTATCCAGCACGATGACGCGCTCCTAGCCCTTAATTGGGCTTTGTCCCAACGTGATGATTTACCACATAGTCACAAAGTCTTCATCAGGAATGCCTTAGATTTTTGTTTTGGCCATAATTTTTTCTGGTTTGATGGCCAGTTTTACTCCCAATGTAGAGGCGTAGCTATGGGGGCAAAATTTGCCCCTAGTATAGCAAATTTGTTTATGGGTGAGTGGGAGGACAAAACCATCTTCTCAGTCGCTCGTACCCAACTTTTGCTATACAAAAGGTATATCGATGATTTATTTTTTATTTGGGAGGGCACTAGTGATAGCCTACAGGAATTTTTGAGAGAACTCAATTCTAACGTGAATAATATTGTGCTAACCAGTGAAGTTAGTCAGAGTAACATACATTTTTTGGATGTTACTATTTTCAGGCAAGGGAATTGTTTGGGAACTAAAGTACACTTTAAGCCCACGGATTTCAACAGTTACTTACCCACCAATAGCGGACATCACCCGATGTGGCTAAAGAACATACCTAAGGGGCAACTTACGAGAGTGAAAAGGAACTACTTCCGGTTCCGGCGCCGCATGGAGTAGCTGCATCTCCTCACAGCTCCCGCACTGAGGACACTAAATCGGCCTACAAAACCAGCCCAGAAGCCAAAAAATACCCTCGGCTACCTTGGGCACCTACAACCGCTATATGGACCGATTTGTTGAGGTCCTTGGTTCCCGCACCCACACGGCCCTGACAGCGCCGCCAGCCCAGCCGCAAATCGAGGCCCCGGCTTCGGCCTACACGGAAGCTCACACAGGCGCGCAGACGGCGGAGATGGAAGTAAGTGGAATCACAGCTACACACACATCCCTTAAAGCATCCCCTGCTCAGCCACACTCTCAAGCCTCCTCTCCTCAAGCACCCCTCTCTCAGGCCTTCTCCATGTCAGCCACATCTCCACAGCTTGCCGGGGACCATAAAACAGAGCGCATAGCACAGGCAGTGGCAGCCCCCCTGTCCCCCATGATATCTGCATCAGTGGAAAAGGCTGTAAATGCGGGGATGAAACAGATAAAGGCCCAGCTAGGAGAACATAACACTAGGCTAAACGAGCTAGAACATCGCTTATCAAGCATGGAAGAAGAGATGTACCAAGCTCAAGCCACAGAACAAGCACAAGACAAGACAAATCAATATATAATCCAAAAACTTGATGATTTGGAAAACAGATCCAGAAGAAGCAACCTGCGATTCATGGGGATACCCGAATCTCTTCAAGCTTCTGCTTTAACGGACTTCTGCTCTCAACGCATCCCCGAGGCGCTAGGCCTAACAGGGTCTTGCACGGTGGAACGTGCCCACAGGATGGGGTCGTATAGTGAAGAACGCAAGAACCCTCGGCCCATCATAGCCAAATACCTGAACTATTCTGATAAGGCTCTAATCCTCCAAAAATTCAGACAAACCCGCTCGCTCCAAATTGACGGTGTGAGGGTCCTGATTTTTGCCGACTACTCCATCGAAGTCTCAAAGAAACGCAAGGCCTTTCAACAGATATGCTCTGAACTCTTTAAACAACAAATCAAATTCACCTTAGCCTTCCCGGCCACCCTACGCCTCAAGACACCCAGCGGGGACCAGCTTTCCTTCCAGGAACCCTCAGAAGCAGAAGCCTACATGCGGTCTTTGTTCCCCAACGCTCAACAGCACACCCCTTCAAAAGGCACTCCAATCAACCGCTCCCTGGATCAACGAAGCCCGCACAAAGACTCTCCCAAGCACTTCAGATCCTCTGTCTCGGACCAGCATCGCTATACTCCTCGCTGAACAGAGACCTGCATCCTACCTCTCTGGTCACACAAAATTTTGGACAGTAGATCTCTCTGTCCCCCCCAGGTTCCTCCTATCTTCTTTCGCACAACACGTAATGTATAATGTTTTCATATACAGCTGTTTTTCAATTTTCTAGGTTTTATCTTAGCAGTTACTTCTCTGAATATGTTCTTTTACCTCCTCCTGTCCTGTGTACGGCTAACTGCATCCCTACCCCCTCTCCCCCAAAACTATGACCCCTTGGTGCCTACATAAACACCTGTCTCACCTCCAAGGGCTCTCTGGGGATATACCGCAACTGTCCCGATATGGGAGTTGACCTACACAGTGACTCCATGCGGAAAAAAGTGAAGTTTCCATTTTTAATTGTGATGCTCTCCTTTATCTTGCTTCCCCTATATGTTATGCCCCCTCCCCCTCTTCCCTCTCTCCCCCAAGGCTCCCACCAAACCAAGTGCACTTTTATTCTAATTCACCTCCCATATAATAACATCATGCCCCCGGACACAGCTGGTACATTACCATACCACCCACACAATGTTAAACCAAACTTATCAGCACATACCCCCTTTCAACCCCCCTAATGTAAGGAAAATGGCTGCACTTTGGTTCACTATATATATTTTTGATAATAGGCCTGAACTCTTTTTTTGTTATACAAGATAGGTGAAACGCTTTTTATGCAAGGCTTTGACAATGTTTAAGTGGACATTTTATTGAGCGAGCTGTCTGCAAAAACAGAAGGTTTGCGGTGACAAATCTTGTGCATATGTACGGGAACAAGTTAGAACATCCCACCGCAAGTCTGGGCCTAATGCCAAACGGCACCTTATCAAAAGTATCTTAAAAGGTTATTTCTATATTAACACCCTTTTCTCGGAATTAAGCTAAGACAAATATATTTCGATAAGGAAATTTGGGGTATTTTTTTTGTTAGGTACTTTTTAAGCACATCATTTAGCAGAAATATCATTGTCTTTTTTTATATATGCCATATACCATGTAACTTGTGATACTTGTATTCTTGTGATTGGATAAGCTAAGGGACCGCCCCTTGGTTTGCCCCTAATGATGTATAATGAATTGTTGTCATATATAACATGAGAGAAAAAGATAAAGGAACATATTTTCGATATCCAACTTAATTGTGTGGTGTCGTTCATATCACTCATTTTTCCAATCGATTGAAGAGGCCTTCTTGGTGTCTAAGTTCAGCTCGAGCAAGGAAAAGGTTTGGGGAAGGTTTGGGGACGCACTTGACCAGTTGACCAGTTGACCCCTACCCTCACAGATGGTACCAGAAGTGGGGTGCATATTCTGAAGTCCGGTGGTCAAAGCCAAGGCCAAAGGAATTTTGGCCAAAGCCAAAAAGGTAAGGTCTCTTTAAATTTCTTTTGCAAGGTGATTTTCTTGTGCTTGACCGGACTTCAGAATATGTAAGGTCGGATCTGGTAAGGTCAAGTAGCTCGTCAAAATATAATAGGAAAATAATTGTATAAGTGTCCCCGCTAGGTTGGCCAGGACTGGTAGAATATTGTAAATATTTTACTAAGAAATAGGACTGGACATCAAGAACATCTATGTTGTATTATGTTGTATTGAGTTATGTCTGATAAACTTAAGGTGGCCACCAAAAGTGAGAGGTTTCACGCAGGACGCTGCGTTAATTGTAGTCTTGGATTGTTGTTTGTGTATAACGGACCTAAAGCAATTTTGAAAGCAACGTGCCCAGGTGGTTACGTTCATAGAATTGGAAAGGGACCTTATTTTGAAGGAGGAGATCCAAAGGTTTGGACTCTAAGGTTCAACATTCATAATCAGGTTCCTTTAAAACCAAATCTGACAGTAGGTGGTGTTAGAAGCCTTATTGAACATTACTATAAACAACCTTTTACTGTTTGTCCTAATTCATTGTTGGTCTGCGGTCATAGAGATTTGTATAAATAATGGGAAAACAATTGGAAAAGGCAAGTTCTGGTGGTAAGTCAGAACAACCCACCCCAATTGATTTTGTGTCTGGAAACTGTGGAAAATATTATACTGATCCATTTTGGGCACATGTACTAAAATGGGCACATAGTCTGCAAATTTCAGGATTAACTCCCTATGGCCCTTGTAGCCAGAATGATTGGGAAGAAGTTACTAAAATGTGTGGGCAACACAAACAGTATAATTATCCACCGTTTCCTTCTAACAATGATTACATGAAAGAATGTTATAAAATATGGTCTAAAGCACTGAAGGACTATAAAAAGAAATTCCCACAGACTATATACAAAAACCCGTTACGCTTCCCCACCGCACCTGCCCCATTTTTAGAAGCTCCAAAAGCTTGTAATCCCTTTTATGATTCAAGCGCTCCACCTCCTTATGTGTTTCCCAAAATTGACCATCCTAAGGAGGGACCTGGGAACCCTGAGACCCCAATAGAAATAATTAACCCAGAGAACGCAGAGACTCCCATAGAAACAATTAAACTAGTGAATCAAGAGACCCCCATAGAAACAACTAAAACAGATAAACAGAAAAAGAAATTATATCCCTCCCTAGAACTAACACTGGGGGGATTATTGGCGATAGCTGAGGAAAAGGGTACTCATTGGTTAGAAGAACAAGAAAATCAGAGGCTAGCAATTAAAGAATATGTTACAACCATGGATAAGCTATCCACAACAGTAGACAAACACCTAGAGATAGCTAGAACCAAGGTAGAACATAAGAAACAAAAAAGGACAAGACAGAATGAAATAAAAAGGTTACTGAGAGATTCAGAAACAATATTACGGGAAATAGATGAGGAAGGTCAAATGGTTACTCGGGCAGCAAAACAGAAATATCAGGACATAATTAACAAACATGGGGCAGACGAGAGTGACAGTGAATTGACAGAAGAATTAGAATCTTCAGAGGACGAGGACAGCGATACAAAACATGCAGAAACACAAATACGCAAGGCAGTAGACACGGCAGACACGGCATCACTTCCCACGGTGGCAACAGAAACCGTTGCCCTTTTAGCTGAACCCAAGACAATGTCCCAAGCCCAAACCCCTGAAAATAGTGCCCAACCAATGTTCCCCCTCATCACCATGGGCACCACTCAAGTTCAGATCCCTCTACCCTTGGAAACGATTAAAGAAATAAAAGACACTTGCCCCAAACCTAATAAGGATCCAAAACAAGCAGTTAATTTTTTAAAAAGATACTGTTTGGGTGGAAGAATGTCAGTGGAAGATCTACAGATTATCATTAATGCAGTAGATACTGACAATACGGTCGAGATTACAATAAACGCATGGGTAACTGAAAGTAAACTATATCAAGCGGGGGAGGACTGGGAACAATTCTGGGCATCATTGTTGGCTGCCTGGAGGAAGGCTTATAGACCTGAAACGCCAATCAATGATTTAATCTCGTGTAAACAGTTGCCGGGGGAATCTTTTCATTCCTTTGTCATACGATTGTATAAAATTTGTGTAGCATGTGGAATAGACAGTGACCCCTTATTTGTCAGTACGGCAATGAACAATGGGGACCCCAAGTCGGCCCAAATTATAAAACTGGTAAATACTAACTGGGCGACACAGGCAGCAAAGGTATTTGTGGAAGACATACAAACAAGGGCAGCATCTGGTGTCTTTAATTCAAAAGGAGGACTTTTCACAATAATGGAGGACTCTGGAATAAAACAAGAAATCACACCAATGTGTACTTCTCTTCCAATGCCCACTTATGCATACAGAAAACAATACCAAAACAGAGATAATGTTCAACAAACTGACCAGGGTTGTTTCAATTGTGGGGACCTATCACATTGGAAATCAGACTGCCCACATAGGAGAGGATATAGACCCAGACGAGGTAATGGCCCACCTCAAAGAGGACGGGGTAGAGCATACAATCCAGACAGAATTGATAGGGATCAATGGAACTGATGTGGTACACAAAATTACACCTCTCCTAGAGGTCTGTGACTTGGAGAACAGAGTGTTAACCAAGTCTAAATTTGCAATTCTACCGCAATGTCCCCTATGCCTAATGGGCCGGGATCTCATGTCCAAATTGAAATTGCATATAACTTTTACAGCAGAAGGAGGGATAGTTGCCAAATCCCCCCATTGTGATTTACAGATGCCAAAGAGACAAGATTTTCTGTGTTACTTCATGACAGTTCCTACATACTTCATACTACAAACACCCCATCTGGGCAAAATCCAAAATTGATGTAGGAAACATACCTTGTACACCATATGTACCCACCTTCAAACCAGACAAGGTACCCACATTCCAGAAACAATACCCTGTGCCAAAAGAAAAGATCATGGGACTTCAGCCTCTGATAGAAGAATACCTAAGATTAGGTATTCTAAGGCCTATAATTAGTCCCTGGAACACACCAGTTAATCCAGTAAGGAAGGCTAACGGGGAATGGAGGATGGTGCAGGATCTTAGGGTAGTCAACAAAAGTATACAACCCTTACCCCCACTAGTGGCAGACATTTCAGGGATATTCATCAATATTCCTGCACGGTCCTCCATATACACGGTACTAGACCTGTCAAACGCATTTTTCAGTATAGAAGTGAATGAGGACTTCCAAGACATCTTTTCTTTCACATGGTCCACCGAGCAGGCCATTGGCCAGCAACTAACCTGGACCAGGCTTCCGCAAGGTTATGTGGACAGTCCGGCCGCCTTCTCAATGGTGCTTAAAGCCACCTTAGATGACTGGGTCCCCCCAATGAAATCCACACTCTTGCAGTATGTTGATGATCTACTGATATGTAGTGAAAGCAGGGCACAATGTGAGGTCGATTCCGAGAGTCTGATGTCGCACCTAGCACTCAAGGGCCATCTTGCGTCTAGAAAGAAGATTCAATGGGCCCAAGAGCAGGTAGAGTACCTGGGGTGCGTCATTGCAGAGGGAACACGGATGGTGTCTCCAAAACGGGTCGAAGCCCTCACTTGTCTCGGCCCACCAAAGGACAAAGCGTCACTATTGTCTTTCCTAGGTTCGATAGTATACTGCAGGCAGTGGATACCTGACTGTTCCTACTTTGACTCTTTGCTAAGGCAGGCTACAACAGCACAGGCACCAAAGCTGATCACATATACCCCAGAAATGACTGAAGCCTTTCAAATTCTTTTGAAATCACTGGCCTCGGCTCCGGCCCTTGGCTTGCCAAATTATGAAAAGCCCTATGCCCTATACTGTGTGGTCAGGGGTCATGCCTTTGCTGCAGTTCTAGCCCAAATGCATGGCACCCACTACCGCCCCGTAGCCTACATCTCAAAAAAAATACCGGTGACAGTCCAAGGGATGCCGGGCTGCTTACAAGCGCTGGCAGCCTGTGCAATGACCGTAAAAGAAGCACAAAAGGTCACTTTAGGGACTCCAACCACCCTATACACATCACACAGTGTCCTCCATTTGTTACAAAACATGAACACCCAACACATGACTACACAACGTTCATCAGGGTATGAAATCATTCTTACAAACACACACAACTTAACTGTCAAAAGCTGTGCTGAAGTAACACCGGCAATCAAACTCTTACACCCTTTGCTAAAACTCCCAGTCAGTCCCCAAGACTGTCATGACTGCACACAAGATCTTCTCACTGTCACAGCACCTCACAGAGATCTCATTGATATGCCTGATCCAGACTACCCTAACGTCTTTATAGATGGTAGCTGCACACGTCCAGCAGACAATCAATACAAGACAGGCTATTCGGTGGTAATGCTACCGGATCTCATACTAGAAGATGGTTACCTCACTGGCGCAACCTCCGCACAACAAGCTGAGCTGTATTCACTCACCAGAGCATGTTTAATACACAAAGGAAAAAAGGTGAACATTTACACAGACAGCAGGTACGCATTCGGGGTCGCGCACGATTATTGTATGATCTGGTTTAGGCGTGGATTCCGCACCGCAGATAACAAAAAAATAAATAACAGCAGTTATGTGTACGATCTAATTAATGCAATACAACAGCCCGATAAATTAAACATTGGCAAAGTTAAGGGACATGCCACTGACGGATCCCTACAGTCCCAGGGAAATGCTTTAGCAGACAGAGTAGCAAAAGCTGCAGCAGAAAGACAGCCACAACTGTCCTATTATTCCAGAATGACTTTAACACCCCCTCGTTCCAACACACATCTGCACTCTTGCAAAAACAGGCATCGGCTGTTGACCTGGACTATTGGAGCGATTCAGGTTTGACCAGAGACCCTACAGGTCTCTGGACAAACAAGGAGGGTGTCATAGGGATACCTAGAGCAGCAGCACCCCTATTGCTGTCATATCTCCACGGCCCAGGACATATAGGACCCAGACCACTCTTAAAAAAGTATGAAGACTGTTTTAGCACACACAAGGCATATGAATTAGTACAACAGCTTGTCTCTTCCTGTCTGACTTGTGCTCAGAACAATGTTCAGGGCCCCCAACATGGGAAACATGGACATTTGCCACCACCATTAGGCCCACTACAAGACTTACAGATAGACTTCACACATATGCCCAGGCAGAGAGGTAATCTCAAATATTTGTGCGTGCTGGTGGACAAATTTTCAGGTTGGCCAGAGATAATACCCGTTACAGGGGAAACCACAGGCATTGCAGCCCGGTGTCTGATCAATCATTGGATCAGTCGATACGGACTTCCTGCCACCATATACTCTGACCAAGGTCCAGCATTTACTTCAAAACTGGTGAAAGAATTGACAAGGGTATTAGGGATACAGTGGAAGCTACACATCCCATACCACCCACAGAGTTCAGGGGTAGTGGAAAGAATGAATAGAACAATCAAAGACAAACTAAAGAAGGCTACTAACGGTACCATGAAGGACTGGCTAAAATACCTGCCAGGGGTCCTCTTCCAGATAAGAACCACCCCCCACAGTAGGACAGGCTTATCCCCATATGAAATACTAATGGGAAGGCCGGCCCAAAAGAAAGCAATTGAGGGAGAGGAGGTTAATCTTTATTCCTTACAGGAAGAGCACGTAAAACATCTGGTAAGTAGCCTTACTGAAAACTATGACAAGGTAGCTGTCACTTTTCCTCCTCTTTCCACAGAACCTACACACCCCTTCATACCCGGTGACAGAGTCTTGATAAAGCAGCTTGCAGCAAGGAAGGTACCGGGGCCCATCTACCAAGGACCATTTGAAGTACTCAAAGCAACCCGAACTGCCATCCTCACAGACCAAGGACCACAATGGATCCACGCATCAAGGATAAAGAAAGCACCAAGCCTGGAAGCAAGCCAAGGACCACGAAAGAAAAAGAAACCAAGCCTAGAAGCAAGCCAAGGACCACAAAAGAAAGAGACATTGAACTCAAACCCCTGCCTAAGCCCTCTACTATCTCCACCCGAAAGCCCCCCAACCCCCCCCCAATCCCTAGAGATCTTAAGCAATCCCTCTGCAGCACCCTCCCTAGAGGACTTGGGAGCCCCAGAAACCTTAAGCAAACCCCCTGCAGCACCCTCCCTAGAGGACTCTGGAGCCCCAGAGACCTTAGACCTAATGACATTCGAGTAGTAGATGTTCAGGTATTTCCCCCAGGTTCCTAGGACCCACCTGAACAGCCCTGGAAATGTACCACTCAAATAATTTTAGTCTTTGCCGCCCTGATCACTCTTAAGATTATTCTGTTAACCACCTTTGTATGTTGGATGTGTAATAGTTGTGACTTCCAGCTCCCCTCTAATTATACTAACCATACTCGTACTAAGCGAGGTTTTATGGGAAATTCTATCTATCCTTGCTGCACTCAAATAGCCGGACAGATGTCCAAAGCCCAATCTCAAGCCGTTACGGGGTATCATATTCAAAGGAGGGATGGGAATTGTCACATAGCAGCCATTGTCTTTACAGCCAAATATAAGGGAGTAGAAAGAACTTGGTGTATGAGTCCCAATCATAAATCGAGTCAGAGCCTGGTGTCCAAGTTTAAAAAGGCCAAACTCAGAGACATAGGGATCAGCCAAGTTATTCAAAATAAGAGATCAAACTACGCTCCCTTTGCACCATTAAATGATACCAGTATGAAAAAGGCCCCCAAATCAGAATTCCAATTTCTAGAATCCAGAAGGGAACTCCTAAGACCAGACTTTAGAAGTATTAATAATGGGGCACAGCTAGATCCTGAAACCTATTCAGTACCAGACTCAATTCCTCATCATTTCATAATGATGCATGCTTTTGCAAGAAAGCAGAATTACTCAGAGTGCTGGGTTTGTTCCCATATGGGAACTGGCCGACACTCAGTTCCGATGGTTGGAAGGCCAGTGACCCTAGAACAGCTGCTAAACATCACTCAACCCATTCCCCCTGAGAGCATCACAACTAATAGTAAACCCCTTCTCTTTACAGGGTACACAAGGAGTCCACAATTTTGTTTTCTTAATGGAGTAGGTAAAGACTTGTATAATGGTAGATTTTGCAGAGACACAGTAGTAAATTTTACACTGGTGGATTTGGCACTCATAGCCAATGGGACATTAGATATAGAGGGACTTCTCACACACAACATTACAGACCCTGATGAACGCATTGGGAACATGTCCTCATACAGTATTTCAAATTGTATGAAAGGGAATAGCTCAGTCACAGAATCTTGGCTCATCAGCACACATATGAATAGTTCATGGATGGAGGAACGGGAGGATGAGGCACCCTCCATAGGGGACTGGATGTGCCTAGTAGGATTAAGGTTCAACCTACATTCATCTGGGGATGTACCCGCCCCTCATATGCCCCATGGATGGATGGTGTGCTGCGGTCTTTGGTGCCACACTACCATCCCATACCCCCTCGATAGAAAGACCTCAGGATGGTGCACCCTGGTAGAAATGATTCCTTTCATGGGTGCTACTCCAGGGGACTCCCCTGTTGAGATGATACCAGCCCATGGTCATTTAGAGTTTGGGAGGCACAAAAGAGAGGTCACAACCTGGTGGGACAAGGTATTCGCTTCCATGGGAGGGGCAGGCATGTACAATGCACTAACAAAAGTAGATGAGTTTGGGGAACTAGTAGATTCCTGGATGAATAAAACATCAGCTGATGTGGGCTTCATCAATGAGGAATTAAGGAAAATCCTGTTTGAACAAGAAATAATCAAACAGCGTCAAGAGAGGATGATGATGGTACTTACAGGACTATGTGATGTGACAGGGGATAAAAGCCTATGTTGCACATATATGAACAACTTAACCAAACCCAGTGAAGATTTAGAGGTACCAGACTATTATGATATAATTAAAGGACACCAGGAGGAGAGAGCAAAGTTGCAGACACAAATGAGGAGACTGGGAGACTCTTGGAACCCACTCTCAGGAATAGGGGGATGGTTCGGATCATTTTGGGATAGTGTAATGGGTTTCTTTAAAAAGGCAGGCATGATATTGATCATGATAATACTCCTGGGTATCGCCATTTATGCCACTATCAAATTCCTATTTTATATTACTAGTAAATAGGGATGAGCCGAACACCCCCCGGTTCGGTTCGCACCAGAACCCGCGAACGGACCGCAAGTTCGCACGAACGTTAGAACCCCATTGACGTCTATGGGACTCGAACGTTCGAAATCAAAAGTGCTCATTTTAAAGGCTAATTTGCATGGTATTGTCCTAAAAAGGGTTTGGGGACCCGGGTCCTACCCCAGGGGACATGTATCAATGCAAAAAAAACTTTTAAAAACGGCCGTTTTTTCGGGAGCAGTGATTTTAATGATGCTTAAAGTAAAAAAAAAAAAGTGAAATATTCCTTTAAATATCGTACCTGGGGGGTGTCTATAGTATGCCTGTAAAGTGACGCGTGTTTCCCATGTTTAGAACAGTCCCTGCACCAAATGTCATTTTTAAAGGAAAAAATCTCATTTAAAACTGCTTGCGGGTTTAATGTCATGTCGGGTCATGGCAATATGGATGAAAATCAGTGAGACAAACGGCATGGGTACCCCCCAGTCCATTACCAGGCCCTTTGGGTCTTGTATGGATATTAAGGGGAACCCCGCACCCAAATTAAAATAAGGAAAGGTCCCTATATACTCTGAACAGCAGTATTCAGGCGGTGCAAACAAGACAGGGACTGTAGGTTTGTTGTTAAGTAGAATCTGTTTGTAATTTTGAACATTTTTAATGTGTTTAGCTCCAGCCAAAAAATCTTTTCTAAGCTTTTTGGAAAACATAGGGAAGGGTTATCACCCCTGTGACATTTGTTTTGCGTCTTTCCTCCTCTTCAGAAGATTTCACCTCACTTTTTTGTCCCAATGAAAAATGTTTTTTGAAAATTTGGGTTTTTTTGTGGAACAAGGATTGGAAAGCATCAGTGGAAAGGAGAAATTGTTTTCCCATATTAACTCTTACAGGAGAGAATTTCCCTTCCTTAGGGGTAGATTTCATCTCACTTCCTGTTGTCTCCTTCCGTTTGCAAGTAGGAGTCGTTTGTAAGTTAGATGTTTGAAAGTAGGGTCCTGCCCTATATACTCAGCAGAAATTTGGGCCTTAGGTGTTGCTGTGGCCAAAACACTGTAAGCCCTCACAGGGCCCTGCTGTGAAATATTAGATCAAGAATTGTAATTACATGCCCCTGTTGAACAGGAGCTGAAAAATTAGGCCTTAGGCACTGGTGCTGGTGCCACAACACTGCAACCCCTCACAGACACTCTAGTTGGAACGCAGGAACGAGCCCTGCTGCAAAGTATTGCATCAAAAATTGTAATTACACACCCCTGTTAGACAGGGGCAGAAAAATTGGGCCTTAGGCACTGGTGCTGGTGCCACAACACTGCAACCCCTCACAGACACTCTAGTTGGAACGCAGGAACGAGCCCTGCTGCAAAGTATTGCATCAAAAATTGTAATTACACGCCCCTGTTAGACAGGGGCAGAAAAATTGGGTCTTAGGCACTGGTGCTGGTGCCACAACACTGCAACCCCTCACAGACACTCTAGTTGAAACGCAGGAACAAGCCCTGCTGCAAAGTATTGCATCAAAAATTGTAATTACACGCCCCTGTTAGACAGGGGCTGAAAAATTGGGTCTTAGGCACTGGTGCTGGTGCCACAACACTGCAACCCCTCACAGACACTCTAGTTGGAATGCAGGAACGAGCCCTGCTGCAAAGTATTACATCAAAAATTGTAATTACACGCCCCTGTTAAACAGGGGCTGAAAAATTGTGCCTTAGGCACTGGTGGTGGCGCCCAGAACCAAAAATGTTCTTACAAGCTATCAGCGTGATGATTGAGGAGGAAGAGGATAATTACTCAGGGATAGTCACTCAGCATCAGCATAGGCAGTCTTTGAAGGGATCTGAGATTTCAAAAAAAATTATTCGGTTACATCTGCATCAGGTGCTTGGTAGCTGGTGGTGATCCAAGACTGATTCATTTTTATGAAGGTCAGCCGATCGACCGAGTCGGTGGACAGACGCACCCTGTGATCGGTTACCACGCCTCCAGCAGCACTGAATGTGCGTTCCGAAAGAACGCTGGATGCAGGACAGGCCAGTAGCTCAATTGCATACTGTGCAAGCTCTGGCCAGTGATCCATCCTCAAGACCCAGTAACCCAGAGGATTTTCGGTGGGAAAGGTGTCCAAGTCTGATCTTGCCCCTAGGTATTCCTGCACCATGTAAAACAGACGCTGGCGATGGTTGCTGGAACCGATCATACCTTGGGGCTGCGGACCAAAAAATTGTCTGAACGCATCGGTCAGACGGCCACCTTCTCCACCGCTCCTTCTTTGACTGACCGAAGCCTCAGCAACACGTTGTCCAGAAACAGGAGTTTGTAACCTCCCAGTCTCTGGGAACGCGTTGCACAGACCTTTCTGCAAGGCCTCCCGAAGATGTTTCATCCTCTGCTCCCTCTGCGATGGCAAGATAAGGTCCGCAACCTTACCCTTGTAACGTGGATCAAGGAGGGTTGCCAGCCAGTATTGGTCCTTCTCCTTGATACCACGAATACGAGGATCCTTACGCAGGCTTTGCAGGATCAGGGAGGCCATGCAGCGTAGGTTTGCTGAGGCATTCGGTCCGGAGTCCTCTGGGTCACTAAGGACAACAACGTCCGCAGCCACCTCCTCCCAGCCACGTACAAGTCCATGTGTTCCTTGGGACTGATCCCTTAAAGACTGCTGATGCTGAGTGCCAGGCTCCACCTCCATACTGACACAATCTTCCTCCTCCTCCTCCTCCTCCTCCTCGTCCTCTTCCTGTGTGATCGGCGGGCACGCAGGAACACTGTCTGGATAAAGGGGGCCTTGAGAGCTAAGGAAGTCCTCCTCTTCCTGCCTCTGTTCTGCCTCAAGTGCCCTGTCCATTATTCCACGCAGCGTGTGCTCCAACAGGTGGACAAGGGGGACAGTGTCACTGATGCATGCACTGTCAGTGCTCACCATCCTCGTGGCCTCCTCGAATGGTGACAGGACAGTGCATGCATCCCTGATCATGGCCCACTGGCGTGGGGAAAAAAAACCAAGGTCCCCTGACCCTGTCCTGGTGCCATAGTCGCACAGGTACTCATTGATGGCCCTCTGCTGCGTGTGCAGCCGCTGCAGCATGGCCAACGTCGAGTTCCACCTGGTGGGCATGTCACAGATTAGGCGGTTCTTGGGCAGGTTAAACTCCTTTTGGAGGTCCGTCAGCCGAGCACTGGCATTATATGACCGGCGGAAATGCACAGAGACTTTCCTGGCCTGCCTCAGGACATCCTGTAAGCCCGGGTACCTGCCCAAGAACCGCTGCACCACCAAGTTAAGGACGTGAGCCAAACAGGGCACATGGGTCAGTTGTCCCTGTCGGAGGGCAGAGAGGAGGTTGGTGCCATTGTCGCAAACCACCATTCCTGCCTTAAGTTGGCGTGGCGTCAACCACCTCTGAACCTGCCCCTGCAGAGCTGACAGAACCTCTGCCCCAGTGTGGCTCCTGTCCCCCAAGCACACCAGCTCAAGCACCGCATGGCATCTTTTGGCCTGCGTACTTGCGTAGCCCCTTGAACGCCTACGGAGCACCGCTGGTTCCGAGGAAGAGGCCATGGAGGAAGAAGAAGAGGAGGGGGTGGAGGAGAGAGGTGTGTCACAATCAGCATTTTGGAGGCGTGGTGGCGGAACAACCTCCAACACTACTGCACCTTGTCCTGCATCCTTCCCAGCTGCCAGCAGAGTCACCCAATGCGCCGTGAAACTTAAGTAACGTCCCTGTCCATGCCTGCTGGACCATGAGTCAGCGGTAATATGCACCTTACCGCTGACCGCCCTGTCCAGCGAGGCATGGACATTGCCTTCCACATGCCGGTAGAGAGCCGGAATCGCCTTCCGTGAGAAAAAGTGGCGTTTGGGTACCTGCCACTGAGGAACCGCACATTCCACAAACTCACGGAAGGGGGCAGAGTCTACCAACTGAAAAGGCAGCAGTTGAAGTGCTAGCAATTTTGCCAAGCTAGCATTCAACCGCTGGGCATGTGGATGGCTGGGAGCAAACTTCTTTCGGCGGTGCAGCAGCTGGGGCAGGGAAATTTGCCTGGTACAATCTGACGTCGGTGTACCAAAAGCAGATTGCCCACAAGTACTTGGCTGTGACACACCTAATTCTACACCTTCATTCCTCTCACTGCAGGTCTCAGAGAGGACTGAAGGTCTAGTGGGGTTGGAAATCTCAGCTGATGAGGAGCAAGGAGAGATCGTCTTTGTTCTTTGGTGTGGGTCTTTTAGATACGCTTGCCAACGAACTGCATGGCAGGTCAACATATGTCTGGTCAAGCATGTGGTACCCAAGCGGGAGATGTTTTGGCCACGCGAGATACGCTTGAGACATATGTTGCAAATAGCAGCGGTGCGATCTGATGCACTCATCTCAAAAAAGGCCCACACCAAAGAACTTTTTGAATAACGCGCAGAGACTGCAGCGCCCTGCACATGTGGAGCTTTGGGGTGTGATGCAGTCAATGTGCTGCCCTTAGGCTGGCCCCTGGAGGGCATCCTGCCTAGTTGGTGATGTGCCACCTCCTCCTCCTCCTCCTCCTCCTCCTCCTCTCTCCTATCAGGCACCCACGTTGAGTCAGTGACCTCATCATCCCCTCCCTCCTCATCACTGGAGCAAACCTGGCAGTATGCTGCAGCAGGGGGAGCATGACTGCCAGATTGCTGTCCTTCTTGGGCACCCCCTCTGTCCGTGCTCATGTTACTGCCTTCATTGAGCTCAGTATCATCATCAGAGCCTTCCAAACGCTGGGCATCCTCCTGGAGCATGTACCCAACACTGTGGTCAAACAGTTTAGGGAATCCTCATGAGGACATGGTGGAGCTAGGGAAGGAGTCACTGATGACATTGAGCTGAGGGAAGAGGCCGCTGCTTTGCCAGACAAAGCACCCTGGGCATGGGTGAGAGAGGATGAGGAGGATGAGGACGGCTTGGTCATCCACTCGACCAAGTCTTCCGCATGTTGCGGCTCAACACGGCCAGCTGCCGAAAAAAAGGCCAAGCGTGTCCCATGGCCACGTGCTGATGAGGATGCACCGTCTCCACGACCAGCACTAGACACAGAGCCTGCTTGCCCTCTCTTATTGGCTTGTGACTGTCTGCCTCTCCTTCTTGGCCTTCCAGACATACTAATGGCCTGTAGCTGCACTAAGCTGGGATAGAACACCTGTAATTTTCTTAAGGTAGCTTTATATACTGTAACCAGACAAGCCTGCCTGTCAGTAGGAAGATAACAGGAACGGATCTAGCTGAACACTGTGAGCAGGACGCACTGTACTAAATGTAAATAGTCTAGCTGCCTGACCGTGGTACTAATAGGATCAAAAAGAACACCTGTAATTTTCTTAAGGTAGCTTTATATACTGTAACCAGACAAGCCTGCCTGTCAGTAGGAAGATAACAGGAACGGATCTAGCTGAACACTGTGAGCAGGACGTACTGCACTAAATGTATATAGCAGGAACGGATCTAGCTGAACACTGTGAGCAGGACGCACTGCACTGAATGTAAATAGCAGGAACGGATCTAGCTGAACACTGTGAGCAGGACGCACTGCACTAAATGTAAATACCAGGAACGGATCTAGCTGAACACTGTGAGCAGGACGCACTGCACTGAATGTAAATAGCAAGAACGGATCTAGCTGAACACTGTGAGCAGGACGCACTGTACTAAATGTAAATAGTCTAGCTGCCTGACCGTGGTACTAATAGGATCAAAAAGAACACCTGTAATTTTCTTAAGGTAGCTTTATATACTGTAACCAGACAAGCCTGCCTGTCAGTAGGAAGATAACAGGAACGGATCTAGCTGAACACTGTGAGCAGGACACACTGTACTAAATGTAAATAGTCTAGCTGCCTGACCGTGGTACTAATAGGATCAAAAAGAACACCTGTAATTTTCTTCAGGTAGCTTTATATACTGTAACCAGACAAGCCTGCCTGTCAGTAGGAAGATAACAGGAACGGATCTAGCTGAACACTGTGAGCAGGACGCACTGTACTAAATGTAAATAGTCTAGCTGCCTGACCGTGGTACTAATAGGATCAAAAAGAACACCTGTAATTTTCTTCAGGTAGCTTTATATACTGTAACCAGACAAGCCTGCCTGTCAGTAGGAAGATAACAGGAACGGATCTAGCTGAACACTGTGAGCAGGACGCACTGCACTGAATGTAAATAGCAGGAACGGATCTAGCTGAACACTGTGAGCAGGACGCACTGCACTGAATGTAAATAGCAGGAACGGATCTAGCTGAACACTGTGAGCAGGACGCACTGCACTAAATGTAAATACCAGGAACGGATCTAGCTGAACACTGTGAGCAGGACGCACTGCACTGAATGTAAATAGCAGGAACGGATCTAGCTGAACACTGTGAGCAGGACGCACTGCACTAAATGTAAATACCAGGAACGGATCTAGCTGAACACTGTGAGCAGGACGCACTGCACTGAATGTAAATAGCAGGAACGGATCTAGCTGAACACTGTGAGCAGGACGCACTGCACTGAATGTAAATAGCAGGAACGGATCTAGCTGAACACTGTGAGCAGGACGCACTGCACTAAATGTAAATACCAGGAACGGATCTAGCTGAACACTGTGAGCAGGACGCACTGCACTGAATGTAAATAGCAGGAACGGATCTAGCTGAACACTGTGAGCAGGACGCACTGCACTAAATGTAAATACCAGGAACGGATCTAGCTGAACACTGTGAGCAGGACGCACTGCACTGAATGTAAATAGCAGGAACGGATCTAGCTGAACACTGTGAGCAGGACGCACTGCACTGAATGTAAATAGCAGGAACGGATGTAGCTGAACACTGTGAGCAGGACGCACTGCACTAAATGTAAATACCAGGAACGGATCTAGCTGAACACTGTGAGCAGGACGCACTGCACTGAATGTAAATAGCAGGAACGGATCTAGCTGAACACTGTGAGCAGGACGCACTGCACTGAATGTAAATAGCAGGAACGGATCTAGCTGAACACTGTGAGCAGGACGCACTGCACTAAATGTAAATTCCAGGAACGGATCTAGCTGAACACTGTGAGCAGGACGCACTGCACTGAATGTAAATAGCAGGAACGGATGTAGCTGAACACTGTGAGCAGGACGCACTGCACTAAATGTAAATACCAGGAACGGATCTAGCTGAACACTGTGAGCAGGACGCACTGCACTGAATGTAAATAGCAGGAACGGATCTAGCTGAACACTGTGAGCAGGACGCACTGCACTGAATGTAAATAGCAGGAACGGATCTAGCTGAACACTGTGAGCAGGACGCACTGCACTAAATGTAAATACCAGGAACGGATCTAGCTGAACACTGTGAGCAGGACGCACTGCACTGAATGTAAATAGCAGGAACGGATCTAGCTGAACACTGTGAGCAGGACGCACTGCACTAAATGTAAATACCAGGAACGGATCTAGCTGAACACTGTGAGCAGGACGCACTGCACTGAATGTAAATAGCAGGAACGGATCTAGCTGAACACTGTGAGCAGGACGCACTGCACTGAATGTAATCAGCAGGAACGGATCTAGCTGAACACTGTGAGCAGGACGCACTGCTCTAAATGTAAATACCAGGAACGGATCTAGCTGAACACTGTGAGCAGGACGCACTGCACTGAATGTAAATAGCAGGAACGGATCTAGCTGAACACTGTGAGCAGGACGCACTGCACTAAATGTAAATACCAGGAACGGATCTAGCTGAACACTGTGAGCAGGACGCACTGCACTGAATGTAAATAGCAGGAACGGATCTAGCTGAACACTGTGAGCAGGACACACTGCACTAAATGTAAATAGTCTAGATAGAAGATAACAGGAACGGATCTAGCTAAACTGAATACAGTGTATATATATATATGCAACACCTGGGATGCATATATATACACAATACACTGTAAGTGCAGCTAACTGACTGACTGTTCTGCCTAATCTATCTAACTCAAATCAAATGACACTGTCTCTCTCTCTCTCTATCTCTCAGCACACCGGAACACACACTACACAGGGCCGCCGTGCAGGCGGCCTTATATAGTGTGGGGTGTGTACTAAATCCCCTGAGCCATAATTGGCCAAAGCCACCCTGGCTTTGGCCAATTACAGCTCTCTCTACTGACGGCGCTGTGATTGGCCAAGCATGCGGGTCATAGTGCATGCTTGGCCAATCATCAGCCAGCAATGCACTGCGATGCCGCAGTGAATTATGGGCCGTGACGCGCCACACGAATTTGGCGCGAACGGCCCATATCGTTCGCAATTCGACGGACGGTCGAACAGCCGATGTTCGAGTCGAACATGGGTTCGACTCGAACACGAAGCTCATCCCTACTAGTAAAGTCCCTAACATTTCAGCAAAAATTAAACCGGACTCTGAGCTCAAGGAAACTATGGCCATGTTCTACATTGACCCCCCCTACATTGAGCCAGAGGAAGCCACGGCTATGTTCTACACAGAACATACCTGATACTCCAAACATTAGGAAATTAATGATCAGGGAGAGTGAAATCCTCCCTGATCAAAGGAGGGATTGTAAGGAAAATGGCTGCACTTTGGTTCACTTGGTTCACTATATATATTTTTGATAATAGGCCTGAACTCTTTTTTTGTTATACAAGATAGGTGAAACGCTTTTTATGCAAGGCTTTGAAATGTTTAAGTGGAAATTTTATTGAGCGAGCTGTCTGCAAAAACAGAAGGTTTGCGGTGACAAATCTTGTGCATATGTACGGGAACAAGTTAGAACATCCCACCGCAAGTCTGGGCCTAATGCCAAACGGCACCTTATCGAAAGTATCTTAAAAGGTTATTTCTATATTAACACCCTTTTCTCTGAATTAAGCTAAGACAAATATATTTCGATAAGGAAATTTGGGGTATTTTTTTTTGTTAGGTACTTTTTAAGCACGTCATTTAGCAGAAATATCATTGTCTTTTTTTATATATGCCATATACCATGTAACTTGTGATACTTGTATTTTTGTGATTGGATAAGCTAAGGGACCGCCCCTTGGTTTGCCCCTAATGATGTATAATGAATTGTTGTCATATATAACATGAGAGAAAACGATAAAGGAACATATTTTCGATATCCAACTTAATTGTGTGGTGTCGTTCATATCACTCATTTTTCCAATCGATTGAAGAGGCCTTCTTGGTGTCTAAGTTCAGCTCGAGCAAGGAAAAGGTTTGGGGGCGCACTTGACCAGTTGACCAGTTGACCAATTGACCCCTACCCTCACACCTAATATGAAAATAATCTCCTGGAACGTAAAGGGTCTCAGATCCCCCCAAAAGAGAATGAAAATCCTAAGGCATCTCAAACGGCTCAAAGCCGATATAGCACTACTGCAGAAATCACACTTATCAGCCCCAGACTTTCATCGCATGAAGAAGCTTTGGGTAGGCACTGTTCTAGGCTCAGAGGCAGCAGGACGCAAAGCTGGCGTTCTCCTACTCATACACAAAAACCTCCCTTGTACAGTTCTGTCTGCGAAAAACGACACCCAGGGCCGTCTACTCACGGCTCATGTAAAAATAGGCTCCAAAGAGCTAGTAATAACTAACGTTTACACCCCCAATAACCCAGGCAGACAATTTTACACTGAACTAACTAGTTGGCTACTGGACAACACGCATCTCCCCCATCTGATCGGAGGAGATTTTAATGACACTCTCCATCAGTTAGATGACAGGTCCTCTCCAAAAGGTCCAAAACAGGGTACTAACCCCCCAGCCCCCTCCCTCCTTGCTAGCACCATGGACTCCATCCACCTTCAGGATTTATGGCGCCTCTCCCTCCCGGCAGACAGGGAATTCACATTCTACTCCAATCCACACAAAATATTCACTAGGATAGACTATCTCTTTGGCTCTGACAACCTTCTCCCTTTCCTCCAGAACTCCACTATCCACGACATAACCATTTCTGACCACGCCCCTATAGAGGTGACACTCGACAACCTAGAATTAACCCAACACCCCAATATATGGTGATTCCCATCCTACCTGCATAATAACACTGACTTTCAACATTACATTTCTGACGCATGGGCTGAATACTCCTCAAACAACGCCCCACACATACACGACCCCAACCTATTTTGGGACGCCGGTAAAGCATTCCTAAGGGGCCGTATCATATCCTATGCAACCTCCTTTAAATGTAACACCCTAACTAAATACAAAGAGGCCAGCTATAGCCTACATCAGGCACAATGAGAACTGTACACTAGAGACTCCCCAGCTGCACGCTCTGAATGGCAGGTAGCAAAAAGAGAATTTGACACTTGGGTAAACACCCTTGAAAAAACCAAGAAGGCCTATTTAGATGCTACATTCCATAAGTTTGGAAACAAAGCAGGTAAACTCCTATCCAGACTATGCAAAGGTCCATACCGCCCCACCCACGTCACATCTCTACGTGATAATATAGGCGCCCTCCATGCCACTCCACTTTCAATCAACAAAGTCATGCAAAAATTCTACTCTACTCTTTATGCCTCAGATCCCATAGATACACAAAAAGCATGCGCTTTTCTCGAAGAAATAACTATGCCCAAAATCTCTCCATGACAACTAGAAACCCTTAATGCACCTATAACTCTCCCTTAACTCTCGACAACCATCCGCAACCTAACTCTATCCAAGGCCCCAGGCCCAGATGGTTTCACCAGTGAATTTTACAAAACCCTAAAACCCCTCCTAGAACCCACTCAGCTCCAAGTATATCAGCATATATGGACAGGAGGTGCATACATACAATCGGGGAACCAGGCCATTATAAAACTGTTGGCAAAAAAGGGCAAAGACCCCCAGGAACCGGGTTCCTACAGGCCCATATCACTTCTCAACCTAGATGTGAAAATCCTTTCAAAAATCGTTGCCACTAGGCTAGCAGATATTATGCCCTCTCCACCCCGCCCAATCAGGCTTTATTAAAGGAAGAACTGCCACCCTCAACATCCGCAAAGTCATGCTGGCCCTCGAACATGCACTTCATCACCCGAACACTGATCATGCCATTATCACGTTAGACGCGGAAAAAGCCTTTGATAACGTCAGTTTTACTGGTCCCTTCCACCATCTTATTACTGCCATGTACACAGCTCTGACAGCAAGGTTAGTGGTAGCAGGTCTTCTATCAGAAGAACTCTGCCTCCATAAGGGCACACGCGAAGGTTGCCCCCTATCCCCGCTCCTCTTCAATATCGCACTAGAACCACTCTCCAGATAACTAACATTAATATCCCCCCTACATGGCATAAAAATAGGCACACATGACTTACGTACCTCCCTATTTGCAGATGACGTCCTCATTTTCTCAGCCAACCCTACTTCAGATATGCTAACCATAAAAAATTGTGCTCTGGTCTTCGCATTAACTACAGCAAAAGCGAAATTCTACCCATCGGCACTCACTCCACACCAAAATGGACCCAGCAATTAATTTTCCCTGTTGCTAAATCTCATATCACCTACCTGGGAATAAAAATAGGAAAACTCCCCTCTTCACTATACCACCTCAACTACCCTCCTTTATTGTCAAATATAACTCAGGAACTAAATACCTGGATGGATCTGCCCCTCTCGCTTTTGGGAAGAAGTAATTTAGTAAAAATGGTCTTCGCATTAACTACAGCAAAAGCGAAATTCTACCCATCGGCACTCACTCCACACCAAAATGGACCCAGCAATCAATTTTCCCTGTTGCTATATCTCATATCACCTACCTGGGAATAAAAATAGGAAAACTCCCCTCTTCACTATACCACCTCAACTACCCTCCTTTATTGTCAAAAATAACTCAAGAACTAAATACCTGGATGGATCTGCCCCTCTCGCTTTTGGGAAGATGTAATTTAGTAAAAATGGTCAGTTTTGCAAGACTACTATACCCAATGCAAACTATCCAACTACTTCTCCATCATAAAGATGTGACTTCACTCAATAATACTATATCTAAATTCCTATGGCAAAACAAACGACCACGTATAGCTCTCAAAAAACTATATCTTCCCAGGCGCGAAGGGGGCATCAGTCTCCCTCATATCAGAATTTATAACATAGCATGTTTGCTTAGAACTAGTCTAGACTGGATAACGCAGTCCTCTCGTTACTCAAATTTCTCTTTGGAATCTGACATGGCCCATCCTTACTCACTAGTAGCCCTCCTACACTGCAGATGGAAGTCAGCCCCCCCTCCTTACCAACATAATCTCCTATTAAGGGATACAGCAGTGGCATGGAGAGAAACACGGAAAATACTCAAGATATCCCCCTTTGTGTCAGTACACCTCCCGATTCAAGGAAATCCGGTCTTCCCGCCGGGTTTAGAGCACAAATCTTTCAAAATATGGGAACGGAAAGGCCTAACAAAATTCTCCTCCCTCTGCAACATACAGACGGGACAACCATTATCCTTTGCCAGTATTGCGGAAACCTTCTCTCTACCCTCAACACATAACTTCTATTATGGTCAATGCACCAGTTTTCTAAGGGAGGCATGCAAACAAGTCGACAAAAGGTTCCAAACAAACGTCACAGACCAAATGATCTCGAATAATTCATACAAAATCTCAGACAAATACAAACCTCTCCTCAACAAATCTTCTTTACCTCTCTCATCATCATCAATTAAAAACTGGAACAAAGACTTCCCTGATCCAAACCTAGTGGAAAAAATCCTGCAAGGGCTTAATGCTGTACAAAAGCTAACATCCAGCGAAATTTGGAGAGAAACACAACTGAAAATAGCCCACAGAGCATATATGCCTTTCCTATCATCAAAAACGGACAAAAGCAAAGCCTTCTGCCCACTATGTAACCACCAGAAACCATCCCTAGCTCATCGTTTTTGGAACTGCTCATACATCTCCACATTCTGGGAACAGGTTCTACATATTTGAAGTGACCCTAATCAAACTACCCAAGGATCCTTTGCTTCTTATTTTCGGCCACTGGGACCCAATACTCCTGCCATGGTCCAAAACCGCCAACATCAGTGCTGGACTAACAAAGATCTTGAAAGATGCCACCTCACACAAAGGGTGGTCCTTGACTTGCCTCTTAATCGCAAGAAGAACCATCTTGAAAAACTGGATTTCACCTGTATGCCCCAATATCACCCAAGTCAAACGAGATCTTATGCATCTACTAATCAAAGACCGCCTAAATACGGATTTCAAACACAAAAAATCCTCAGAACACTTCCACTCCAAATGGCACGCCTTTATGCTCTCATCTCTCTCACAGGAGGAAATAGCAAATTTCAGCCTATCCTCCTTCTCCTACTACGACTCCTCCCATCCGATGCCATTTCAAGAGCACAACTGGAACCCTATTCTAATTTCCGACACCAGCTAGCTCAATGTCAATGTGATAAAATAAACTTGGACAATCATATACTGCACTATACCCTACCAACTGTCCTACTTTGACTAGGTGCCCCCCCCCCACTCACCTACCTACCATCCCCCCCCTGGTTTTGTTCTCTTCTCTCTATTATTGTTATCGCATAATTTAATATTCTCAGGGATTTTCCAAACAGATCCATCCAGGTATTCATTAATGATAGTCAATTATTGAAATGATACGATCTGATAAAACTTGTTTATTCAGCCATCTCATATGGGTAAATACACTGGAAACCATCCCTTATTTAGACCTAAGTTTGTACCAAAGTATTCCTTTTATTTGTTGCCTCTGTGAATGCCACAAAATCTGACTGTACACAATACTATATTGTTAATGTATTCTTTGAAAATCAAATAAAAACTTTTTGAAAAAAAAAAAAAAGAAAAGGAACTGTTCAGAAGATGCTGACTTTTTGATGCAAGCTCAGATTATAAAGAAAAAAATAATGGAGAAGGGGTACCAAGAGACAGTGTTGGACTCCATTATCCATGAATTAGCTCTACAACCTAGATGTGCCCTACTAGATGAAGCCCCACCTGTATCGTCTAGAGAGAGTCATGAATGGAGTTTTATTTCGGGATTCCACTCCCAATACAGGGAGGTGGAAGATATAATTTCGGCCCATTGGCATGTTTTGCTGATGGACAAAGTACTTCATTCAGTTTTGCAATGTAGGCCCAAATTTATCTATAGAAGGTCGCTAAGTTTTGCGGATAAAATAGTGCAGAAAGTGTTGGATCCCCCGTCTTGGCTACCCACTTTTTGGGACAGAAAAGGTTTTTTTAGCTGTAGAAGATGTCAGGCCTGCAGAGAGGTTAATAGGCCACTTAGGGCTGTTGAAAATTTTGTGTCAACCTCCAATGGCAAGGAATTTGCTATTGAAGAATTTATCACATGCAACACCACACCATGTGGTCTATGCTCTGCAATGTACGTGTGATTTGATTTATATTGGACGCACTAAAAGGCTCCTGAGAATCAGAATTGCAGAGCATATAGCCAATATAAAACTGGGCTTCAAAGACCACAATGTGTCGCTCCACTTTAAGTTGATGCACAATCAGGACCCGTCGGGTCTTAACTTTTGGGGTATTGACCACCTTAAGCCGAAATGGAGGGGGTCTAATCTTGTCCGTGACCTCTCGAAAAAAGAGACCCAGTGGATATTTTTGGTGGATACTTTATCGCCGAAGGGGTTAAACGTCGATTTAGATATTAATGGTTTTATAAGTTATTCTTAATTCTCTTTTAATAATTTTAAAGATTACATTTTTTTTATATTTGTAATGATCATTTTCTGACAAAGGTTTTTAATGATGTATAGTTATCTAGTGTGATCCCTATTACTATACGGAACATATACCTGTGGTATGTTTCAGTGTTTGTTTTTTAAATGTGTATTTATTCACGCATACTGTTCAATGTTTTTGTGCCTGAAATAAGTGGTGCAAATATAGCCTGCAAGTTTAGTTATGACAATGCAAATTTTATTATGTGTGATTTGTCATTTTGTTGCAGTGACTAAAATTATTACTATTTTAAACAGCTGAGCTAGTATCCATATATATATACTATTGAATATGCCAGTTGTTGAGGTTATGGGCTCGTGCAATATGTTTGGGTCCGTGAGATGAGCGCTCTGCCATGGACTCAAGCATCTTGTTATATCTTTTTTGTATTATGTGCAGTGAGGCTGATTACGTCCCTCCTCCACCCCTGCAGTGAGCCGCCGCTGAACACCTCGTCTGGCAACGAGCGCCTGACATCAGACTGAGTGTTCAGTGATTGGCGTTGGAGGATTGGGGCAGATAATATAAGCCTGTCTCTACGTCATGTAGCCACGCCCTCTGTCAAAGTCAGGATATAACGAAACGCGTCAGAGCGTGGCTTACACGAAGCCGGAAGTGACGTTTGCGCTCCACCGCAGTCCGGATCCACAACCAGGAAGTGCTTTGCTCCTTGGGATATTGAGCCGGCTGATCTCCGGAACGGTGATGTGCATTACTTCCATTGCTTGATTGACTGTTTATCTTGTACGTATATTGGTTGAAGGGGACCTTGTGAGATGTAAGGGGTTTATTTGAATAAATGGAATTACGCTATGTGTGCTTCTTCTTCTTTGTCATCTATTTATTTGGAGTTGTGACCCCCCGTGAACCCCCTGGAGTGGTGCTGATAGCGATGTGATTGGGAGATTTTTTCTCTTGGAGGTTTATTTAATTTGCAGCTCTGGTGAGTTTGACCCCCTAGGGGGAGAGTGTTAAGACAGGGTGAAGCCCAACTGACCGGTGGAAGGTGCACACTGTGATCCAGCTGTATTATCACCTATGAACATTTCCCTAATCACCTCACAGACTCTGCACTATTTTTTGTGTAATGACTTTCGTGTGAAGTTGGCCGCATGATATATATATCTTTTGCTCAACATTAGCGCTGTTTATAGTGTATGTTTACATGTACTGTTATATATATACTATTTATTTATATGAACAATACAGACCTGATCACGGATGTGGAAATTCGGGGCAATTTAGGGAACAGCGATCACAGGTCAATTGGCTTCAGTATAAATTTGCACAAATAGGAAACATAAGAGGAATACAAAGACACTGAATTTCAAAAGAGCCAACTTCCCTAAACTAGGAACCTTGTTAGAAGGCAGAATTGGGGTAAAATCTTAGGAACAAAGAACACAGAGGAGAGATGGGTTTGCTTTAACCACTTGCTGACTGTCTCACGCCGATATACGTTGGCAGAATGGCACGGGTAGGCAGAATCACGTACCCATACGTGATCTGCCTCCCGCGGGCGGGGGTCCGATTGGACCCCCCCGGTGCCAGCGGCGGCGGGGAGCGTTTAGAGATGAGGGGGAGGCCATCCAATCGTGGCCCCCCCCTCGCGATCGCTCCCAGCCAATGACAATCATCCCCTGCCTCTGTGTAGTACACAGAGGAAGAGGATGTGATGTCATCTCTCCTCGGCTCAGCAGTTTCTGTTCCGGCGCCGAGGAGAGAAGACATGTGAGTGCACAACACACACACAGTAGAACATGCCAGGCACACTTTACACCCCCGATCCCCCCCGATCGCCCCCAGATCACCCCCCAATCACCCCTCCCTGTCACACTGACACCAAGCAGTATTTTTTTTTTTCTGATTACTGCATGGTGTCAGTTTGTGACAGTTAGTGTGGTAGGGCAGTGAGTGTTAGCCCCCTGTAGGTCTAGGATACCCCCCTAACCCCCCCTAATAAAGTTTTAACCCCTTGATCACCCCCCATCACCAGTGTCACTAATTTTTCTGATCGCTGTATTAGTGTCACTGGTGACGCTAGTTAGGGACGTAAATATTTAGGTTCGCTGTCAGCGTTTTATAGCGTCAGGGACCCCCATATACTACCTAATAAATGTTTTAACCCCTTGATTGCCCCCTAGTTAACCCTTTCACCACTGATCACCGTATAACCGTTACGGGTGACGCTGGTTAGTTTGTTTATTTTTTATAGTGTCAGGGCACCCGCCGTTTATTACCGAATAAAGGTTTAGCCCCCTGATCGCCCGGCGGTGATATGCGTCGCACCAGGCAGCGTCAGATTAGCGCCAGTACCGCTAACACCCACGCACACAGCATACGCCTCCCTTAGTGGTATAGTATCTGTACGGATCAATATCTGATCCGATCAGATCTATACTAGCGTCCCCAGCAATTTAGGGTTCCCAAAAACACAGTGTTAGCGGGATCAGCCCAGATACCTGCTAGCACCTGCGTTTTGCCCCTCCGCCCGGCCCAGCCCAGCCCACCCAAGCGCAGTATCGATCGATCACTGTCACTTACAAAACACTAAACGCATAACTGCAGCGTTCATAGAGTCAGGCCTGATCCCTGCGATCTCTAACAGTTTTTTTGGTAGCGTTTTGGTGAACTGGCAAGCACCTGCCCCAGGCAGCATCAGGTTCGAGCTAGCACCTGCGTTTTGCTCCTCCGTCTGGCCCGGCCCAGCCCACCCAAGTGCAGTATCCATCGATCACTGTCACTTACAAAACACTAAACTTAACTGCAGCTTTTGCAGAGTCAGGCCTGATCCCTGCGATCGCTAACAGTTTTTTTGGTAGCGTTTTGGTGAACTGGCAAGCACCAGCGCCCTAGTACACCCCGGTCATAGTCAAACCAGCACTGCAGTAACACTTGATGATGTGGCGACTCCCATAAGTGCAGTTCAAGCTGGTGAGATGGCAAGCACAAGTAGTGTCCCGCTGCCACCAAAAAGACAAACTCAGGCCCGTCATGCCCATAATGCCCTTCCTGCTGCATTCGCCAATCCTAATTAGGAACCCACCGCTTCTGCAGCACCCGTACTTCCCCCATTCACATCCCCAACCAAATGCAGTCGGCTGCATGAGAGGCATTTTCTCCCGAGAACCCCTACCCAACGAAACCCCTCAAAAAAGATGTCGTGTCTGCAGCAAGAGCGGATATAGGCATGACACCTGCTATTATTGTCCCTCCTGTCCTGACAATCCTGGTCTTTGCATTGGTGTATGTTTTGAAAGCTACAATACACTAGTTGAGTATTAGCGTAGGGTACAGCATTCCACAGACTAGGTGCACTTTCACAGGGTCTCCCAAGATGCCATCGCATTTTGAGAGACCCAAACCTGGAACCCGGTTACAGTTATAAAAGTTACAGTTACAAAAGAAAGTGTAAAAAAATAGAAATAAAAACACAAACAAAAATATAAAATAAAAAAAATAGTTGTCGTTTTATTGTTCTCTCTCTCTCTATTCTCTCTCTATTGTTCTGCTCTTTTTTACTGTATTCTATTCTGCAATGTTTAATTGTTATTATGTTTTATCATGTTTGCTTTTCAGGTATGCAATTTTTTATACTTTACCGTTTACTGTGCTTTATTGTTAACCATTTTTTTGTCTTCAGGTACGCCATTCAAGACTTTGAGTGGTTATACTAGAATGATGCCTGCAGGTTTAGGTATCATCTTGGTATCATTCTTTTCAGCCAGCAGTCGGTTTTCATGTAAAAGCATTCCTAATGGCTAATTAGCCTCTAGACTGCTTTTACAAGCAGTCGGAGGGAATGCCCCCCCCCCACCATCTTCCGTGTTTTTCTCTGGCTCTCCTGTCTCAACAGGGAATCTGAGAATGCAGCCGGTGATTCAGCCAGCTGACCATAGAGCTAATCAGAGACCAGAGTGGCTCCAAACATCTCTATGGCCTAAGAAACCGGAAGCTACGAGCATTTTATGACTTAGATTTCCCCCGGATGTAAACAGCGCCATTGGGAAAGCATTTTATCACACCGATCTTCATGTCGTCAGATGCTTTGAGGGCAGAGGAGAGATCTAGGGTCTAATAGACCCCAATTTTTTCAAAAAATAGTACCTGTCACTACCTATTGCTATCATAGGGGATATTTACATTCCCTGAGATAACAATAAAAATGATTAAAAAAAAAACATGAAAGGAACAGTTTAAAAATAAGATAAAAAAGCAAAAAAATAATAAAGAAAAAAAAAAAAAAAAAAGCACCCCTGTCCCCCCCTGTTCTCGCGCTAAGGCGAAAGCAAGCGTCGGTCTGGCGTCAAATGTATACAGCAATTGCACCATGCATGTGAGGTATCACCGCGAAGGTCAGATCGAGGGCAGTAATTTTAGCAGTAGACCTCCTCTGTAAATCTAAAGTGGTAACCTGTAAAGGCTTTTAAAGGCTTTTAGAAATGCATTTAGTTTGTCGCCACTGCACGTTTGTGCGCAATTTTAAAGCATGTCATGTTTGGTATCCATGTACTCGGCCTAAGATCATCTTTTTTATTTCATCAAACATTTTGGCAATATAGTGTGTTTTAGTGCATTAAAATTTAAAAAAGTGTGTTTTTTCCCCAAAAAATGCATTTGAAAAATAGCTGCGCAAATACTGTGTGAAAAAAAAATGAAACACCCACCATTTTAATCTGTAGGGCATTTGCTTTAAAAAATATATAATGTGTGGGGGTTCAAAGTAATTTTCTTGGAAAAAAAATAATTTTTTCATGTAATCAAAAAGTGTCAGAAAGGGCTTTGTCTTCAAGTGGTTAGAAGAGTGGGTGATGTGTGACATAAGCTTCTAAATGTTGTGCATAAAATGCCAGGACAGTTCAAACCCCCCCCAAATGACCCCATTTTGGAAAGTAGACACCCCAAGCTATTTGCTGAGAGGCATGTCGAGTCCATGGAATATTTTATATTGTGACACAAGTTGCGGGAAAGAGACAAATTTTTTTTTTTTTTGCACAAAGTTGTCACTAAATGATATATTGCTCAAACATGCCATGGGAATATGTGAAATTACACCCCAAAATACATTCTGTTGCTTCTCCTGAGTATGGGGATACCACATGTGTGGGACTTTTTGGGAGCCTAGCCGCGCACGGGACCCGAAAACCAAGCGCCGCCTTCAGGCTTTCTAAGGGCGTAAATTTTTGATTTCACTCTTCACTGCCTATCATAGTTTCAGAGGCCATGGAATGCCCAGGTGGCAAACCCCCCCCAAATGACCCCATTTTGGAAAGTAGACACCCCATGCTATTTGCTGAGAGGTATAGTGAGTATTTTGCAGACCTCACTATTTGTCACAAAGTTTTGAAAATTGAAAAAAGAAAAAAATATTTTTTTTTTCTTGTCTTTCTTTATTTTTAAAAACAAATGAGAGCTGCAAAATACTCACCATGCCTCTCAGCAAATAGCTTGGGGTGTCTACTTTGCAAAATGGGGTCATTTGGGGGGGGGGGGGGTTTGTGCCACCTGGGCATTCCATGGCCTCTGAAACTGTGATAGGCAGTGAAGAGTGAAATAAAAAATTTACACCCTTAGAAATTCTGAAGGCGGTGATTGGTTTTCGGGGCCCCGTACGTGGCTAGGCTCCTTAAAAGTCCCACACATGTGGTATCCCCATACTCAGGAGAAGCAGCTAAATGTATTTTGGGGTGCAATTCCACATATGCCAATGGCCTGTGTGAGCAATATATCATTTAGTGACAACTTTGTGCAAAAAAAAAAAAAAAATTGTCACTTTCCCGCAACTTGTGTCAAAATATAAAATATTCCATGGACTCAACATGCCTCAAAGCAAATAGCTTGGGGTGTCTACTTTCCAAAATGGGGTCAATTGGGGGGGGGGTTATGCCATCTGGGCATTTTATGGCCTTCAAAACTGTGATAGGTAGTGAGGAGTAAAATAAAAAATGTACGCCCTTAGAAATCCTGAAGGCAGTGATTGGTTTTCGGGGGCCCCGTACGCGGCTAGGCTCCCAAAAAGTCCCACACATGTGGTATCACCATACTCAGGAGAAGCAGCTAAATGTATTTTGGGGTGCAATTCCACATATGCCCATGGCCTGTGTGAGCAATATATCATTTAGTGACAACTTTTTGTAATTTTTTTTTTTTTTTGTCATTATTCAATCACTTGGGACAAAAAAAATGAATATTCAATGGGCTCAACATGCCTCTCAGCAATTTCCTTGGGGTGTCTACTTTCCAAAATGGGGTCATTTGTGGGGGTTTTGTACTGCCCTGCCATTTTAGCACCTCAGGAAACGACTTAGGCAGTCATAAATTAAAGGCTGTGTAAATTCCAGAAAATGTACCCTAGTTTGTAGGCGCTATAACTTTTGCGCAAACCAATAAATATACACTTATTGACTTTTTTTACCAAAGACATGTGGCCGAATACATTTTGGCCTAAATGTATGACTAAAATTTAGTTTATTGGATTTTTTTTATAACAAAAGAAAATATCATTTTTTTTCAAAATTTTCGGTCTTTTTCCGTGTATAACGCAAAAAATAAAAACGGCAGAGGTGATCAAATACCATCAAAAGAAAGCTCTATTTGTGGGAAGAAAAGGATGCAAATTTCGTTTGGGTACAGCATTGCATGACCGCGCAATTAGCAGTTAAAGCGGTGCAGTGCCAAATTGTAAAAAGTGCTCTGGTCAGGAAGGGGGTAAATCCTTCCAGGGCTGAAGTGGTTAAGAGCATATTAAATAAGGGCATTAGCCAATGCATCCCATTGGGTAATAAATTTAAAAGAGCAAACAAAAGTCCTGGATGGCTTAACTCCAATGTAAAAATGCATATAAAAGCAAAGGAGAAGGACTTCAAAAAATGCAAGGTTGGGGGATCATCATCAGGATTCAGACTTTATAAAGAATGCAACAAGAAATGTAAGGGTGCAATTAGGGCAGCTAAGATAGAACACGAAAGACACATAGCGGAGGAGAGCAAGAAAATCCCAAGAAATTCTTTAAGTATGTAAACAGTAAAAAAGGTAGGACAGACCACATTGGTCCCATAAAGAATGAGGAAGGACAGCCGGTTACAAAGGATGGAGAGATGGCAACGGTATTGAATTTATTCTTCTCCTCAGTCTTCACAAGGGAATCGACACGTGACACTAATTAAAATCAGAAGAAAAGAGGCTTAACCTTAACCTACGTGGAGGGTTCTTTAGTGTAAGAGCAAAGATGTGGAATTCCCTTCCACAAGCGGTGGTCTCAGCGGGGAGATAGATACGCATCTGAACGACTGCAACATACAGGGATATACAATGTATAACTGACATATAATCACACATACACATAGGTTGGACTTGATGGACTTTTTTCAACCTCACCTACCTCTAACTATGTAACTATGTATTTATACAATCTCAGTGCATTTTTTTTCAGCATTGTATTGGTGTCACTGGTCCCCAAAAAGTGTCACTTAATATATAATTTGTCCACCGCAATGTCGCAGTTCAGCTAAAAATCACTGTTCGCCGCCATTACTAGAAAAAAAAGAAAAAGAAAAATCCCTAAATCTATCCCATAGTTTGTAGATGCTATAACTTTTGCGCAAAGCAATCATTATACGGTAATTGGGATTTTTTTTACTAAAAATATGTAGCAGACTACATATTAGCCTAGATTGATGAAGAAATGTTCTACATTTTGTTATCGGGTATGTTTAATAGCAGAAAGTAAAAAATATTGTTTGTTTTTTTTTTCCAAATTGTTGCTCTTTTTTTGGTTATAGCACAAAAAATAAAAAAACACAGATGTTATCAAATACCACCAAAAGAAAGCTCTATTTGTAGGAAAAAAAGGACATAAATTTTGTTTAGGTACAGCTTTGCACACTGCGCAATTGTCAGTTAAAGTAACGCAGTGTCGTATGGCAAAAATTGGCCTGGTCATTAAGGGGGTAAAACCATCTGGAACTGAAGTGGTTAAACGGTCTTTCAGTCTGGTTCAGTAGGTTACGCAATCATGGGGAAGACTGCAGACTTGACAGTTGTCCAGAATACATTCATTGACACCGTCCACGAGGAGGGTAAGTCACAAAAGGTCATTGCTAAAGAAGCTGGCTGTTCATAGAGTGCTGTATTCAAGCATAATAATGGAAAGTTGAGTGGAAGGAAAAAGTGTGGTATAAAAAGGTGCACAAGAAACTGGGATAACCACAGCCTTGAGAGGATTGTGAAGCAAAGGCCATTCAAGAATTTGGGGAAGATTTTCAAGGAGTGGACTACGGCTGGTATCAGTGCTTCAAGAGCGACCTCACACAGACGTATGCAGGACATGGGCTGTAACTATCGCATTCCTTGTGTCAAGCCACTCGTTCAGGAGTGTCTTACCTGGGCTAAGGAGAAAAAAGGCTGGACTGTTGCTCAGTGGTCCAAAGTTGTCTTTTCGGATGAAACTAAATTTTGCATTTCATTTGGAAATCAAGGTCCCAGAGTCTGGAGGAAGAGTGGAGAGGCACAGAATCAAAGATGCATGAGGTCCGGTGTGAAGTTTCCACAGTCAGTGATGATTTGGGGAGCCATGTCATCTGCTGGTGTTGTTCCACTGTGTTTTATGAAGTCCAAAGTCAGAGCAGCCCTCTAGCTGGAAATTGTAGAGCACTTCATGCTCCCCTCCGCTGACCAGTTTTATGGAGATGCTGATTTCATTTTTCAGCAGGACTTGGCACCTGCCCACACTGACAAAAGTACCAATACTTGGTTTAATGACTATGGTATCACTGTGCTTGATTGGCCAGCAAACTCGCCCGACTTAAATCTCATAGAGAATATGTGGGGTATTGTCAAGAGGAAAATGAGACACCAGACCCAACAATGCAGACGAGCTGAATGCCACTATTAAAGCAACCTGGGCTTCCATAACACCTCAGCAGCGCCACAGGCTGATCACATCCATGCCACACTGCATTGATGCAGTAACTCATGCAAAAAAAGCCCCGACCAAGTATTCGGTGCATACTATACCGTTCAATAATTTGAACAAACGTGTAGCACTAATGATGTATATAATTCACAAAAGCATATCAGAATGTAAATCTGGATGCAAATTGTGCTTTAGATGATAATGTATCACTCTGAAATTCTGAGTGAATAAAACAATATATACATACACAGGATCCAAATGTGATCATGCGACTTTGCCTAAATTTAGAGTAGCACATATCACTATACCGAAAATATAAAAAACAAGTAATGTGAATGTATAAACATACGTGAATGGTGTTAAAGATGGGGTGTGTATGACAAAGTGCAACTCAAAAGTCGCTGAGAATTGCACACACACAAATCAGATCTTAAATCAAAAAGAAAATAAAAATAATATGACACTTAAATTGGGAATATTTTATCACATCTTTTTTTTGCACTTTCACATAAGGGATAATATATTAGTAATAATAAGAGGCGGTTTGAAAGACTCTGTGGATTTTTTTTTTTTTTAATACCTCACAGTGAGTGGAACATAAAATAAACATATATGGTAATACACTATGATGCACAATTAAAGAGATAAAGAGATAGGTGGGTGTATTAAGAATGGGAACCACATCTCTCTCATTCGGCCAAAGGATGAATGGGAATAGGGTCTCTGTGTCATATCGTATTATAAGGTGAAGATTATATGAATGTAAGAGGAATATGGATATGCAATAAGACTTCTATGAAATAGAGGAGAGGGGAAATGTAGTAAGGGGAGGGAAGTAGAAGGGGGGCGGAGTGAGGGGATAGGAGAATGAGTGAATTAAATAGGATAACTACTAAAGTTGGTGGGGAAATAAAATGTTCCTTCCCCTTTTCTTTCTTTCTAGGGAGTCTTATTGGAAAACAGTATATGACTTATGTAAAATATGTTATTATAATAGACTGGTGGAGTGCTTAGGAAGCGCGGCCTGGAGCAGCTGTTCTCAACTACAAACCCTCAATAGGCCTACACTCAAAGAACTGAAGGATCGGAAATTGAGTGAAGAAAAGCAAAGAAGCTTTAGGGAATCTTGGGAGGTCGTAGGTAAACGACTGACCCAAGTGTCAATAGGGGGAGGATTGGGAGGGGGGGTGGGACGGGGTTCCTTTTTTTTTTTTGTTGGATCTGTTTGCTTCTTCTTCCTCTCTTCCCTTCACTGCCACCTCCTTTCGTATACACCTCCTCAGGGGTTCTAGTTGTCTACTGGAATTGGGGAACTGCTAACCTAGGGGAGGAGGGAGTTTATCTCCTGAGTATAAATATTACGGAAGAGTAAGTGAAGATGGAAACAGTAATGTCCTTTAATGTAAAGGGATTATATATACCCAAAAAAAGACGAATGTTATTTCAGGACCTAAGGAGATTGCAGATAGATATTGCATTTATTCAAGAAACACATTTCAGAGAAAATAACCTTCCTTTGTTAAGAAATAGAAGCTACCCATGGGTGTAACGTGCATTTAATCCTGATTCTAAAACCAAGGGAGTAACCATTATGATTTCGAATAAAGTGGCGTGGAACTATAGAGATTCTCTGATAGACGTGAGGGGAAGGTATCTATTTATTAAAGAAACCATTGGAGGGGTTGGAGTGACATTAGCATCATATTATGCCCCCAATGTACAGCAAGATGGCTTTGTAAAAAATACATTAGAAAAACTTATGGGGTTTACGGAGGGACAGTTGATCATGGGGGGACACCTTAATGCCCCTCCGATTCCCAGTGAAGATACCTCATCAGGGACATCGTCAGTGTCACCTAAAATAAGAAAGGGAATTTCTCAGGCAATAGAAGCAAGATTGGTAGATTTATGGCGGTTATTGAATCCTAAGGAAAAGGATTATTCTTTCTTTTCCAATCCACACAGAGTGTACTCACGTATTGATGTATTTTTTTGTCCTGCACAAACAACTTCCTTCAGTTAGAGAAGCCTCTATTGGTTTAATCACCTGGGCAGACCATGCCCCAGTTTTTTTTAAATATAATCTGGCAGATAGAAATCGTTCAGTACCCATGATGTGGAAACTTAAGCCTCCTCCAGGATCCTATGGTGATGAAGGATGTTCAGAAAGAGATAAAATGTTTTTTTTCAGATGAATGAAAGCCCAGAATGTCCCTCGGGATTAATATGGGAAACACATAAAGCGGTAATACGGGGAGTATTGATTAAACATGGAGCAAGGATCAAGAAGGAGAGGGAAGTTAAATTAACAAAGCTTCTATCAAAAATCCAACATTTAGAGGCATGACATAAACATGCCCAGACCATAGAAGGAGAGCGAGAGCTATTTAATGCACGCAGACAAGTGACAGATTTACTACAGTATAGAGCAAAAATGGCATTACAGATAGGACGTAAATACAGTTACGAGTCGGGCAATAAATGCGGTAAATAACTGGCGAGAGCACTGCGCGAAATACACTCAAGAATGTTTATACCCTCAATTAGGAAAGGGGATGGAGAGGAAGTACAGTTACCCGGACAGATTGCGGATGTGTTCGGCGATTGCTACTCCTCACTTTACAATTTGAACCTTTACAATTTGTCCCAGACCAGGCAGAGATGGAAGAGTATTTAACATCAAGTGGAATGCCGAGTTTGACAACTATTGTGCAGGAGGAGCTGGAATCGCCGATCACATTAGAAGAAGTACAGACTGCAATAAGGCTAGCAAAAACCGGGAAGGCACCAGGACCGGATGGTCTTTCGGTACAGTATTATAAGTCACTTATGCCGTGAGTGGGGCCTTATATGGTTAAAATGTTTAATGAACTGGGGGATACAGCCTCGTTCCATTCAGAGACAGTGAAAGCTACGATATTGGTGATACCAAAAGAGGGTAAAGACCCAAAGCAATGTGGAAGCTATAGGCCAATATCTTTATTGAATGCCGATTTGAAAATATTTAGTAAGATAATAGCCATGAGGTTACAACAGCAACTCCCTTCTTTGATCTATCAAATTCAAGTGGGATTTGTACCAACAAGAGAAGCAAGAGACAATACCATCAAAGCCTTGAATTTGATGCATATAGCCAAATCGATCGGGACTCCCTGTGTGTTCCTTGGAACAGATGCAGAGAAGGCTTTTGACCAGATGGGGGTTTATGTTTGCGGTCCTTCAACATATAAAATTAGAAAGGAAAATGATCAGATGGATCGCAAGCATGTATAAAGGGCCTACAGCCCAAGTGAAGGTAAACGGAGTAGTCTCCCCACCCTTTGCAATAATGAATGAGACAAGACAGGGATGTCCGTTGTCCCCTTTACTTTTGCGCTGACCCTTGAGCCCTTTTTGTGTAGGATACGGCTTAATAGGGACATCTGGGGAGTAGGTATAGGAGGATTTCAATATAAATTAGCAGCATATGCAGATGATATGCTTTTTTCAATGTCCAATCCTGTTATTTCACTCCCAAATCTTTTTAAGGAAATTGAGCTGTATAGTACGTTATCTTACTTTAAAATAAATCTTTCCAAGTCAGAGGCTTTGATGGTAGCAGTCCCGAAGGAAATGATGAAGTCAATAAAATAAATTACAAATTTAAATGGGCGGACCAGTGTCTGAAGTACTTAGGGACCTGCATTGCAGTAGATCCCACTAAAATGTATGAACTAAATGTTTTGTCAGTACTAAGTAAAGTACGTGGACTACTGGAGGGCTGGCATAAGGGAATACATTCCTGGTACCGAAGAAGTAATATAATTAAAATGACTATCTTACCAAAATTCTTATACCTTCTTCAGGCACTTCCAATTTCAATACCGAGGAAATTCTTCAGAAATATCCAAACACTATTTACAAAATTTATCTGGGCGCATAGACAGCCTGTCAGGTCACCCAGAGGCTGGGTGACAGATGCACACCATAGGGATCAGGAGTGCACCACAAGGCAGTGGACCCTATGGCTGACTGCTGAGGATGGGAGTCCGGGTGGTAAGGAAGGCAGGGCCGCTGGGACACCAACACTGATCCCACCGGGGCTAGAGCGTAGGATTCCCTGGGGCGCTGAGTCTAAGGGCCATCAGGTGATAAAATCCATGGCGATGTGAGAACAGGGCTCCTTAGGAATGGGCAAGGGCATGAGAAGACCAGCAGGGGCTTGTGTGGAAGATTTAGACTGAGCACAGACATGACAAGCCTTAACATAATCTTTAACATCCGAGCAGAGGTTAGGCCACCAGTAGATACGACTGATGAGCAGGAAGGATCGGAGGAACCCAGCATGACCTGCCACCTTGGAATCATGTCCCCAATGAAGGATCTTAGCTCCTAGCTCCATGGGAACAAAATCTTTGGAGAAGAACACATGGAAACAGGTAAGCTGACAAACAACCTCTATTGCATAACCATGACACAGCCAAGGATTAGGAGGACACTATTGTCACTACCAAAACAATATGGGGGGTTGGCGGTACCCAATATGTATAAATATTATCAGGCATTACATCTAGGCCGACTGTTGGATTGGTGTCGACATAAAGATCTGAAAATCTGGCCTAGTCTAGAGCAAGCACAGTGTAGGGAGTTATTACATAGAGCACCTTGGTGCTATAGAAATCTTGCATCTGATACTAAGTTGCACCCAACAATAGGACCTACACTACAGGTATGTTATAACCTCTTATCCAAGGATAGGATATCTACACAAAACTCACCTTTGGTACCTATATTAGGTAACCCGCAATTCATACCAGGTACACAGAAAGGACCTTTTGAGGTACTGATTAAACGAGGATTATATCAGGCTTCGCACTTTATGAGATTAGGTAAATGGCCAACACTGCAGGAATTGATGGACAGAAAAGGCCCTTTTCAATTAGATTTCTGGGAAGTGGCACAATTAAGACACTTTTTAAATACTGAGATACTACCAGGTCTTTTGGACCGTAGTTTTACGCCATTTGAGAAATGTTGTATGGAAAAGGAGCCAATCACGCATGCAATATCTAAAATGTATGCGTTACTGTCTAAACCACCGGAGAACTTTCAGTTGCCCTTCTTTCGAAAATGGGAAATAGATCTGGGGAGGACCCTTCGGAGGATCAGAAAACAAATATGATGCAATCCATATTTAAAACAGCGACATGTACAAAGTTACAGGAAACAAATTATAAAATTATCTCACAATGGTATAGAACCCCAGAAATACTCCAAAAGTGTTTAAGTGTTTCCCAAACACATCAAGTGAATGCTGGAGATGTCAGAGGGAACAAGGAACCCTGTTACATGTGTTTTGGTACTGCCCGAGAGTTGAGAAATTCTGGAAGGAAGTACGGGAGATCATTCAAAAATTTAGTGAAGTAGAGATACGCGAAGACCCAGCGTTATTTCTTCTGCATCTGTCAGAGATCCAGAGGAAAACATATAGGAATTCCATCCTGTGTCCGTTAGTGAATGCAGCCAAGGCATGCATACCCCTTAGGTGGAAACAGACACAACCACCTACTGTGAGTAAGTGGCTTAGGAAAGTGGAGGAGGTGAACAGGATGGAAGACCTAGTATGGACAGCCAGGAAAAAAAGAGAAATTATTTTGAAACCTGGACACCATGGAATTTCTATATTTCTTCAGAGGAAGGAAAAAAGAAAATTGATACAACTTAGAGAGGCAGTGGAGGGGGGGTGAGGAAGAGATGAAAATGGGAACTTGGGGTTTTCTTTTTTGTTTTTTTTTGTTTTGTTTTTTTTGGGGAGGTGAAAGCAAGGAGAGGAATGAAAATGAACTACAAATAATGGTTGAAGTTGAAATACTAGAAGGTAGTAGCCACATACCGGTCAGATCGTGGTACAGTGTTGTCCCAGGACCGGGCATAAAATAACAGCACTGGAGGTGGATTTTAGAGGGGAAAATTTCCCCATTTAATCTCCTGTTCTGTTTTGTTTTCTTGTGTTTTTTTTTCCTGCCCCGTACACACGGTTGGATTTTCCGATGGAAAATGTCCGATCGGAGCGTGTTGTCGGAAATTCCGACCGTGTGTGGGCTCCATCGGAAATTTTCCATCGGATTTTCCGACACACAAAGTTGGAGAGCAGGAGATAAAATTTTCCGACAACAAAATCCGATTGCGTCAATTCCGACCGTGTATGGCCTGTTCCGACGCACAAAGTGGCACGCATGCTCAGAAGAAATTCCGGCACGGAACAGCTCGTTCTGGTAAACTTGGCGTTCGCAATGGATACAGCACTTTCATCACGCTGCAATGTCAAAAATGGTTTAATACAGCGCACTCTCTTCTTCTTTATAATGTGAGAAGAATGAAGTAGTTTTGCTGCTCATATTCACACACACTTCTCACAAACTTTTTTTTTTGTTTTTTTTATTGGGATTCCCTGAATATATTGTTAGTTGTCACATCTGACATAATGGGTTTTTTTTGTTTTTTTGGGGGGGGGGGTTTAAGCCTTTTTTGTTTTAGATTTAATGTTTGTATTTTTTCCAAGGCTGGTCTTTGTTCAATGTTTTTTTTATTTTTACTCCAGAATATTTTTGTGTGTGTTTTTTGTGTCAAGTTACCCCAACACAATTGATATCTTTTGTTATTTAATCTCAAGGAGATTGTTTGTTGTTGGTGTCCCTTGTTAATTTCACATTTTATTTTTGAAATGTACCCGAATCCTCACAAACAAACTGTCCTTTTTGAAGTAAAACACATAGGAGAGTATAATTCAAAACAAAAATCCTTTATTAAGGGCTCAGAACCAAACAAAGAGGGAGGCAACACTGGATCAACAGGAGAAATTAGCGAAGCCTGGGACCCCCACGGCAGACATCAATTCTTGAACATCAAAATTGGTGGCCTGAGGAGTCCATATGTAAGGGAGGGCAGTCTGGTCCAGAATTCGCAGAGATCCGGAAAGCAGCAGATGACATCTGTGTCCCCAGGCTGTGGTACCACAAGAGGCTGCATCTTTTGGCCGACCAGACTGGATCCAGGGTCCTCACTTTCTGGTCTTCCTTCCACGCTTCCTTCCGGGCTGTGGCTGTGCTGTTGGAGATGTGGCAGGAGGAGGAGGAGGACTGGGAGGACCTGGAGGAGAAGGAGGAGGACCTGCAGGAGGAGGAGGAGGACCATCGCAAAGGTGTGTCTGAGCTGTAATTTGGCCCCTCATACCTTTATTAAGAGCCTCCAATATGAGCAACTCACACATGACTTGTTGTCCCTCCTCCATCCTCTGCATTTTATAGGCAATGGTGGCAGCAATGTCCTCCTCCACGGTCTGTGGTGCTCCCAGGACCTCTGTAGCCCTCCAAAAGAGTCCTCTGCCAGCCTCCTCTAGGGCACTCCTCCTCCTGCCACTTTCTCTTTCCAGGGGGAGTGGAGGGACCTGCAGATCAGCCAGCCGGCTTGGCCTGGCCACCTCCTGGCTGAGACTTCCCTGTGTATGAAAAAGGGACATGGTTTTAGTTTTTGCTTCATCAATCACAATCAGAAATTACTACTCCCAACTAACATCTAGTTAACATCATTGATTGGACAAGCAGAAATATTTAGATGAATGCTATACCTGGCTCAATCTGGGCTCCTCCACATGTTGCCTGGAAGGCCCAGGTTGGGCGTCAGAAGCCTCAGCCGGGTGGAAGGAAGCGTGGAAGGAAGACTGGAGAGGGATGGCCTGGGTTCAGTCTGGCCTGCCAGAAAATGCAGCCTGTCGTAGTACCACATCCTGGGGACATAGATGTCATCTGCTGCTCTGGATCTCTGTGAATCCTGGACTTTCTTGCGCTCCCTTACATATGTGCTCCTCAAGCCACCAATTAAGATCTTCAAATAGGTGATGTCTGCCGTGGGGATCACCTGCTTCACAATTTCACACAATTGCTCCAGTGCTGCCTTCCTCTTTGCTTGGTTCTTGTAATGTGGGTGGTTAATCTCCCACAGACATGGCAGCTCCCTTAACATATCAATGAATAGTGACATGAAGTCATTGTCTTTCACTAGCATATCCATGTTCACTGCAAGACACAACACAAGACAAAGCCTAATGTCAGACAAAACTCTCCCAATCTTGTTACAATATACTGTAGGCCTCAATCTAGAAGCAGTATAGGCCAAAGTTTGTCTCTTACCTTCGTTCTTATGATCGGCGCGTCCAATGCTCCTTCCTCCACTCACAGATCGTACATAATACGCACGTGTGTTAGGCTTTATATACACTGCGCATGCGTGTAACTCTGCCCGCCCCTGACGTTCTTTCTATTCTATTCCCCGCCCCTTTTCGCTCGGCGCAGTGGGGGAAGAGCACATGGCGGAGTCACAGCAGGTGCTTGATAATTACAGGAACGAGGAGGAGGAGGAGGAAAGCCCGGATCTGGACACGTCCCGATCCAGAAGGAGACGATTTAAGGCCACAAATATGTCCTTTGGGGAGATGTTGGAGATGGTCGACATCCTGAAGAAGGCCGACTATGACGGAAAGTATGGGCCTTACCCCAACCCCAATATCAGAAAGGCCAAGATCATGGCGAAAGTGGTCAAAAGTCTTCACAGAAATTTCGGGGTACGACGATCGAAAGATCAGCTCAGGAAGCGGTGGTCGGACCTGAAATTAAGAGAGCCAGAGCAGTACCGAAAGATCCAGAGAGTGCTGCAAAAAAGTAAGTAGTTGTGCTGTGTTCCTATTCGTTTTGTCTTTATTACGTTCGTGCTGCTTCATATGCTTTTTTTAATTGTACAGTTTAAAAGGGCATTTTTAATGTTCATGGGCCCATTATTCGTTCGTATCAAACATTTTTCTTTCGGCCTCTAAAACACCATTGTTTAGGCTATATGCATTTTCCCACATTTTTTAGGGCCTACTTGTATGAAAAATATTTGTTTGTGTAGATAGGTTTGTTACTAGAATGAAATGCAAACTAGATTCTGTGTAAGGAGAGGACACTGAGCAGCTGTTTTCACATCTGGACACTGGAGCACTAGTGTGGGACACAAGAACACCATTTTTATTAGGGGGGCCACTCAGGTGCTCCAGTGTATACTATAGGGGGGGCTACATCTGTGAAGCTTGTACTAAACAGGTAAAGTATTGCAGCTTGAAAAAGGCCAATAAAAAAAAGACATCTTGGAACTCGGCTAAAATAGACAATTGTTCCCCACTTCCAAGCAATGTTTCCTATTTATAGTTCTGCCATCAAATATCTGTGTGCTAATTATACCATTTTTGTTTTACATAGGGGATAAAAGACTCGGAGGACACCCCTCATCTGAGGAGACCACAGACCCCCCACCTATGGAAGAAGGTGAAATACCCCCAACCCAAGAAGAGCAGGAGGAAGAAGAAGATGTGGTGGAAATTGGCACCACAACAGGTGAGTGTCTGCGACCACAGGCTCAGGTAAGAGATGGATGCTGGCAGATTTTTGATACCTGTTTTTGTTTGGTTTCTCTCTTTTTAGGTGATCGTGATGTTAGGGATCGAGATCCTTTCACATCAGAAAGTGCCCAAATCCTGATCAGGGAGATCATGGGGTGTAATGTAGAATTGCAAAACATCCAGAAAAAAATAAATGATGTGATTCAAAAAAATAATAACATCATTGATGTTTTGGGGCGAATTTTAAACCACACAAAATCACTTTTTTTATTGTGGTCCAATGTTTTAAATATTTTTGCAATGTTTTGAAAAGCCAAATTTGGAGGATGCACACAGTGTGCCAACATGTGCTATCTGTCATCACGGGAGATCAATGGACGCTTTTTGGGGGTGCAACCCCTTCCTCAATAATAAAGTAGCTGAGAGGAAGGGCTTGCTCCCCCAAAACACGTCCCTTGATCCCCCGTGATGGTAGCTAGCACATGTTTACATTCGTAAATTGGTGTGCATCTTCCAAATTTGGCTTTTCCTGGGGTGATTTGACCCCATCTGAACGCAATATCAAACACAGTTCCTAAATACTCATGTCTGATATTGCCTTCAGGTTTACCTAATGTGAACTTTGTAAGTTCAAGTTTTTTGTCTTTCTTGTTGGTTTTACACAGGCCTGTTTTATCGTAAATTGACATTTCTATTTTTGATAATGCCACCCCAAAAATTGTTATACGACAAACATGTTGGTTTGTTTTAAAAACCTTTGCTAAATGCACATGTGATTGTGCAGGTATAAAAAAGTTTGTTAATCAAGAATGTGTGGATTATTGTCTCAACACTACAACACTTTTGGGGTGATGTAATTGCTGTTTTGTGCGAAAATGGGGGTTATTTCCTAAGGGCAAATCCTCTTTGCAACTACAAGTGCAGGTTCAGTGCAGTTGCAAGTGCACTTGTAGTGAAATGTGTATTTGCATTTAGTAAATAATAGCCAACAGTGCTTTGTATAAGGTTACACAATCACGCCATTTACTGCACTGAACACATTTCTGTCAGGGTCATCTAAAACAAACACAAGCAGTAAATTTCCACAAAGAATGTATTTTTTTTTATTATAAAAAGGCTTCACATATTTGCTGGCATATTGATGGCCCCCCTACCCGCAAAGAACTCCAGGTAGCGTAACCGGACATCACGGGCACTCAGGGAGGGCAAGCCAGGACGGCCGCTTTCAAGCGCCGTCAGTGTTTCAGGTATCATTCCGGCCTCAGGCCCAACTGAGCCAGCATAGTTGGCCGAATGTTTCCTTAAAAAGTTATGGAGAATACAGCACGCCAGTATAATATGGTTCAGTTTATACTCCGCCATATGGATGGGTGTCAGAAATAGGCGGAACCGGCTGGCCAGGATTCCAAATGTATTCTCCACCACTCTTCGGGCTCTGGCCAGCCGGTAATTAAAAACCCTCTGTTCCAGGGTGAGGGTCCTCATCAGGAATGGCCGCATCAGGTGGTCCCCCAGCGCAAACGCTTCATCAGCAACGAACATGAATAGTAGTCCTTGCACATTGTCCTCTGGAGCTGGCAAGTCCAAGCTGCCATTCTGGAGATGTCTGTAAAACTCCGTCTGGGCGATGACTCCACCATCGGACATCCGGCCATTCTTCCCCATACAGGAAGTCGTAATTAGCCGACACCACCGCCAACATCACTATACTATTGAACCCCTTATAGTTGAAATAGTACGACCCCGAGTTGGGTGGTGGGACGTGTTTCCCATCAATTTCCCCTCCACAGTTAGGAAAGTCCCACCGCTGGGCAAAGCAAAAATAACATTTCAAAATATTTTAGGGGGTGTTTGGGGTAAAGCACTACTATGGAGCTGATAAAATACATTATTAAGTGACTACATGAGGTGAATATAGGGCCAGGAGAGACCATGCTGGAGAGGTTAGTGAAGGACAATCTGTATGAAGGACCTAAAATAATAATTACATAAAAATCCTGCATGCATGAGAACAAAGGGGACATTCACAGCATATTACAATCATGGTAATTAGGGAATGAGGAAAGAAATACAATATATTATCAAACATTATATACAATAAAATGTGATATTAAAGGATAAAAATCTTACCTTCGTATACTCCTTCTGCAGGACCTGGATGATGGCAGAACAGGTCTCTGGGATAATGATCCCCAGAGCCTGGGGGGAGATGCCTGTCAAGAACTTCAAGTCCTGCAGGCTTCTCCCTGTCGCCAAATACCGCAGGGTAGCGACCAAACTTTGCTCCGGAGTGATGGCTTGCCTCATGCAGGTATCCTGCCTGCTAATATAAGGGGTCAGCGAAGCCAACAGACGGTGAAACACGGGGTTCAACATCCTGAGAAAGTTCCTGAAATCATCAGGATTATTCTCATGGATCTCACGGAGCAAAGGCATATGAGAGAACTGGTCACGCTGAAGCAACCAATTCTTGGTCCATGAACTCCTCCCCACCCTGTTCATGGACTGGACTTGTGTCAAGGTCAGGGCCCTAACACCAAGCCCCCGCACAGCACGAACTCTACGAGGAGTACACATACGCAACATGGCTAGAACGAAGTAACAGAACGCACTGAAGAACAGCAAGGCCTGTGAAGAGCGACCTGAAAAACAGTAACAAACGAACAAGAATACAATGACTAATTAAAGTCACGCGGAACTTGCTTGCACGCACTGAAGAGCAGATACAAACCCACAAGCACAAACTGAACGGCAGAAAACTATCTGAAAGCCACGAGTCTGAAAAAGCGCGAATCGTCTCTCACCAAACTTTTACTAACACGAGATTAGCAAAAGGAGCCCAAAGGGTGCCGCGCTTGGTTCTGAACTGGCCTTTTCTAGTCTCGTCGTACGTGGTGTACGTGACCGCGTGGTTGGCGATCGGAAATTCCGACAACTTTGTGCGACCGTGTGTACGCAAAACAAGTTTGAGCCAACATCCGTCGGAAAAAATCCTAGGATTTTGTTGTCTGAATGTCCAAGCAAAGTCCGACCGTGTGTACGGGCATTTAGTGTTTTTTAGCTTCATTGGATATCATTATAGGAAAGATAATGTATAAAGGGAATCGAATGTATTGGTTTATTGTATTTTGTGCTGTATATACACAGGAATGGAATGGTTAAGCTATGGAAAGATTGTTCATTTAAGTTTTTGTCCTTGTTTAAAAAAAAAAAGAAAAAGAGAAAAATAAAGAAATTAAAAAAAAATAAAACTGAACAACATGTGCTCTGGATGAACACAATAATATATATGTAATCCACCAAGACTGCACCAAGATGAAAATAAAATGTGCAGGCGATCGTGAAGCACACTAAATCGCATGAACCCTCAAGTATGGTGAAAAAGTGTATAAATGAAAAAATTAGAGACCTAAATAATGATTAAATGGTATTTGAACAATATAATAAAGTGCCTATAATTCTAAAAATAATAAATATAGGAGGCAGTGGTACAAAATCTGAGTGTAACATACATAAATAATATACACATATGGAGTCCATGTTAATATGTACAGAAAGGGTTCATACGGATAAATATAAGATAATATTGCTATTTTATCTGGATCTCTATATTGCCTCTCAATGGGTTCTAGGATTGAACCGATATTGTAGATGGTGCCTTCATATTTTTATATAAAGTGAGGAAAGAGATGAGGTACTCTTACCAGCGGTGGTGGACTCACAAGCTGTTAGCAGTGAGTCAAACGAGCTTATACCGGCATGTGGTCGATGTAGATCAGATACAAAACGATGGAATATTCCAACTTGAAGAAGAACATGGGACTGTACTCACCGAAAAGAGTGCGCTGAGTACTCTGCTCTCTTGTTTGTCGTTTTAAAAGGTATTAAGTGCCTAGTTCGCCATCTACGATCCTCTCGATAAAAATGAAGGTTTTCAAAGTATAGAATAAAAAGAAATAGAGAGCCTCCACATGGTGTAAATCCAAAAAATGGATAAAAGATTAATTCAAAGAATGCATCTTCCAACATCCAATAAAACGATAATTGCAGTAAAATAGGTTCAATTGAACAGGTAAAAAATGTGCAGTTTTAAAAAAGTGGCTCAGATAGCATATCTACCCCTGGGGTATACTTTATATAAAATATGAAGGCACCATCTAGAATGTCGGTTCAATCCTAGAACACATCGAGAGGCAATATAGAGATCCGGATAGAATTGCAATATTATCTTATATTTATCCGTATGAACTCTTTCTGTACATATTAACATGGACTCCATATGTTAATATTATTTATGTATGATACACTCAGATTTTGTACCACTGCCTCCTATATTTGTTATTTTTAGAATTATAGGCACGTTATAATATTGTTCAAATACCATTTAATCACCATTTAGGTCTCTGATACATCTTAATCACTTATATGTTACTTAATAACCATTGATGTTTGCTCGAGAGAGATAGGCGCCTTTCACACGGACGGCTATTCTGTCGCAGTTAAAAGCATGTTTTTTTTCTGTGCAATTCAAGACACCAGGCACTGCAATCAGCTGCATTTAGCTGTGCGATTAGCTGCGGTTGCATTTAGCTGCAGTTTGCCATTTCCATAGCAACCCGACAGGGTACGACTCATATTGAACGGGGATCCGACTTGGATCCCCGCCAATACCAGGCGCTGTGTTTGGTATGAATCTTGAGTCACAGTCCCATCATGCCCCGGGACTGTGACATCATAAGGGGGCGGGGTCACCGGGTGACATCTCCGGTGGCCACACCCCATGCCTATATAATTGGTTGTGGACCTAGCTCACGGCATTACAGCGAGAGGGAGCGTCGTGTCAACATCTCTGGAAGAGAAGAGGGAAGAAGACGTCTCAGAAGACCAGGCTCCTCCACTAGCAAAACAGCAGCAAAAGAGTAGAAGATAGCGGAGGAGCCCGGCATAAGGAAGAAGGCACCAGAGAAGAACCAGAGAGCGTGGAGACGACACCGGAGAGAGAGTGAAGAGGCCTGAGAGACTCCCGAAGTCGGCAGAAGACCCCTGAAGTCGGAAGAAGACCCCCGGAGCTGCCTAATAAATTACTTTTAAAACCTGTGTAGTGTGTTTTTTTGTTGACACTTTTTTTCCCCGGGTGAATGGGTAGGGGTACGATCTACCCCTTACTCATTCACATAGGGTGGGGGGCCGAGATCTGGGGGCCCCCTTATTGAAGGGGGCTCCCGGATTCCGATAAGCCCCCCGCCCTCAGACCCCGACAACCAACGGCCAGGGTTGTCAGGAAGAGGCCCTTGTCCTCATCAACATGGGGACGAGGTGCTTTGGGGTGGGGGGCCCGTAGGGCACCCCCCTTGCCCCAAAGCACCAACCCCCCATGTTGAGGGCATGCGGCCTGGTACAATTCGCTCGTCCCCACCCCCTTTCCTGACCGACCGGTCTGCATGCTCGGATAAGGGTCTGGTATAGATTTTGGGGGGACCCCATGCCGTTTTTTCAGCGTAGGGGGTGTCCCTTGGAATCCATACCAGACCGAAGGGCCTGATATGCTCTTGGAGGGGAACCCATGCCGTTTTTTTATTTAAATTTGGCGTGGAGTTTCCCCTAAAGATTCCTACCAAACAGTGCCTGGCATTGGCGGGGATCCAAGTCGGATCCCCATGCTTGTCACTCAATGGAAAAGGAAAAAAAAATTTTCATTTACCGATGAGCAGCAGACACAGTGCACTGCGATTACCTGCAGTTATGTGCGGATAGCTGCGCTAAATTGCTCCTGGACGCAGTCAATTCTATTTTTTCTAGCCGCACAAAACCTCATGTAATCAAAACGCAGCTAAATGCAGTGTGTGAATGGGGCCATAGGATTGCATTGTGTGCGTTTAGCATGTTTGGTAGAAAACGCTGCTAAAAGCACAATTCTATCTGTTCCTGTGAAAGGGGCCTTAACATACAGGCTGTGCTATGCACGGCTTTAATTTTTTTAATTTATACACTTTTTCAGTATCCTTGAGGGTTCATGTGATTTGGTGTGCTTCACGATTGCCTGCACATGTTTATACATTCACATTACTTGTTTTTTATATTTTCATTATAGTGATACGTGCGACTCTGAATTTAGGCATAGTCGCATGATCGCATTTGGATATATGTTTTTTACAATATATATATTGTTTAATTCACTCAGAATTTCAGAGTGATACAGAGTGATTAGCGCCACACGTTCACATTTCATCATACAATTAGTCTGATTGTTGTGTTGGCTGCTCACCTTTAGGGTAGGCGCGGTATTATGACTTTATTTTTGACTATACTTTTCAATAAGCCAACATTTCGGTATTAAAAATCCTTTTTTTTAGTGGTCTTATGTAATATTGTGATTTTCTCAGATACTGAATTTTGGTCATAATCTTCAAAATCAAAAGAAAGAAATCTTTGAGATATATCACTCTGTGTGTAATGAATCTATATAATATATGAGTTATGCTTTATGAATTAAATTACTGAAATAAATTAACTTTTTGATGATATTCAAATTTTTTGATACACCTGTATATGTGACTCAGTCGGCGGGCCGGTTCTGCTGTGATTACTCACGCCAAAAGCCAATCTGCGGATGCCGGGCAATGGATGTCTGCCAACACCTGCTGATCATCGTGCAGAGACACAGGATAGAGTCTATGTAAACAAGGCAGAGCTCTGTTCTGACAAGGTGGGGGGCGATGGATTTTGTGTCCCATCACTTCTATTAGTAAAAGCACCTAACACCATACACAAAAATACTGGCTAGGCACACAGTTACCCTTTTGATCACGGGGAATGCCACAGGGAAGTCCCGTCATGTCCTGTGCATCAGAGGGGGGCAGGGTCACCGGGTGGCCCCACCCCCCATTATTTAAGAACTGTCAGATGAGGAGCGCCGTCACACAGCGGGAGCCTCCCTCCATGCCAGCATGGGTGCGGAGGGGCCCGGAGAAGAAAATGAAGAAGAGAAGAAGAGAAGAAAAGAAGAAGAGAAGAGCGGGAGCCTCCCCCCATGCCATGGGTGCGGAGCGGCCCAAGGAGAAGAAGATAGAAGACGCCGCGGAGGAGATGCTGGACGAGAACGCCGGAGGAAGAACCAGAAGAGCCAGAAGAACCAGAAGAACCAGAAGATGAAGGAAGATAGAAGAAAGAAGAAGTATTTAAATAAAGGAATTGTCAAAAACTGTCTCGTGTCACTTTTAACATCTTTGACAGTTTTTTAGTGAAATGGTACGGGTAAGTACCCCCTTACCATTTCACACGGGGGGGGCCGGGATCTGGGGGTCCCCTTGTTAAAGGGGGCTTCCAGATTCCGATAAGCCCCCCGCCCGCAGACCCCCACAACCACCGGCCAGGGTTGTGGGGATGAGACCCTTGTCCTCATCAACATGGGGACAAGGTGTTTTGGGGGGCTACCCCAAAGCACCCTCCCAATGTTGAGGGCATGTGGCCTGGTACGGTTCAGGAGGGGGGGCGCACTCTCGTCCCCCCTCTTTTCCTGTGGCCTGCCAGGTTGCGTGCTTGGATAAGGGTCTGGTATGGATTTTTGGGGGGACCCCGCGCCGTTTTTTTGTTTTTTTTTTTGGTGCGGGGTTCCCCTTAAAATCCATATCAGACCTGAAGGGTCTGGTATGGAATTTAGGGGGAACCCCACGTCATTTTTTAAAAAAAATTTTGCCCGGGGTTCCCCTTAATATCCATATCAGACCTGAAGGGCCTGGTATGGAATTTAGAGGGACTCCCACGTCATTTTTTTTTTTAAATTTGGGTTCGGGGTTCCCCTTTGGTGAATTCCCATGCCGTTTTTATCAATGAACTTCTATGTGTATTGTCGGCAATGCAATAGCCGCGGGTAGTTTTAAATGAGTTTTTTCCTTCAAAATGTCATTTTGCTGTCAGACTGTTCTAAACACAGGAAACATGCGCCCCTTTACAGGCATACTATAGACACCCCCCAGGTACAAAATTTAAAGGGATATTACACTTTTATTGTTTGACTTTAAGCATTATTAAAATCACTGCTCCTGAAAAAACGGCCGTTTTTAAAACTTTTTTTTGCATTGATCCATGTCCCCTGGGGCAGGACCCAGGTCCCCAAACACTTTTTATGACAATAACTTGCATATTAGCCTTTAAAATTAGCACTTTTGATTTCTCCCATAGACTTTTAAAGGGTGTTCCGCGGCATTCGAATTTGCCGCAAACACCCCAAATTGTTTGCTGTTCGGCGAACTTGTGAACAGCCAATGTTTGAGTCGAACATGAGTTCGACTCGAACTCGAAGCTCATCCCTAGTCTTGAGGATGGATCACTGGTCAGAGCTTGCACAGTATGCAATTGAGCTACTGACCTGTCCTGCATCCAGCGTTCTTTCGGAACGTACATTCAGTGCTGCTGGAGGCTTTGTAACCGACCACAGGGTGTATCTGTCCACCGACTCGGTCGATCGACTGACCTTCATAAAAATGAATCAGTCTTGGATCACCACCAGCTACCAAGCACTGGATGTTGATGTAACCGAATATTTGTTTTTGAAATCTCAGATCTCTTTAAAGACTGCCTATGCTGATGCTGAATGACTATCCTGAGTAATTATCCTCTTCCTCCTCAATGATCACGCTGATAGCTTGTAAGAACATTTTTGGTTCTGGGCGCCGCCACCAGTGCCTAAGGCCTAATTTTTCAGCCCCTGTTCAACAGGGGCGTGTAATTACAATTTTTGATGCAATACTTTGCAGCAGGGCTCGTTTCTGCGTTCCAACTAGAGTATCTGTGAGGGGTTGCAGTGTTGTGGCACCAGCACCAGTGCCTAAGGCCCAATTTTTTAGCCCCTGTTCAACAGGGGCATGTAATTACAATTCTTGATCTAATATTTCACAGCAGGGCCCGTTTCTGCCCCCACCAAGAGCGAGTGTGAACTTACAGTGTTGTGGCACCAGCACCACCACCACCAAAGGCCCAATTTTTCTGCCCCTGTTCAACAGGGGCATGTAATTAGTATTCTTGATCTAATATTTCACAGCAGGGCCCTGTGAGGGCTTACAGTGTTGTGGCCACAACAACACCTAAGGCCCAAATTTCTGCTGAGTATATAGGGCAGGCCCCTACTTTCAAACATCCAACTTACAAACGACTCCTACTTGCAAACGGAAGGAGACAACAGGAAGTGAGATGAAATCTACACCTAGGAAGGGAAATTCTCTCCTGTAAGAGTTAATATGGGAAAAACATTTCTCCTTTCCACTGATGCTTTATCACCAATCCTTGTTTCACAAAAAAACCCAAATTTTCAAAAAACATTTGTCATTGGGACAAAAAGTGAGGTGAAATCTTCAGAAGAGGAGCACAGACAGCAAAAGAAATGTCACAGGGATGATAACCCTTCCCTATGTTTTCCAAAAAGCTTAAAATAGATTTTTTGGCTGGAGCTAAACACGTTAAAAATGCACCAGTTAAAAATTACAGTCCCTGTCTTGTTTGCACCGCCTGTATACTGCTGTTCAGACTACAGAGCCTGTATACTGCTGTTTCCTTTTTTAATTTGGGTGCGGGGTTCCCCTTAATATCCATACAAGACCCAAAGGGCCTGGTAATGGACTGGGGGGTACCCATGCCGTTTGTCTCACTGATTTTCATCCATATTGCCAGGACCCGACATTACATTAAAGCCGCAAGCAGTTTTAAATGACTTCTTTTCCTTTAAAAATTACATTTTGTGCAGGGACTGTTCTAAGCACGAGAAACACGCGCCACTTTACAGGCATACTATAGACACCCCCTAGGTACGATATTTTAAAAAAAAATCACTTTTTTTTTTTACTTTAAGCATCATTAAAATCACTTCTCCCGAAAAAAAACAGCCGTTTTTAAAAGTTTTTTTTGCATTGATACATGTCCCCTGGGGCAGGACCCAGGTCCCCAAACCCTTTTTAGGACAATACCATGCAAATTAGCCTTTAAAATGAGCACTTTTGATTTCGAGCGTTCGAGTCCCATAGACGTCAATGGGGTTCTAACGTTTGTGCGAATTTTAGGTCCGTTCGCAGGTTCTTGTGTGAACCGAACCGAGGGGTGTTCGGCTCATCCCTACTCCTGAAGATGTTTCATCCTCTGCTCCCTCTGTGAAGGCAGGAAGAGGTCTGAAACCTTACCCTTGTAATGTGGATTAAGAAGGGTTGCCAGCCAGTACTGATCCCTCTCCTAGATACCACGAATCCTAGGGTAATTTTTCAGGCTTTGCAGAATCAGGGAGGCCATGCAGCATAAGTTTGCAGAGGCATTCGATTCTGAGTCCTCTGGGTCACTAAGGATCACATGATCTGTAACTACCTCCTCCCAGCCACGTGCAATTTCTTTTGTTTCTGGGGACTGAAAACCATCCCTTGAAGACTGCTGCTGAGTGTTATCCTCTACATCCATGCTGACACAATCCTCCTCCTCCTTCTCTTCTTCCTGTGTGTTTGGTGGGCTCGCAGGAATGCTATCTGAATAAAGGGGGCCTTGAGAGGAAAGGAAGTCCTTCTCTTCCTCTCGCTGTTCTGCCTCAAGTGCCCTGTCCATGATTCCACGAAGCGTGTGCTCCACCAGGAAGACTAGAGGGACAGTGTCAATGATGCATGCATTGTCACTCCTCACCATCCTTGTGTCCTTCTCAAATGGTGACAGGACAGTGCATGCATCTTTGATTAGTAGCCACTGGCATGGCCAAAAGAAGCCAAGCACATTGCTCCTCCTCCTCCTCTCTTCTCTCAGGCACCCAAGTACAGTCAGTGACCTCATCACCCCCTCCTTCCTTGTCACTGGAGCAAACTTGGCAGTATGCTGCAGCTTGGGGCACATGACTGCCAGTTTCTTGTCCTTCTGTGGCACCCCTCTCTCTAGGCCCACGTTACTCCCTTCCTCAACTTGGGAACCAACATTGGAGCTTTCAAATTGCTGCGCATCCTCCTGCAGCATGTACCCGACACTGTGGTCAAATCATTCTGGGGATTCCTCCGTGCATGATGGTGGGGCTACGGAAGGAGTGACTGTGGACAAGGAGCTGGTGGAATAGGCTACTTTGGCAGCTGCGTTGGAAGGCAAACTAATCTGAGCCTGGGTGACAGAGGATGAGGAGGATGAGGAGGATGAGGAGGATGAGGACAGCTTTGTTATCCACTCCACAAACTCTTCTGCATGTTGTGGCTCAATAACACAGCCAGCAGCAGAAAAAAAGGACAAGCGTGGCCCATGGCCACCTGCAGAGGATGCACCATGTCCACGACCACCACTGTTAACTGTAGACACGGAGGCTGTTTGCACTCTTTTAATGGCCTGTGAGCATCTGCCTCTCCTTGGTGGCCTTCCGGACATGATGTATTTTTTGCAACACCACACTACACTGTATTAGATACTGTGTACACCGCCTGAAGTGTATTAGAAACTGTACACACTGTATTAGATACTGTACACACCACCAGAAATGTAGTAGAAACTGTACATACTGTATTAAATTCTGTGTACACCGCCTGCACTGTATTAGAAACTGTACAATGGATGCACTGTATTTTATACTGTGTACACCACCAGAAGTGTAGTAGAAACTGTACAACCTGTATTAGATACTGTGTACACCACCAGAAAAGTAGTAGAAACTGTACACACTGTATTAGATACTGTGTACACCTCCTGCACTGTATTAGAAACTGTACTACGGCTGCACTGCATTGTGTACTGTGTGCACCACCAGAAGTGTAGTAGAAACTGTACACACTGTATTAAATACTGTGTACACCACCTGCACTGTATTAGAAACTGTACTACGGCTGCACTGTATTGTGTACTGTGTACTCCACCAGAAGTGTAGTAGAAACTGTACACACTGTATTAGATATTATGTACACTGCCCTAAGTGTATTAGAAACTGTACACATTCTATTTGATACTGTGTACACCATCTGCACGGTATTAGAAACTGTACAATGGCTGCACTGTATTTTATACTGTGTAAACCACCGGAAATGTATTAGAAACTGTACACACTGTATTAGATACTGTGTACACCGCCTGCACTATATTAGAAACTGTACAACGGAGGGAGGAATCTAGTAATGGCGCCGGCTAGGCATATGCCTTAGGAGCTCCTGGTCACCAATCCCCTCCAAATGGAGCAACAATAATTCTCCCTTACTCCTTGACTCCCCTATTACGGCCCCGTTATAGTCTGTCAATATCCATGACTTACGCGGCCATACCTGGTGTGAGTGATTCCTGGCGGGGCTGTCATGGCTGTGGACGAAGGAGACCACCGCCTCTTCGCCTGAGGTGCCTGGACATCTATCCCCGCTGCTGCAGGGGCATCTCCCTGTCCTTGCATTGTGGTGTGGAGACGGAGGTAGGTGAGGACATGGGGCATTTGTGGAGGTCAAGGAGTTTGGCGCTCGGGTCCCGAATAACCTCCCCTACTTCCGGCCTGTCAGCTGGTGAGTGGAGATCGGGGCTACCCGGCGGAACTCGGATATAAGGTAAGGAAGCAGGAATATCTTGATGTTTGTGAGTCAGCCCTCGGCACTCGGCTGCTCAAAGGAAATTGGAGGTAACCACTGAGAGCAGGTGAAGGTCGAAGGATAGCAGAGCAGAGCTGAGTAAGACAGAGGTGTGGATTGCCTGTGGAGCGCCAGCCGCGCTGAGAAACTGTAAACCTAGGTGACCTGGGGAACTGGGGGACAAGGTGTCAGGGCTGGGCTTAGCCCTTCCTTCTCTGAGCTGGCCGCTCAGCTGTCGGCTAATTGCCAGCTCCTATCTCCTCACACTTACTCAGCTGTTGCTGATATCCTGCTCGTCAGTCCTGCCTACATAAGCCGTCCAGTCCAGAGGAGCTCTGCTTTTGCCTTATGCCGCATACATACGGTCGGACTTTTCGACTGAACTTGTCCGACGGACGCCGACGGACCAAATCCGGCGGACAATCCGAGCGTATGTGCGCTTCACCGGACCTTCAGCTGACTTTTCCAGTCACAAATTTGACGGACTTTAGATTTGGAACATGCTTCAAATCTTTACGTCGTAACTCCGCCGGACCCAGAAATCCGCTCGTCTGTATGCTAGTCCTACGGACAAAAACCCACGCTAGGGCAGCTATTGGCTACTGGCTATCAACTTCCTCATTTTAGTCCAGTGTACGTCATCACGTACAGATCCATCGGACTTTGGTGTGATCATGTGTAGGCAACTCCAGTCGATCCTGCTTGCTGTTTTATTATGCTCATCTCTGGCTCCCTCTCTGGCTCCCCTCTTGGCTTGTCTGACTATCCGTTCCAGTTCCTGAACTCTGGCTATGTTTTGACTACGTTTGTTCTATTTACTTTTATTATTAAACAAGTGTGATTTAACTGTACTTCTGTCTCGGTCTGATTTAATGGTTTCTGACAGTAGGCGAAGGCCATCAATTCAGAAGATACAGTCAATCCACTTGTTGGTAATATTTTTTCCAGATTGGCAAGATCACCGCATGGATCAGTTTGCCATGGCGTTACAAACGCTACTGAGTTGCATGGCTCACCTGGAATCTCCCACTGTGGCTGCTCTGGTACAACCTGAGTTGCAGGCCGTCCCTGCTGCTGTGCCAGTCTCTGTGCAGGCACCTGCCCCGAGTATTACCTCTCTTGGAGGTATGTCTGGTTCCGCTCTGCATCCCCAGAGATTTGGGGGCGATCCAGTTCAATGCAGAGGGTTTCTCAACCAGGTTGAGATATACTTTGAGATGCTGCCCCAGGCATTTCCCACGGACAGAAGCAAAGTACGTTTCATGATAACTTTGCTTTCTGAGAGAGCCTTGACCTGGGAGACACAAAAACCTGTTGTCTTGAGTTATCCTGAGTTTGTGGCCTCCTTTAAAAGGTATTTGATGTTCCTGCATGCTCCGCTTTTGCTGCCAAGGGCTTCATGTCCATCAAATAGAGTACGAAAACTGTTGCCGACTATGCCATTGAATTCCGTACTCTGGCAGTAGAGGTTGCTTGAAACAATGAGGTTCTCATGGCTGCTTTTTCTCATGGTCTCTCGGATTCCATCAAGGATGAGATAGCGGCCCGGGATATACCCACTGAGCTGGAGAAGTTGATCACGTTTGCCATCCTCATTGACTCCAGACTCAGAGAAAGTCTCTCTTTTAAGGAGTGCTTGCGGAAGCCTCCTGTACAGTTTCCTCCGAGCTTTGCAGTCCCACCCATGCCTCCCTCACCTCCCATGCCTCCTGGTACCGAGTCGGTAAGTGAAGATGAATCCATGCACTTGGGCTTCACGTGTCTCTCTGCAGATGAGAGAACCTTTAGGAGGAGGAAGAGATTGTGCCTTTATTTATTGTGGCCAGGCGGTTCACTTTTTGAAGTCTTGTCCTACCCGTCCAGGGAACGCCTGAACCTTGAGGTCCTGTCACAGACAGACCTTAGGTGGCGTTGTTTCGTCCCCAGTTATCCAGAAGGATAAGCCCCTGGTTTCGGTTATCCTGTCTTGGGCTGAGTCGTCCGTCGAGATACAGGCTCTAATCAACTCTGGGGCTGCAGGCCTATTCATTGATGCTGCCTTTGTAACGAAGCACTCGATTCCACTGCAGCTGCGTGAAACTCCACTTGCCATTGGGGCTCTTGATGGGAGACCTCTACAGCCTGCCCATGTGACTCATGAGACGGTTCCGTTGTCCATGGCTGTAAGGGCTCTTTATCATGAGATAATCCAATTCCAAGTTATTTCCTCACCTAAGTTTCCGCTGGTTATTGGTTATTCTTGGTTACAGAGGCACAAACCCTCTTTTGACTGGCACCTTGCTGAGGTTCTCTCCTGGTCCTCACAATGAAGTAAGACATGCTTCCAGAAGGTAGCCAAGGTCCTGAGCACATCTTCACTCTCCTCCCTGCCGGAGGAGTACCGCGATATTAGCAATGTCTTTGACAAAGGTCAAGCAGGTAGTTTGCCTCCACACCGGCCGTATGATTGTGCAATTGACCTTAAACCTGGTGCCATACCCCCTCATGGCCGGGTTTACCCTTTGTCAGTCTTGGAGGATAAGGCCATGGAGGATTATGTTGCAGACGCACTTTCTCAAGGTTTCATCCGCAAATCCTCGTCCCCTGCTGGTGCTGGTGCTGGTTTCTTTTCTTTGTGAAGAAGAAGAGTGGTGAACTGAGACCTTGTATTGATTATAGGTGTCTCAATCGTTTCACATTTTAAGAATGCCGATTCCGTTGATTACGGAGTTATTTGAATGCCTCAAGGGAGCAACGGTTTTCACAAAGCTTGATTTGAGGGGGGCATACAATCTCATGAGGATTAAGGAGGGTGACGAGTGGAAAACTGTGTTTAATACCAGAATAGGCCATTATGAGTACCTCGTAATGCCTTTTGGCCTTTGTAACGCCCCGGCAGTTTTCCAGGAATTCATTAACGATGTCCTCCGAGATTTGTTGCAGTTATGTGTGGTGGTATCCTCATATTTTCCAAGTCCCTGGAGAGCCACCACACAGATGTCTGTCGTTTGCTTCAGAAACTAAGAGAGAACAATCTCTATTGTAAATTGGAGAAGTGCGAGTTCCATCGTGAACAGGTTAAATTCCTGGGTTATGTTATTTCCACTGCTGGTTTTTTGATGGACCCAGAGAAACTTTCAGCAGTCCTACAGTGGCCTCGACCCATGGGTTTACGCCCTCAGCAGCGTTTCCTGGGCTTTGCCGGAAATGTATTCATAACTTCTCATCCCTGGTCATTCCCCTAACTGATATAACCAGAAAGGATGGTAACCCACAGAGTTGGTCTCCGGAGTCTGTAAAGGCCTTTGAGAGTCTCAAGGCTGCCTTTGTTTCTGATCCTGTGTTGGCACATCCTGATACTACTTTACCTTTTATCCTTGAGGTTGATGCTTGAGACTGGAGTTGTCGCTCTTCTGTCCCAACGTTCTACCTCTGAGAGTGCTTTGCATCCTTATGGCTACTTTTCCAAGAAATTGTCACCTGCGGAGTGCAATTACGAGATTAGTGACAGAGAGCTGTTGGCAATCATTTTAGCCTTGAAAGAATGGAGACATCTCCTCGAAGATACCACTGTGCCGTTCTCATTCTTACTGACCATAAGAATCTCACATTCTTGTCTGAGGCTAAATGTCTTGTAACAAAACGTCCCACACTCCGCTTGAGGGCTTTCGTCATATACCCCTTCCTCCCAGAGATATCAGATATTCCAACCGCTCACAAGCACAAAACAAGACAATACTTGTTTAGTTGCTGAACATGGACTCTTTATTAGAACCAAAATACAAGTCTTATATACAGTAGAAGAGGAGGTCCCCCTCCTGCTCATATTACTCTAACAATACACCTGTAACCAGAAACCTAATTATTTGTGAGCTGATTAACTAATCCCTTAAATCAGCCGATGTGACTCCGTGCCCTCCTGAACATTGTTATGATTAATCAGGATTTCACTACAATTCAGACTTGTTGTCACCGAGCTTCACACAGTAGATTATACATTATCATAAGTTTAAACACAGGACACCTTCTCACAATAGCAGGAGCTCCAGCAGGAGTCGGCCTGTCTCCTACATTGTACAGAGGCCAATGTGATCAGCTCTCTCAACTAACATGTTGAGTTCATAATCAAACAAACCAAGAATAGTCTGTACATATATCCTGGGAGATATTGTGGATAAATATTACTGTCCCAATTTAAGTAATCCATGATATATTTTCTCAGTCACCCTGTGCCAGGATGGCACAGGGTGACTTAGATATAAGAGGTGCATGGGGAGCTTCAACAAGGGTTTTCCTACCTTTCCAAGGGATTCTGGGTTCCACGGCCCTCCCGTCACATCTCTCCCCTTTCGGCAGAATACTAACACAGGAGGAGATCCTAGACGGGTTGACTTTGAAGTTAGTTCATAGTTCCAGTCCTCTAATGCCTGTACCCACACAGTACCCCAAACAAATTGTTCCAAACAGAGCATTACTCACCCAGCCAACCTCCGTCTCTCTCTAGAACATACCCGCTGCTGGGGGGAAGTGCAGACTGGTCCTTCCCCCTGGAGTCCCTTTAGCCGCAGGAGAGAAGACAGGGTGGCTGGGCTCAGTCCGTCATGCTGTTGGGCATCTGGGCCGACTGCCCAGCATCCCCGGGGCATTCAGGTGGAGACTGAAGTCCCATCCACCTTTACAGGAAACCCATCCTCTGTTAGTTGAGGGCAGAGGCCAGCAGCACTCTCTCCTGTTGCCAGCCCTTCTGCTGGAAACCCCACTGCTCCGACTAACTGTTGGGGAGGGAGGCTGACTGCCCCAGCTCCCTGGAACTCTGTAGTTGTTGCCGGTGCTGGGCAGAGGTTGGTAGCACTCTTCCCATTTGCCAGCACTTCTGCTGGGTTTATGCTAGGGGAGACAGCAGGCCCATCCACTGACACCAGATCAAGCTGCAGTTGTGAGGTGCCGATTGCATTCCCTCCTTGGGTCCTGATCTGCTGCTCGGGAGTGACTGCCACCTCCTCACCCTGGGCCTCCAGAACTGCCACAGGTGTGGGGCAGAGGTCTTGGACCCTCTTTCTGGTTGCCAGTGCTTCAGCTGGGTTGGTGTCATCATTCTGGGGCAGCGTCTGCTGTTGGAACTCCCTTTCACTGGTATTGTCTCCCAGGTGCACGAACCCTTGTTGGGGAGGGGAAATGGCTGCTTCTCCTCCCTGCATCTCTGAAATCCACTGGAAAAGAGGAACCATCACCCTCTCACCTCGGGCCTCCGGAACTGCCACAGGTGTGGAGCAGGGGTCTGCAGTACTTTGTCTTGCTGCCAGTACTTAAGCAGGTGATGCATAATCTATAACATCCTCTGATGAACAGTCCATTAAGTCCATAAATTCTGTAATCTATGGCTGGGGAGATGAGCCGACTTCCCCAGCTCCCTGGAACTCCACAGTTGCTATCGGTGCTGGGCAGAGTTTAATAGCACTCTGCCCTGTTACCAGCACCTCTCCTGGGGACTCCACATCATCCGCTTCGGCTAACTGTTGGGGCAAGAGGCTGGATTTCTCCACTCCCAAACTGTGTAGCTGCCATTGGGGAGGTGAGCTGGCTGCTTCCTTTTCTGTTCCCTCATCTGGCTGCTGGGATGACATGTCTATGGTACTGTCTCCCAGGTGCATGGATCTTTGCTGAGGAGGAAAGACCGCTTTCTCCACCCTGGCCGACTGTTAAGGAGGGACAATGAACACCTCCTCTCCCTGCTCCCCCTGTATCTGCTGCTGAGAAGTGGTCGCCACTTTCTCATGCTGAGCCTCCGGAACTGCCACAGGTGTGGGGAAGAGGTCTTGGACCCTCTATCCAGTGACCAGCGCTTCAACTGGGGAAGTTCCTTGCAACTCCTCAGATACTGCTGTTGGTGCTGGGCAGAGCACAGTGAAGTTTGGCCCTGATACCAGCTCTTCTGCTGGAGGCTCATCAGGTTGTTCTTCCTCAACAGAAAAGTCTATCAAATCCCCTGTCTCTGCAACTGGTGTCTGGGGATAGAGGTTCACCATCTCCTGTCCGTAGAACCCAGAAGATGCTATCGGTGCTGGGCAGATGTTAGCAGAGCTCTGCCCTGTTGTCAGCACTTCAGCTTTGGGGATGGCAATCTACAGATTTTCCACTGCCGATTCTCTGGCATGCTGCTGGACAGGCACATATTTCCATCCAAGATCATCCCATGCAGAAACAGGATCATCAAGGTTAGTCAGCACTTGCTGCATCCGCCATAAGACCTCCGCGTCCATAGCTGTGGGGGCAGGTTGGCAAAGCACACTGCCACATTGCTGACTCTTCAGCCAGGATTTCAGAGTTGTCAACTGGTATTTCCTGATAGTCCCAGGCAAAGGGAGCTCAGCCCTGGCGCTGAGCAGAGTCTAGCAGCTGTCTGTAGGCGATCTCCAGCTCCCATTCCTGAACGTCCAGAAACTCTATATCTTCCAGTGCCTAGTGCACTTCCCAGACGTTCAGCAGTCCTTCTCTGAAATCCATGATTTCGTCCAACCGCCACTCCAAATCACTCCCAAAGGTAGGGTCCCCTTTCAGCTTCACATACAACAGTTCCAGGCCGCCATAGCCAAAGCCTTCCATTGGGCTGTCATCTGCTTTCCAAGGGCATGCTTGAGATACATGCCACCGGAGGGCTCTGTAGCTCTCATTCAGCCGCATCTCTGCCCAGACCAGCCTGCTTAATTCAGCTGTATGCTCCTTGTGCATTTTTTCTCCCCAAAACAGCACCCGCAATCCATACTGTGACCAGTACCTTTCCTGAATGGAGAGGAGAACTTTTCCCTGGTGTCACTGCTCACGGGCTAGTGCTTCCCTCCCGAATTCGCAGCGGATAGAATCAAACCATCCCAGCAGGACCTGCTCTGATACTGGTCCTCTGTGCTGTATCTGCATCTCTCGCAACCTCCATCTGAGTTCCTCTTCCATGGTAGCTGGCATCTGTACCTCTCATCTCCTCTCCTGCTCCTCTCCTCACCAAGCTTCATACATTATCATAAGTATAAACACAGGACACCTTTTCACAATATCAGGAGCTCCAGCAGGAGTCGGCCTGTCTCTTACATTGTACAGAGGCCAATGTGATCAGCTCTCTCAACTAATATGTTGAGTTCAGAATCAAACAAACCAAGAATAGTCTTTACATATATCCTGGGAGATATTGTGGATAAATATTACTGTTCCATTTTAAGTAATCCAAGATATATTTTCTCAGTCACCCTGTGCCAGGATGTCACAGGGTGACTTAGACATAAGAGGTGCGTGGGGAGCTTCAACAAGGGTTTCCCAACCTTTCCAAGGGATTCTGGGTTCCACAGCCCTCCCGTCACATCTCTCCCCTTTCGGCAGAAGACTAACACAGGAGGAGACCCCAGACAGGTTGGGGTATTCTGGCTATGGTTCGCACCAGTCTCACTTCTCATTTGGGTGACAAAATTCTTGCTGCTCAGGTCCATGCTCCTCCCGAGAAACCTTGTGACTGCTGCTTTGTCCCAGAGAGCCTCCGTTCTGCCGTGCTCCAGACTTACCATTCTCCCAAGGCTGCTGGCCACCCTGGGAGGAACCAACTCTTTTGGGCCATTTCCCAACAATTCTGGTGGCCTAGTCTGCTGTAACTGCCTTCGTAGCTGCCTGTTCCGTGTGTGCTCAGAGTAAGACTCCATGACACTTTCCATTGGGCCTCCTACTGTCAGTACTAGGATCCCTTTAGGACCCAGCACAACTCACCTGACACAACCTTTACCTGGGAAACAACAATGATTGGCCAGCTCACCTTTAAATAACTTGCATCAGCATTCAATCATTGCTCATGTTAGAGTTTACCTTGTGTTTGATCCAGTTGATAGCTGCTCTGTGTATTTTGTGTATGACCCGGCTCGCTTGACCCTGTTTGCTTGCTTCTGATTCGGTACCGTTTGGACTCTTCCTGTGTATGACCCAGCTTGCCTAAACTACGTTTTGCCTGATTCTACTAGTACCTTCATCTGCAGCGGTGAACTACAAGCACCAGACATCTATCCTCACCTGCAGCGGTGAACTACAAACACCAGACACCATCTATCCTCATCTGCAGCGGTGAACTACAAGGTCCAGCAAACATCTACCTACATCTACAGCGGTGAACTACAAGTTCCAGCTGACCTGCTCTGCTCAGACCTGCTCATGGTATGGCTCTTGTTCTTTGAACTCTTTGCATAATCAGAACACCTGAACTGTTACCTGTTATATGCTCTAGCCTGACATTAACACGAGCCATACATAATAAAGGAAACCTATCATGGATCCTGAGCAGGCTCAGTTGTTTGCACAGGAACTTTGCCGCTTATCCCATCAAGTTCAGGAAATGGCCACAGAGCTCACCAAGGTGCAATCTCATTCTATTACCACTGCTACAAAAACTCCATCTGAACCAAAAATGTCTTTGCCTGACCGGTTTTCTGGTGACCGTAAAGGGTTTTGCAACTTTAAAAACAGCTGCAAATTATATTTCAAGTTAAGGCCATCCTCGTCTGGCCCTGAAACTCAGAGGGTTCAAATCATTATCTCTCTACTACAGGGTGACCCCCAGGCTTGGGCCTTTAACCTGGAACCAAACCATCCAGCCTTGCTAACAGTACATGCCTTCTTTGAAGCCCTAGGGTTGCTTTATGATGATCCAGATCGTGCTGCTACTGCAGAATCAACCCTGCGTAACTTAAAGCAAGGAACTACCACAGCTGAAATGTATTGCTCAGAGTTTCGCAGGTGGGCCCCGGAATCTGGCTGGAATGATGCAGCACTCCGCAGCCAGTTCAGAATGGGCATGTCAGATGCAATTAAGGATGCTCTGGTCAACTTCTCCTACCCAGCCTCACTGGAGGAGGCTATGAGTCTAGCCATTAGAATTGACCGCCGCCAGCGAGAGAGGAGACGAGAACAAACTACAGCTGTGGCAAACTATATACCTCCCTTGCCGCCTGACTATTCCACCTCCAGTGCCAAATCTGAGGAAGAACCTATGCAGTTAGGCTCCACCCAGTTACCTGCCCAGGAACACATGCGCTGGCGTAACATGGGACTCTGCTTGTATTGTGGCCTCAAGGGTCATATGCTCCGTTCGTGCCCTACACGTCTGGGAAACTCCAGGACCTAGGTAATTGCGAGGGAGGTTACCTTAGGTCTGCTCTCATCTCCCCAGGGGGACAATCGTATTCTTTTACCCTCTGTCATTCACTTTGGGACAGGGGCTCATGAACTGCTGGCCTTGGTAGATTCTGGAGCCGCTGAGAATTTTATTTATAAGACTCTGATTACCTCTTTGTCCTTGGAAACTCATGCTCTAGATTGCCCAGTCCGCCTGATTTCCGTGGATAATCGGCCTCTCTCACAAGATCTAGTGCTCCAAGCCACCAACCCTTTCCAGTTACAATTGGGGGCTTTGCATTGGGAGAAGATTTCATGTCTTGTCATTGACTCTCCATCTACTCCTTTGATCCTAGGCCTTCCTTGGCTTCAGAAGCACAATCCTGTAATTGACTGGCGAACAGGAAATATTCTGGCTTGGTCCAATCAGTGTAAAAAGAACTGCATCCAGCACCCTGTTCGACTGGCTACCTGTCAAGTGGGAATGGAACAGATTCCACTTTGTTATAAGGACTTTTGGGATGTGTTTTCTAAAGGGATTGCTGACACTTTACCACTTCATCGCAGTTATGATTGTTCCATTGACATCTTGTCTGACACTACACCTCCTCGAGGGAGAGTCTTTCCACTGTCTGAGCCAGAGAATCTTGCTTTGCAAGAATACATCCAGGAAAACCTAGCTAATGCCGCGTACACACGGTCGGACTTTATATCCTACTTGGTCCGGCACACTTTCCGACGGACTTTGTCCGCCAGGTGCGCCAGACTTTAAAACGGACGGACTTGCCCACACATGCCCGGACTTTCCGGCGGGCTAAGTCCGCCCGTCTTTCCGACGGACTTTCGCCGGAGTTCCGGCGGACTTTCAGAATGAACGGACTTGCCCACACACGGACAAGTCCGTTCATTTTGAACGTGACTCAGGTGCGACGGGACTAGAAAAGGATGTCAATCTTGCCGCTTTTATCGGCGAGATTGACACCTTGCGAGCCCCGTCGCGGGGCATACCAGGCCCTTAGGTCTGGTATGGATTATAAAGGGAACCCCCTAGGCCGAAAAAACGGCGTGGGGTCCCCCCTAAAATCCATACCAGACCCCGATCCGAGCACGCAGCCTGGCCGGTCAGGAAAGCGGGTGGGGACGAGCGAGCGCACCCCCCTCCTGAACCGTACCAGGCCACATGCCCTCAACATGCGGAGAGCAGTCCAGCCGGAGAGAGCGTCGTGTCAACATCTGGAGAAGAGAAGAAGACAAGAAGTCCGGACCTCTGCTGGCAAGAGAGCTACCTGAAGACAGCAGAGGAGCCGGCCGAAGAACTGGAGAGAAGAGAGCGGAGAAGAACCAACCGGACGCCGGGAGAAGATGAAGCGGAGGGACCCCCGAAGCCGGAAGAAGACCCCCGAAGCCGGAGGAAGATCCCCCCCCCCCCCGAGCTGTTTAATAAAATATTTTAAAAACCTGTGTAGTGTGTTTTATTACTTACACTTTTTCCCTAGGTGAATGGGTAGGGGTACCATGTACCCCATACTCATTCACATAGGGTGGGGGGCCGGGATCTGGGGGCCCCCTTATTAAAGGGGGCTCCCAGATTCCGATAAGCCCCCGCCCGCAGACCCCGACAACCAACGGCCAGGGTTGTCGGGAAGAGGCCCTTGTCCTCATCAACATGGGGACAAGGTACTTTGGGGTGGGGGGGCCCGCAGGGCGGCCCCCCTCCCCCAAAGCACCCACCCCCCATGTTGAGGGCATGTGGCCTGGTACGGTTCAGGAGGGGGGGGCGCTCGCTCGTCCCCACCCCCTTTCCTGACCGGCCAGGCTGCGTGCTCGGATCGGGGTCTGGTATGGATTTTAGGGGGTTCCCTTTATAATCCATACCAGACCTAAGGGCCTGGTATGCCCCGCGCTTGCCGCAATAGGAAAATTTGTTTTTCCTATTGCAGCGAGCGCGAGATGCAATACCCTGCCCTCGTGTCGTATCTGGTCCGTCGGACCAGCATACACACGAGCGGGCTTTCCGTCGGACCAGCACACACACGAGCGGACTTTCCGCCCAAAACTGAGTCCGGCGGAAAGATTTAAAACTTTCTTCAAATCTAGGTCCGGCGGGCTTTTGGGAAAAAGTCCGCCGGAAAAGTCCGCCGGCGCCCACACACGGGCGGATTGTCCGGCACACTCTGGTCCACCGGACCAAGTATGCCGGAAAGTCCGACCGTGTGTACGCGGCATAAGGGTTTCATCCGTCCCTCCACTTCTCCCGCAGGAGCAGGATGCTTCTTTGTCCCAAAGAGGGATGGGGACTGAGACTTTGTGTTGATTACAGAGGTCTAAATAAAATAACTGTTCCCAATCGGTATCCTCTTCCTCTCATCACAGAATTGTTCTCTCAAATCCAGGGAGCCAAAATCTTCTCCAAACTGGACTTAAGGGAAGCCTATAATCTGGTGCGCATACGTGCAGGCGACGAGTGGAAGACAGCCTTTAACACCAAGGATGGTCATTATGAATGTCTTGTCATGCCTTTCGGTCTCAGAAATGCACCAGCTGTCTTTCAGAACTTTATGAATGACATTTTCCGTGACATGTTGGGTCGCTTCATGCTTGTATATTTAGACGATATTTTGATATATTCTCCCAATCTTGAAACACATCAGAAACATGTCTGCTCAGTATTGGCCCGATTAAAGACTTACTCCCTTTTTGTAAAGCCTGAGAAATGTTCCACAATCTGGGTGGTGGTAGACAGGTTCAGTAAAATGGCCCACTTTGTTCCGCTTCCGAAACTTCCATCTGCTAAAGAACTGGCATCTTTATTCATTAAACATGTTTTCAGGCTCCATGGGGCACCAATCAACATTATCTCAGACCGTGGCTCTCAGTTTATAGCCCAGTTTTGGAAGGCCCTTTGCTCTCAGCTGGGGATCAAGTTATCACATTCTTCAGCATATCATCCTGAGACAAACGGCCAAACAGAAAGGACTAATCAGACTCTAGAGAAGATGGTACGTTGTCTGATGGCCAATGATGAGGTGGAATGGGTCAACATCCTGCCATGGGCAGAGTTTGCCTTTAATAATTGTGCCAGCACATCTACAGGGACCTCTCCTTTCTTCTGTGTTTACGGGTTGCATCCTCGTGTGTGCTCCTTTGATCTTCCACCCTCTGATGTGCCAGATGCCAACACCACAATTGAAAATTTCTCCAAAATCTGGTCCGATGTTAATCATGCTATTTCTTGCTCTGTGCTGGATTTTAAGAAAATGGCGGACAAGAGGCGCTCAAAGGCACCAGGATATAAAGTTGGTGACAAAGTGTGGCTAGGAATCATCATCTAGGAATCTGTCCCTGCATGTTCCATCTAAAAAACTTGGCCCAAAATTCATCGGGCCCTATGAAATTTCGGAGATTGTTAATCCTGTATCCTATAGATTAAAACTCCCCCCATCCATGCGCATTCCAAATGTCTTTCATGTTTCATTATTGAAACCTGTTCATTCCAGCCTCCAAGTAAATGAACCAGAACCTGTGGATGTGTTGGACAGTCAGGAATATGAAGTGGCATTTATTCTTGATTCCAGACGAGTGCGCAATTCCTTACAATATCTCGTTCATTGGAAAGGTTTCGGCCCAGAGGATCGATCTTGGGTCCCAGCTCGTGATCTTCATGCTGACCGACTTAAGAAGAAGTTTCATCTTCGTTATCCAAGTAAGCCTGGGGGTGCAGGAGCAACCCCTCGAGAAAGGGGGGTACTGTCAGTACTAGGATCCCTTTAGGACCCAGCACAACTCACCTGACACAGCCTTTACCTGGGAAACAACAATGATTGGCCAGCTCACTTTTAAATAACTTGCATTAGCATTCAATCATTGCTCGTGTTAGAGTTTACCTTGTGTTTGATCCAGTTGATAGCTGCTCTGTGTATTTTGTGTATGACCCGGCTCGCTTGACCCTGTTTGCTTGCTTCTGATTCGGTACCATTTGGACTCTGATCTTCCTGTGTATGACCCAGCTTGCCTAGACTACGTTTTGCCTGATTCTACTAGTACCTTCATCTGCAGCGGTGAACTACAAGCACCAGACATCTATCCTTATCTGCAGCGGTGAACTACAAGGTCCAGCAAACATCTACCTACATCTACAGCAGTGAACTACAAGTCCCAGCTGACCTGCTCTGCTCAGACCTGCTCATGGTATGTGCTCTTGTTCTTTGAACTCTTTGCATAATCAGAACACCTGAACTGTTACCTGTTATATGCTCTAGCCTGACACCTACAACCCATACCCAATGGAGAGAGGTCCTGGACCCACCTGTCTATGGATTTCATTGTGGAGTTACTCAACTCCCAGGGCAACACAGTTATCCTTATGGTGGTTGACCAGTTCTCAAAGATGTGTCATTGTATTCCACTTAAGAAGTTGCCCACTTCTGAGGAACTGGCTTCCATTTTTGCTCAGGAGATCTTTCGCTTACATGGGCTACCCAGGGGTAGTCAGTTTGTGTCCCGGTTCTGGCGAGCCTTTTGTGCACAGTTGGGAACTCAGCTTGCTTTCTCCTCTGTGTATCACCCACAGTCTAATGGGGCTGCAGAATGAGCCAATGAGTCCTTGGAGCAATTCATACGTTGCTATATTTCTGACCATCATAACAACTAGTCAGACCTATTACCGTGGGCAGAGTTTGCTCATAACAGTGCCTTGAATTCTGCTTCCTGATTGTCCCTGTTTATGGCGAATTTTTGATTACCGACCTTCTATTTTGCCGGACTCATTTGTTCCGCAGAATTTTCCTGCATTAGAAGAGCATCTCCGTGATCTTCGTTCCACTTGAGCACCGAAGGAGGTCCAGGAGGATTTGTGACATGCTAATGATAGGTACAGACTCCATGCTGACCGCAGACGCCTGCCTGCACCTTCCTACCAGGTTGGGGACAGGGTCTGGCTGTAATCTCACAACCTCCGACTTCGTGTTCCCTCACTGAAGTTCGCACCTCGGTTTATTGGGCCTTTACGTATTCTTCGCAGATTTAACCCAGTGGCTTACGCATTAGACCTTCCTTCTAAAATGTGTATTTTGAATGTTTTTCATGTCTCCTTATTAAAACCTTTGGTCTGCAACCACTTTACCACCTCGGTGCCACGTCCTCACCCTGTACAAGTTGAGAACCATGAGGAGTATGAAGTACAGTCCATTGTTGACTCCTGTAGGTCCCGTGGGCACATACAGTACCTGGTGCATTGGAAAGGGTACGGTCCGGAGGAACGCTCTTGGGTCTCATCCTCGGATGTACATGCCCCGTGGTATCCATAGACATTTTCCCCTCAAGCCTGGTGATCCTGCGAGGGGGAGGGGTCATTGAGGAGGGGGTACTGTCAGGGCTGGGCTCAGCCCTTCCTTCTCTGAGCTGGCCGCTCAGCTGTCAGCTAATTGCCAGCTCCTATCTCATCACAGTTACTCGCGTTTTAACGTGTTTAGCTCCAGCCAAAAAATCTTTTTTAAGCTTTTTCGAAAACATAGGGAAGGGTTATCACCCCTGAGACATTTGTTTTGCTGTCTGTCCTCCTCTTCAGAAGATTTCACCTCACTTTTTGTCCCAATGACAAATGTTTTTTGAAAATTTGGGTTTTTTTGTGGAACAAGGATTGGAAAGCATCAGTGGAAAGAGAAATGTTTTTCCCATATTAACACTTACAGGAGAGAATTTCCCTTCCTATGGGGAGATTTCATCTCACTTCCTGTTGTCTCCTTCCGTTTGCAAGTAGGAGTCGTTTGTAAGTTAGATGTTTGAAAGTAGGGGCCTGCCCTATATACTCAGCAGAAATTTGGGCCTTAGGTGTTGTTGTGGCCACAACACTGTAAGCCCCTAAAGGGCCCTGCTGTGAAATATTAGATCAAGAATTGTAATTACATGCCCCTGTTGAACAGGGGCAGAAAAATTGGGCCTTTGGTGGTGGTGGTGGTGGTGGTGCTGGTGCCACAACACTGTAAGTCCTCACTCGCTTTGGTGGGCACAGAAACGGGCCCTGTTGTGAAATATTAGATCAAGAATTGTAATTACATGCCCCTGTTGAACAAGGGCAGAAAAATTGGGCCTTTGGTGGTGGTGGTGGTGCTAGTACCACAACACTGTAAGCCCTCACTCGCTCTTGGTGGGCGCAGAAACGGGCCCTGCTGTGAAATAGTAGATCAAGAATTGTAATTACATGCCCCTGTTGAACAAGGGCAGAAAAATTGGGCCTTTGGTGGTGGTGGTGGTGCTGGTGCCACAACATTGTAAGTTCTCACTCGCTCTTGGTGGGTGCAGAGACGGGCCCTGCTGTAAAATATTAGATCAAGAATTGTAATTACATGCCCCTGTTGAACAAGGGCAGAAAAATTGGGCCTTTGGTGGTGGTGGTGCTGGTGCCACAACACTGTAAGTCATCACTCGCTCTTGGTGGGCGCAGAAATGGGCCCTGCTGTGAAATATTAGATCAAGAATTGTAATTACATGCCCCTGTTGAACAATTAGGCCTTAGGCGCTGGTGCTGGTGCCACAATACTGCAAAGCACTCACAGATACTCTAGTTGGAACGCAGGAACAAGCCCTGCTGCAAAGTATTGCATCAAAAATTGTAATTACATGCCCCTGTTAAACAGGGGCTGAAAAATTAGGCCTTAGGCACTGGTGCTGGTGCCACAACACTGCAACCCCTCACAGATACTCTAGTTGGAATGCAGGAACAAGCCCTGTTGCAAAGTATTGCATCAAAAATTGTAATTACATGCCCCTGTTAAACAGGGGCTGAAAAATTAGGCCTTAGGCACTGGTGGTGGTGCCCAGAACCAAAAATGTTCTTACAAGCTATCAGCGTGATCATTGAGGAGGAAGAGGATAATTACTCAGGATAGTCACTCAGCATCAGCATAGGCAGTCTTTGAAGGGATCTGAGATTTCAAAAAAAATTATTCGGTTACATCAGCATCAGGTGCTTGGTAGCTGGTGGTGATCCAAGACTGATTCATTTTTATGAAGGTCAGTCGATCGACCGAGTCGGTGGACAGACGCACCCTGTGATCGGTTACAAAGACTCCAGCAGCACTGAATGTGCGTTCCGAAAGAACGCTGGATGCAGGACAGGCCAGTAGCTCAATTGCATACTGTGCAAGCTCTGGCCAGTGATCCATCCTCAGGACCCAGTAACCCAGAGGATTTTCGGTGGGAAAGGTGTCCAAGTCAGATCTTGCCCCTAGGTATTCCTGCACCATGTAAAACAGACGCTGGCGATGGTTGCTGGAACCGATCATACCTTGGGGCTGCGGACCAAAAAATTGTCTGAACGCATCGGTCAGATGGCCACCTTCTCCACCGTTTCTTCTTTGACTGACCGAAGCCTCAGCAACACGTTGTCCAGAAACAGGAGTTTGTAACCTCCCAGTCTCTGGGAACGCGTTGCACAGACCTTTCTGCAAGGCCTCCCGAAGATGTTTCATCCTCTGCTCCCTCTGCGATGGCAAGATAAGGTCCACAACCTTACCCTTGTAACGTGGATCAAGGAGGGTTGCCAGCCAGTATTGGTCCTTCTCCTTGATACAACGAATACTAGGATCCTTACGCAGGCTTTGCAGGATCAGGGAGGCCATGCAGCGTAGGTTTGCTAAGGCATTCGGTCCTCTGGGTCACTAAGGACGACATGGTCCGCAGCCACCTCCTCCCAGCCACGTACAAGTCCATGTGTTTCTTGGGACTGATCCCTTAAAGACTACTGCTGATGCTGAGTGCCAGGCTCCACCTCCATACTGACACAATCTTCCTCCTCCTCCTCCTCCTCTTCCTGTGTGATCGGCGGACACGCAGAAACATTGTCTGGATAAAGGGGGCCTTGAGAGCTAAGGAAGTCCTCCTCTTCCTGCCTCTGTTCTGCCTCAAGTGCCCTGTCCATTATTCCACGCAGCGTGTGCTCCAACAGGTGGACAAGGGGGACAGTGTCACTGATGCATGCACTGTCACTGCTCACCATCCTCGTGGCCTCCTCAAATGGTGACAGGACAGTGCATGCATCCCTGATCATGGCCCACTGGCGTGGGGAAAAAAAACAAGCTCCCCTGACCCTGTCCTGGTGCCATACTCACACAGGTACTCATTGATGGCCCTCTGCTGCGTGTGCAGCCACTGCAGAATGGCCAACGTTGAGTTCCACCTGGTGGGCATGTCACAGATCAGGCGGTTCTTGGCGTGGCGTCAACCAGCCCCTGCAGAGCTGACAGAACCTCTGCCCCAGTGTGGCTCCTGTCCCCCAAGCACATCAGCTCAAGCACCGCATGGCATCTTTTGGCCTGCGTACTTGCGTAGCCCCTTGAATGCCTACAGAGCACCGCTGGTTCCGAGGACAAAGCACAGGAAGAGGCCATGGAGGAAGAACAAGAGGAGGGGGTGGAGGAGAGAGGTGTGTCACAATCATTAGTAGTGGCATTTTGGAGGCGTGGTGGTGGAACAACCTCCAACACTACTGCACCTTGTCCTGCATCCTTCCCAGCTGCCAACAGAGTCACCCAATGCGCCGTGAAACTTAGGTAACGTCCCTGTCCATGCCGGCTGGACCATGAGTCAGCAGTAATATGCACCTTACCGCTGACTGCCCTGTCTAGCGAGGCATGGACATTGCCTTCCACATGCCGGTAGAGAGCCGGAATTGCCTTTCGTGAGAAAAAGTGGCGTTTGGGTACCTGCCACTGAGGAACCGCACATTCCACAAACTCACAGAAGGGGGCAGAGTCTACCAACTGAAAAGGCAGCAGTTGAAGTGCTAGCAATTTTGCCAAGCTAGCATTCAACCGCTGGGCATGTGGATGGCTGGGAGCAAACTTCTTTCGGCGGTGCAGCAGCTGGGACACTGAAATTTGCCTGGTACAATCTGACGTTGATGTACCGAAAGCAGATTGCCCACAAGTACTTGGCTGTGACACACCTAATTCTACGCCTTCATTCCTCTCAGTGCAGGTCTCAGAGAGGACTGAAGGTATAGTGGGGTTGGATATCTCACCTAATGAGGAGCAAGGAGAGGTCCTCTTTGTTCTTTGGTGTGGGTCTTTTAGATACGCTTGCCAACGAACTGAATGGCAGGTCAACATATGTCTGGTCAAGCATGTGGTACCCAAGCGGGAGATGTTTTGGCCATGCGAGATACGCTTGAGACATATGTTGCAAATAGCAGTGGTGTGATTTGATGCACTCTTCTCAAAAAAGGCCCACACCAAAGAAATTTTTGAATAACGCGCAGAGACTGCAGTGCCCTGCACATATGGAGCTTTGGGGTGTGATGCAGTCAGTGTGCTGCCCTTAGGCTGGCTCCTGGAGGGCATCCTGCCTCGTTGGTGATGTGCCGCCTCCTCCTCCTCCTCCTCTCTCCTATCAGGCACCCACCTTGAGTCAGTGACCTCATCATCCCCTCCCTCCTCATCACTGGAGCAAACCTGGCAGTATGCTGCAGCAGGGGGAGCATGACTGCCAGATTGCTGTCCTTCTTGGGCACCCCCTCTGTCCATGCTCACGTTACTGCCTTCATCAAGCTCAGTATCATCATCAGAGCCACCCAAACGCTGGGCATCCTCATGGAGCATGTACCCAACACTGTAGTCAAACAGTTCGAGGGACTCCTCAGGAGGACATGGTGGGGCTAGGGAAGAAGTCACTGATGACATTGAGCCGATGGAAGAGGCCGCTGCTTTACCAGACAAAGTACCCTGAGCACTTGTGAGAGAGGATGAGGACGGCTTGGTAATCCACTCGACCAAGTCTTCCGCATGTTGCCGCTCAACACGGCCAGCTGCCGAAAAAAAGGCCAAGCGTGTCCCATGGCCACGTGCTGATGAGGATGCACCGTCTCCACGACCAGCACTAGACACAGAGCCTGCTTGCCCTCTTTTATTGGCTTGTGACTGTCTGCCTCTCCTTCTTGGCCTTCCAGACATACTAATGGCCTGTAGCTGCACTAAGCTGGGATATATATATATATATATATATATATATATATATATATATATATATGTACTGATACTGCAGCTAGCAAAATAAACTGCCTGCCTGTAGTATGAGAACACCACCAACCTTCTACAGGTAGCTTTAGCTGAACACTGTGCAGAGCTTGCAAAAAAATAACTTGTAGGTTTAGCTGAACACTGTGAGGAGGACGCACCACACTAACTTGTAGTTTTAGCTGAACACTGTGAGCAGGACGCACTACACCAACTTGTAGCTTTAGATGAACACTGTGCAGAGCTCGCAAAAAAATAACTTATAGGTTTAGCTGAACACTGTGAGGAGGAAGCACTACACTAACTTGTGGCTTTAGATGAACACTGTGAGGAGGATGCACCACACTAACTTGTAGTTTTAGCTGAACACTGTGAGCAGGACGCACTACACTAACTTGTAGCTTTAGATGAAAACTGTGCAGAGGTCTCACTACACTAACTTGTAGTTTTAGCTGAACACTGTGAGCAGGACGCACTACACTAACTTTTAGCTTTAGATGAACACTGTGCAGAGCTCGCAAAAAAAACTTGTAGGTTTAGCTGAACACTGTGAGGAGGACGCACCACACTAACTTGTAGTTTTAGCTGAACACTGTGAGCAGGACGCACTACACTAACTTGTAGTTTTAGATGAACACTGTGCAGAGGTCTCATTACACTAACTTGTAGTTTTAGCTGAACACTGTGAGCAGGACCCACTACACTAACTTGTAGTTTTAGATGAACACTGTGCAGAGGTCTCACTCCACTAACTTGCAGTTTTAGCTGAACACTGTGAGCAAGACGCACTTCACTAACTTGTAGCTTTAGATGAACACTGTGCAGAGCTCGCAAAAAAATAACTTGTAGGTTTAGCTGAACACTGTAAGGAGGACGCACCACACTAACTTGTAGTTTTAGCTGAACACTGTGAGCAGAACGCACTACACTAACTTGTAGCTTTAGATGAACACTGTGCAGAGCTCGCAAAAAAATAGGTTTAGCTGAACACTGTGAGGAGGACGCACCACACTAACTTGTAGTTTTAGCTGAACACTGTGAGCGGGACGCACTACACTAACTTGTAGCTTTAGATGAACACTGTGCAGAGGTCTCACTACACTAACTTGTAGTTTTAGCTGAACACTGTGAGCAGGACGCACTACACTAACTTGTAGCTTTACATGAACACTGTGCAGAGGTCTCACTACACTAACTTGTAGTTTTAGCTGAACACTGTGAGCAGGACGCACTACACTAACTTGTAGTTTTAGATGAACACTGTGCAGAGGTCTCACTACACTAACTTGTAGCTTTAGCTGAACACTGTGAGCAGGACGCACTACACTAACTTGTAGTTTTAGATGAACACTGTGCAGAGGTCTCACTACACTAACTTGTAGTTTTAGCTGAACACTGTGAGCAGGACGCACTACACTAACTTGTAGCTTTAGATGAACACTGTGCAGAGCTCGCAAAAAAATAACTTGTAGTTTTAGCTGAACACTGTGAGCAGGACGCACTACACTAACTTGTAGTTTTAGATGAACACTGTGCAGAGGTCTCACTACACTAACTTGTAGTTTTAGCTGAACACTGTGAGCAGGACGTACTACACTAACTTGTAGCTTTAGCTGAACACTGTGCAGAGGTCTCACTACTCTAACTTGTAGTTTTAGCTGAACACTGTGAGCAGGACGCAGTACACTAACTGTAAATAGTCTAGCTGCCTGACTGTGGTACTAATAGGATCAAAAGAACACCAGCAATTTTCTTCAGGTAGCTGTAAATACTGTAACAAGACAAGCCTGCCTGTCAGTAGGAAGATAACAGGAACGGATCTAGCTAAACTGAATACAGTGTATATATATATATATATATATATATATATATATATATATATATGCAACACCTGGGATGCATATATATACACTATACACTGTAAGTGCAGCTAACTCACTGATTGTCCTGCCTAATCTAGCTAACTCAAATGAAATGACACTGTCTGTCTATCTATGTATCTCATTGCTGGAACACACACTACACAGGGCCACCGTGCAGACGGCCTTATATAGTGTGGCGCGTGTTCTAAACCCCCTGAGCCATAATTGGCCAAAGCCACCTTGGCTTTGGCCAATTACAGCTCTCTCTACCGACGACGCTGTGATTGGCCAAACATGCGGGTCATAGTGCATGCTTGGCCAATCATCAGCCAGCAATGCACTGCGATGCCGCAGTGAATTATGGGCCGTGACGCGCCACACGAATTTGGCGCGAACGGCCCATAATGTTCGGAATTTGGCGAACGACCGAACAGCCGATGTTCGAGTCGAACCCATGCATGAAGCTCATCCCTACTCAGCAGTTGCTGATATCCTGCTCGTCTGTCCTGCCTACTTAAGCCATCCAATCCAGAGGAGCTCTGCCTTCGCCTTAGTCAACATCACAGAGACGCTCTCCTGCATTCCTGTTAAAAGACTTGCTTGGCTCCAGATCCTGTTTGCTGTTTAACTACACTCATCTCCGGCTCCCTGATGTTTGGCTTGTCTGACTATCCATTCTGGTTCCTGAACTCTGGTTATGTTTTCACTACTATTTACTTTTATTATTAAACAAGTGTGATTTAACTGTACTTCTGAGAAAATGGAGATATAAAGCTGCATAGACTGTTATGCCCCGTACACACGGTCGGATTTTCCGATGGACAATGTCCGATCGGAGCGTGCTGTCGGAAATCCCGACCATGTGTGGGCGCCATCGGACATTTTCCATCGGATTTTCCGACACACAAAGTTGGACAGCAGGAGATAAAATTTTCCGACAACAAAATCCGATTGCGTCAATTCCGACCGTGTGTGGCCTGTTCCGACGCACAAAGTGCCACGCATGCTCAGAAGAAATTCCGACACGGGACAGCTCGTTCTGGTAAACTTAGCATTTGTAATGGATGCAGCACTTTCGTCACGCTGCAATGTTCAAAATGGTTTAATACAGCGCACTCTCTTCTTCTTTATAATGTGACAAGAATTAAGTCGTTTTGCTGCTCATATTCACACACACACTTCTCACAAACTTATTTTGTTACTATTTATCGGGATTCCCTCAATATATTTTGATTTCTCACATCTGACAACATATTTTTTTTTTTGGTGATATTGATTTGTACTCCCGAAAATGTTTGTGTATTTTTTGTGACAAGTTCCCACAACACCACTAATATGTTGTTCTATTTAATCTGTAGGAGTTTGTTTGGTGTTGTTGTCCCTTGTTAATTTCACATTTTATGTTAGAAATGTACCTGAATCGTCACCAACAAACTGTCCTTTTTGGATGAAAACACACACAGGAGAGTAGAATTTACCTAAAAAAATTTTATTAAGGGGTCACAACTATAAACAAAGAGGGAGGCAAGCTGGAGAAACTGCAGAAGTGGGCGAAGCCTTGGACCCCCAGGGCAGACATCAATTATTTAAAAGCAAAATTGGTGGCCTGAGGAGTCCATATCTAAGGGAGGGCAGTCTGGTCCAGAAGTCCCAGAGATCCGGAAAGCAGCAGATGACATCTGTGTCCCCAGGCTGTGGTCATACGAGAGACTGCATCTTCTGTCAGACCAGACTGAACCCAGGGTCATCACTCTTTGGTCTTCCTTCCACGCTTCCTTCCAGCCTTTGGCTGTGGTGGTGGAGTTGTGGCAGCAGGAGGAGGAGGAGGAGGAGGATCGTCCCTCTCAATGACATCCGTCTTGTGTGTCAGTTCTCCACTCTCCCCCTTACGTAGGACTTTATAAATCAGGTCCTCAGAGATCTTGCGTTGGCCCTCCTGCATGCCCTGCAATTTGGTGGAAGCCATGCAGGCAAAGGCCTCTTCAGGACTGGGGAAGGCTCTGAGGGACGCCAAAGCCTCCTGGATCAGCCTGTATGCTGAATCCTGCACAGGACTGGGAGTGGCCTTCCTGGCCCTTTTGTATGGAAGGCGGAGGGGAGGAACCTGAGACTCAGTCAGGCTGCGACTTGTCCCAGGCTTCTCTTGGCTGCCACTTAGCATCGCCGCCTCCTGGCTGCCACTAATCCCCGCCTCCTCCTGACTGCCACATTCCACAGCCTCCTCCTGGCTGAGGTCTTCCTGTGTATGAAAAAGGGACATAGTTTTAGTATTTTTTCTATCAATCACACACAATTTTCACCTCCTGACTGCTGCAAATTGAATGTTAACAAATATAACAGACTATCCTTCTGAGCTCAGCATTTTGCATTCTTGTCACAATTTTGGGTGCCCACTACTGTCTATTGATATGTAAAACACTTTTTTAAATCAGCAATTAATGATCAATAATAACATCTAGTAAACATAATTTATTTATTGCCCAGAAATCTGTAGAAGAATGCTATACCTGACTCCAGCTGGGCTCCTCCACTTCTTCCTGGCAGGAAGGCCCAGGTTGGACATCGGAAGCCTCAGCTGGTATGGAAAGAAGCGTGGAAGGAAGTTTAGAGAGGGATTCCCTGACTTCAGTGTGGTCTGACAGAAATCGCAGTCTCTCATAGTATCAGAGCCTGGGGACATAAACGTCATCTGCTGCAGCTCCGGACCTCTGGGAATCTGTGACCTTCTTGCGTGCCCTCAGATATGTGCTCCTCAGGCCACCAATTTTAGCTTTTAAATAAGGGATGGTTGCTGTGGGGACCACCGACTTCACCAACTCCAGCAGTTTCTCCAGCGCTGCCTGCCTCTTCTGTTTGTGGTTATAGTGGGGGTGTCTCACCTGCCACAGACAGGGCAGCTCCCTGTACTTGTCAATAAACAGGGGCAGGAAATTGTGGTCGTTGAACCCATCCATTTTCTCTGCAAGACACAGCACAAGACAAACCCTAATGTCAGGCCAAACTCCCCTAATCTTGTTACAATATAGGCTTCAATTTCGAAGCAGTATAGGCCCAAGTTTAGATCCTACCTTCGTTAGCACGATCGGCGTCTCCGATGCTCCTTCCTCCGCTCACAGATCGTACGTAAGACGCGCGCGTTACGATTTATACACACTGCGCATGCGTATAACTCTGCCCGCCCCTGACGTTCTTTCTATTCTATTCCTCGCCCCTTTTCGTTCGGCGCAGTGGAGGAAGAGCACATGGCGGATAGACAGCAGGATCGTGCTAATTACAGCAACGAAGAGGAGGAGGAAAGGCCGGAGCCTGAAACATCCCGATCCAGAAGGAGATTTAAGGACTCAAATATGTCCTTTGGGGAGATGTTGGAAATGGTGGACATCCTGAAGAAGGCCGACTATGATGGAAAGTATGGACCTTACCCCAACCCCAAGATCAGAAAGGCCAAGATCATGGCGAAAGTGGTCAGGAGTCTGCACCGGAATTTCGGGGTACGACGATCGAAAGATCAGCTCAGGAAGCGGTGGTTGGACCTGAAATTATGAGAACATGAGCAGTACCGAAAGATCCGGAGAGTGCTGCAAAAAAGTAAGTATTTGTGCTGTGTTCCTATTGTTCTTGTGTTTATTACGTTCGTGCTGCTCCATGTGCTTTTAGGAACTGTTGTACAGTTTAAAATGGCAACTTTCATGTTCATGGGCACATTATTCGTTCGGATCACACATTTTTATTTCGGACTATAAAATACCATTGTTTAGGCCATATGCATTTGGCCACCATTTTGAGGCCCTATACTTGTCTTCAAAGAATTTGGTTGTGTACATGGCTTTGTTACTAGAATGAAATGCAAACTAGATTGTGTGTACGGAGAGGACACTGAGCAGCTGTTTTCACATCTGGACACTGTAGCACTAGTGTGGGACCCCAGAACACCATTTTTATTAGGGGGGCCACACAGGTGCTCCAGTGTATACTATAGGGGGGGCTACATCTGTGAAGCTTGTACTAAACAGGTAAAGTATTGAAGCTTGACAAAGGACACTAAAAAATATACATCTTGGAACTCGGCTAAAATAGATAATTGTACCCCACTTCCAAGCAATGTTTCATCTTTATAGTTCTGACATTAAATATCTGTGTGCTAAGTATACCATTTTTGTTTTACATAGGGGAGAAAAGACTCGAAGGACACCCCTCATCCCAGGAGACCAGAGCCCCCCCCTCTGGAAGAAGGGGAAATCCCCCCAACACAAGATGAGCAGGAGGAAGAAGACGTGGTGGAACTAGTCACCACAACAGGTGAGTATCTGCGACCACAGGCTCAGATAAGAGATGGATGGCGGCATTTTTTTGAAACATAATTTATTTTGGGTTTCCTCTCTTTGTAGGTGATCGTGAGGTTGTGGATCCAGATCCTTTCACATCCGAAAGTGCCCAGATGCTGATCGGGGAGATCATGGGGTGTAATTTACAATTGGAAAACATCAAGCAAAACATCAATGATGTTATTCCAAAATATAAAAACATCATTGATGTTTTGGGGCGAGTTTAAAAACCCCTCCAAATCACTTTCTTCTTTTGTGTGCTACAATGTGCGAAATGTTTTTGTGATTTTTCCCAAAGCCAAATTTGGAGGATGCACACAGTGTGTCAACATGTGCTATCTGCCATCACGGGAGATCAATGGACGCGTTTTGGGGGTGTAACCCCTTCCTCAATAATAAAGTAGCGGTGAGGAAGGGCTTTCTCCCCCAAAACACGTCCCTTGATCCCCCGTGATGGCAGATAGCACATGTTGACATTGTGAAATTTGTGTGCATCTTCCAAATTTGGCTTTTCCAGGGGTGATTTCCCCCCATCTGAACGCAATATCAAACAGAGTTCCTAAATACTCATGTCTGATATTGCCTTCCAGTTCTACCAAATGTGAACTTTGTAAGATCAAGATTTGTGTCTTTCTTGTTGGTTTTACACAGGCCTGTTTTCTATAAAATGCACATTTTGATTTTGGATAATGACACCACAAAAATTGTTATACAACAAACATGTCGGTTTGTCAGAAAAACCTTTGGTAAATGCACATGTGATTGTGCAGGTATTAAAAAGATTGTTCATCAAGAATGTGTGGATTATTGTCTCAACGCTACAACACTTTTGGGGTGATGTAATTGTTGTTTTATGAGAAAATGGGGGTAATTTCCTAAGGGCAAATCCTCTTTGCACTACAAGTGCAGTTTCAGTGCAGTTGCAAGTGCACTTGTAGTGTCTTTGCATTTAGTAAATAACAGCCAACAGTGCTTTGTAAGGTTACATAATCACGACATTTTCTGGACTCCACACATTTCTGTCAGGGTCAGCTCAAACAAACACAAGCAGTAAATGTCCACAAAGAAGAGCCTGGGGGGAGATGCCTGTCGAGAACTTGAAGTCCTGCAGGCTTCTCCCTGTGGCCAAATACCGCAGGGTAGCGACCAACCTCTGCTCCGGAGTGATGGCTTGCCTCATGCAGGTATCCTGCCTGCTAATATAGGGGGTCAGCGAAGCCAACAGACGGTGAAACACGGGGTCCGTCATCCTGAGAAAGTTCCTGAAATCATCAGGATTATTCTCACGGATCTCACGGAGCAAAGGCATATGACAGAACTGGTCACGCTGAAGCAACCAATTCTTGGTCCATGAACTCCTCCTAACCCTGTTCATGGACTGGACTTGTGTCAAGGTCAGGACCCCAACACCAAGCCCCCGCACAGCACGAACTCTACGAGGAGTACGCATACGAAACATGGCTAGAAAACGGTCGGCTGCTCAGAACGAAGTAACAGAACGCACTGAAGAACAGCAAGGGCTGTGAAGAGAGACCTGAAAAACAGCAACGAGCAGGCAAGATCACACAGAAAACTCCGATACGAACTGACTGCACGCACTGAAGAGCAGATACAAACCCACAAGCACAAACTGAACGGCAGAAAAGGATCTGAAAGCCACGAGTCTGAAAAAGCGCGAATCGTCTCTCACCAAACTTTTACTAACACGAGATTAGCAAAAGGAGCCCAAAGGGTGCCGCGCTTGGTTATGAACCGGCCTTTTCTAGTCTCGTCGTACGTGGTGTACGTGACCGCGTGGTTGTCGATTGGAAATTCCGACAACTTTGTGCGACCGTGTGTAGGCAAAACAAGTTTGAGCCAACATCCATCTGAAAAAATCCTAGGATTTTGTTGTCGGAATGTCCGAACAAAGTCCGACCGTGTGTACGGGGCATTAGTATTATATACATTGTAGGAACCAGAAATATAAGTGATGGTCTAGAAGAATTGCATCTATCTGAGACAATTTTATTATTTTGAACTTTTGAATTACTCTGAGAATCTGTAAGCATAAAAATGCACGGTATATCAAGCTTTCTTGGGATATAAAATGAGTAGACGGTGAGTCCCATAGACTTTGCAATTTCTATAAAACTCCAATCATAGAGAACAACCCCTACTTCCCACCCCCATATTTGTTCTTTTTTGAAGGAGAGTGAGAGAGGCGGGAGGAAGAGGGGTTAGGGAGGAAGAAGGGGAAGAGATGAGGGGTAAGTCGGCAAGAGGAGGTGGAGTAGTGCTCAAATCACCCCTCGCTAGGGGTGATTTGAGCTAGTTAGGATGTGTGAATGAGGGAAATGGTTTGTGAATCTTGGGAAGGACTGCGGCCCTGTGGGTCCTAATAGATATGATATGCTCCCTGTGTCTCCCTGTGTTTGGGGGTCCCCCCTCTTTGGGGGTGTGGGGGATACTGTGGGTGAGAAGCAAGGGAGCTGGAGAGAAATTGAGAAGCATGAATAACACAAAATTTCTGACATATAATGTCAGGGGGTTAAATTCCCCAGAGAAAAGACATATGGAACTGGAGAGAAATGCCGCAGAAATAATACTTTTACAAGAGACACATATTGCACAGAATACAAATGTCAAGTTATATTCAAAGAATATTCCAATATAGTATTATGGATATTCCCCAATCAGAAGGGCAAAAACGTCTGTTTTACTGTGGAAAAGAGAAAAGGGGACCCAGAGGGCAGCTTCCTTTTTTTAAGTGAGACCTTACAGGGTATGAAATAGACGCTTGCAAATGTACAGTATACTGCCCCAGCAAGAACCCCAAAAAATATCTGGTTGGAATTTTAAACAATTTGATGGAATTCAAACAAGGCAAGGTAATATTGGCCGGAGAATTTAATTCCTCCATGGATCATAAATTAGATAGTATGTTGGCTGCTTTAGATAGAGAATATAAACAATTCAGAGTGAAAAGTAAGTAAAAAAAAAACATGAACCTCAATTAGTGGATATTTGGAGAATTCAACACCCAAGCACAAAAGACTATACATTCCACTCGGCCGTGCACGGAACATACTACAGGTTGGATTATATTTTGATTGAGCATAGAGCCCTGGAGGCAGTAATGGAAACAACAATAGGAATAACAACAGTGTCACATTATGCTCCCGTCATAACGAAGATGAACCTACAAGGGGAAACCCTTGGGAAAGGCTCATGGAGATTAAATGAAGATCTAATGGATGACAAGGAAACAGAAAAGATCATAATAGAAGAGACTGACCAATATTTTCTGAAGAACGAGACGCCAGAATTAACAAAAGCAACTATATGGGAAGCACATAAGACTGTCATAAGGGGAAATTGATTTCCATTGGGGCAAAAAAAAGGAGAGAGAAAATACCATGGAGAAAATTGTAAAAGAAATATATGATCTGGAACAAAGACATAAAAAGCAAGCGGAAGTGGAAACCCATTGGACCCTAATTATAAAAAGAGACCAATTAAAAGATCTAATGTATCAGGAAACTAGGAAGGAGTTCAATAGAGTGACACAGGAGAGCTATAAATGGGGTAAGCCAGGGAAGCACCTTGCAGAAATATTAACCACTAGGCGTCTGCGCTATAGCCGAAAGACGGCTACAGCGCGGACTCCAATTGCCGGGAGGGCGTCCCTGGACGTCCTCCTGTTTACTTTCGTTATGCGCATGCCTACGGGTGCGCATCGGGGAAATTCTGTGTTGGCCGTGTCCCTTGGATACAGCCAATCACAGATCGTGCTAAATGGCAAATCACATCGGCCATTTAGCACTCGATCTGAGTGTCCAATGAGAGATGATCTCATATGTAAACATATGAGATCATCTCTCATTGCCGGCTCTCCCTCCTCAAACAGAGACAGCGTGTGAGGAGGGAGAGCGAACGGCTGCAGTGTCAGTGGAAGAAAAAAAAAAGGGAAAATACAATGTCCACAGTAACTGTCAGTGCCATCTCTCCCCAGTGCCACCTGCCCCCAGTACCACCTGTCCCCAGTGTCACCTGTCCCCAGTGCCACCTGTCAGTGCCATCTGTCCCCAGTGCCACCTGTCAGTGCCATCTGTCCCCAGTGCCACCTGTCAGTGCCATCTGTCATCAGTGCCACATATAAGTGCCATCTGTCATCAGTGCCACATCAGTGTCACGTGTCATCAGTGCCACCTATTAGTGCCATCTGTCATCAGTGCCATGTATTAGTGCCATCTGTCATCAGTGCCATGTATTAGTAAATAAAAATAAACTGCGCTAAATGTTCTTTAAATTATTAAAAACGCTATGTATCATAAACATCTGGAGTAGATAATAAATAATACAGTCCAGGTATCTCTTTAGGCAAAAAAAGGACTCCGGATCGCCCAAATGCTTCAACACACACGAAAATTAATTCACAGTCCAAACATCATGGTAGTAAGTTGCCCTTACCAGAACACCAAATAAAGTAGGCGGATGGCTTAAACCCAGCCAGGGCCTTTATGATAGAGACTGATCAGCTCTGTCAAGATGCAGGTGTGGTTCCCTCAGTATGATACCGGAAGAAGAAAAATAACAAAAAAGCTGGCCATAGTGTAGTATTGTATGTGGACATACAAACGTGACCAACACCCTATTGTGCACTTAAAACGAAAGGTGATATCCCACCACCGTAGCTGTAGAGTGTGCTTACCAACTCTCAGACTTTGTACTCATTTGGCTCTATATCACACTATATCACACTTGATTGCTGTAGTCAGGAAATCCAACTGCAATCAGCATGTGGCCTGGAGCATGACCAAAAAAAGAACGATGTATTAGTGCCATCTGTCATCAGTGCCACATATTAGTGCCATCTGTCATCAGTGCCACATCAGTGTCATGTGTCATCAGTGCCACATATTAGTGCCATCTGTCATCAGTGTCACGTGTCATCAGTGCCACATATCAGTGCCATCTGTCATCAGTGCCACCTGTCAGTGTCACGTGCCATCTGTTATCAGTGTAAAGTTCATCAGTGCCATCTGTCATCAGTGTCACGTGTCATCAGTGCCACATATTAGTGCCATCTGTCATTAGTGCCACGTATTAGTGTCATCTGTCATTAGTACCACGTATTGGTGGCACGCGTCATTAGTGCCATCTGTCGTCTGTGTCACGTGTCATCAGTGCCACGTATTAGTGCCATCTGTCATCAGTGTCATGTGTCATCAGTGCCACGTATTAGTGCCATCTGTCATCAGTGTCACGTGTCATCAGTGCCACGTATCAGTGCCATCTATCACCAGTGCCACGACAGTGTCACGTGTCATTGTCCTGGTGCTTTAGGGCCTTCAAAAGTGTAATAGGTAGTCAACAAGTTAGACGTGTAATTTATGAACACGTGACGGTGCTCCCTGCATGTTTGGTCTCTCTATGTGGTCAGGCTGTGAAAAAGTCTCACACATGTGGTATCGTAATACTCAGGAGGAGTAGCAGAATGTATTTTGGAGTGTCATTTGTGGTATACACATGCCATGTGAGAGAAATAACCTATTACAATGACAATTTTGTGAGAAAAAAATCTTCATTTTGCAAAGAATTGTGGGAAAAATGACAACATCAAAAACCTCACCATGCATCTTAAATACCTTGGAATGTCTACTTTCAAAAAAGGGGTCATTTGGGGGGTATTTGTACTTTCCTGGCTTGTTCGGGCCGCAAGAAATGAGATAGGCCACCAGTACATCAGGTGTGATCAATTTTTTATGATTTTTATGATTTGCACAACAGCTTGTAGACTCTCTACCTTCCACAAAGACCAAATAATACAACCCCTGGCAAAAATTATGGAATCACCAGTCCCTGGGGATGTTCCTTCAGTTTTTTATTGTTATAGAAAAAAAGCAGATCACAGACATGGCCAAAAACTAAAGGCATTTCAAATGGCAACTTTCTGGCTTTAGGAAACACTAAAAGAAATCAAGAAAAATAATTGTGGTGGCCAGTACCAGTTAGATTTATAGAACAAACACACGGGATAAATTATGGAATCACTCAACTCTGAGGAAAAAATTATGGAATCAGGAAAAAAACAAAAACAAAATAACACTCCAACACATCACTAGTACTTTGTTGCACCACCTCTGGCTTTTATAACTGCTTGCAGTCTCTGAGGCATTGACTTGATGAGTGATAAACAGTACTCGTCATCAATCTGGCTCCAGCCTTCTCTGATTGCTGTTGCCAAATCATCTTTGCAGGTTGGAGCCTTGTCATGGACCATTTTCTTTAACTTCCACCACAGATTTTCAATTGGATTGAGATCCGGACTGTTTGCAGGCCATGACATTGACTTTTTGTGTCTTTCTTTAAGGAATTTTTTCACAGTTGTTGCTCTATGGCAAGATGCATCATCATCCCCAAACATCCTTTCAATAGATGGGATAAGAAAAGTGTCCAAAATTTCAACGTAAACCTGTGCATTTATTGAAGATTTAATGGCAGCCATCTCCCCAGTGCCTTTACCTGACATGCAGCCCCATATCATAATTGACTGTGGAAATTTGCATGTTTTCTTCAGACAGACGTCTGCATAAATCTCATTGGAACGGCACCAAACAAAAGTTCCAGCATCATCACCTTGCCCAATGCAGATTCGAGATTCATGACTGAATATGACTTTCATCCAATCATCCACAGTCCACGATTGCCTTTTCATTAGCCCATTGTAACCTTGTTTTTTGTGTTTAGGTGTCAGAGATGGCTTTCTTTTAGCTTTTCTGTATGTAAATCCCATTTCCTTTAGGCGGTTTCTTACAGTTCGGGCACAGATGTTGACTCCAGTTTCCTCCCATTTGTTCCTCATTTGTTTTGTTGTACATTTTCTGTTTTCAAGGCATATTGCTTTAACTTTTCTGTCTTGACGCTTTGATGTCTTCCTTGGTCTACCAGTATGCTTGCCTTGAACAACCAACATCTTGTACAACACTGCGTGATGATGTACCCTCTTTAAGGAGTTTGATAATCCTCTCCTTTTTTTCAATTGACATCTCTGGTGTTGGAGCCATGCTTCATGTCAGTCCACTTGTTGCAACAGCTCTCCAAGGTGTGATCACTCCTTTTTACCTACATACTAACAAGCAGATTTATTCTGATGCAGGTGTTAGTGTTTGTAATGAAAATTTACAGGGTGATTCCATAATTTTTTCCTCAGAATTGAGTGATTCCATAATTTATTCCCTGTGCTTGTTCTATAAATCTAACTGTTACTGACCACCACAATTATTTTTCTTGATTTCTTTTAGTGTTTCTTAAAGCCAGAAAGTTGCCATTTGAAATGCCTTTAGTTTTTGGCCATGTCTGTGATCTGCTTTTTTTCTCCAGCAATAAACAACTGAAGGAACATCCTCAGGGACTGGTGATTCCATAATTTTTGCCAGGGGTTGTATCCACTAACTTGGGTTTTTAACAAAGATATGTAGCAGTATAAATTGTGGCCAAAATGTATGAAGAAAAATTAATAATTTGCTAAATTTCATCACAGAAACTAAGAAAAAATGCGTTTTTTTTTTTAATTTGATTTTTTTTTTTCATTTATAGCGCAAAAAATAAAAAACCCAGAGGTGATCAATTACCACCAAAAGAAAGCTCTATTTGTGTGAAAAAAAAGGACAAAAAATCATTTGGGTACAGTATTACATGACTGAGTAATTGTCATTCAAAGTGTGAGAGCACTGAAAGCTGAAATTGGTCTGGTCACGAGGGGGGTTTAAGTGCCCAGTTGTCAAGTGGTTAAGGAACAAGAAGACCTTAAATTATATTGAAAAAATAAAAAATGAGAGAGGAGAAATGGTAAATGATAAATAACAGACATTGCATTGGCTTTCCAATCGTATTATAGTGCACTCTATGCAATAAGAAATCAAGAGACACAAGAACTTAACGAAGACCAAAATTAATCACTCAAGATGAAATTAACCACTTCAGCCCCGGAGGATTTTACCCCCTTCCCGACCGGAGCACTTTTTGCAATTCGGCACTGTGTCGCTTTAACTGACAATTACGCAGTCGTGCAATGTTGTATCCAAACAAAATTGCCGTCCTTTTTTTCCCATAAATATAGCTTTCTTTTGGTGGTATTTGATCACCTCTGCGGTTTTTATTTTTTGCGCTATAAACAAAAAAAGAGCGACAATTTTGAAAAAACGCAATATTTTTTACTTTCTGCTATAGTAAATATCCCCCAAACATATATGAAAAAAACAAATTTCTTTCTCAGTTTAGGCCGATATGTATTCTTCTTTTGCCTACCAGCGCCATTCTGTCGGTCTGCGCTGGTCGGCAAGTGGTTAAAATGGCATTGAAAGAAACACCTACAGGGAAAAGCCCACAACCAGATGGGTTCATAATTAAACACTACAAAAAAATTCCAAAATCAATGGATCCTAAAGCTGTGCGACTATTTTAATAAATTAGGGGACAATGAAGAAATAAGGTGAGGGTCATTACTAGCCCATATTACAATTATACCCAAAGAGGGAAAAGATAAAACCATTTGTTCTAACTGTAGGCCCATAGCCTTACTGAATGCTGACATGAAGATCTATGCAAAAATCTTAACATCAAGATTAAAAAAATTAATACCAATGTGAGTATACCCAGACCAAACAGGGTTTGTACCTGGCAGAGAGGGCAGGCGTTGCGAAAGGGGGAAAATAGGGGATCCCCAGCGCTACTCCTGTCAGTTGATGCCGAAAAAGTGTATGACAGGGTAGACTGGGGATTCATGTTGGATACCCTTCAACATCTAGGACTGGGACCTAAAATTATCTGAGGGATCAAAGATTTGTAGAACCGGCCTACGGCGATGGTTAAAGTCAACGGGAAGCTGTCGTCGACCTTTGAAATGTAAAATGGAACGAGACAGGGGTGCCCACTCTCACCACTCCTATATGTACTGTTGATGGAACCCTTCCTTGCCACCCTATGGAATAACCGGGATATAGGAAGGGCGAGAGTGGGGGAAGAGGAACATAAAATTGTGGCATACGCAGACAACATCCTGTTGTAACCCAAGAGTGACATTGCCAAAAAAAAAAAATATGGTGAACTCTCAAATTTTAAGATAAACCCCATAAAAACAGAAAAAATAAATATAGGAGTGGAAAAAAAAGAACTGGCATTACAAAAGGAATTCCCATTCACGTGGGTGTGAAGAGAACTGCCATACATAGGTATTAAATTGACATCTACTCCCGAGAAATTATACCTGGCGAATTACATCCCATTAGTAAATGAGATTAAAGAGTAATTAAAGAAGGGTTCACTGGAATCCCTATCAAGGATGGGAAGGATAAACATGTTTAAAATGGTGATCCTCCCAAAAATAATATATAAATTCCAAATGCTACCAATAGCTATACCACAGAGTTTTTTCAGAATAATAAAAACAATGATGATAAAATACATCCGGCAAAGTAAAAAGCATAGAATAAAATTTGCACTAATTACCAGGAAAAAAAAACACGGAGGGCTAACAACACCAGACATAAATAGATATTACAAGTTAGTAATTATTTTATGTATGATAGAATGGGTTAATGAAAAAAGTGAAAAAAAATGGATTAGGGTGAAAATACGTTAAGTAGAACAATACTGCACAAAAATATCTGGGTACCATGTAAGCACAGAATATTAGATATGGAGGCACATGATTTGACTATAAATGTATTTAAAACCCGGGACGTGTTATATCGACAAAAAAATTGGGTATATAACTCACCTTTAATTACACTCACCGGAACTAATTTTTTGGCCCAGGAAAAGGGACACTTTTTGGTGTTAGAATGGGGAACACACAAATAAGGGATATCACCACACATGGGAAGATGAAATCACTACAGGAAATAAAGGAAATAAATGGGTGGAAGATAAGTGAATGGGAATATTATCAATTAAAACATTTGGTAAATACATTACCTCAACCAGAGATGGAAAGAACTTGGTATACAAGTATACTGGAAAAACTGTGGTAAATAAAACTCCATTAAAACATTGTATATCCAAAGTATACGGAATATTGACAGAACTGGAAGGACAAGGGATGCCCCCCTATATAGGGAAATAGGAAAAAGAAATAGGCACGAAACTAGAGGATCGACAAGTTGAGAGAATGATAGGAGCAGTATATAATTACGCAACAGACATAAATACAATAGAAATGAACTATAAGTTCTTGGTAAGATGGTATTTGACACTGGATGAATTTCACAAATACTTACCGGACAAATCCCCACAGTGCTGGAAGGAAAGTAAACATAGGGCCACAATGACACACATCTGGTGGGAATGCCCAAAAATTAAGGAATATTGGCAGGAAAAACTGGAGTGTATAGAAGAAATAACTGGAGAAAGGATAACCAACAGCCTTCAAACGTATTTATTTCATGATTCTAAGGTTTCGGATAAGCAATACGGAAAAACATTAACTCCAATATTGTTGAATGCTGCAAAAGGATTAATCCCAAAGAAGTGGTTAAATAAAGAAAAAACGGACGTAAGGGAATGGTTCGAGTGAATAGAATACTACAGTAGAATGGAATACTTATGCAGCAGAGAAAAAGGGCAATCAGAAAAACACAACAGTATTTGGAGAAGATGGAGAACTTTTAAAACCTCAGAGAAATATTTAGAAAAGATGATGGAGGGAGGTAGGACCTGAGTAGGACAGGAAATTAGAAAGAGGGCCGAGAACAAACTAAATGGGGTGGGAGGGAGAGAAGTGGGTGGGAGGGCAGACGCATAGGGTTAGGAGAAGAATAAAACTTCCGTAAGACAGATATAGAGGGTAAAGGTAGCGATTAAGATTTTTTAATATTAAACTTTGGGAAATTTTGATAACAGAAGAAACTGAATAATAAATAAAGTACGAGGAAAATACCACAATGATGTGAAACCGAGAAAGAGAAATCAAATGAATGTAAAGTTGAATAAGTCTCTCGACAGAGTTTGCTGAAGTGGAAAAAATAAAATAAAATGTACAATGGCTGCACTGTATTGTATACTGTGTACACCACCAGAAGTGTAGTAGAAACTGTACACACTGTATTAAATTCTGTGTACACCGCCTGCACTGTATTAGAAACAGTACTACAGCTGCACTGTATTGTACACTGTGTATACCACCAGAAGTGTAGTAGAAACTGTGCACACTGTATTAGATACTGTGTACACCACCTGAAGTGTATTAGAAACTTTATACACTGTATTAGATACTGTGTACACAGTCTGAAGTGTATTAGAAACTTTACACACTGTATTAGATACTGTGTACACCACCAGAAAAGTAGTAGAAACTGTACACACTTTTTTAGGTACTGTGTACACTGCCTTCACTGTATTAGAATCTGTACTATGGCTGCACTGTACTGTGTACTGTGTACACCACCAGAATGGTAGTAGAAACTGTACACGCTGTATTAGATACTGTGTATACCACCTGCACTGTATTAGAAACTATACAATGGCTGCACTGTATTGTATACTGTGTACACCACCAGAAGTGTAGTAGAAACTGTACACACTGTATTAGATACTGTGTACACCACCAGAAAAGTAGTAGAAACTGTACACACTGTATTAGATACTGTGTACACCACCAAAAAAGTAGTAGAAACTGTGCACACTGCCTGAAGTGTATTAGAAACAGTACACCACCGAATGCACTGTAGATATAGGCTACACTGGATGCAGAGTATATATAAATATATATATACATATATATATATATATATATATATATATATATATATATATATATATATACACTAGATAGATAGATAGATAGATAGATAGATAGATAGATAGATAGATAGATAGATAGATAGATAGATAGATAGATAGATAGATAGATAGATAGATAGATAGATAGATAGATAGATAGATAGATAGATAGATAGATAGATAGATAGATAGATAGATAGATAGATAGATGTGTTGCTTTTTTTGCTAGAAAATTACTTAGCACCCTCAAACATTTTACATTTTTTTCTAACACCCTAGAGAATAAAATGGCAGTCGTTGCAATACTTTCTGTCGCACCGTATTTGCGCAGCTGTCTTACAAGCGCACTTTTTTTTGGAAAAAATACACTTTTTTTAATTAAAAAATAAGACAACAGTAAAGTTAGCCCAATTTTTTTTATATTTTAAAAGATAATACTATGCCAAGTAAATTGATACCCAACATGTCATGCTTCAAAATTATGCCCGCTCGTGGAATGGCGACAAACTTTTACCCTTAAAAACCTTAATAGGCGACGTTTAAAAAATTCTACAGGTTGCATGTTTTAAGTTACAGAGGAGGTCTAGGGCTAGAATTATTCCTCTCACTCTAATGATCGCGTGTGTGTGGCTTGAACACCGTTTTCATATGCGAGCGCTAGTCACGTATGCGTTCGCTTCTGCATGCGAGCTCGTTGGGACGGGGGCGCGTTTAAATTTTTTTTTCTTATTTATTTTACTTTTTTACATTTTTACACTTTTTTTTTTTTTTTAATTGTGTCACTTTTATTCCTATTACAAGGAGTGTAAACATCCCTTTTAATAGAAAAAAGCATGACAGGACCTCTTAAATACGAGATCTGGGGTCAAAAAGACCTCAGATCTCATATTTACATTAAAATACAATTAAAAAAAAATGGCATTAAAAAAATGAAAAAAAAATTGGCGAGCTATGGGCAGAAGTGACATTTTGATGTCGCTTCCACCCTGCAGTGATGTGGAGTTGGGTGGGGGCCATCTTCCCCTCACTCATCTCTATACCCAGGCAGGGGACAGACGCAATCGCCTCCGCCGCTGCGACGGCCCCAGTGAGCGGCGGAGGGCACCGGAGCGTGGCGGGAGGGGGGCCCCTCTCCCGCCGCTGATAAAAGTGATCTTGCAGTGAGTCCGCCACAGAGACCACTTTTATCTTGTAGCGGACCGCCCGCTGAAGAAGAGGATACCAGGATTATGGCAGCTAGCTGCTGCAATAAAAACGATATCCTCCTTCAAAGTACCGACCTTCAAAGTAACGACAGATGGTGATCAGGAAGTGGTTAATACACTGCCTGCACTGACTGAATATCAAGTAAACACTGAATATATAGTCTATGCTAAATGAAGAGTATATATATATATATATATACTAGACTGACTGTGTATCTATCAAATACACTGCCACTAACTGAATAACCTGCCTGCTTAATCTAACTCAAGATATCTCCCTGTCCACGCCAACAACACTACACACGGTCGCCGTGTAAGCAGCCTTATATAGTGTGGGGCATGGACTTAGTCCCCCTGAGCCATAATTGGCCAAAGACACCGTGCCTTTGGCCAAATATGGCTCTCTGTGATTGGCTAAAACATGCAGGTCAGGTGCATGCTTTGGCCAATCATCATACAGCAATGCACTGTGAGATCGCAGTGCATTATGGGGCTTTCCGCAGCACTCTAATTTCCCACAAACGCCCCATAATGTTCACTGTTCTGTGAATGGGCAAACACCCGATGTTCAAGTCGAAGTTATGTTCAATCCGAACATCGAGCTCATCCCTACTAACAAGCATAGGCATGCGTACAGGGTGTGCCAGGTGTGCCTGGGCACACCTTAATCACCCTGTGCTACACAGATTTCCCCTGCTGTTTGGCTGCAGAGAAAGAGACTGGGGAATCTCTGTCCTCTTTTTCTTAAGTAAGACATCAGGGTTTGCTTAGACCCCTGATATTTCACTAAAGACCCCCAATGGGGCTCCAAAAAAAAAAAAAAAATAAATAAAAAACTATTGTATAAAAATTATAAAATTGTAAACAGAAATAATAAAAAACTTCCACTGCTCTACTGACACCAACCTCTGCCCTACTGGCACTGCCCATTGCCCTACATATATATATATTTTACACACACACATGTGTGTTTGAGCTTTGGGGTGCACACCCTAATGCAATAGGCTGTGCACACCTATGCTAACAAGTAGCATGCTGACAGAATAAAAGAAGTGACAGAAAGATTAGCTCACCAGTGTGCTGCTTCTGTTACAAGTGTCCAGGCACAGGCTGAAGGAGGAACAAGACCTATAAGCAGGCCCGGATTTACTCCCTTTGCCGCCCCAAGGCCGGGCCCTTCAATGCCGCCCCCTCCCCACACACCACCAGAAAGAGCCCCCAGACATAATACGGTCAAAGACTGCAGACATGATACAAGAGATGGTCAGAGACTGCAATCATAGTACAGGAGATGGTCAGAGATTGCAGACATGATACAGGAGACTTCCAGAGACTGCAGTTCCTATGGACATTAGTAGATAATGGCCGATCGGCCCTCTCACCTGACCCAGCGATACAGCAACGGTTCCCCTGAACAGGAGTCAGCTCACTCTGAATTGCCCGTGGCGACTCCGTTGGGTAGCACCCAGATCTGTATTCCTGCAATGACTCCATTCCTTTCTCTGCCAGGGATGGCGCCAAGCTGTGTGGCTTTCCCTCTGGTGATGCAGGTCAGCGGGGTTCTCTCTCTAATGGTGTTCCCTCTCCCTCTGGAGCCCTGGGTGTCCTTTCCTGGGTGTAGACCCCCCCAGGACAAACCACCCCCCTCCATTAGTACAGACCCTCCCCCCCAGGACAAACCCCCCTCCCTTAGTACAGACCCCCCCTAGGACAAGCCCCCCTCCCTTCATTAGTACACACCCCCCAGGACAAACCCCCCTCCCTTCATAAGTACAGACCCCCCCCCAGGACAAACCCGCCTCCCTTCATTAGTACAGACCCCCAGGACAAACCCTCCTCCATTAGTATATAGAAATAAGTGTGGCGCTAAAACAATGTACGTTATTGTGCAAAGCCAAACTGAATGTTATCTGAAAGGCAATATGCGCAACAAAGTATATTAATGAAACTGAATCGTATAAGGACTATTAGTTGACACTAACAGAAATAAATGGGCAATATAAGCCAGAAGGTGTATAAGTGAACCAAATAAATAAATCAAATATAAACTATTGATGAACACCTGAAGTGAAAGAGTGACAAAACAATATAAGTGTAAATAAAATGGAAAAAAGAACTACAGATCCCACCAATGGGGAGGAGCGGTTCTATATACGTGGACCAAAAATTATGTGGTGATATTCAACGTCACAAAATTGTGTAAGCACGCAAATGGGATTAAGCGTGTAGTGAAAAGGTACAAAAAATATTTTTAGCATAAAAAATAGTGAACATATAAAATTCTAATGAAACTAATAGTCCTTCTTGAACTTGATATCTCAAAGTCCAAATAATGCAATAAGGGACGATCAACAGCCGCCAGGGTTGGTGATGAGGGGACATAAGATCCGAGGATGGCATCCACAAAAGAAGATATCAGACATCTATATGAAAGGGATAGGCATAAATACCCTTACCGGCAATGGTGGACTCCCAGCCAACGACTTGGGAGTCTAACAGGCTTGTAGTGGAGCGGGGGGAAAAGCTCCTAGTTCCCAACAGCTGAGGATGATGAAGGGATGAAAACACTCACCGTCCCAACTTCCTATAGCATCAAAGATGTTAGTAGAGGGTACTTTAAGCGGATCCGGCTTCAAAGACGGGATGTCTGTCCTCAAAAGTAAAGGGAAAAAAACGGAGACTTCCCCATAGTGTAAATCAGCTTATAACAAGCTTTATTTAAAAAATGGTAAAAAACACTCTGGTTCTTTAAAAAGAAGTACAAAGTGGATAAAGCGCTAAAATTCCAATGGTGGCAAGACAGGCACAACAGACCCTACGCGTTGCGTAGCAACGGTTCCCCTGAACAGGAGTCAGCTCACTCTGAATTGCCCGTGGCGACTCCGTTGGGTAGCACCCAGATCTGTATTCCTGCAATGACTCCATTCCTTTCTCCGCCAGGGATGGCGCCAAGCTGTGTGGCTTTCCCTCTGGTGACGCAGGTCAGCGGGGTTCTCTCTCTAATGGTGTTCCTTCAGCACTGCCCTCTCCCTCTGGAGCCCTGGGTGTCCTTTCCTGGGTGTAGACCCCCCCAGGACAAACCACCCCCCTCCATTAGTACAGACCCTCCCCCCCAGGACAAACCCCCCTCCCTTAGTACAGACCCCCCTAGGACAAGCCCCCCTCCCTTCATTAGTACAGACCCCCCCAGGACAAACCCGCCTCCCTTCATTAGTACAGACCAACCAGGACAAACCCTCCTCCATTAGTACAGACCCCCCAGGACAAACGCCCCTCTATTAGTACAAACCCCCCCCAGGACAACCCCCTTCCATTAGTACAAACCCCCCAGGTCAACCCCCCCTTCATAAGTACAACCCCCCAGGACAACCCACCTCCATTAGCACAACCCCCCCAGGACAACCCCCCTTCATTAGTACAGACCCCCACCAGGACAAACCACCCCTCCCTTCATTAGTACAGACCCCCCCAGGACAAACCCCCCCCTTCATTAGTACAAACCCCCCCCAGGACAACCCCCTCTCCATTAGTACAAACCCCCCCGGTCAACCCCCACCCCCTCCATTCATTAGTACAGACCCCCAGGACAAAACCCCCCCTTCATTAGTACAAACCCCCAGGACAACCCCCCCTTCACTAGTACAGACATCCCAGGACAACCCCCCTCCATTAGTACAGACCCCCTCAGGACAAACCCCTCCTCCATCAGTACAGACCCCCCAGGACAACCTCCCCTCCATTAGTACAGACCCCCCAGGACAACCCCCCCTCCATAAGTGTACAACAGAACAGATGGAGACAGGCACTGGCTTGGGCGGGAGTGAGAGACAGTGGAGAACACGCCCCCCCCGCGCACACAGACCAGCAGCTCCGATCTCCGGCGGCTGCTCTCCTTCTCTGACAGGAGGAGGGAGGGGGGACAGGCTTGAGCCTCGAAAAAAACAGCAGGGGCGGCGGTGACGTGCGGAGGGAGCTGCCTCAGTCTGGACACAGAGAGGAGGAGGAGGGAGAGGAGCACTCTAGCGCTTTAGCACCCCCACCTCTCTGGCGCCCGGGTGCACTGCATGCTGCTATGTTAGTGTGAGGGGCGGCCGAGAAGTCATTGCAGGAGCGGCGCCGCCCCTGTACCACTGCCGCCCCGAGGCTTGGCCTCAGTGGCCTTGTGGGAAATCCGGCCCTGCCTATAAGTGTTGTTAAATGGCAGCAGAGAGAAATCAGTTCTCCTTCCCTGTTAGACAGGGCTGTGCTGTGTTGTAGAGCTCTGTAAATCTTGAAACCCAAAGAAGAGAAATAACTTCTTTATATGTATTTCATCTGTGTATCTGTGTAGCAAAGTCCTTTCTTGTAGTAAGAGAGGTATGGACTCCAGAGAGATAGACATCATTTTGCCCCTGTACAAATCATTAGTAAGACCTAATCTGGAATATGCAGTTCAGTTTTGGGCACCAGTTCTCAAAAAGGATATCGGGGAACTGGAGAGAGTGCAGAGAAGGGCAACCAAACTGATAAGAGGCATGGAGGAGCTCAGCTATGAGGAGAGATTAGAGGAACTGAATTTATTCTCTCAGGAGAAAAGGAGATTAACCACTTGCCTATTGGGCACTTACACCCCCTTCCTGCCGAAGCCATTTTTTAGCTTTCAGCACTGTCGCACTTTGAATGACAATTGTGTGGTCGTGCTACATTGTACTCAAACAATTTTTTTGCATTTTCTTCACACAAATAGAGCTTTATTTTGGTGGTATTTAATCACTGCTGGGTTTTTTAATTTTTACAAAAAAAGAATTTGGAAAAAAAAAGTCTTTAACCTTTTTTCTGTCAGTAAATTTTGTAACTGAGTAATTTTTTGCCTTCACTGATGTGCGCTGATGAGGCCACACTGATGGGCACTGATAGGCTGAACTGGTGGGCTTTGATGAGGTGACACTTATGGGCACTGATGAGGCGGCACTTATGGGCACTGATTAGGTGGCACTGATGAGGAGCGACTAATATGCCGCACTTATGGACACTGATAGGTGGCACTGATATGTGACACTGATGAGCACTGTTAGGTGGCACTGATGGGCACTGTTAGGTAGCACTGGTGGGCACTGATAGGTGGCACTGGTGGGCATTGATAGGCAGCACAGATAGGCGGTACTAATGGGCACTGATGGACATTGATGGGTGGCACTGATGGGCGACACTGATGGGCATTACTGATGGGCATTGATTGACAGCAGTGATGGGCATGGATGGGCAGCACTAATAGGTGGCACTGATTGCCAGCACTGACTGGGATTGCTAATAGGCACTGATTGGTGGCACTTGTGGCCAGTGGTGGGCACTTATTGCTGCCACTGGTGGGCACTGATAGCTGGCATTGGTCGGCAATGGTCGGCACTGATTTGTGACACTGTTTTGCAATATTGTAATCAGAGCACTGATGATCAGTGCCCTGATTACGTTCCTAGGTGTCTCCCTGCGTGGAGATGCCGCTGATCTGTCAGTGTAAGGCGAGGATCTCCGATTACCAGCACTTCCTTGTTCACATGTGACCAGCTGTGATTGGGCACAGCCGATCACATGGTTAAAGAGCCACGGACACAGCTCTTTCCACAGATCGGGGTCGCGCCGTGTCCTAGCAACATAGCGTGGCCGCGATCGGCGCGCTGCACGCACCCATGGGCACGCAGTAGTGACCGTTATGGGACGCCGTCATATGACAGCATCCCAGAACGAGAGCCGCACTACCCCACTGTCATTTGACAGCAGGGCGGGCAGCAACCAGTTATAGGAGATATGATCAACATGTATAAATACATATGTGGTCCATATAATAAACTTTATTTTGAGTTATTCACTTTAAGGTCATCACAGAGGACAAGGGGGCACTCTCTACATCTAAAAGGAAAAGAAATGTCATCTCCAAATACGGAAAGGTTTCTTCAGAGTAAGAGCTGTGAAAATGTGAAATAGACTCCCTCCAGAGGTGGTTCTGGCAAGCTCAGTAGGTTGTTTAAAAAAGGTCTGGATTCTTTCCTAAATGTACATAATATAACTGGGTACTGACATTTATTTATAGGTAAAGTTGATCCAGGGAATATCCAATTGCCTCTCGGGGGATCAGGAAGGATTTTTTTCCCATGCTGTAGCAAATTGGATCATACTTTGCTGGGGTTTTTCGCCTTCCTCTGGATCAACTGTGGGTATAAGATTGTGTATATGGGATTGTATGGTTGTTTTTTTTTGGGTTGAACTAGATGGTCTTGTGTCTTTTTACAACATGACTAACTATATAAATATGCATTTTGCTGTCTGCCAGGAGTACAGGTTTAATATAATAGAGTAATTTTGAAATTCATTTTCAGTATTTATAAATCTGCAGCTTTCAATAAAATAATTTCTAGTGATCTTGCAAAGAAGGTAATTGTTTGTCCATTTCCTCTTTTAAGGTGACAACACACTATCCCTCTCTCGGTTGTGGTTCTGCAGTGTCACCCTGTTGCAAAAGTTGTCTTATGATACATACTACTAGTGAAGAGCTTAAAGTTTGGTCTGAACATTTACTCGTTTGGTGGGTGTAGGTTCTGCAGAGCCCATAACAACTGATACCACAGCCTTATTTACTTATATGGCCATGGTCAATGATTTCACCACATCCCTGCCACTGATATACAAACTGGATAAAATCTACGGAAGCTATTAACAGCGGCGAGAGTGTGACATGAGAACAATTTTTTTTGTTTCGACAATCTTCACCTCTATCTTCAAAATTAAAATAAAAATGTTTTCTGAGCCCTGACTTCTTGTGGTATCATGTCACAACCGTACAGGAAATGTTACATCTTTTTAAACACTACCTTATTGCATCATAGAAAAGGGCGTGTTTACCACACCTTCATTACTATACCACCTCTTTTTTATTTTCACCACCTTCTTCCTTTATTGTGGCCATACACTGTACAATCTGATTGTACAATCTCCTTTAGACATACTATCAACTATGTAGTGCAAAGGACTGCCTGAATCACATGGATTTGATATATTGAATTGATTATTCAGGTGGGTCCTCCTATTACATAGTTTTGGTAAATCTTAAAGTGGTTGTAAAGTCATTGAGTACCATTACTGCCAGCCCCTTTGTTATAACAAGGTATAATACACAGTGTGAAATATACAATGAAAAGAGAGCACAATTCCACTTATGTCTCTATACCTCGCTGCTTGCCTGCTGTTGACCTTGACTATCCCTGTGACCATTCTGGTTCATATTCGGCTCTATGCTATTTTTGAGTGCATGCCAAGATTTTACCAAGCATCTGCTTTAGCCACTGCTGTGTGTTCCTGCCCACAAGCTCACTGAGAGGTCTGACAAGTCATGCCTCCTGAACCTGCTTCCTCTCCGGACGTGAGTGACGTCACTCAGCGCCGGCTGGACCGTGCGCATGCCCTACAGCAGACACAGACTGACGAGACGAGGAAACAGAGTCCGCAGTGACTTCTCATACCATCACCACTAGGGATGAGCTTCGAGTTCGAGTCGAAATCATGTTCGACACCAACATTGGCTTTTCGCCAGTTCGCCGAACAGCGAACAATTTGGGGTGTTCACTGCAAATTCGAAAGCCGCGGAACACCCTTTAAAAGTCTATGGGAGAAATGAAAAGTGCTAATTTTAAAGGCTTATATGCATGGTACTGTCATAAAAAGTGTTTGGGGACCCAGGTCCTGCCCCAGGGGACATGTAACAATGCAAAAAAAGTTTTAAAAATGGCAGTTTTTTTCGGGAGCAGTGATTTTAATAATTGCTTAAAGTAAAACAATAAAAGTGTAATATTCCTTTAAATTTCATACCTGGGGGGTGTCTATAGCATGCCTGTAAATGGGGGCATGTTTACTGTGTTTAGAACAGTCTGACAGCAAAATGACATTTCAAAGGAAAAAAAGTCATTTATAACTACTAACTACTTTCTAACTCGTGGCTATTAACCTCCCTGGCAGTATGATTATTTCGGATTTTAGGTGCTGAAAGCGGTATAATTATTTTGCATGGAAATTTGGCGTTTTATATTGTAGGCCTGTAATTCTTAACAATAACACACTTAGATCTGTCCACCAAGAGTCTAGTAGATATCCCAGGTATGATGAAGTTTGAAACACAAAATCATAAATTATAATATAATAAATAAATGTTCTAATTTACTATCTCTGTTTTCTAGCTGGTCTAAAGCCACTTTTGACGTAAAGGGACACTTTTTGGTTGCTATGGACAATCTCAAGTTTCCAGGCAGAAAGAACAGTATATATAATATAAAACTGCATGCAGGGCATTGAACAAAGCACTGGGGACAAAAGGGATGTGAAATGATTTCATACAGTACTGTAATCTGTAAGAATACAGTACTGTATGTGTTATGATTTTTACATTTTTTGAATTTGCCACCAGGCTCCGCCCCCATGCGTCATGACACTTGCAGGGAACGGAGCCTGGCACAGAGAGGCTTCGGAGGAGGACAGAGCCCGCAGACACCGCGGGGGGGATGTCACAGGATCCTGGGGACAAGGTAAGTATACCGCTCCAGGATCCTGCAATGCAATCCCGAGTGTGGCTCGGGGTTACCGCTAATGGTGCTGAAATGTAACCCCGAGCCACACTCGGGAATAGCGTCAGGGAGGTTAATGAATTGTCTGTCCGACAATACACATACAGGTTCATTGATAAAAATAGCATGGGATTTCCCCACAGGGGAACCCAGAACCAAAATTTTTAAAAAAATAGCATGGGGGTCCCCCTAAATTCCATACCAGACCCTTATCCGAGCACGCAACTTGGCAGGCCGCAGGACAACAGAAGGGATGAGAGCGTGCCCCCCTCCTGAACCATACCAGACCACATGCCCTCATTCAGGGGGGGGCGCTCTCTCGTCCCCCTTCTTTTCCTGCAGCCTGCCAGGCTGCGTGCTCGGATAAGGGTCTGGTATGCATTTTTGGGGGGGACCCCACTACATTTTTTTTATTTTGGCACAGGGTTCCCCTTAAAATCCATACCAGACCTGAAGAGTCTGGTATGGATTTTGAGGGGACCCACACGCCATTTTAAAAAAAAATTTGGTGCAGGGTTCCCCTTAATATCCATACCAGACCTGAAGGACCTGGTATGAAATTTAGGGGGACCCCCACGCCATTTTTTTTTTAATTTTGGTTCGGGGTTCCCCTGTGGGGAAATCCCATGCCGTTTTTATCAATGAACTTTTATGTGTATTGTCGGACCGACAATTTATTAATAGCTGCGAGTAGTTTTAAATTACTTTTTTTCCTTTGAAATATCATTTTCCTGTCAGACTGTTCTAAACACGGGAAACATGAAACCCTTTACAGGCATACTATAGACACCCTCCAGGTACAAAATTTAAATGAATATTACACTTTTATTGTTTCACTTTAAGCATTATTAAAATCACTGCTCACGAAAAAACGTCAGTTTTTAAAACTTTTTTTGCATTAATACATGTCCCCTGGGGCAGGAACAGGTCCCAAAACACTTCGTATGACAATAACTTGCATATAAGCCTTTAAAATTAGCACTTTTTATTATTCATGTTCGAGTCCCATAGACTTTAACGGTGTTCGCGTGTTCAAACAAATTTTTTGCATGTTCGCATGTTCTGGTGAGAACCGAACAGGGGAGTGTACGGCTCACCCCTAATCACCACTCATTCTTGGGAGCCAACCCAGTTATACAGGCCAGGAAGGGAGACATACATCATGCTTTACATGCGATCTAAGTCCCATGTTTGTGAGTGCAATCCTCTATTGTTTGATCTTGCATTTGTATCATTAAAATGGAATTACACTAAAGCAGCTGTGCGCTCTCTTTTCCTAGTATATTTCAGATTAAGTCTGCCACCCAGTGGATCTTTGAGAGAGCTGCAGCACCTAGAGCAAGAGAATTTTTTCTATATACTGTATACTGTGAACATTTGAGAGTTTGTTGTGGGGTCAGAGCTGACTGTTTTTTTTTGTGTTTGGACTATAATACACAGTGTCAATGTTTCTTTTTTTAAATGATGCTGCTAAATATCTTATTTCAGAGCGCTGCTGTGTGGTCGTGTAACCTTCTGATGCTCCCCCCCCCCCCCGATCTAAGGACTACAGCAGGAGGGGCTTTCCTTAAAAGAAGATTACTTCCCTCTAATGAAGTGGGTCCCATATCCTGCTGGTTGCTGCTTACTGTAGATGCCTGCACTCCACTAATGCCTGATACTCTGCATAGAGGTGATCTTCAAAGTTTCAGGGGTTAAGATCAGCGGCTGCAGCTGTCACATACCTGATAGGAGACTGAAATGACGTGGTTGGCCTCTCTTGTATCTTCAGCCCAGGCCCCACTGAGAGTGAAACAGATATTGCAATGGGAGGTAAACGACTGCCGGTGGAAGTTGATATCAGAACATAGAGCTGGTGATGTAGATCTGCAAGATCTGCCAGCACATCAGAGCAGGAACGTCAGTGCTGCAGAATGAACCAGACATGAATAAGAAAGGAACTCTGAATGTACTGCAGGTTCATGAGGCATAACTTGTCAGACCTCTCAGTGAGCTTGTGGGCGGGAAACACAGCAGTGTCTAAAGCAGATGCTTGGGAAAATCTTGGCATGCACTCAAAAATAGCATAGAGCCGAATCTGAGGCAGAATGGTCACAGGGATAGTCAAGGTCAACAGCAGGCAAGCAGCGAGGTATAGAGACATAAGTGGAATTGGAGTAGTGAACAGAGTTGGGGTCGAACTGTTGAGCAAAATTATGATCAGAATTCAAGATCAGGTCAGAGAGGCAAGCAAGGTCGGTAACAGATGTCAAACACAAGACACAAGCAGGGCACAGGATGCAGCTGAAGACCATTCAGTGCTGACACTGCCACAAGTATTCCTTTAAATAAGCGGTCTGGCACCAACATTGATTGGGGACATGTTTGAGTGTCTGTGCCCATTCCTTTACCTGCTCACAGTTCTTCAGTTCTCCACCCTGTAAGCCAGCCTGCTTACAGGAATTAACTTATAGCATCTGTGAAGCATTGTCATCACTCACCCTCTCGTTTATTCACAGAACATATTGGACGGTAAGTGACAATGATGCTTCACAGTTGCAGCAACTGATCTTAACCCCAGAAGAGCTGTAAGATCACCAATGTAGGGAGTATCCACTATCAGTAGTTAGAGGTAAGTTATGTTCCCAGTACTGTACCCACAACAAAATAATTAACTAAACATCAGCTTTAAACATAGACTATTTAAATCCACAAAAAATTAACAAATCTTTAAAAAAATGTGTCTTTATCTGACATACATATGGTAGGGACTGTTGATTGGAGAAAGGTTGGGTCAATCTTGCTCAAAAATTTAGTGCACCTGAACTTAGCAGCGGGTCTCATTGAATTCTACAATGACTGTTAAATTCTAGCCATTTTTAGGGCTGATAGACAAAATAATAATACTATACAGTGAGGAGATGATCTTTTCATGTGGCTTCAAGAGCACACAAATACTTTAAATAACATGCTTGGGAGATGCCATACATGGTGTTGCAAAAGAGATGATTTTTACAGGCAGTCTCTGTGATGGCTTACACTTGCAGAACATATTTGTGTGTAGAATTGATTCTCTTCTTTTAAAATTAGCTTGGCCTACATAAAGCAGCCCAATACCCCAATCTGATTCAAGTCAGCTTGAAAAATAAAATCCTTTTCAGGTAGCTTTGGAAGGGAAACATGCTTTTTCATCCAACGGTAATAAGCCTGCTTTGACTGGCAGATTGAAATTGATCAGTTGATCAGTTGTTTGCTGTGGCTGAATGTGGTAAAGCTTCAGTTTGCAAAGAAAACCCAATCCCAAGGAAAATTTAAAAAAAATGCATTTTTGCACATGATTGGATGATGGAAGTCAGCAGAGATTGTCCTCATTCACTAAGCTCTAGGGTAAATTCCCTAGCAAAGTACAACTTTCCTTGCAAAGTGAACAGCCTATTTGCCTTTAGTAAATCAACCCTATGCTGTCCACCATAAGAGGTTGATGAGCAAGCTAAATTCTGAACATGTCTTGATTGGCAGGAAATTGTTCTATATTTATGTGCCCACTGTACAGTTTGTTTGTCATGGGTGAAACTCTGTTAATTCTTGGATTGTCTTTAATTCCCTTGTACTGTACCTGCCACTTTGTTTGTTTCAGGTTCTGATTAGGAACACCCCTCGGTTTGGTTCGCACCAGAACACCTCTAACAGGCAAAAAGTTTTAGCGAACATGCAAACCCTATTAAAGTCTATGAGACATGAACATGAAAAATAAAAAGTCCTCATTTTAAAGTTTTATATGCATGTTATTGCCATAAAAAGTGAATGGCACTGCCCTAGGGGACATGTATCAATGCAAAAAAAGTTATTAAAACAATTGCTTTTTCAGGAGCAGTCATTTTAATAATGCTTAAAGTGAAACAAAAAAATTGAATTCTATTTAACTATCTTACCTGAGGGTCCCCTTAGTTTGCCTGTAAAGTGGCGTATCTGTGTGATGTGTAGAATAGTGCCGCAGAAATAATAACATTTCTAAAGGTAAAAATGTCATTTAAACATGTTTGCGGCTGTAATGAATTGCTGGCTCCTGGCAATATAGATGAAAAATCATGGAAAAAAATGGCATGCCCCCCCCCCCCCAGTCCATACCAGGCCCTTCTGGTCTGGTATGGATTTTAAGGGAAACTCCACACCACAATGAAAAAAAAAGTGGCATGGGGTCCCCCTCAAAATCCATACTAGACCCTTAGCTGAGCATGCAGCATGGAGGTCAGGATAGGGGGGGACAAGCGAGCGCCCCCCTCCTGAACCATACCAGACCACATGCCCTCAATATAGCCCTGCGCCCCCCCCACCGCAAAGCACCTTGTCCCCATGTTGATGGGGACAAGGGCCTCTTCCCAACAACCCTGGCTGGTGGTTGTTAGGGTTTGTGGGTGGGGGGGCTTATCGGAATCTGGAAGCCCCTTTAACAAGGGGACACCCAGATCCCACCCCCTCCCCCCGTGTGAATGGGTATCGGGTACATTGTACCCCTACCCATCCACCAAAAAAAGTGTTGAAAAGTAAAAACCCCAAATGATAGTTTTTGACAATCCCTTTATTTAAAAAAAAGGTGTCCTGCGATGTAAATTCATCGTCAACCACACTGCCCGATGGACCCGTAAAATAGAAAAAATGAAAAAACTCCAGGCAACTGCTGTCTTTTTGCTTTGACAGCTCTATTATAGGCAAGGGCGTGGCCACCTGCTGACATAACCGGATGAGCGCCCCCCTCTGACACCACATGACATCATATGATGTCAGAAGGGGGTGGGGTCACTCGGTTTCATCACCAGTTGGCCCAGCTCTTGCCTTTTTTATTTATTTATTTTTTGGGGTATGTCAGGTGTGATTGAAGATGGATGGACATCACGGGACACTTTTTTTTTATATAAAGGAATTGTCAAAAACTGTCTCTTGCGGTTTTTAATTTTTGACAGTTTTTTGGTGGATAGGTAGGGGTACATTGTACCGATGCCCATTCACATATGGGGGGGGTGGGATCTGGAGGCCCCCTTGTTAAAAGGGGCTTCCAGATTCCAATAAACTGGCCAGGTTTGTCAGGATGAGGCCCTTGTCCCTATCAATGTGCGGACAAGGTGCTTTGGAGCGTACCTCAAAGCACCCTCCCCATGTTGAGGGCAAGCAGCTTGGTATGGTACAGAAAGGGGGGGAGCTCGCTCATCCCCTCCCTTTCCTGGCCTGCCAGGCTGTGTGCTCAGATAAGGGTGTGGTATGGATTCTGGGGGGAACCCCACGTCAATTTTTTTTCAATTTTGGTGTGGAGTTCCCCTTAAAATCTATTCTAGACCCAAAGGGTCTGGTATGGATTTTGGGAGGGCCCATGCCATTTTTTCTTAATTCTGTCGTAGGGTTCCCTTTAACCACTTAAATACACTGTATTATATACTCTGCACTGCACTATATACCCTGCACTGTAGTATATATGCTACACTAACTGCACTATATATTCTCCACTGTATTATATATACTACACTGACTGCACTATATACTATGTAATGTATTATATATACTACACGGACTGCACTATATACTCTGAACTGTATTATATATACTACAGTGACTGCACTATATACTCTGAACTGTATTATATATACTACACTGACTGCACTATAAACTCTCTACTGTATTATATATACTACACAGACTGCACTATATACTCTGAACTGTATTATATATACTACATGGACTGCACTATATACTCTGTACTATATAATATATACTACATGGACTGCACTATATACTCTGAACTGTATTATATATACTACACTAACTGCACTATATACTCTGAACTATATTATATATACTTCACTGACTGACTGTACACTACACTACCTGCCTAATCTCCTTTCATTCACTATATACATTATAGTGAATGAAAGAGTATTCACTGCGCTTGGTTTCTAAAGAGCAGCCAGCATAGAATTGTTGGTAACAATAAAAACACAGAAAAAATGGGTATATGCAGTGCTGAAAATAAAAATAAATATGTACATTTATAAATGTCCACAAACGTTGGCACAAAAGTCCATGTTTCTTTTCTGGAATCACCCAAGGTGTAAATCAGACAGACTAGAGTAAATAATGATATCTTCCACCGAACATCAAAACACTTGGCCTCTTACCCCAAATAGTGGACCACTAGGTTAGAGGTGGTCAAACAGGCATAGTGTATATCCACAGGCTAGTCACGTCTCCACTAAGACAACAAGCAACTGGATCTTGTATAACCCTGCAGCCTACATCCCCCAAATTAAGCGCCCGGACGGAAGAAAAGCTACACTATTGAAGCAAATATCACACGAGTTCAGGGACTTCTACCACTCATTATGCAACTTACCGAACAGGGACCCACCCCGAGCAGACATGGACAAATACATTATATCCTCACAAATTCCCTCCCTGCCCATGGAAATTCAAGAGGAGTAGTCAATTTTGTTTGGGAGCCACGATTACTTTAGAGGAGCTTCAGCTTGCTATTGGAACCATGAAACCAGGCAAGGCCCCAGGCCCAGATGGTTATACCGTCCAATACTACAAAACCCTCCTCCTGCTTATTGGCCCATGAATGGTGACATTCTTTACGGAAGTTGGCACGGGCGCGTCACTCCCCAGAGACACTTTAAAAGCTCATATTACGCTGATCCACAAAGAAGGGAAAGATCCAGGTTCCTGTGGGAGTTATAGACCTATCTCTCTTTTAAATACTGACCCAAAGCTGTTCACCAAAATTGTAGCTACCTGCTTGGCGCAACATCTCCAGCCCCTGACGCATCTAGACCAGGTGGGCTTTATTCCTACAAGGGAAGCGAGAGACAACACCATCAAGGTGTTGAATCTCCACCACATAGCAAACGCTAACAATACCCTGTGCGTCTTTGTTAGTACATATGGCGAAAAAGCATTTGATAAGGTGAACTGCAACTTTATGTTCTCCGTCTTCTGCCACATCGTTATGGAAGAACAGATGCTTAGCTGGATAGGCAGGATTTATTCTAACCCAACGGCTCAGGTGAAAGTGAACGAACTGCTATCTGAAACTTTCCCTATTGGAAATGGCACAAGACAGGGGTGCCCATTGTCTTCCCTCCTTTTTGCCCTTTCCCTGGAACTGTTCCTATGCAAAAAAAGATTGAATGACAACATACGGGAACTCCCAGTTGGAGACTCCCAGTGTAAAGTCTCTGCATATGCGGACGATTTACTCTTCTCCCTGATGAACCCCACGATCTCCTTACCTAACCTCAGAAAGGAATTTGACACATATAGAGCCATCTCAAATTTAAAAATAAACTTCTCTAAATCAGAGGCTATGGGTGTCGCTGTCCCTCCCCACTCCATTCTAATCATCCAGTCAAACTTTCATTTTAAATGGACGAATTTGGCTCTCAAATACTTAGGAGCATACATCCCATCTGACATATCACGCACATATGTTCTCAACTTCCCACCATTGCTAACTATGACCCGATCCCTATTAGACACCTGGCATAAAGGATTGCACTCCTGGTTTGGCAGCTGCAATCTGATAAAAATGTGTATCCTCCCCAAATTCCTTTACCTGTTCCAAGCCCTTCCCATACAGATACCTACCTCTTTTCTCAAACAAGTGCAAGCCCTCTTTACACGCTTCGTATGGGCTCAGAAAAAGCCCAGATTAAGCCAAACCCAAATGTCACTTCCCAAGCAGAACGGAGGCCTCGCGGTACCAGACATCCGATGATACTATCAGTCCACTCACTTAGGCAGGGTTTTAGACTGGAGACGAAATGGAACATATAAACCGTGGACACAAATAGAACAATCCCAGACCATTATTCTTCTAAAAATTGCACTATGGTGCTACAACTCCTTGCCTCCGAGACTAAAATCCCACCCATTGATTGGGGCCACGCTAAGACATAGCACTCATGTAGCCTTGCAAACACTTTTGACGTCTGAGACTTCACCACTTTTTCCGATTCTCGGACACCCAAACTTTACACCAGGCCTGAAAAATACGGAGTATACAAGCCTGAGAGACCTGGAGCAGGCCTCCAAGTTTGTGACGTTGGGTCGATGGATGTCCTTCGCGGAATTGACTGACACGTCAAGTAATTACCACCTTCCCTTTTGGAAGGCAGCATAATTACACCATCTCCATTCCATCCTTCACCCACACACCTTCTCTCGCCCACTGACGACGTTTGAGGAATACTGTTCGGAGACTGGGCCGATATCGCAAACTCTTTCCAAAATGTACTCCCTCTTGAATTCACCCCCTAAACAACCACGTCTCTTATGTTTAGAGAGATGGGAGGTTGACCTTAACCAGAAATTCTCAGAGACACAAAAACGACACATCATCACTTTTGCCATCAAATCTTCCCTATGCACTAAAATTCAGGAAACAAATTTTACAATTTTCTCCAGATGATATCTCACGTCCACTAGGCTACGCAAATGCATCCCGGCTTCCTTGGACCGCTGTTGGCGGTGCGGAGAGGATGAGGGGTCATTGTTACATATTTTCTGGTTCTGTCCAAGATTGACGAATTTCTGGGCAGAAGTTTGTCGTATAACACAAAAATTCACAGAATACAAAATCCCAGAGGACGCGTTTTTCTTCCTACTACACCTGTCAAAGATCCCAGCCAAATCCTACACAAAATCACTAGTACAACACTTATTAAATGCAGCTAAGGTGTGTATACCCCTTTACTGGAAACAGCAGTGCCCACCGATTACTGGGTGCTGGCTGAGAAAGGTAGAAGAGATAAATAAAATGGAGGACCTGATCCTTACTGCGCAACACAATCAAGAGAAATACACTAAGACCTGGAGTCTTTGGGATATCTTAATTTACTCTGATGAAGGGACATCCCTTCTAGGGACATAATTTTACTGTGCCCTGGAATGGTAACGCCCACCCCCGCCCTCGTCCTGTCTCTGCTTCCTCTCTCCTTCTTCTTTCCCTCTTTCCTCCCCACTCCCCACCCCTCTTTTCCTTCGCTACTTTTACTTTCTACTACTTTAGAGTTCTTAAGGAAAAAGACAGGGAAAGGATCCTGTCACTTTCTGAAATCTTATATAAGCTGATTGATAAGAGTGTACAGTACATGCATTGATGACATCCACTCCCATGTACGGGACCGTACAGAAGGATATTGAAGTGACATGTGTAATGTTTCCAAATTTACTGTACTTATTACTCAATGACATGTACATCTATGTTGAGATGATGGGTTCTCTCTCTTTGTGTTTTCCTAATAAAAACTTATATTCGAAAAAAAGAAATAAGAGAAAACGATTCCCCATGGTGCAGTATATCAAGCCAGTGTATAATTAATTCCGAAAAGAATTCCAGAGTACTCACATTTAAAACGATAAAAACAAGCATGTCATAAGGTATAAAAAAAGCAGATGTTTCAAACCCATAAGATCTTGTGAGCCATGATTGGCCAAAGGCACCCTGCCTTTGACCAATCATGGCTCTCACAGCACATTGCGCTGTGATTGGCCAGACCAAGCAGGTCAGGTGCATGCTTTGGCCAATTAGCAGCCATCAATGCATTGCAATCTCGTAGTGCAATATGGAGAGCTGCGCGGCGGGCGAACTTGCTGCAAACGCCCCATATGTTCGTTTGTTTTATGAACAAATGAACATCGAGCCCATTCCTAGTTCTGATGCTTGGCTCTGGTTACCTCTGAGAATGACTGCACTTCTTAACATTTCTTACAGTCCTTGCTTGGCAACTTGTGACTTCTGCTGGGCAACTACTCTCTGTCTACTATTTGGATCAGTGTTGCAGTCCTGGAGAGTTTCTGTATGTAACTGACTAACCATAGCTTGCCCCTGTGGAACTATGCCCAGCCTGCTAAGACTTCAAAATATACAGCTGTCACAAGGGTAGTAAAACAATATCAATGAGCACTAATAGAGTGTCTTGAAGAGGTTACTAAAAAATTTGAAAAGTGCTGTATCAGTGATCAAGCTTATACCTATACCATAGAGTCCCTATGGAATAACTCCTACTTTAGATTATTACTAACCATACCAGTTTCCTGCCTGAGAACTAAACATGATGTAAATAATATTGCTGATGATTATGAAAATTAGTTGTAATTATTGTGTCCTTTACCCAGTGGCAAGGCAAGGTCAGTATTCAAGGGTTCCATTCTATAGGCACATATAATTAAATTGTAGATTACACACTCAACTCTGAAATCATATTAGGCAATTCCTTCCATTACTGATCTTGACTGGGATGATATATGTAGATGTCATCTAGTCATCTCACCAATATTCGCACAAAATGACTCATTCACGACTCATTCATATATAATGTATGTGCATTAGTATAAAGTAGGTCATGATAAAGATGAAGATTTATGACAACATAATTGTATAATCTTTATTTTGGGTATAAAGTCTACAGCCCTTAGATCTTACCCTGTCCACTCCATACTGGTAAAAAACAGTGTTTTCACTGTGTTTGTTGTAGCCACATGCAGAATTATTTGTTCTTTATGAACAAACTTGTGAAAAAAGTTCTATGCTAACCATTGAATGATAGTTGAGAGAAATTAGTAAATTTATGTGAAAAGTTTGAAATATGACCTGTAGAGATGGACCGAATACTCTCTGGTTCGGTTTGAGACAAAACTCCTGAACATCACAAACGTGGTTTTCAAGTGTTCTTGTCAATGGGCTGAGTGGTGGGAGGTTAAATGCCTTATCAAGCATGTGGTACCCAAATGGCTGCTGTTTTTGCCAAACTTGATCTGCTTGAGGCAGAGATTGCAAATTGCAACAGTATGAATGCTAAAAAAGGCCCACACAACTGAGCTGTGGGAAGTGGGCTGGGATATAACAGCTCAGACATAATCAGATGGAATAGGATGGCAGCTCTCTACTCTTCCTTGATGGCTGCCTCTGGAGGACATCAGGCCTCTCGTTTGGGTTGTTTCTCCCCCTCACTTTCCTTCTCTGCTCTATTTGGCACCCAAGTCACGTCAGTGGCCTCATAGTCATCACCCCCTCCATCCTCATCATCACTGGAGGAAACTTGACAATACGCTGCGACTGGGAGAACATGACTGCCAATTTGTTGTTTAATAGTGTTCTCCCCTCTCTGAAGGCTCCTGTTACTCTCTTTCTCTACCTCAGAACCAACATCAGAATCAAGTTATGTTTTTGCATCCTCAAAATACTATACTATATTATTATGTGACAAACTGGCTATTCTTCAGACACAGGTATCACAGATCTGGATACAGAGCCAGTAAAATTGACCAATCACAGCAATTAAATTTGTAAACAAAGGCTGTGTGTTGCAGCCTTTGTTCCGAATTCTCTTACAGTGATTGGAAAGGAAACAATGTAGGAAACATTCAGTGTTAAGGAAACTCATCCTGACAAGAGTAAATATCCCAACAATGAAAAATAATGTAAAATACTATATCCAGTGAGAATGTCTTTATGCTGGGTAATGGAAGTAGGCTTACAATAGGACTGCACAATCAATACTTGTGACGGTCATACATACAGATTTTACCTGATTTGACCAATGGAGCGTACATGACAAAGTAGAAAGAACAAAGTCAAGGAAGAAAAAGAGGGAAAAGAATGCAAAAAAAGGAGAGAAAGAAGAAATACCGTGCTCTTTACTGCTTCGACCACCAGACATCTACTGAAATGAAGATGAGCTCACAGAGAAGTTTCCATCTAGGGTGGGTCTTCCTTGCTGCACCATGGTGCCCAAACTTTGTTGTGCTTATCTATGGTGTTGTGTAAACACTCTGTAAGGGTCTTCATGGGTTCTATGTCTTTAACTCTAGCATACATGTCAACTGGAGAAGATGGAGGGTGTATTATTTTTCAATGCGGCAATACTAAACATCTCGCCACTGTAAGGACATGTTGTGTTAATTTTTTAGCATGTTTGGAAATGGTAGAGCGAAGCAGGCCCAAGAGGAATACTTTAGGAGTAAAAGGAACAGTTGAGTCAAGGAGATGCTGTAAGAGATTCCAAACCAATCGCCAGTATTGTTTAATGCAGTGACACTGCCAAAATATATGGAAAAGGGAGCCCCGTTCTGATAGACATCCCCAGCAGAGGTTGCTCACCAATGGGTGAATAGCATGAAGGAGCTCAGGCGTTAAGAATCTTGTATTTGTAGTTTTCTGTGTAAAATGTGTAGAGCTTTACAAAACTGAGACGACACAACTGGCCAGCCTTAGTAGTTAGTTCCGCCCCAGGGCCCTTTCCTTTTTACACATATAAGGATTCTTCCCTAGTGCTTGTACAGGACAGTCATTTAGTATTTTGTAAAACTGACGATTAAACCCTTCTGAGAGGGCCTGCTAAGACTGTTTTTTCAAAAGCAGTCAGCTTACAAAACTGTAGGGAAAAGGTGATGGATTGTGAGTAATGACATATCTGCAAATTTAAAAAGAACACTCGACATAGAGATAAATTCCATCTACCAAGTGTATCAAAGGGTAGCAGTTTTCTAGTCCTGGGGTCAACCAGGTGGCCAAAGAGGAATAAGCTCCCACGGGTGGGACATTGGAAAAGTCAGACTATCTGGCACCTTGAGATTAAAAAGCTGTCATTAAAAAGCTGCTGACATAAGTGCATATCTGTGCTTCAAGATTCTCCACAATCTTTGGAAGAACGACATAGCGTGAAGGAGGTCAGAAGGGGGGATGGTTGTGTTCGCATTCCATAACAAGTTATTAGGATGGATAGGTGCAAGCCACAGTTTCTCTATTTCCGTCCATCGGTTATACATATAAAGAGTGTACTAAAAGGGTAAGGCGCTCGGGTGGGTCGCTTGATAATATTTTAGAAAGTTTGGAAGTAGACATGTGCATTCGTTTTCGTCTGAATGCATTTTCGTCCGAATTTCAGGTATTTTCGTTATTGTTTTAACAAACGATAACGAAAGTGCAGAGTCCGAAAAACGAAAGATCCGACATATACAAATGCTTTATTTTCGTTTTCGTTGCTACAACAGTTTGATATAGATAGGAGATTCGACATGATGATGACAATAACAATCTGTGTCCATCAAACCTGTGGTTGAATGTGCCTAAACTTAACTCTATTAGTCCAAGATTATTCTACATAGAGAGAAAAGATTCGACGTAGGGGAGAAAGATTCGACGTAGGGGAGAAAAGATTCGACGTAGGGGAGAAAAGATAAATAAAAATAATGATAATGATGAATGTAATTGGTTGATTGTAACCAAAGAGTACCACCCGTACTTTGGCTTATGGTGTCTGTTGAAAGTTCTAAGACGGAGCAGGTAAATTATATGGCGTTGTACAGTTTAGCTGCTCCGTCGAATCTTCTTTGAACATTCGACAGACACCATAAGCCTTCAATGACAGATTCAACCTTAATTTGGATTTTTGGACGAATGCAATTTTTAACGAAAAACGAAATAAATAAAAACGAATTTCGGGAGTAACTAAATAAATGTATTTTTCGGACGAAAACGAAATTCCGAAACGAAATATTTCAGTGTGCACATGTCTATTTGGAAGCACTGGGCCCCCATTATTCTGAAAGGCAAAAAGGACTGAGTTAGAGATTCTGTGCCATTTACAGTCCAAAACAAAAGTCAAAATATCTGCTTGGGGGCTTTAAGATGCATTGTCAAAATAGATATTAGCAACCTTTCAAAAAGATAAAGAAGCTTGGAAAGAATATTTATTTTGATATAGGTAAAACGACCGAGAAAGGAGATGCAATGGTGTTTCCAATGTATTAAAGACATGCGGATGCTTTTAAATACAGGGTGAAAATGTTCTCTATATAATGCCTCATAAGGAGGGGTAATGTTCACTCCCAGATATTTTATTGATGAGGACTTTCATGCATAAGGAAAACAGTGAGATACAGTAGCTGCTGAAGCTCCTCCGGAGAAACATTTAGCAGGAGGGCCTCAGATTTGAAAGACAAATAATTTATTAACCTGAGGGAGAGCCATATATCTCTAACGCTTTATGAAGTTTAGGAAATGTTATACAGGGCTAGGTTAGAAGGAGAAGAATATATAGTAAGAACTATATTATAGTCCTTACCTCCAACCACAATACCATGATTGTTAGGGTCTTGTCAGATGTCAGCTGCTGGGGGTTCAATACAGAGGGCAAACAGTAAGGGGGACAGAGGACAACCCTGTATTGTCCCATTTGAGATAGATAAAAGGGTGAAGAGGCGAAGGGTGTTTTAACCTATGCCAAAGGAAAGGTCCTTTAAAAACTCACCTGTACTCAAGGGTAGCAAAAAGCAACGAGCAAGCTTAGTCTTACCAAAGGCCTTTTCAGCATCTAAACTTAATAGGAGGGTATCTGATTTCTACCTGTTAACTATATATATTAGGCTGATTACTCTCCTAGTGTTATTTCCTTCTTGGCAACAGGGTTTGAAGCCTACTGTAACCACATGGATCGAAGACGGGAGTACTATATTTAACCACTTGCCGACCGATGCACGCCAATATACGTCGGCACTATGGCAGGGGTGGGCAAATGGGCGTACCTGTACGTCCCCTTTAATTGGCGGGGCTAGTGGCCGCGCGTGCACCCACTGTGTACAGGGTGACCGTGCCCACGGGACCGGCGGACTTGATGTTCGCAGGTCTCCCGACGATTGTGTCAAGGAGCCGCAGAACGGGGAAGTGCTTATGTAAACAAGGCATTTCCCTGTTCTGCGTTGTGACATGTGAGAGATCATTGCCTTGTGACATGTGAGAGATCACTGCTCCCTGTCATCGGGAGCAGTGATCGCTGTCAGGTGAGTTGAAGTTAGAATCATTCCCTAGGACACACTTAACTACTTGATCACCCCCTAGTGGTTAACCCCTTCCCTGCCAGTGTCATTTACACAGTAATCAGTGCATTTTTATAGCACTGATCGCTGTATAAATGACAATGGTCCCAAAATAGTGTCAAAAGTGTCTGATGTGTCCGCCATAATGTCACAGTCACGATAAAAATCGCAGATTGCCGCCATTACTAGTAAAAAAAAAAGTAATAATAAAAATGCCATAAAACTATCCCCTATTTTGTAGACGCTATAACTTTTGCGCAAACCAATCAAAACATGCTTATTGCGATTTTTTTTTACCAAAAATATGTAGAAGATTACATATCGGCCTAAACTGAGGAAAAAATTAGTTTTTTAATATATTTTTGGGGGATATTTATTATAGCAAAAAGTAAAAAATGTTGCTTTATTTTCAAAATTGTCTGTTTTTTTGTTTATACTGCAAAAAATAAAAAACGCAGAGGTGATCAAATACCACCAAAAGAAAGCTCTATTTGTGGGAAAAAAAGGATATCAATTTTGTTTGGGTGCAACGTTGCATGACCGCACAATTGTCAGTTAAAGCGACACAGTGCCGAATTGCAAAAAGTGCCCTGGTCAGGAAGGGGGTAAAATCTTCCGGGTCTGAAGCGGTTAATCCGGGCAAATGTAATTTGGTAAAGAAATTCTGAGTCTGAGTATAACAAGGCAATGGGTCTGTATACAAAGAAAAATTGAATCCGCATGGCCCCACTCCAATGATAATATCTTTATTGTTAAAAATCCATACAGCAAACGATGAAGTAGATTGATAACATGTTTAACTACTGGTGCTTACTCATAGCTATAAATAAGCACCAGTAGTTATGGTGTGAAACATGTTAGCGAACTACAGTACTTCATCGTTTGCTGCATGGATTTTCACCAATAAAGATATTATCGTTGGAGTGCGGCCATCCGGATTCAATTTTTCTTTGTATGCCACTTGCATACTGAGCCAGCATCTGCACCTGACGGGGGGGGGGGGGGATTTTGTGGATCAGACTCCTGGAGCTGGGTTTTCCTGTCTGTTTGTTAATCCGCAATGGGTCTGTAGTTTGTGCATAGACAATGATCCTTGCCCAACTAGAGAAATCTTGAATATACTATTTGAATACCTGGTAGGAAAACCTGATGCTTCTCTCCTATTATTAGAGGATGTTAACGCCTATTTAGACCACACTTTGTATAGACATCCCCCTGTTCTCTTCCATAGACCATCTCCCAGGGGTACTGTCCTTTCTCACTTCTTTACGGCAGAAGGTTGGATAAACTTCTGGAGACAGAGATTCCCACTTGATAAACAATTTTATTGTTTCTCAAAAACTCACCTATCTCTATCTAGAACCAATCTTTGTGTTGGCTCCCCTGCTGTAGCCCTCTCAGTTACTCAAATCCAATATTTACCATTGGGTATTTCAGACCACTCCCCTCTGGTAGTTTGGCTTCACACAAAATACTTTGTTCAAAGCTCCTTCGAAGTTGAACGCCTGTGTATAAGAATACTCCTGTCCTGCCACTCAACAAAAAATACTATAAAATCCAATATGCAGAAACCTATTCTCTAGTATTTCGAGAGCTACTGCCAACACTATCAATGTGTTCCCACATATAATTTGCAACAAAAGCCAACCTTATCAGTGTAGTGCTGCTCTATGTACCACCTACCATTAACAAAATTTGATGTGCAACATTCGTGTAACTCAGCTACAGTATCTATGTTCTAAGGTGGGAGACATGAATTTTTGCTGCTGCAGTAAGGTAAACAGATTAAGTGCATAGAGGTGAAACACTTGGCATTTGTAATTAAGCACCAAAGAGTTTAACACAATTTGAGGACAATCGTTTTGGTGTTAATTAATATATGGCTTTCACTACTTGCATGCAATAGCATTGTGATTTTGTAATTAAGTATAATATCATGTGTTCATGTATATGGGATTATAGGATTGTAATATTTCTCATGGCACTAAGATTATAAGAATGATAATCTTATAACTTTATACATACAATATATCTAATCCTGTATTTTTGGAATGTATTATGTTATACTTTATTATATATTTAAGCACAGTATATCAGTAATGAGCTATAATAGAAGCCATACACTAGTGTTAGTGAACTTGATTTTATTAATTTGAGGCGTACAATAGTGCCTCCTCTGAATCTTCCTGGGAGGAATGGACAGTCGCTTAAGATGTGTATAACCCTCTGGTTGCCTCTGCTCAGAATGCAAACGATTCTTCACTAAACTGTTATCCCTCTACACTACCAAGGCCTTTGATAGAATCAAGTGGCAGTACCTTTGGGTGGTCCTTGCCAAGTTCAGCTTTAGTGAAATTCTTTTTTTAGTGGGTTAGGCTTTTCTATAGTTGCCCTCAGGCTGTAATTAGGGAAGCTGGTAGGATCCACCCCCTTTAGGCTGGGCAGGGCATCAGGCAGGGGTACCCTCTGTCACTGCTCTTATTTGCCATTGGCATTGAGCTCCTGGCTGACCTGATCCGATGTAATCACATTATCAATGGATTTCGATATGATGAGTTGCAAGAAAAACTCTGCTATACGCTGACGATATGCTATTGTTATTGAGGGACACCGCCTCATCTCTACAGAAGGTTATGTCCACTACATCTACCTTTGGGGTCTATTCTGGACTTAAAATTAATTGGACTAAGACAGCCCAGATGCTTTTGGATGGGGTTCTGGATCAGCCAGTGGCTCAATCCTGTCCAATACTGACCACCTCCACCTTTAAATATCTCAGGATACAAATTACTCTAGACCTTACTGAGTTTTGTCAAATTAATATAGCCCCTTTACTTGTCCACTTTAGAGACAAGACCAAAATATAGAACAACTTGAAGTTGTCAATAATAGGGGAAACAAATTCTATTACAATTATATTTATACCCAAATTACTCTATCTCTTGCACAGCTCTCCTGTAGTTATACCCCTGAAGATGTTTCAAATCGTCAATACTATCTTTAGGTCTCTGCTTTGGCATAACCATTACCTAAAATATAACTTGAACAGCTTCAGCATCCTAAAGACAGTGGCAGAGAGGCCCCTCTTAAACCATGGCTATACTACTTGGCCACCCAGCTAGAATATCTGGCAGGTAATATGGCTAGACCATATGGATCTGCCTCCCCCGAATCGGACTTAACACTATTAATCCTATTTCACCATATGCATGCACAAGACCTTCCTTTGGGACTGAAGTCACTTGCTTTTTGTAAATCCAATAAATAGCTCCCAACAAACAGTATGCCCTTCTGCACAAAATTTAGAACAAAATTAAGCAGATCCAAAAGCTAACTGGCTTTACTATGTACAGCCCAATTTGGCAAAATGTCACATACATGGATTTAGCTAAACTACAGTTTGAAAACAAATGGAAGGAGTGAGGAATCACTAATCATTCACAAATATTTTACAATTACACTTTACCATCCTTCCCAGAGCCAAGTGCAAAGTTCTCCCTACCTTTGCATATGTACTGTACGTACTTGCAATATATGTAACTTCATCACACAGTGAAAGCCCAAGGAAGCACTTGTGGTTTTGTGGAGATATGCATTGTTAAGCTTTCTGGAGGTGTGTGGGGAAATCTGGATTTTAATGAACTAGTCCAAAGCAGTCCTCTATTAGATCTCTCTAATCTCTATATTACAACATTATAAGTATAATATTCAACTTATACCACCTTGCCCAACAACAATTAATGCTAGAACTTATGTTGAGCTGGTAAAGAGCTCTTTATTGGTTAGCTATGGGGAGGATAACATCATTTTTTAAGTTGATTATTTTCTTTGTTAATGTAAAGGTATTTCCTCAAAAGGTACATTTTTAGCACCGCCATCACACCTTTGAGATGATTTACTAAAGTAAAATAGCCTGTGTGCTTTGCAAGTGCAGTTTGCAGTTGCTAGAGAGCTTAGTAAATGAGAGGAAGCTTTGCTGACTTCCATCATCCCATCATGTGCAAGCAAAAATTCAGGTTTTTTTTTATTTTCCTTGCATGTGATTGGGTCTTCTTTGCTTATTTACTAAGCTCCAGAGCAACTGCAGAAGCATAAAAAAACAAAGCAGAAGTGGAAAAAATCTACAAGGAAACATATGTGTTTTGTAAGAGATGTTTCTATTTTAGTAGAAACAAACTGATTGAAGTAAAACACAATTTAAAATGTGTAATATGCAATAATATATGAGCTTATATTTTTGTCAACGTTTGAATTGTACGCACACAATAAAATGCATAATAAAAAAACTATAGATGTTTACTTGTCAGCAAGGAAACATTTGATACCGAGTACTTTTGTTATCTCTTTCTAAAGAAATGCTATATAAATATAGTGTACAAAAGAACAGCTTTAAAGGATGTCAAGTGAGTCATTTTGGTTTAAAGCTTTAGGTTAAAAAAAAAAAACATTTTTATCCATTTTTTTCTATGACCTTTATAAGGTTCAGTCAAAGTTATGAAATGCTTTATTCTGAAAATCCTTTGATAAAATTTGTCTGCTTGTAGATCAAATAGATGGCCTAAAATATCTTTCAGATATTAAAGGAAAGGATATCTGGGATTTTAAGGTTCAGTTAGATCTCTTCTAAGCAGTATATAGTCAGTAAGCCTGCTGTGTGGTGCACAGTGCATATCTCTGCTAGCACCAAGCAAACTTCTTAACGTTTTCTTTAAAATCTCATAGAGATTGATTGGAAGTTGATTTACTAAAGAGTAGTAAATGTTCCTTTAGCAAAGGGAAGGCAAATAAATCCTAGCATATAAAATGCTTATTTTTGTCCCCCAACCATGTGCAAAATCCTGTTTTTCTGATTATTTTGCCTTGCACTTCATTGGCTACTCAAAATAAATACAGCTTTATTTTATTCTCTTAATTTGTTGGATATCTAATGAAGAAAAAAAACTTTGATTTTTTTTTCTTTTGCCATTTGTTTAATATATTATATAAGATTATATAAGTCTTTAACCTCTTGCCGCCTGCCCACCGTCATATGACGGCGGAGCGGTGCAGCTCTTTTTCTGGGCCACCGTCATATGACGGCGGCTAATTCACACAGGGCATGCGCGCAATCGCGGGCGTGCAGCCCTGCTCTGTCGGTGTTGCCGTGTCCCCGGGACACAGCGCGTCACCGACAGGGGTGAACAACCATTGGGCATGGCTGTTCACCATGTGATCGGCCGCGATTACGTCACGGCCAATCACAAAGGGGTATTCCCCGCTTTAGACTGCGCATGCACGCAATCGGGAGCGCGCAGCGCGGTCACGTCGGTGGCGGCGTGTTCCCAGGAACACTGCTCGTCACCGACAAGGGTAAACAGCCAATGGCTGGTGGCTGTTTACCACGTGATCAGCTGTGATCCATTTACAGCCGATCACTAAATGTAAACAAGACCGGTTACTAGCTGTTACCGGATCTTCTCTCCTCACAAACCGTTACCAGTGTGAGGAGAGAAGAACCAGGAGCAGTGAGTGACCGATCTATGTTTGTAGTGTACTGCACCAACACCACAAATCACCTGTCACCGATCACCTGTTGCCCATTAGTGACTGCCACTTCTCACCCATCACCTGTCGCCCATCAGTAACCGTAATTTGTCACCCGTCGCACAGCCCATCAAAAAAAAGTCCAAAAGATTTTATACAAGTGAGGAGGCATTTCAGATTCTCTCCATGACTGATGAGAGCAGCCAGCGAAAGGCCACAAGAGATGCCCAGTACCAGCACTTCCGCAGCATCACGCCCAAATGCCAGCACAGGAACTCCAACTACCAGCACTGCCACGTCCCCCAAGAGCCAGGGCCGCTACATATCTCCCAGATGGTCTTGCCAATCCAACATGGCTGCCTTCCGACACAGGATCAGCAAGAATTCCCCCTTTCACCGCACCGCCAGGTGTGCAGGCCAATACCCAACATTTTTCTGAATAAGATGTTTTAATTTATTCTTGCCCAACACTTTGCTGCAACTCATCGTGGACCAGACCAATTTATATGCCCAGCAGCATATTGCCAAAAACCCTCAATCTTCATACTCCCGTCCATTCGAGTGGAAGGATTTGACTCTGGAGGAGTTCAAAAGGTTTATGGGCCTCATCATAAACATGGGGCTTACAAAAAAAATGAAGTACATGCCTATTGGTCCACCCACCCCATTCACCACATGCTCATTTATTCTTCTGTAATGTCAAGGTCTCGATACGAGATTATAATGTTCTTTCTTCATTTCAGTGACAACACCCAGTGCCCTCCCCGCAATCATCGAAATTATGATAAATTATATAAAATTTGCCCACTCATTAATTTCTTTTCCCAAGGATTTGCAGAACTCTATGTCCCCGATAAGCATATATGTGTAGATGAGTCCCTGTACCCTTTTCAGGCCGGTTAGGAATAAAACAATACATTCCTAGCAAGAGGGCCAAATACGGAGTGAAATTTTATAAGCTTTGTGAGAGAGTCACGGGATATCTGTATGCGTTCCACATATATGAAGGAAGAGATTCCCAGCTCCAGCCCCCGGAGTGCCCGGCTTACATGGGCACAACTGGTCAAATTGTATGGGACCTGGCCTACCCACTGCTGAACAAAGGTTACCATATATACCTGGATAACTTTTATACAAGCCTGCCCCTTTTCAAACACCAATACCTCGCACAAACCCTGGTCTATGGAACCTCCAGAAAGAATAGAAAGGGCTTCCCACAAGCCATAGTAAATAAGAAATTGCGCAGGGGAGAAAGAGCAACTTCGAGATGCAACAAAGTGCTGGCCTTGAGGTGGAAGAATACCAGGAATGTGTACATGATGTCCACCATCCATGACGACACTACAGTTGAAGTTCAGAGAAGACGAGGTCCCATTGTAAAGCCAAAATGTGTACAAGATTACAATCTGTACATGGGGGGGGGTGGATTTCAATGACCAAATGCTTCAGCCCTATTTAGCAATAAGGAGGTCCCGTTTCTGGTACAAAAAAGTAACACTCTATTTACTTCATTTGGCCATTTATAATGCCTACATAATTTACACCAAGATCACCGAAAACCCTGCCCACTTCCTAAAATTCATTGAAGAAGTTGTCACGTCCCTCATCTACCATCAAAGGCCCCCCCCCAGAAAACCTTCGCTCTGATGCTGTTAGCCGACTTCATGAATGCCACTTCCCGGACCACATTCCACCATCTGAAGCAGGCCGAAGACGCCAAAAAAGATGTCGAGTATGCAGCAGTAAAGGATTTCGAAGAGATACCAGCTACCATTGTCCCCAGTGTCCCCTTGAACCCGACCTTTGCATTGGTAAATGCTTCAGACTATATCACACATCCCTTAAATATTAGCCCATATTCTTAACCACTTCCCCATTTTCATGATCTGTGCTGACCATTTCCCATGCTTCCTCAAAAAACCATTCCACTGCCTTCTTTGTGAACTGACCCTGGCCTGTTTTTTGACTATGCCTCTGCCAACCGTTTGGACTGCTTACATGTGAACCGACCCTGGCCTGTTTTACCAACTACGCTTCTGCCTACTGTTTGGACTGCTTACATGTGAACTGACCATGGCCTGTTTTACCAACTACGCTTCTGCCCACGACTTGGACTGCTTGCACGTCATCTGACCCTGGCCTGTTTTATGGACTTTGCTTTTGCCTACCGCTTGGACTGATCTGTTGCCCTGCTACTGTAGGACACAGGGGTCTCACATGTGAGGGGCTCCAGAAATGTTTTTCCGGATGGAGAAAACAATTTTTTTGTTGTCTCCGGGTTTCATAATTTCCGGATTAGGATCTGGAGTCCGGAGGCTTCATAGAGATTTGGATGGGTCAAAGCCTCTACCCCTGTGCCCATGTGCACAGGTCTTACCTGATTGCGGCCCTCAGCCTCCTGCTGACTTACTGCCGCCATCCCCCTGCCTGCAGCATAAACTGACCACACCTCTGCCTGCTACCTGGACTATGGAAATAATTAGCTGTAGCAAGAGGCAGTATGTTTATGAATGGCTGGAGAGCGGTACAATAATGAGTGCAGGGAGGTAACGGTGTACCAGGACCAATATTATGGCTGTGTTGGCTGTCTCTGCCTGGACAATTTCTATGGACAAATGCTTTGGTTGTGCTGACAAAATCCTTGTGCTGACTAAAGATATTATTCCTGCCTGCTGCCTGGATAATTACTATTGTTGCTAAGCACATCCCTGCCTGCTGCCTGCACCAATTTTCTCCTCTGGGGACACTACTAAAACCACAGGTATTACTTTTTTTTTACCCTTTCCTCAATAGAATTTATTTTGGAGTGTAATTTTTGGTATGTAAATGCTATGTGTTAGAAATATAAGGGCCTTCAAAAATAATAGGTTGTCAGGAAATTAGAATGTGTAATTTATGTTTCTAGAACGCCTGAAGGTGCTACTTCAATAGTGGGCTTCTGTATGTGGTCAGGCTGTGTAAAAGTCTGACACATGTGGTATCACCATACTCAGGAGGAGTAGCAGAATGTATTTTGGGTAGTCATTTTTGCTATGTACATGCTATGTGTTGAAAATATCTTAAAAATGGACAACTTTGTGATTGCGTTTTCATTTTTTCCCCACATTTTCCAAAAACTTCTGGAAAAAATGAACTGTTCAAAAGACTCATTATGCCTCATAGATTATACATTGGGTGTCTGCTTTCCAAAATGGGGTCATTTTGAGGGCATTTCCATTGTCCTGGTGCTCCAGGGCCTTCAAAATTGTAATAGGTGGTTGAGAAATGACATGTGTAATTTATGCTTGTAGAACACCTGAAGTTGCTACTTCCTTGGCAGGCCTCTGTATGTGGCCAGGCTGTGTAAAAGTCTCACACATGTGGTATCGCCATACTCAAAAGGAGTAGCAGAATGTATTTTGGGGTGTCATTTTTGCTATGTACATGCTATGTGTTGGAAATATCTTAAAAATGGACAACTTTGTGGGAAAAAATGCATTTTCATTTTTTTTCCACATTTTCCTAAAACTTCTGGAAAAAAATGAACAGTTCAAAAGACTCATTATGCCTCATAGATTATACATTGGGGTGTCTGCTTTCCAAAATGGGGTCATTTTGTGGGTATTTGTACTTTCCTGGCTTGTTAGTGTCTCAAGAAATGAGATAGGTCTTCAGTACATCAGGTGTGATCAGGTGTGATCAATTTTCAATGATTTGCACCATAGCTTGTAGACTCTATAACTTTCCAAAAAAACAAATAATATACACTAATTAGGGTTATTTTTACCAAAGATATGTAGTCGCATAGATTTTGGCCAAAATTTATGAAGAAATATTAATAATTTGCAAAATTTTAAGACAGAAACAAAGAAAAAGGCATTTTTTTCACCAAATTTTTAGTCTTTTTTTATTTATAGCACAAAAAATAAAAAACCCGCTAGTGATTAAATACCACCAAAATAAAGCTCTATTTGTGTGAAAAAAGGACGCAAATTTCATTGGGGTACAGTGTTGCATGATTGAGTAATTGTCATTCAAAGTGTGAGAGCACTGAAAGCTGAAAATTGGTCTGGGCAGGAAGGGGGTGAAAGTGCCCTGTAGGCAAGTGGTTAAGCTCACCACACATATTACAATCCAACTGTGGAATTTCCTTTAGATCTACAAATAACCATGTAGTGCAAAGGCCCACCTGATTAGATACAGATGCATTTGATAGTCCTCACATTACACAATTTTAGTAAATCTATTGATATCTTGATTATACGAAGATTGCACAATCAGATTGAAACTTGTATATTGATCCACCTGGATATCACCTGGGAAAAGGGTCTTAACTCTGAAATGTTGTAATTCTCACCTCCGCCTAATCCTGACTGAGTGTCCACATGTTAGCTGAAGGCTTTTTCTGGTATCTATATCTATTAGCCTGGATCTCCTCCCTATTCTAATAAAAATGCATATGTTGCTTGTAACTGAGAGTTTGTCTTTGTCTAGATAGAGAAACTGTATGGAGATCTTGTGCATGTGCTCTGGTGTACTGTTTTGTCTGTGAATGTTGCTTTATTTCATAAATATATGAATATCAAAATGTTAGCTGTTTGGAGTTTTGCCTACTATTTACTTAAGATAAGAAGTGGAACTACCAATATTTTATTCTTTAGGGCACCTGCTTTAAAAAAATATATAGTGTTTGGGGGTTTCAACTTATCTTCAGGCCTAAAATTATTTTTTTACATGTTTGCAACAAAAATGTAAAAACGGCTCCGGAAGCTAAAGGATTAAAGGGTATTTCTACTTTTTCATTTTGCAGCTTTTCTGAAACTTCCTGCAAGAAACAATTCTAGTCAGCTTTCTTTGTTATGGGTAGGCTAAGAAGCGGTGTTTTCCATAATTAACCCTGTCTGAACTGTTTAACCACTTGCTGCCCAAGGACATCCATGGAGTTGAGTTGTAGTGGTTATACTGAGGTATCACAACAAACGTTATAGCAAGAGCAATAATTCTAGCACCAGACCTCCCATGTAACTTTAAACTGGTAACCTGTAAAGGGGTTTGAAGTGTCTCCTATGGAGATTTTTAGGTACTATAGCTTGGTGCCGTTCCAGAGGCATACACAATTTTTAAGTCTAACAGGCTAGGTATCTATTTACTTGGGGTAACATCATCTTTTATAATTTGTTTTTCTTTTAAATGGTATTATATTGTTTTTGTGTGCATTAAAGTGTACTATCCAAAAAAAAAAAAACTACGCTTGAAAAACCACTGTGCAAATACAGTGTGAAAAAAACAAATCATTTTATTCTATAGAGCCGTATTCTAAGGCCCCTTTCACACTGGGGCGGCGTTTGCGGTAAACCGGCGCTATTTTTATTGCCGCTTTACCGTCACTTTAGCGGCGGTATTCGGCCACTAGCAGGGCGGTTTTACCTCCTGCTAGCGGCCGAGAAAGGGTTAAAACCACCGCAAAGCGCTGCCCCCTTGATTTCAATGGGCAGGAGCGAAGAAGGAGCGGTGTACACACCGCTCCTTCACTGCTCCAAAGATGCTGCTCGCAGGACTTTTTTTACTGTCCTGCCAGCGCACCGCTCCAGTGTGAAAGCCCTCGGGGCTTCCACACTGGAGACACAGCAGCAGCTCTGGGTGCTTTGCAGGCGCTATTTTTAGTGCTGTAGCGCCTGCAAAGTGCCCAGTGTGAAAGGGGTCTAAGTAATTTTCTAGCAAAAAAAAAATAGTTTTTTACATGTATGTGAGAATTGTCAGAATTGGCCCGGGAAGTGGTTAAACTACAGTCAGGTCCATAAATATTGGGACATAGACACAATTCTAATCTTTTTGGCTCTATACACCACCACAATAGTTTTGAAATGAAACGAACAATATGTCCTTTAACTGCAAACGTTCAGCTTTAATTTGAGGGTATTTACATCCAAATCAGGTGAACGGTGTAGGAATTACAACAGTTTGTATATGTGCCTCCCACTTTTTAATGGACCAAAAGTAATGGGACAATTAGCTGCTCAGCTGTTCCATGGCCAGGTGTGTGTTATTCCCTCATTATCCCATTTGCAAGGAGCAGGTAAAAAGTCCAGAGTTCATTTCAAGTGTGCTATTTGCATTTGGAATCTGTTGCTGTCAACTCTCAATATGAGATCCAAAAAGCTGTCACTATCAGTGAAGCAAGCCATCATTAGGCTGAAAAAACAAAACAAACCCATCAGAGAGATAGCAAAACCATTAGGTGTTACCAAATTAACTGTTTGGAACATCCTTTAAAAGAAAGAACGCACCGGTGAGCTCAGCAACACCAAAAGACCCGGAAGACCACGGAAAACAACTGTGGTGGATGATCGAAGAATTCTTTCCTTGGTGAAGAAAACACCCTACACAACAGTTGGCCAGATCAAGAACACTCTCCAGGAGGTACGTGTATGTGTGTCAAAGTCAACAATCAAGAGAAGACTTCACCAGAGTGAATACAGAGGGTTCACCACAAGATGTAAACCATTGGTGAGCATCAAAAACAGGAAGGCCAGATTACAGTTTGCCAAACAACATCTAAAAAAGCCTTCACAGTTCTGGAACAACATCCTATGGACAGATGAGAAGAGTATGAAGAAGGAAAGGAACTGCTCATGATCCAAAGCATACCACCTCATCAGTGAAGCATGATGGTAGTAGTGTTATGGTGTGGACATGTATGGCTGCCAATGCAACTGGTTCTCTTGTATTTATTGATGATGTGACAGCTGAAAAAAGCAGCAGGATAAATTCTGAAGTGTTTCGGGCAATATTATCTGCTCATATTCAGCAAAATGCTTCAGAACTCATTGGACGGCGCTTCACAGTGCAGATGGACAATGACCCGAAGCATACTGCGAAAGCAACCAAAAACTTTTTTTAAGGGAAAGAAGTGGAATGTTATTCAATGGCCAAGTCAATCACCTGACCTGAATCTGATTGAGCATGCATTTCACTTGCTGAAGACAAAACTGAAGGGAAAATCCCCTAAGAACAACCAGGAACTGAAGACAGTTGCAGTAGAGGCCTGGCAGAGCATCACGAGGGATGAAGCCCAGCATCTGGTGATGTCTATGCATTCCAGACTTCAGGCTGTAATTGACTGCAAAGGATTTGCAACCAAGTATTAAAAACTGAAAGTTTGATGGATGATTGTTAATCTGTCCCATTACTTTTGGTCCCTTAAAAAGTGGGAGGCACATATACAAACTGTTGTAATTCCTACACTGTTCACCTGATTTGGATGTAAATACCCTCAAATTAAAGCTGAAAGTCTGCAGTTACAGCATATCTTGTTCATTTCATTTCAAATCCATTGTGGTGGTGTATAGAGCCAAAAATATTAGAATTGTGTCGATGTCCCAATATTTATGAACCTGACTGTATATCATCTGCTCAGTTTTACTAGATTTGAGCACTGGGGTTGATTTACTAAAACTGGAAAGTGCAAAATCTGGTGCAACTATGCATGGTAGCTGGTCAGCTTCTAATTTCAGCTTGTTCAATTAAAGTGAGTGTAAATGATCACCTTGTAAAGCAACCCATTCAGTTTAAAAACATTTTTGTATAAATATAAAAAAAATATAGATACCTTTTTTCTCTTTTTTTATAAGTGATCACATTCCCTCTGTTCTTAGCTAGAGAACTGACCACAGTGTGTTCTCCTGCTTAGTGTGGTCAGCTTTTAATAGGAAAGCAGAGGGACTGATATTTCACACAAAGGAAGTAATACACAGAGAACAGGATACTTTCCCATACAGGTACATGGTACAGCAGGCACATATCAGCAATATGAAGCGTTAGGGTAACAAACGGTTTAAGCTCTTCTATGCAGAGCTGCACCAGATTTTGCACACTCCTATTTTAGTAATTCAACTCCTGTGTCTTAACCTCCCTGGCGGTATGATTATGTCCGATTTTTGATGCTGAAAGGGGTACAATTTTTTTGCATGGAAATTTGGCGTTTTATATCGTAGGCCTGTAATTCTTTGGAATCATAAATTATAATATAATAAATAGCTGTAAATAATTATAACAAATAATAATATAAAATTATTCAATAATAAAATCAAATCAAAAACACTGAAATTTGCTCAGTTGCAGAATTGTCGCTGTCATTACTTTCAGTGTTTGATGACGAATTTCCCCACAAATCATTATCGCTCAATTCTGCAAATGACTCTAATTTATTATCGCTGTTTTTTAGCAGGTCTAAAACCACTTTTGATGTAAAGGGACACTTTTTGGTTGCTATGGACAATCTCCAGTTTCCAGGCAGAAAGAACAGTATTTATAATATAAAACTGCTTGCAGGGCACTGGACAGACCACTAGGGACAAAAGGGATGTGAAATTAATTGATGCAGTAATGTAATCTGTAAGATTACAGTGTACTGTATATGCATTGTGTTTTCTGCTTTTTGAATTTGGCGTCGTTCTCCGTCCCCGTGCATCGCAGAGCTTGCAGGGAATAGAGCTCGGCACTGTAATAGATCTGGCGGAGGATGGCTCGCACACACAGCGGGGAGACATCACAGGATCCTGGGGACAAGGTAAGTAACCTCTTCCTGGATCCTGTGATGCGATCCCGAGTCTGGCTCGGGGTTACCGCTTTTGGTACTAAAAGTCCACCCCAAGCCACACTCAGGAAACCGTCAGGGAGGTTAACAAAAGGTTAAAGGTTTAGGAGCTGGGCTTCTCCATTGTATGTTAAAGAGAACTGAACAGTCCTGAGTCCAGCTTTTGAGGCAGATCATACTGAGCTAGCTGAATATTGCTTGCAGTCAGCCATGACACCTTATCCTCCAAAAATATGAAAAAATAAAAAATATTTTTAAAAATAATATTTTTTTAAGTATGCTGTGTGAATAGGAACACATAGTGGGATGTTCTCAAATTTGACTGCAAAGATGGAAATTCACTTTTAGTAGGGCAGATCTAAACAATAAATTTACATTACTACTAACAAGAATCAACTTTTTCATTGGCTGATATGCCTCTTTATCTGTTTAAGGAGCAAACAATTTGTTTGTGCACATCCAGTTAGTCTGCAGGTAAATTTTTGCTTAGTTAGTATAGTATACCATATAAAATACCTTCCTAACCATAATGTATTAGTATGTATTATAGTCAAGATGAAAGGTGAGGTTCGGGTAGATTTAAGGGTCTTATGGGCTTTAACCAATTCAGCAAATCTCAGAAGGATTTGCCCCTTAATGACCAGGCCATTTTTTGCAATACGGCACTGCGTCGCTGACCATTGCACGGTCGTGCAATACTTTATTCAAACAAAATTGACGTCCTTATTTACCCATAAATAGAGCTTTCTTTAGGTGGTATTTGATCACCTCTACAGTTTTTTTTTGCGCTATAAACAAAAAAAAAGACCAACATTTAAATTAAAAAAAACATTTTTTTTTACTTTCTGCTATAACACATATCCAAAAAAATATATATATATATGAAAAAAAAAATGTATTCATCAGTTTAGGCTGATATGTATTATTCTGCATAGTTTTGGTAAAAACACCAAGGGGCGATCAAGGGGATAAGTGTGTTCCCTGGGTGTGTTCTAACTGTAGGGGGGATGGGCTTACTGGAACATGACAGAGATCATTGTTCTCGATCACTGGGAACAGTAGATCGCTGTCATGTCATTTGGCAGAACAAGGAATCACCTTGTTTACAGGCAGTTCCCTGTTCTGCCTCTCCTCACCATGATTGTTGGTCGCCAGCGGACATCGAGTCCACGGGACCCGCAGCGCGCGCAAACTATCCTCCTTGCACAGACTGACGTACAGGTACGTCGGTTCGCGCAGGAGAGCCAATCTGCTACAATGTTTAAATGGCTCCTGAAGTTTGTAAAAAGCACCTTTCAGCTATCTTGGATTTTTTTGTCAAACAGTTGCCTCTGATAAGTCTAATTGTTTTATATTTTGTTTTGTAGACATATACCAAAACAGTGCTGTGCTACCAATCATATAAATGTGCAGGTAATAAGATAAATACTAGATCAATTCTACCTGCAAAAAAATGTGCAAAAAAAGTGCAAAATACAATATGCAAAACGTATAATTTCAATGCAAAAATAGAGTGTACAACTACACCTCCACCAAATTGCTGCTAGTTCCTGATTAAAAAAATAGAACGGCGCTGCCCTAATAATACATAAAGTTATAACATCTCAATTGTATAAATAACAGTGAAAGTCCAAAGTGACAAAAGTCTTCAGTTCCTACCAAATCGAAGACGAGTGCACATAGGTCTGCATGTGGGTCTGCGAGTGCACGTAGGTCTACACGTAGGTCATCGAGTGCATGTAGGTCTGCACGTAGGTCTGCAAGTGCACGTAGGTCTGCATGTAGGTCTGCGAGTGCACGTAGGTCTGTAAGTGCACGTAGGTCTGCGAGTGCAAGTAGGTCTGCGAGTGCAAGTAGGTTTGTGAGTGCACGTAGGTCCGTGAGTGCAAGTAGATTTGTGAGTGCTCGTAGGTCTGCGAGTGCATGTAGGTCTGCGAGTGCACATAGGTCTATGAGTGCACGTAGGTCTGCACGTAGGTCTGCGAGTGCACGTAGGTCTGCGAGAGCATGTAGGTCTGCGAGTGCACCTAGGTCTGCGCGTAGGTCTGCGACTGCACGTAGGTCTGCAAATGCACGTAGCTCTGCAAGTGCACGTAGGTCTGCATGTAGGTCTGCGAGTGCACGTAGGTCTGCGAGTGCATGTAAGTCTGCCAGTACCTGTGTATTGTCTTGTTTTTGAGTAGCTGTGTATTGTCTTGTTGAGTATTAGTGTCAGGAAGCTAGTTGTTTGGTAATTTGGACAGGGTATAATCCCCAATCCTCAATAAATTAATAGGTACGATGCCAGGCGGAAAAAATATAAGGCTGCATAGCTGCACTCCAAATATTCACCTTTATTGAAAAGTAAAATCAAGGCATCAAGCGTAGGTACAGACTGATTGCACTGCTGCTGACATGTTTCACACCAGGCACGGTGCTTAGTCATAGCTGATCCCAGGCGTGTGTGGAGAGATGACTCGTTGTACGTCATGCACCATGTATGCATTCCTTGATCATCCGATCGAGGGTGAATACTGCTGTGCAAAATGTAAGCACATTGTTTCCCTGGAAGCCCAGGTTCTGAATCTGGGGAAGCAACTGTCAGCACTGAGAAGTCCCTCCATACTAAAGGAGAGCCAGGAACGTACACGGCAGGTGTCAGCAGGGGCCAGCACAGAGGCGGGTGGAGAAAAAGAGGTGCAGGCTCTAGGAAAGAGATGGGTGACAGTCAAGAACGATAGAGGGGGAAGTGCCAGGGAGGCCGATCCAGGGCTGGAGCATCCCAATAAGTACGCTCCATTGAGTGAAATTGGTGAAACCAGTCAGCAGTGCCAGAGCTGAGGTGATCTCCTAGCTGCCAGGGAAAGAACTCGCCAGGGGAAGCGAAGGGAAAGGAAAAACAGATACTGGTGGTAGGGGACTCAATTCTTAGAAGGACGGAGAGGCCAATCTGTACCAAAGACCTGAAGCTCCGAACTGTATGTTGTCTACCGGGCGTTCGGGATCGGCACATCACGGATCTTGTGGACAGATTACTGGGAGGGGCTGGGGAAGACCCAGCTGTCATGGTGCACGTTGGCACCATTGACCAAGTCAGAGGCAGATGGAGTGTCCTACAGAACGATTTTAGGGACATATTCCAGAGAGTAGTATTGGGGGCATTAGTGATACGTTGACCAAAGTACATAAACCCAAGGTAAGTATAGTAGCAAGTGCTAGCTGCAATCTCGGAACACCCAATACGAGGATAACGTGCGACCGGTCTAAACTACGTGGCATGTTCACCAATGCCAGGAGCCTTGCGGACAAGATGGGTGAACCAGAGATACAGTTGTACGAGGAGGATTTGGATTTTGTGGGAATTTCAGAGACCTGGTTCAACAGCTCTCATGATTGGCTGGCAACCATTCAAGGGTATACCCTTTATCGCAAGGATAGAGAGGGTAAAAAAGGGGGAGGGGTATGCCTATATATCAAGAATAATGTACAAGTGAATGTGAGAGATGACATCACTAAGGGAGCTAGGAAGGAGGTGGAATCCTTATGGGTAGAGCTCCAAAGGGATGAAGCTAAGGAGAAAATAATACTGGGGAAATGCTATAGGCCCCCTTACCTGAGGGAGGAAGGGGAGACAGATCTATTATCACAAATTGGATTAGCAGCAAGGATGGGAAGTGTTATCATAATGGGGGATTTTAATTATCTAGACATAGACTGGGTGGAGGGAACCACGCATTCATCTAAGGCTCGCCAGTTCCTAAATGTCTTGCAGGACAAATTTATGGGTCAGATGGTAGACGCACCAACTAGAAAAAAAGCGTTACTGGATCTACTGATTACCAACAATACAGACCTGATCACGGATGTGGAAATACGGGGCAATTTAGGAAACAGCGATCACAGGTCAATTGGACAATTGGACACACAAATAGGAAACATAAGGGAAATACAAAGACACTGAATTTCAAAAGAGCCAACTTCCCTAAACTACAAACCTTGCTAGAAGGCATAAATTGGGATAAAATCTTAGGAACAAGGAACACGGGGGAGAGATGAGTTTGCTTTAAGAGCATATTAAATAAGTGCATTAGCCAATGAAACCCATTGGGCAATAAATTTAAAAGAGCGAACAAAAGTCCTGGATGGCTTAACTGCAATGTAAAAATGCATATAAAAGCAAAGGAGAAGGCCTTCAAAAAATACAAAGTTGAGGGATCATCCTCAGCATTCAGACTTTATAAAGAATGCAACAAGAAATGTAAGGGTGCAATAAGGACGGCTAAGATAGAACATAAATGACACATAGCGTAGGAGAGCAAAAAAAATCCCAAGAAATTCTTTAAGTATGTAAACAGTAAAAAAGGGAGGACAGACCATATTGGCCCCATAAAGGATGAGGAAGGACATCTGGTTACAAAGGATAGGGAGACGAAGGTATTGATTTTTTTTTCTTCTCCTCAGTCTTCACAAGGGAATCGAGGGGCTTCAGTAACCAAAACTGCAGTTTATCCTCAGGACACATCACAGGAAGCACCTCCATGGTTAACAGAGGACAGAATTAAAATTAGACTTGGGAAACGTAACATTAATAAATCACTGGGACTAGATGGCTTGCACCCGAGAGTACTTAGGGAACTCAGTCAAGTAATTGCCAGACCATTGTTCCTAATTTTTACTGACAGTCTACTGACTGGAATGATACCAGCTGATTGAAGAAAAGCCAATTTAGCAGCAATATTTAAAAAGGGCCCAAAATACATCCCTGGGAATTACAGACCAGTTAGCCTAACATTAATAGACTCAAGTAAACTCTTAGAAGGAATGATAAGGAACTATATACAAGATTTTAGTAATGAGAACTGTATAATTAGCAGTAATCAGCATGCATTTATGAAGAATCATTCTTGCCTAACCAATCTATTAACCTTCTATGAGGAGGTGAGTTGCCATCTAGATAAAGGAAGGCCTGCAGACGTGGTATATCTGGATTTTGCAAAAGCATTTGACACAGTTCCCCATAAATGTTTACTGTACAAAATAAGGTCTGTTGGCATGGACCATAGGGTGAGTACATGGATTCAAAACTGTCTACAAGGGTGAGTTCAGAGGGTGGTGATAAATGGGAAGTACTCAGAATGGTCAGGGGTGGGTAGTGGGGTCCCCCAGGATTCTGTGCTGGGACCAATCCTGTTTAATTTGTTCATAAACGACCTTGAGCATGGGGTAAACAGCTCAATCCCTGTGTTTGCGGACGATACTAAACTAAGCAGGGCAATTACTTCTCCGCAGGATGTGGAAACCTCGCAAAAAGATCTGAACAAATTAATGGGGTGGGCAACTACATAGAAAATGAGGTTCAATGTAGAAAAATTTAAAATAATGCATTTGGGTGGCAAAAATATGAATGCAATCTATACACTGGGCAGAGAACCTCTGGAGGAAGCTAGGATGGAAAAGGACCTGGGGGTCCTAGTAGATGATAAGCTCAGCAATGGCATGAAATGAAAAGCTACAGCTAACAAAGCAAACAGAATATTGGTACGCATTAAAAAGGGGAATAATTCCAGAGATAAAACGATAATTCTCCCTCTCTACAAGACTCTGATCCGGACGCACCTAGAGTATGCTGTCCAGTTCTGGGCGTCAGTCCTCAGGAAGGATGTAATGAAAATGAAACGAGTACAAAGAAGGGCAACACAGCTAATAAAGGGTCTGGAGGATATTAGTTATGAGGAAAGGTTGCGAGCACTGAACTTATTCTCTCTGGAGAAGAGATGCTTGAGAGGGGATATGATTTCAATTTACAAGTACCGTACTGGTGACCCCACAAAAAGGATAAAACTTTTTCATGGAAGGGAGTTTAACAAAACTTGTGGCCACTCATTAAAATTAAAAGAAAAAAGGTTTAACCTTAAACCAAGTAGAGCGTTCTTTACTGTAAGAGCGGCAAGGATGTGGAATTCCCTTCCACAGACGGTGGTCTCAGTGGGGAGCATCAATAGTTTTAAGAAACTATTAGATAAGCACCTGAATGACCACAACATACAGGGATATACAATGTAATACTGACATATATTCACACACATAGGTTCGACTTAAAGGACTTGTGTTTTTTTCAACTTCACCTACTATGTAACTATTAGACATGTGCATTCATTTTCGTCCGAATGCATTTTCGTCCGAATTTTAGGTATTTTCGTTATCGTTTCAACAAACGATAACGAGAGTGCAGAATCCGAAAAACGAAAGATCCGACATAAACAAATGCTTTGTTTTCGTTTTCGTTGCTACAACAGTTTGATATAGATAGGAGATTCGACATGATGATGACAATAACAATCTGTGTCCATCAAACCTGTGATCAAATGTGCCTAACCTTAACTCTATTAGTCCAAGATTATTCTACATCGAGAGAAAAGATTCGACATAGAGAGAAAAGATTTGACGTAGGGGAGAAAAGATTCGACGTAGGGGAGAAAAGATTTGACGTGGGGGAGAAAAGATAGATAAAAATAATGATGATGATGAATGTTATTGGCTGATTGTAACCAAAGAGGAGAAGCAGTAAAATAGCTAGAACAAAGTACACACGTACTTTGGCTTATGGTGTCTGTTGAAAGTTCTAAGAAGATTCGACGGAGCAGGTAAACTATATGGCGTCGTACAGTTTAGCTGCTCCGTCTAATCTTCTTTGAACATTCGACAGACACCATAAGCCTTCAATGACAGATTCGACCTTAATTTGGATTTCTGGACTAATGCAATTTTTTTTTTTTTTCAAATAACAAATTTTTATTATAAGTTTTAGTGATACAGAATAAAGGAACATGAATAATCACATACATTGGTCAATGCATCTATAAGTAGTTTTAAACATATATCCTGTATGGCTTAGTTATCTTTAGTTCCTATGTTAAACAAGAAAGCAAATGTGAACTTCATTTAGTTACTAACTGGTATTCCAGTCTTCTTGACTGGAATGGAGCTAATAAAAAAGGAAAAAAGAAACAAAAAAAAAGAAAAAAAAATATGAAAATAAAACAGATATTTGTAGTTGAAAACAATGTTGCATAAACCTGTGGCATATAGGGATTAGAGATAGGATAGGAAGGAAAGAAAGAAAGAAGGGGGAAGAGAAGAATAGCCTTCTAGTTGATTTTATTACCTGGTCATGGTGGATCCTCCCGGAGGTGCCACAGCTCCCAAACCCTGTTATGTGCCTCTAGTCTATCCTGGATTCTAGCTGTCATTTTCTCCATCAGCTCTACATCTCTGATTCTAGCGTATAGGTCTTCAGCTGAAGGCGGGGTAGTGCGTTTCCAATTTAAGGCTATTAGACAGCGCGCTGCCGTAAGTATGTGTCGCACTAATTTTTTGTATGGTCTACAAATTTTGAGTGGTGATAGTCCTAATAAGAAGAATTTTGGAGTCGCTTGTACTTCGGTTTCTAAGAGGTGGGCAAGGAGGTGACTAACCGTCTCCCAGTATTGGGCTAGCAGTGGGCAGGTCCAATACACGTGCAAAAGGGTTCCTTTGGCTCCCTGGCAGCGCCAGCATTTATCTGAGCTATTTGGGAAGATCGTGTGTAGTACATCCGGGGTCATGTACCAAAAGTAGAGGATTTTATATGTGTTTTCTTTATACAACGTGCACATTGAGCTCTTCGTTGCTTGGTTCCATATTGTCTGCCACTGTGCTAATGTGATGTCTTCCCCTAGGATCTTTTCCCATTTAAGCATGTAGTAATGCTTACTTTGTTCCTCTAGGGAGATGGTGTTCAAGATTTTATAGATCTCTGATATAGTTCCCTTCTGTGTATTGCCTGCTAGAATAATGGTTTCGAACGGGGATGGGGGTGAGAATTGTAGATCAGGGGCTATGGTTAGCGCATAATGTCTTATTTGTAGATACCCATAGAATGCTTGTTTTGGTATATCGTGTTTGGTCTGCAGATCTGAGAAAGACAGGAGCCTACGGGTTCTAGGATCTACTATACTCCCAAAATGAAACAAATTCCTGGAGGACCAGGGGTGTGACATCTGGCGTGTGAGACTATCTGGCACCTTGGGGTTACATATAAAAGAAGTCAGAGTTGATTTCTCCGAGATTAGTTTACTGGATTTAGCCAATGTGCGCCACGCTCTCTTTAACATGAGCATGGGGCCCAACAGGCGTTCCGGGGCTACGTCCGCATCCGCATTCCATAGTAGACTGTTCGGGTGTATTGGAGCTAGCCATAATTTTTCTATCTCTGTCCATTTGTTATATGATTTTTGCGTAAACCATGATGCCACAGCTCTCAGCTGTGTCGCTTGGTAGTATTTGACTATATTCGGGAAGGCAAGACCCCCCTCACTGCGCGACGCCATCAGCACTGTTTTTGAGATCCTATGCCTTTTGTAATTCCATACAAAGTGGAGTAAGTCTGTTTGGAGCTTTTTTAGATGTTTGAGTGGTATGGGTATAGGGAGTGTTTGGAAAAGGTATAAAAGTTTCGGAAGAATGGTCATTTTTATTGACGCGATTCGTCCTAATAAGGAGATACGATGTTTTTTCCATTGGAGAAGGAGGGATCTAATGTTAGCATAGAGGGGAGGAAAGTTCTCTTGGTATAGGGTATTAAATTTTGGGGTGATATTGGTCCCTAAGTATTTCAGGGCTGTTGTCTGCCAATTATAGTTGTAGTTGGATTTCAGGAGTTCTAGTTCTGCTTCCGGGAGATTAATGGGTAAAGCTTCTGATTTTGCAGCATTAATTTTGTATCCTGAAAGGACGCGGAAGCGGTCCAGTTCAGCGTGTAGATTCGGGAGGGAGATGTGGGGTTGGGTCAGGGTGAGTATTATGTCATCAGCAAAGAGGGAGATCTTAAACTCCTTGTCTCTAACCGTTATTCCTCGTACGTTTAAATTATTCCTGATGGAGGCCGCTAGGGGTTCTACACATAGTGCGAACAATAGAGGTGAAAGCGGACATCCCTGCCTTGTGCCGTTTGATACTGTGAATGGTGTTGAAAGGGCGAAGGGAGTCCTGACCTGTGAGGAGGGGTTAGAATATAAGTGTTTTATTGCCCGCAGAAAGGGGCCTCGGAAGCCCATGTGGGTCAACGTGGCAAACAGGAACGGCCATCCCAGCCGATCAAATGCTTTTTCAGCGTCTAGACTTAGTAGTATAGAAGGGGTGCCATCCCTGTTTGCCACTTCCACCAGGTCTATCACTTTTCTAGTGTTATCCCCTGCTTGCCGCATTGGTACAAATCCCACCTGGTCCTTATGGATTAGTGATGGTAAAATCATGTTCAGGCGGTTGGATAGAAGTTTGGTAAAAATTTTTAAGTCAGAATTTAGCAATGCAATGGGTCTGTAGTTTGCGCATATAGATGGGTCTTTATCCGGTTTGGGGATTAGGGTGATAAAGGATTTCTGCATCTCCAGGGGTATTTGGGTATCCTGAAGGAAGGCGTTGAACAGTCTACTGAGATGGGGGAGTAATATAGGAAGAAATGCTTTATAGTATTCGTATGGGAAACCGTCCGGGCCCGGGGCCTTATGGGACGGTAAATTTTTAATGGTAAGCTCTATTTCCTCCTCTGTGATCTGGGCATTAAGTGCTATCAGGTCGGTTGATTGGAGATGGGGAATTCCACTTTGTTCTAAATATTGTTTCATCGTGTGGGTCAGGTCTGTGGAGGGAGGATTAGTGGGTATGTCCGGGTTGTTGTATAGTTTCTGGTAAAAGTCCGCAAATGTGCATGCAATGTCTTCAGGGTGTGATAATAGCTGTCCCATTTTATTTTTAATTTGGTTCGGGGATTGCATATGGGATCTCTCCCATAATTTGTTGGCTAAGAGAGAGTGTGCCTTGTTCCCTTTGTCATAGAACCTCTGTTTCAGTCTCGTCAGAGCTTTCTCTACCTGTCCCATAGCTAGGTCACGGAGAGTTGTGCGGAGGTCAGTTATTCTCTTTAAGGTAGAGATTGTGGGGTTTGTCTGGAGCTGGATTTCGAGTGTTCTGAGTTCCCGTTCTGTTTTTACTTTGGCTGCTAAGGCATCTTTTTTTAATGCTGATGAAGTTGCTATGCATTTACCTCTGAGGACCGCCTTATGGGCCTCCCAAAGTATAGGGAGTGAGACTTCCTGATTGGAGTTTTCTAGAAAATAATGCTTGAGCGTAGAGGTTAATTCTGCTAGGGTTGGTTGGTGTTGGAGGAGGAATGTGTTCAGTCTCCAATTATAGGGTCTACAGATTGGGCTCTCTAGATCTAGTGTGATCAAGATGGGTGCATGGTCCGACCATGAAATGGGGCATATTTGTGCTTTGCGTGTCAGTTTTAGGGTATAGTTATTAACAAAGAAATAGTCAATGCGGGTGTGTGTACGATGGGGTGCCGAGTAGAACGTGTACTGTCGGCTTTGTGGGCAGAGAGCCCTCCATGCATCAAAAAGTGCGTATCTTCTGGTAATTTGTCTGAATAGTCTCGAGTCTCTATGGGATCTAGGTGAAGGAGCGTGAGGGGTTATGGCCTGGCGGTCCGCAGTAGTCGACTGAATGAGGTTAAAATCACCTCCCAGAATAAGGACCTTGGGGGTGGACTTAAAAATTCGTGAAAGTACCTTGGATAGGAATCTATGCTGATTAACATTGGGGGCGTATATCGCACACAGCGTCAGTTCTTGTGTTTGCCAGAGACCTTTCAAGATTATGAAGTGGCCGTTTGGATCCCTATATTGGGTCACGCAGGTGAAGGGGGCCCCCCGTTTAAAAAGTATGGCTACCCCAGCTTTTTTGCGATTACCCGATGCGATGTATATTTGGGAATAATATCTGGATGCGAATGCAAATGAGCCCTCTTGATTATAATGGGTCTCCTGGACCATAACAATATCAGCTCCCGATTGTCTAAACTCCCTCAGCGCCAGATGTCTTTTTCTATTGGAGTTCAATCCATGTACATTTAATGATAATACCTTGGTCATGTTGTTGGTGGATAGGTGTGTGGGACTGTGCGCTTACCCGGTGATGGGTTGTTAACCTTCAGGACCCCAGGTTCAGAGTGGGCACCCTCCGGGAGGAGACCAGGAATCTTCATGTACAAATCCATGTACGAGGTAGGATGGCTGGAAAGTTGGAAAAAGAAGGAGAGATGGGAAGAAGAGAGAGATACATTTAGTGCACAAAAATAACACAGATTCAACCCTATATTCCATCTATAAACGGCCAACAGGCCCGGACTAGAGCGGACCTCCGTGTGGACCCCCACCCCCACCCCGGATAGGGCGGGTATAGGGGCACACCCAGGAGCCCGCGTCCCGTCAACTATAATTTTTCAGACTGTGCGCAGCCTAATACTACGCACTCGTGTCCAACCAACGAGGGTTAGAAACAATAGAAAAGGGGGGGAGGGGGAGTGATGGACAGTGGCTTCAGTGCCTGTCCTCTCAGGGCTCTTCTAAAACTAGCCCATAATAGTAAACTGTAGTTGGGCGTAGGGGTATAATCAAGCAAGATATTCTAGGGGGTCTATCAGACCATATTCTAGTTAAGCATTTCTATCTACTGAGTCTAGGTACTCGAGTCTCTGAACTGTATGTTGTTGCCGGAAACGCTATTCAGCGGGCCTTGTGCTTGGCGGATTTACGTTGAGTGTCAGAGTTCCTGGGCCGGTTGGATGCAGGCACCTTTTGCCAGGTAACGGGCGGCGGTGGGGGAGTGGCAACTATATCCCACTCCGGTAGTTGTGGAGCTGTTATCTCAAGCGTGTCACAAAATGTGCGAAGATCTTCTGGGTATCGCAGTACTGCGGATTTTCCTTGGTGTTTTGCCGTGAGGCTAAAAGGAAAGCCCCATCTGTAGATAATGGCTTCTTTCTGGAGAAGTTGTAGGAGCGGTTGGAGGAGTCTACGTTTTTGCAGGGTTATCCACGATAGGTCAGGGTACAGTTGTATCTGGGTATCCGCATAAGTTACTTTGCGTGCCAGGCGTGCCTGCCTCATAATTTCCTCTTTAAGAGGGTAGGAGCTGATTTTGCATATAATGTCTCTTGGTTTGGAGGTGGCGCCTTTGGGCCTAAGCGCTCGGTGGGCTCTGTCCATTTCTATATGTTTAGAGGGGGGGTCCCCAGTAAGATTGTTGAAGACAGACTGCAGGATTGCTTGCAGATCTTCTGTGCTTTCTGCTTCTGGAATGCCTCGTACCCGAATGTTATTGCGGCGCCCCCTATTGCCCAGGTCTTCCATGTGTCTCTGCATATCTCTCAGCATTGCTCTGTGGTCTGCTCCCTGGAGTTGTGTTCTGTGGACCGCTAATTTCGTTTCTTGTATTTCTTCTTCGGCCATTTCCACTCTGTCTGCCAAATGTTTAAGGCCCGTTTGAAGTACTTGAATTTCCGTGCGACATGTGGATTTCACGTCTTCAATTAGTTGTCTGAAGTCCTCCTTAGTAGGCATGGCTTGCAGATAGGTTTGCCATTGTTGGGGCATATGCGGGGGCAAGTAAGGATCCTGTGCAGGACTGTAGTAGTGGGGAGAAGGGGAGGACACACGTGGTGGGGAATGCGGTGGTAAAGCATCTGCTCCCTGAATGAACTGCATTCCAGTTGCTGAGGGGTCCCATGAATCCATGCATTCCCTTGTTTGCTGCTGATGTGGAAGGGGTCTGGTGTTAAAGTCCTCTGCTGGAGGGGAGAGTGAGGTACTGGCCTTCTGTGCATAGGATGGGGCTGTGATTTTATGCTGCTGCTGCAGACTGGGGTCCCTGGAGCGGGACAGTCTCTGCGTTTTGGGAGGGGGGAGGTGATAACCCCTGCCCAGGCTCCCTCGTGTAGGCCATCAGGGAGGCTGTGGGTTCCAGCTTGCGGGCCCGCATGACTTGGCAGGGGGGGGAAGTCCCGGGAAAGGTCCGAGGAGTCTGTGGACACTGATTCCATAGTCTGTGAGGGCGGCTCCGGAGCCGTCCTCAGAAGCCTCGGGAAGGCCGCCGAGCACTGAGTATAGTGCGTGGGGGAGACGGGCGGCGTGGCGGGCCGGGATCCGAGTGTCCGCTCTGTGGGGATATCTGGGAGCTGTTGGGGACTCACCCTTCCCATGCTGGATGCTGTGCCCTGGAGAGTCTCTGTGCCTCGCAGTGAGTTTTCAGAGGGCCGCTTCTCTATGTACGCTGGCTGTGGGGGCTGGGCGGGACTCCTCTGCATGCGGTCTGGAGTGTCCGGCGCCATATTAGCTTCCTCGTCCTGGGATATTCCGGGCTGAGAGAAATAGGAGCGGAGGTCCGTGGAGGTCCCCGGAGGGGGCAGGGATGATCCCCTAGGTCTGGAGGATCGAGTGGTCCTAGATTTGCCCATGTGTGTGCAGTAGAAATACCCCAAAAGTCGCCGTTAGTGCTGTGGGCTTAGGGAGCTGAGAGCTTAGGCTGCCATCAGGTTCGGCTTCCGGTCACGCCCCCTAATGCAATTTTTAACGAAAAACGAAATAAATAAAAACGAATTTCGGGAGTAACTAAATAAATTTATTTTTCGGACGAAAATGAAATTCCGAAACTAAATATTTCAGTGTGCACATGTCTAGTAACTATGTAACCGTGTAACTTCACCAAATAGTGCACAATAAACAAAAAGTGCCGGTGCTCTCCTCCACCTCGATATCCTAGCCGCTCACCTTAAAATCTGACCCCTGTTTTACCAGGAGGTCAGATAAAGCAGATCCCCTCTGGGGATAATCAATGAATCAGCCTGGCGTGGAGCTCCTAATCCATCCATTTCACTCTTTCTCTCTTTACTGGCTTGACCAGTCTTAGACCTCCCTCAAGTGACTTGAGTACAACATAGGATAAAAAAAACACCAGATCTAGTGCTCTCCGTATGCCAAAGGCTTATTTATCCAAATAGGAACAACTATCCAAATACTCACAAACAAAGCACTTAAGCAGTGCAAGCTAAGGGTGCTATGAACAGCACGATACTCACAGGATGACGTCACCACTGCGACTCCTCTTCCTATACGCGTTACGTCAAATGGGCTTGACTTCTTTGGTAAGGGGCCTTTCTGTGTTAGCAGCAGCCAGGTGGGGGAATATTTTGCAAATTTGCACTTTTGTTGTCATTTTGCACAGGTTTTTTAATGTTTGTTGTCACCAAGTTTAAGTTTATTTGCGCTGATAGAAACTCCGTTTGTTATTGTTTTGTAGATAGTTTAAAAAAATGACAGTGGCAGAACTTAAAATAATGATCTAATACATACACACACCAGAGACGTGCGTTGAGGTCAGTGGCTGGTGAGGCACTGGCTAGTATCAGAGCCAGATACACACAGGTTACATACGCCTCAATTGTTAGAGCGAGAGCAATAATTCTAGCACTAGACCTCCTCTGTAACTCCAAACATGTTATCTGTACAAAAATTTAAAGCATCGCCTATGGAGATTTTTAAGTACTGAAGTTTGGTGCCATTCCATGAGTATGCACAATTTTAAAGCACGACATGTTAGGTATCTATTTACTTGGCGTAACATCATCTTTCACATTATGCAAAAAAATCGGGTTATCTTTAGTGGGGTTTTTTTTTTTGATATTCATTAATTTTTTTTCCCCAAAAGAACGCATTTGACAAAAATGCTGCTCAAACACTGTGTAACATAAAAAGTTGCAATGACCACCATTTTATTCTCTACGGTATCTGCTAAAACAATATATATAATGTTTTGGGGTTCTGAGTAATTTTCTAGCAAAAAAATTATAATTATCACATGTAGGAGAGAAGTGTCAGAATTGACCTGGGTGGCAAGGTGTTAATTACCATAAGTAATATACAAATAATTATTATATATTGTTTTTAAAGCGGTGGGCCAGCTGAAAAAAAAAGTCAGCAGCTACAAACACTGTTTAGTAGGAATGGGTGGAAGGCGTGTGATCAGACGCTTACATCAAGAAATGTATGGTTTATTTATGTAAAAGAATACAGACATATAGTCATATAGATTTAAAATCATACAAATACTACATAATATTATAAAATAAAAGGAAAAACAGGTAACAAAATGAGTACTAGGAAGTTAAAATTGGGGTGTGCCCATATTGAGGCAGGTATTTAAGAAACAAAACAAACACTGTAGCTGCTGACTTTTAATAAGCACACTTACCTGTCCCTGGTGCCCGCGATGTCGGCCGCCCGAGGCCAACCCATCCCTTGGCTCTCGGGTCCCGGCGCTGCCATTCGAATCAAGGGAAACAGGCAGTGGAGCCTTGCGGCTTCACTGCCCGTTTTCTACTGCGCACGCGCGAGTCGTGCAGCGCTTTGTGAATGGGGCGCGCTGTGTTGTGAGACACACACAGTTCCCAGAACACAGTGCGCTCCATTCCCCAGAAGACAACGCGAGGAGGAGAAGACTGAAGATCACCGCGGTGTAGGAAGTGCAGATTAGGACGATCTGCCTAGCAACAGCCATTTCTGGTAAGTTAAACATTTTTTTTTCTTTTTTCTCTCCAGATTTTTAGGAACATTTTGATGTAATTTTTTTTTTTTTAGGGTGGCCCTCCACTTCAAGGTAATTTACTATGTTTTCAAAAACTGTAGTCAAGCAGGTGTCTCAACGGACAAATTACTAAAGTTTAAAGTTATAACTTCAAACAAGTAATTTCACAGTAAATAGATAAATAACAAATTATTACAGTATATTGTAATCAAGCTAAATCATATATTATTATGCTATATGTTATATGTTATAACAGTACCTTTTCAGCAGGCAGCAGATTTTCATTCTCCCTCTTAACTGTGTGAGAAAAACATGTGGGTAAATCTTATACCCATAAACCCATGTGTTTTCCTTGTAGTTAAGAGGGCTGGGCTGGAAGGGAGCATTTGTCTTTTAGACACATGCCCCTTCTATGACACTGCAGTGAGAGGCGTGCCTCCACTGCAGCATTTTTATTGGACAGCTGGGGCTAATGGTACTTTACCATTGGTCCAAGACTCCAAGCTGTCCATTGAGCTTAATGCCTCTGACAAGAAGTGAGGAGAAGCACTGTGAGCTCAACACCTCAGTCTGCTGCAAACAGAGTGTGCTAGCTTGTATTTGTAGCTTTTGACAGGCTGTGCAAGGAGCCCTGTATCTCCGGAACCATAGGTCATAGGTGTGGTGGGGTAGGACTTTGGCCACTTACCCCCCAAATTTGGGGTCTCTGTGACCTCAGGTCGCCGAGCTACGACCCTCGAAGTTCGATTTTTTTTTTTATGTTAATGGCTCTGACTCACCTGACTCCCCTGACTGCACGTCCCTGACACAAAAACACACACACTGCATATATTTAGATAAAACCCCACCCTTAGACTACTACAACTCTTGGAACTAGGGTTGTAGTGAAGGGGCTCTTGTCTTCATCGACATAGAGACAAGGTGCTTTACCAAAGGGTAACACACCAGGGGGGTTCTCTTTCTTGCAAGGTACCCTGTCCATGATAAGTTTCTTGTATGGATTTTTGGAAAGATATCATGTTTTTTTCTTGTTTTTTGCATGAGGTCACCCTTAAAATTCATACAAGACCTAAAGGGTTTAGTATGATTTAGTGGGGCAACCCTATGCCAATTTTTTTGTGGGGATACTTCATTAACACATCATCTAGGATAAGGGTTTGGTGTAGATGAAGAGAATTCCCAGCTGCTTTGTTTACAAACAGAACAAAGCACCCAGGAGCTGTAATTTTGTCAGCAATTTAGACACAAATTTTTTGGTAAATGTCAATGTTGCTGTAGTAGGTTTTATACATTACACAGATGCTCATCTTACAGGCAGGGTCAGGGCTATCCTCAAGCATGTTATTTAATAGAATTTTAAAATTGTAATGTTTCATTACTTAAATAACTGCTCCATTTCAAAGGGACTTTTAACATTTTTTTGCCTAGGTACATGTCCCCATGTGTAAAATATTAATCGCTTGCCGACCGGCTCACGCCGATATACGACGGCAGAAGGGCATGTACAGGCAGATTAATGTACCTGTACATTGCCCTTTAAGAAGCGATTTGCGGGCGTGGTCCCGCAGACTCGATGCCTACAGGGTTACCCGCACTTGTTTCACGGAGAGGAAGAACGGGGAAATGCTGATGTAAAGAAGCATTTCCCCATTCTACCTAGTGACAGGACACTGATCACGGCTCCCTGTAATCGGGAGCAGTGATCAATGTTGTGTCACACATAGCCCCCCCAGTTAGAATCACTCCCTAGGGCAAACTTAACCCCTACAGTGCCCCTAGTGGTTAACCCCTTCACTGCCAGTCACATTTACACAGTAATCAATGCATTTTTAATCGCACCGATCGCTGTATAAATGTAAATGGTCCCAAAATAAAGCCAAAAGTGTCTGATGTGTCCACCATAATGTCGCAGTCACGATAAAAATTGCTGTTCGCCGACATTACTAGTAAAAAAAAAATATTAATAAAAATGCGATAAAACTATCCCCTATTTTGTAGACGCTATAACTTTTGCGCAAACCAATCAATAAACACTTATTGCAATTTTTTTTACCAAAAATATGTACAGTAGAAGAATACGTATCAGCCTAAACTGAGGAAAAAAAATGTTTTTTTATATATTTTTGGGGGATATTTATTATAGCAAAAAGTAAAAAATAATGTGTTTTTTTTTCAAAATTGTTGCTATTTTTTTGTTTATAGCGCAAAAAATAAAAACCGCAGAGGTGATACCAAAAGAAAACTCTATTTGTGGGGAAAAAAGGGCGTCAATTTTGTTTGGGAGCCATTTCGCACAACCGCGCAATTGTCCGCTAAAGCAATGCAGTGCTGAATCGCAAAAAACGCTCTGGTATTTTGCCAGCCAAATAGTCCGGGGCTTAAGTGGTTAAACATTACTTTTTTCTATTTTCAAAACTCAGTACTCGAAAGTGAAAAATCTGGCTTAAAAATCATTAAGACCTGCATATTTTGCTATTTTGCAAAAATAGTATTACTCTACACCAGTTTGAAATAATTTTCATATCTACAGCATTCTGGAACATTGGTGTGATCAGTGAGCTGTAGATATAACAACAATTATTCTTAGAAATAGCATTAAAAAATAGAATACATATTAAAACTTACCTCCTTGATATAAAACGTGTGCTTGCTCAATTCTAGGTCAAACCTGAGGTAAGAAATGTACAGGGGGTGAGCAGGGCAGAGCACAGGGGATCCAGGAGGGAACAGTACAGGGGGGGCAAGAGGGAACAGTACAGAGGGGCCAGGAGAGAACTGTATAGTACAGGGGGCCAGGTGGTAAGGGGGCCAAGAGGTATCTGTATAGCACAGGGGGGCCATAAGGGAACAGTACAGGTGAGGCAGAAGAGAACAGTATAGAGGGGTCAGGAGGGAACAGTACAGAGGGCCAGGAGAGAACAGTACAGGTGGTCAGGAGAGAACAGTACAGGGGGGCAGGAGAGAACAGTACAGGGGGGGCAGGAGGGAACTGTATAGTACAGAGGGGCAGGAGGGAACTGTATAGTACATGAGAGCAGGAGGTATTTGTATAGTACAGGGGGCAGGAGAAAACAGTACAGGGGGCAAGGAGGTACTGTGTAGTACAGGGAGGCCATGAAGGAATAGTACAGTGGGGCCAGGAGGTAACTGTATAGTACCGGGGGTCCATGAGGGAACAGTACATGAGGCCAGAAGAGAACAGTACAGGGGGCGTCAGTATTAAACAGTACAGGGAGACCAGGAGGGAACAGTACAGGGGGCCAGAAGGGAGCAGTACAAAGAGGCCAGGAGATAACAGTATAGGGAGCTAGCAGAGAACAGTACAGGGAGTCAGGAGAGAACAGTACAGGGGGATCAAGAGGAAACAGTACAGGGGCCCAGGAGGGAACAGTACTGGTGGGCCAGGAGAGAACAGTACAGGGGACTCAGGGGACAATACTATAGGGAGACCAGGAGAGAACTGTACAGGGAGGCAGTGGAGGACATATAGGGGTCACAGAAGTCACCATCGCGACCGGGCCCCCCCTCGCAGGCCCCCTGTAGGCCTCAATAGGAGGAGCGGCAACGGAGGCTGAAGCCGAGCTCCCCAATCCTCAGCCAAACTGTAAATCGGCATTGCGGGGAGTTAGTCCCACTGATTACACCTAAAGTGAAAGCAGTGTGTACTGTGCTCTTTGTCTCCCCTACAGTGCAGTATCCGGCAGGAAGAGCTACGGTAAAGGACTGCCGATTTTTAAAAGGCTGTATGTATGTGTGTTTTTATGTGTGTACATGTATGTATGTGTGCTTATATATGTGTGCATGTATGTATGTATGTGTGTGCATGTATGTGTGTGTGTGCATGTATGTATGCGTGTGCATGTATGTGTGTGTGCATGTATGCGTATGTGCATGTATGTATGTGTGTGTGCATGTGTTTATATGTGTGTGCATATGTGCATTTATATATGCGCTTTTAATCCTGATCCCCTATATGTGTAAACTCAGAACAGTTTTTTTCCTTCTTGTTCATAGTACCAGCAGAAAAATGCTGTTCCTCTGCTCAGATCGCTTTTCAGAGGCATTTGATAGCCGGTAAAGAGGCAATATGTTGCCTCCTGGCTGCCTGTCCATTTTCCTCTGGGGGAAATGGAGAAATCGGTTCCTTTATATACAGCCACCCACATGCTACCATGCCCTAGCATTCCACCACTGGGTTCGGAGGAAAGGCCCTGTCTGGGGGTGAGGGGGCCCTTCATGGTTTTTTGCATCGGGGCCCTGAAGGTTTTAGTTACCCCACTGCAGGGAGGCCAGAATGGAACAGTACAGGGGGGCCAGGAGGGGACTGTATAGTACAGGGGGGTCAGGAGAGAACTGTATAGTACAGGGGGGAGGAGAAAACTGTATAGCACAGGGGGGCCAGGATAGAATAGTACAGGGGACCCAGGAGAGAAGAGTATAGGGACACCAGAATAGAACAGTACAGGGAGTGCAGAAGGGAACAGTACAGGGGGGGCAGGAGGTAACTGTATAGTACAGGGGGGCCAGAAGGAAACTGTATAGTACAAGGGGGGCAGGAGGGAACTGTATAGTACAGGGGGAAGGAGATAACTGTATAGTACAGTGGGGGCAGGAGAGAACAGTACAGGGAGACCAGGAAAGAATAGTACACGGAGGCCAGAAGGGAACAGTACAAGGGGGCCAGGAGGAAACTGTATAGTACATGGGGGCCAGGAGGGAACTGTATAGTACATGGGGGTAGGAGATAACTGTATGGTACAGGGGGCGAGGAGAGAACAGTGAAGTGGACCTAGGAGAGAATATTACAGGGAGACCAGGATAGAACAGTACAGGGAGGCCAGAAGGGAACAGTACACGGGGGCCAGGAGGGAACTGTATAGTACAAGGGGAAGGAGATAACTGTATGGTACAGGGGGGCCAGGAAAGAATGGTGTAGTTGGGGTCAGGAGAGAATAGTATAGGGAGGCCAGGAGAGAACAGTATGGGGGGCAGGAGGGAACTGTATAGTACAGGGGGACCATGAGGGAACAGTACAGGGGGGCCAGGGAAAAACTATACTTTTCTCTCCTGGCCCCCCTATACTGATATCAGATAGAGGGGCCAGAAGAGAAAAGACTAGTAGAGGGGGTCCAAGAGAGAAAAGTATAGGGGGGGCAAGAGGGAACTATATGGTACAAGGGGGCCAGGAGGAAGCTGGAGGGCACAATGCTGGAATCTGTAGTAATTTACCATTTACCTCATGCAGAGTAGCTCAGGGAAACTGCTGGATAGCAATTGTATCTTGCGTGCTGATTCCCACCCATCATCCTCTTCTGTGCCTCCCCAGTGATGTCTCATACACACACAGGCTCCTGGGAAGGATGGGAGGGGAGGGCCACCCGGGATAGGCACAGGACAGTGATGTCAGTTTTCCTCTGTGTTGTAATGAACCCCTCTATGGGACTTTCATACGGCAACCAATGTAATGCAATGTATTAGCATAAAATATATATTTTTTATTAGAAATAACTCTTAAAAAAGACCTCACATGAGGCTTGGTTTTTAAAAAAAGGTCAAGAAGGATCAAACAGACAAAAAAATACATCATAATTCGTATATGAAGTGGTGATACCCAATACCATGAGTAACTGCACATTCCCAAAGCTTAGTAACAGTAATACATGGAAAAAGGGCAATCCAACACCGTCAGGGAAATCAATCACTACCCTAAAAATAAAAAAGTATACCATAATTTGCATTCCACATTTAATATATCAAAATACACCAAGAGAGGCCATCTCCAGAGGTTTGCCTGCTGCGGAGCGTTTCAAACGACTCTGCCAGTGGAAGACTTTCTGGATCTATTCCCTCAATTCCCTCTCGCCAGGGGGACTCAGTGAGGAGTTAGACGCATACACCTTGTTATATATTTTGTTTTATATATATATATATATATATATATATATATATATATATATATATATATACACGTATATGTGTGTGTATATATGTGTATATACAGACATATATGCATATTGCATGATCCATCATTGGGTGCACCCCACTTGGTATCCACACCATGGACACACACACACACATATACATTCCTTGTATACCAATTAGGAGGTACACAGAACCAACTTTATCATTATTATTATTATTATTATTATTAATTCTTTACACTACAGCCTGTTCCCCCTCCATCACCCCTGCAAGTTTACATGCATACAAACACCCCCTCTTTTTCTATTTTACTTGCCTGGCCCTTCATACATCATTAACCTCTTCAATAGGCTTCTATACATATAGAAGAAAATTATGCTTCAAATATTTCCATGTGTATCAGTCTCAGTGGCGGCTGGTGAAGTTTTAGAATGGGGGGCCAGACCCCGCCCTTCCTTTTTAACCCCTCACACTTGGCAAAATTGGGCGTGGTTTCAGCTAAATAGTGGGCGTGACTTAAAGGGTGTGGCTAGAAGAGGGTGTGGTTAGCATCTGAGATGAACAAGGGATGGAGGGAGAGAGGGAGGGACAGCAGGCCCAGATCTGACACAATAACAGAAATATGTGTATTCTAGAAAGTTTAACAATCAGCAGATAAAGATACTCCAAGCACCTGGTGTTAGCAGTTCAATCACCCCGGCACCATGGTTGTTATGGTGTCAGGATGATTGAAGCGTATTATTTCTATTATTACATTGTAATATAAAATGAAATCATTCAACTCACCATAATGCAGAATCAGTGGGAGCCCTGAGTGTGTCGCCTGCCACGTCGCCAACCACCAGATGCCGTCAGGTGTCCACAGCGGAGTCCACCCTTACATCAGGTGCCCCCAGCGGAGTCCATCCTTACATCAGGTGCCCCCAGCAGAATCCGTCCTTATATCAGGTGCCCCCAGCGGAGTCCGTCCTTACATCAAGTGCCCCCAGCGGAATCCCTCCTTATATCAGGTGCCCCCAGCGGAGTCCCTCCTTACATCAGGTGCCCCCAGCAGAGTCCCTCCTTACATCAGGTGCCCCCAGCAGAGTCCCTCTTTACATCAGGTCCCCCCAGCAGAGTCCCTCCTTACATCAGGTGCCCCAGTAGAGTCCCTCTTTACATCAGGTGCCCCCAACAGAGTCCCTCCTTACATCAGGTGCTCCCAGAGAGTCCCTCCTTACATCTGTGTCCCCCATCAGCAGAGTCCCTCTTTACATCACTGTCCCCAGTGGAGTCCCTCCTTATATCAATGTTCCCAGCGGAGCCCCTCCTTACATCTGTGTTCCCATCAGTGGAGTCCCTCCTTACATCTGTGTCCCCAGTGGAGCCCCTCCTTACATCTGTGTCCCCATCAGCAGAGTCCCTCCTTACATCTGTGTCCCCATCAGTGGAGTCCCTCCTTACATCTGTGTCCCGATCAGCAGAGTCCCTCCTTACATCTGTGTCCCCATCAGCGGAGCCCCTCCTTACTTTTGTGTCCCCATCAGTGGAGCCCCTCCTTACATCTGTGTCCCCATCAGCGGAGCCCCTCCTTACATCTGTGTCCCCATCAGTGGAGCCCCTCCCTACATCTGTTTCCCCAGCGGAGCCCCTCCTTAGATCTGTGTCCCCAGCAGAGTCCCTCCTTACATCTGTGTCCCCATCAGCAGGGCCCCTCTATACATCTGTGTCCCCATCAGCAGAGCCCCTCCTTACATCTGTGTCCCCAGTGGAGCCCCTCCTTAAATCTGTGTCCCCAGCAGAGTCCCTCCTTACATCAGTGTCCCCATCAGCAGAGCCCCTCCTTACATCTGTGTCCCCATCAGCGGAGGCCATCCTTACAAATGTTTCCCCAGTAGAGCCCCTCCTTACATCTGTGTCCCCAACGGAGTCCCTCCTTACATCTGTGTCCCCATCAGCAGAGCCACTCCTTACATTTGTGTCCCCATCGGGGGAGCCCCTCCTTACATCTGTGTCCCCAGTGGAGCCCCTCCTTACATCTGTATCCCCATCAGCGCAGCCCCTCCTTACATCTGTGTCCCCAGCGGAGCCCCTCCTTACATCTGTGTCCCCAGCGGATTCCTTCTTTACATCTGTGTCCCCAGTGGAGTCCCTCCTTCATCTGTGTCCCCAGTGGAGCCCCTCCTTACATCTGTGTCCCCAGCGGAGTCCTTCCTTACATCTGTGTCCCCAGCGGATTCCCTCCTTACATCTTTGTCCCCAGCAGAGTCCCTTCTTACATCTGTGTCCCCAGTGGAGCCCCTCCTTACATCTGTGTCCCCAACGGAGTCCCTTCTTACATCTGTGTCCCCATCAGCAGAGCCCCTCCTTACATCTGTGTCCTCATTAGGTGAGTCCCTCCTTACATCTGTGTCCTCAGTGGAGCCCCTCCTTACATCTGTTTTCCCATCAGCGCAGTCCCTCCTTACATCTGTGTCCTCAGCAGAGCCCCTCCTTACATCTGTGTCCCCAGTGGAGTCCCTCCTTCATCTGTGTCCCCAGCAGAGCCCCTCCTTACATCTGTGTCCCCAGTGGAGTCCCTCCTTCATCTGTGTCCCCAGCAGAGCCCCTCCTTACATCTGTGTCCCCTGCAGAGTCCCTCCTTATATCTGTGTCCCATGCGGAGTCCCTCCTTACATCTTTGTCCCCAGCAGAGCCCCTCCTTACATCTGTGTCCCCAGCGGAGTCCCTCCTTCATCTGTGTCCCCAGCAGAGCCCCTCCTTACATCTGTGTCCCCAGCGGAGTCCCTCCTTACATCTTTGTCCTCAGCGGAGCCCCTCCTTACATCTGTGTCCCCAGTGGAGTCCCTCCTTCATCTGTGTCCCCAGCAAAGCCCCTCCTTACATCTGTGTCCCCTGCAGAGTCCCTCCTTATATCTGTGTCCCCAGCGGAGTCCCTCCTTACATCTTTGTCCCCAGCAGAGCCCCTCCTTACATCTGTGTCCCCAGCAGAGTCCCTCCTTCATCTGTGTCCCCAGTGGAGCCCCTCCTTACATCTGTGTCCCCAGCAGAGTCCATCCTTACATCTGTATCCCCAGCGGAGCCCCTCCTTACATCTGTGTCCCCAGCGGAGTCCCTCCATACATCTGTGTCCCCAGCGGAGTCCCTCCTTACATCTTTGTCCCCAGTGGAGCCCCTCCTTACATCTGTGTCCCCAACGGAGTCCCTCCTTCATCTGTGTCCCTAGCGGAGTACCTCCTTACATCTGTGTGCCCAGCAGAGTCCCTCCTTACATCTGTGTCCCCAGCAGAGCCCCTCCTAACATCTGTGTCCCCAGCGGCGCCCCTCCATACATCTGTGTCCCCAGTGGAGTCCCTTCTTACATTTGTGTCCCCAGTGGAGTCCCTCCTTACATCTGTGTCCCCATCCGCAGAGCAGAGTCCTCCTTACATCTGTGTGCCCAGCAGCACAGCCTTCATGCTGCGTCTGACTCTGCCCTTCAGCTGCAGCTAGTTCCTGTCTTTCGCCGTGTGTTCAGTGAAGAGGGGAGGGGCCTCCCCTCTCCAGTGAACACAAGGGGATTAGGTGGCAGCCATCTTTTTGTAGCCCGCTGGAAGTGACTTTGTTCTCAAACTGAGAACAAAGCACCCGGCCGTACTGATATACTACGGGCGCAGGGCGGATGCTGCTCAGCGCCACAAAGCAGCTCCAAACCCTGCCAATGAAGTGCCTCATCTGCAATCTCGTGCTTGCATAGACGTGGCACTTCCCATAGTGCACTGTGTCCGGTGCCTGAACACAGTGCACTTAAGGACTTTTTAATGTTTTATTTTTAAAGGGCCATGTTTAAAAAAATGTTTGCCCTATGGACGGGCCGCCACTGATCAGTTTTTTTTTTAAATCGGAGTCTGTTAACCCCTGCTTCACCTTGCCCTTTGCTATAATTTATTTTTCCCAAAATTGTTTACGGATTGGTCTGCTGGAAATTATAGTTCCACGGCCACACCCACATGCTCTCCATTGTGTATATATAGCTGTCCTTCTCTAGAGGGCAGCAGGCCAATAGAAGGGGCAGCCAGCTCCGAGCACGTAGCTTTTCACCACTGCAGCCCTGATTGACAAAATTCTAGCCCTGCCTAGGTCCTAACAGACGCCGGGGACATCACTTCCTGTTCCACAGTCCATGCTGATCAGTGTGGAGCTTCTTGGTTCCTTTGCTTCTGGAGAAACACTGTGATCCATTCCACCCAGCTGCTCATTCCTTTCCAGCTTTCCGCAACACCGGTGGGACCTACAGAGCCATGTGGAATGCCAGGACTGCACTTTACTTTGATAAGCATGCATCTTCTATCATCTTGTAAGTGTTTTTAATCCTAGCCTATTAAAGTCATCATTTTAATACTACATTCAGGTTGGTGTCTCCCCCTCTCTGTTTTTTCCTTTCCTTCCTTCCTTCTTATCAAGATCCATGCTCACTCCTTCTGGAGAAATGATGTATCCCAAGAACTGAATCTGGATTTGTTCAAGCTCACACTTGTAAACTTGATTCCTCCTCTTTAAATTATTATCAAGCCACCCTCTGAGAACCTTCAATTCAGGTTCTGATAGAGAATACATGCAACCAAAGATTAATTTTACCCCTGGAAGCAGTTCGATGGGACAGTCATATGTACAATGAAGAGCTAACTGATCTTTTTCCACATTCTTTTTATCACAGATGTCCTGGAACTCATGATACTGTGGAGAGCAGTCTTTAACATGACAGGGTAGTTACCACAACAGCTTGCGAATCTTTGGTCGGTGAAGTCATTTTAGGGAAGACAATGTTCTTTGCACTGGTCAGACGCAAAATTTTTAGCCCCTGTCCCAAAGTTGATGAAGGGACTATGGATAGAGTATCGAGTAATGAACAGAATAATAGGTTATTTGGGTGATGTGATCACCTGAAATTTCACAATCTTACAATGGTCAGCCTCAATTTGGTGTTCAAGTGGGATAGTCACATGGGTGTCAGGTTCTGAAGATAAAGGTGAACTGTCCACGGTCTCTATATCAATGGCGGCAGGTTAATTTCACATTTGAATGATGTTGCCTTGGGCAAATTCAATGCCCATAAAGTGCCCCCCCCTTCAGCTCCAGAGTCCAGCAGAGTGGAGCACAAAATATTACAACTCTCAATGATAATTTTTACAGGGAGGACAAAATTAGATGAAAAAGCATGAACTTTATTTACTTCATGAATCAATAGAGAGAACAACTGAGTAATGGGGTTTATTTGTTCAGACTTTGTAATGTCAATTGCCGAAATTGCTCTTTTAAATTTATTGGAACAAATTATTTGCATAATGTCCAGGGTCTCCACAATACAAACGTTCTTTGAGCGTCGTCTCTCTTTCTCCTGAGTAGTTAAGATCTCTTAATAGCATCCACCTGCATAGGTTCAGGAGTGTTGGAATCTGGAAGAACTTTTGGACCCTGAGGCTCCATGCACACTGGAGCTCATAAACAACCGTTATGAATGTCAGATTGCTGGCAGTAAAGCGCTGTTTTAAAAACACGATTTTATCAGCGTTTTGTATTGTCGTCAACGGCGCTAGCTTTTAACCGCATTTCTCTGCCTCTATTCAAAATCAATGGTTCCCTATGGAAGCGCATTGATTTTAATAGAAGTTGCACCGCAAGTCGGATCATCATGATCCAACTTGCAGTGCGACTTGTGTGCTGAGGATGAAAGGGAACCCCGCCAAAATGAAAATAAATTGGCGTGGGGCTCCCCCCTCAGACAATACCAGGCCCTTCGGTCTGGTATGGATTTTAAGGGGAACCCCCTTCGCCGAAAAAACGGCGTGGGGGTCCCCCTAAAATCCATACCAAACCCTTATCCAAGCACGCAGCCCGGCCAGTCAGGAAAGGGGGTGGGGAAGAGCGAGTGCCCCCTCTGCGCCCCCCACCCCAAAGCACCTTGTCCCCATGTTGATGAGGAAAAGGGCCTCTTCCTGACAACCCTGGCCTTTGGTTGTTTGGGTCTGTGGGCGGGAGGCTTATCGGAATCTGGGAGCCCCCAGATTCTGGCCCCCCACTTTATGTGATTAAGTATAGGGTACATCGTACACCTACCCATTCACCTGGGAAAAGTGTCAAAAATAAAACACACTGCATAGGTTTTTAAAGTAGTTTATTAGTCAGCTCTGGGGGTCTTTTCCGACTTTGGGGGTCTCTTCTTTCTTCTCCGCGCTCTCCGGCCTCTTCTTCCGCTCTCCGGGTCTTCTGCCGGGCTCCTCCACTATCTTCTGCCGATCTTTTGCTAGCGGTGGATTCTTACGATGTTGACACAATGCTCTCCTGCTGTAATGCCGGGTCAGCGGTGGGCAACGACTTATATTGGCATGGGGCATGGTCACTGGGTGATGTAATCCAGTGACCACGCCCCTTATGACATCACCGCTCGGGGCATGATGGGACAGTGACAAAAGAGCAGAAGATAGCAGAGGAGCCCGGCAGAAGAACCGGAGAGCAGAAGAAGAGACTGGAGAGTGCGGAGAAGAAAGAAGAGACCCCCGAAGTCGGAAGAGACCCCCAGAGCTGACTAATAAACTACTTTAAAAACCTGTGCAGTGTGTTTTATTTTTGACACTTTTCCCAGGTGAATGGGTAGGGGTACAATGTACCCCATACTCATTCACTTAGAGTGGGGGGCTGGGATCTGGGCACCCCCTTATTAAAGGGGGCTCCCAGATTCCAATAAGCCTCCCGCCCGCAGACCCCGACAACCAAAGGCCAGGGTTATCGGGAAGAGGCCCTTGTCCTCATCGACACGGAGACAAGGTGCTTAGTGGTGGGGGGCGCAGCGCCGCCCCCTGCCCCGAAGCACCCACCCCCCATGTTGGGGGCATGCGGCCTGGTACGGTTCAGGAGGGGGGGCACCCGCTCGTCCCCACCCCCTTTCCTGACTGGCCAGGCTGCATGCTCGGATAAGGGATTGGTATGGCTTTTGGGGGGACCCCCATGCCGTTTTTCCCCTTGAAATCCATATCAGACCAAAGGGTCTGGTATTGTCTGAGGGGGGAACCCCACACCAATTTTTTTTTTCATTTTGGCGAGGGTTCCCCTTTATCCTCAGCACACAAGTCGCACTGCAAGTCGGATCATGATGATCCAACTTGCTGTGCGACTTCTATTCAAATCAATGGGCTCCCATAGGGAACCATTGATTTTTAATAGAGGCAGAGAAACGCCGAACAAGGCTTATTGCTCTTTTTACAGCATTAACCCTCGTTTAACACCTTTTACCAGTGTCTGGAATTTCCAGTACTTCTCTTGAACGGCTCTTGAACGCGATTTTATGGCGTTCAGAAAAAAGCCCGGTTCAGGCAGCAGTCAGGGAGGTCCAAAAGGCAAGCCGGGTCACAACAGGTCAAGACTTCAGAGATACGGAACACAGAGAGGATCACGGAACTTAGGCACAGAGCTGTTGATCAGGCAGCACCGAACAGGAATTGAGGCAGACCTAAATAGGGCGATTGGCACCAAACGCCACGCTCGTGTGAGCGCTGATTCGCCCATGCACCCGCAAGCGCCCACCCCCCCTCGAACAGCGGCGTGCACGTCAGCACTACCAGGCACGCCCACAGTAACGCCCATAGGCGAACGCGCGCTAGCGCGAATGCGCGCGCGCCCGGACGCCACCCTGCACGCCATGGCCGGCCAGACCAGACACGCCGGTGCCCCCAGGAACACACGCCCCAGCACGCACAGGAACACGCACACCAACACGCCCCAGCGCGCACTGGCGCCCAACCAGGTAACCTCTCTGACAGTGCCCCCTCCTCAAGGGCAGACTCCGGATGCCCAGCTGGGCCATCTTTGAGGCATGAGAAGCTTTGAATGACTGTAGGAGTTCTCTGGCATGCAAGTTGCTCTCTGGCTCCCAAGAGTTGTCTTCGGGCCCATAGCCCTTCCATTTTATGAGGTATTGAACTTGGTTGCGTCTTCTTCTGCAATCTAAAATTGCCTCCACCTCGAACTCCTCTTCGCCATTAACTAGGATAGGCTTGGGTGGGCCGATACTACGGCCAACAAAGGAATTGGTGGTGACCGGCTTCAAAAAGGACACATGGAAGACTGGGTGTATCCTCAGGGCGTTAGGTAGATCAAGTTCATATGCCACATTGTTAATTTTTCTTTTGACCAGAAAAGGACCCAAGTATTTAGGGCCTAGTTTTCTGGACGGACAGGCCAACTTTAGGTTAGTAGTAGATAACAAGACTGAGTTTCCAGGTTCCAGGACAAGTTCTCCGCGTCTCTTCCTGTCAAATATTCTTTTGTAATCTTCCTGAGCTTTGGCCATGGTATTCTGCAGTAATTTGTTTTTATTTGAGAGTCCAAGTTCAAGGTTTCAGATACTGCAGGGAGGGAGCACTCGGGTATAGACCCAGGCAAGAAGGATGGATGGAAGCCATAATTAGCATAGAATGGTGACTGATTGGTAGCTGAGTGCAGTAAGTTATTGTAGGAGAACTCTGCGATGGGAAGCAGGGAAGCCCAGTCGTCCTGGGAGAACGCAGAAAAACAGCGGAGGTATTGCTCCAAGGTCTGATTCGTCCTTTCGGTTTGTCCATTTGACTGGGGGTGATAGGAAGAAGAAAATGACAATTCTATCTCTAAGGAGCCACAGAGGGCTTTCCAAAATCTGGAGGTAAATTGGACGCCTCTGTCAGAAACTATGTTGGTTGGTACTTCATGCAATCTGATAATTTCTTTGATGAAGATGGTATCGGTTTGCATAGCTGAAGGGGTGCCCTTCATGGGGAGGAAGTGGGCCATTTTAGACAGCCTGTCTACCACAGTGAAGATGGAAGAGAAACCTTCTGATGGGGGGAGTTTAACAATAAAGTCCATTGAAATCATGGCCCACGGCCTCTCTGGGACCGGTAATGGTCTCAACAGACCCCAGGCCCTTGCCCGAATATTCTTGCTTCTGGCACAGGTATTACAGGACTCAACGTATTCCTCGCAATCCTTAACAACGTGAGGCCACCAGAAGGTGCATTGGACTAGATCAATTGTCTTCCGTGTGCCAAAGTGACCGGCCAATTTGTGATCATGGCACAAGTTTAACACTCGTACTTTTAGCTTCTCAGGGACCACAATTTTGTTTTTGTACCAGAACAGCCCGTCTTTGGTACAAGCTTCAGCAGGTCATGACATACCCATAGAGGACCGTCTGATCTGAGAGATTAGATCTTCTTGTAAGACCAGGAAATTCCCAGAAGGGAGGATGGTGTCTGGAGGCAGGGTCTCTGAATCAAGGAACATGCGGGAGAGAGCTTCGGATTTGACATTCTTGGATCCGGGTCTGTAGGTGATGTGGAGTATAAATTGTGAAAAAAAAGTGCCCATCTGGCTTGCCGGGCTTTTAGTCTCTTAGCCGTCCTTAGATATTCCAAATTTTTATGGTCTGTGTAGACCAAAATGGGGTGAGCTGCACCCTCCAGGAGATAACGCCATTCTTCCAAAGCTGCCTTAATGGCTAGAAGTTCCCGATCTCCCACGTCGTAGTTCCTCTCGGAAGAGGAAAGTTTACGTGAAAAGAATCCCACAGGGTACAGGAGTGCTTTAGCACCTTGTCTTTGTGAGAGCACGGCTCCTACCGCAACTTCTGAAGCATCCACTTCTAATACGAAAGGTAAGGCAGGATTGGGATGTTTGAGGATAGTGGCTGAAGTGAACAGAGCCTTGAGTTTTTCAAAGGCCACTTGCGCCTTAGGGATCCAGCAGAACCGGGTTCCCTGTCTGATGAGTTCCGTAATGGGAGTTATTATCGAAGAGATTCCTTTAATGAATTTTCTATAAAAATTGACGAAGCTGATAAAGCGCTGTACTCCTTTTTTGTCTACAGGTGCAGGCCAATCCAAGATAGCAGATACTTTTTGCGGGTCCATCTTGATACCGTCAGGAGAGATGACCAGGCCTAGAAACTGAATGGATTGGAGCTCGAACTCACATTTTTCGAGTTTGGCATAAAGTCCATGTTGTCTGAGTCAGGTAAGTACGTTTCGCACGTGTTTGCGATGGTCAGTCAGGGAAGCAGAGAAAACCAGGATATTGTCCAGATAGACGATGACGTATAGGTCCAGGAAGTCACGAAAGACATCATTGACGAAGTGCTGGAAGGTGGCTGGCGCATTACACAGGCCAAAGGGCATGACGAGGTACTCATAGTGCCCGAATCGAGTACGAAAGGCCGTCTTTCACTCGTCCCCCTCTCTTATGCGGATCAAATTGTAGGCTCCGCGGAGATCCAGCTTGGTGAAGACGGTAGCGGATCCTAATCTCTGAAATAGTTTGGGCACTAGAGGTAGCGGATATCTGTTCTTTATAGTAATTTTATTTAGTTCCCGGTAATCAATGCAGGGACGTAAGGAGTGATCTTTCTTCTCCACGAAAAAGATGCCTGCACCTGCTGGAGATGTGGAGGGACGAATTAATCCTTTCTTTAGGTTTTCATCGATATAGGCTTTCAAAGTGCCCAGCTCCTGCTCAGTTAGAGGGAAAATCCTCCCAAAGGGAACTTCAGTTCCGGGTAAAAGCTCTATTAGGCAATCGTAGGGTCTATGTACCGGGAGAGTTTCTGTCCCCTTCTTGCTGAACACATCCAGGAAATCCCGGTAGGGTTCAGTAAGATTTTGACAAGACTTGGCTTCCGAATCTAAGCAAAGGCACTGAGATGGTGTCATGGGGGTTCCCCGCAAGCAGTGTTGTTTGCAATAATTGGACAAAAACTGGATCTTGCCTGTGGACCAGTCAATACTGGGATTGTGAGCCTGTAGCCAAGGCATTCCTAAGATAATTGGAAAGAGAGGAGAGGAGATGACATCCAGGCGTAAAAGTTCCTGATGTTCCGGGCCAATGGTGGCCAGTAGAGGAACAGTCTCCTGGGTAACTAGTCCGGAGCTGAGGCTCCTCCTATATATATTTTTTTTTCAAAGTGTAGTGATTTCACCTAAAGTGTATAGCGGCTGCAACTTTGCACTTGATTATTTTAGGGTGGCGCTGATTGTTTCACACATTTGTAAAAGGTTGTAGAGCAGCCCACTGTCGCTGGATCGGAAAGATTGATAGTGGATAAGGCACATAACAATGTTCTGGAAAAGCACCGGGCTACTATGTCAATTATAGTTAAAGCGGGTGTCCACCTAAGAAAAAAATATTAAAAGCCAGCAGCTAAAAATACTGCAGCTGCTGACTTTTAATAAATAGACACTTACCTGTCCCAGGGTCCAGCGATGTCGGCAGTCAAAGCTGATCAATCGCTCGGGTCTCGGCAGCTGTCACCGCCATCCTCGGTGAGGGAATCAGGAAGTGAAGCGTTGCGTACAATGTTTATCCACTGGAACTCAGGAAAATTTACATGACCAGGCAATGTTTTGCTTTTTGCCACTGTGTTATTTTAACTGACAATTGTGTTGTCATGCAACACTGTACTAAAATGAAATGTATATACTTTTTTCCCCACAAATAGAGCTTTCTTTTGGTGGTATTTGATCACCGTTGTTTTGTAACTTTCACTATAAACAAAAAAAGACCGAGAATTTTGAATAAAAAACAATGTTTTTTACTTTCTGCTATAAAATATATCCAATAAAAAAAATGTAAAAATCTAATTTCTTCATAAATTTAGGCCAATATGTATTCTGCTACCTAAAAAAATCCCAATAAGCATATATTGATTGGTATATATGAATGTTATAGCATTTACAAACTATTGTATAGATGCTGGAATTGTATTCATTTATTTTTTATACTAGTGATGGCGATGATCAGCGACCTTTAGCGGGACTGCGATAGTTTGGCAGACAGTCTGACACTAACTTATACTTTGTGGGAGCCAGTGACACTAATACAGTGATCGGTGCTAAAAATATGCACTGCCACTGTACTAACTATATTGGCTGGGAAAGGGTTAAACATCCAGGACAATCAAAGGGTTAAATGTGTGCCTAACTAGTGTTTATGTGTACTGTGACGTGTTTTCACTAAAGGATGTGATGGTTTTTATTCCCTGCAGCACATCCCCGCTGAGAGGACAGAGCTCTGTATTGCTTATGTAGCAATAACTCATGGCAGAGCTGCTGATTTAAAGCGGGCTGTTACCGTCACCTTTTTACCTGTAGTTTCACCAATACCAGACTTAGAGTCCACGTTGAGCTTATCATCTGACAATGTAGGCACCAGTCACTTTAGTACTTTTCCAATGCTTTAATGGGAGATAACTGGAAGAAGTAGCAGGAAAGAGGTAGAAGAAGAGTTGCAGGGAAGTTCAAATACCTTTTCTTGGTGTAACACTAATAGGGCGTACACACAGTCGGACTTTGTTCGGACATTCCGACAACAAAATCCTAGGATTTTTTCCGACGGATGTTGGCTCAAACTTTTTTTGTCTACACATGGTCGCACAAAGTTGTCGGAATTTCCGATCGCCAACCACGTGGTCACGTACACCACGTACGACGAGACTAGAAAAGGCCGGTTCAGAACCAAGCGCGGCACCCTTTGGGCTCCTTTTGCTAATCTCGTGTTAGTAAAAGTTTGGCGAGAGACGATTCGCGCTTTTTCAGACTCGTGGCTTTCAGATCGTTTTCTGCCATTCAGTTTGTGCTTGTGGATTTGTATCTGCTCTTCAGTGCGTGCAGTCAGTTCGTATCGGAGTTTTCTGTGCGATCTTGCTTGCTTGTTGCTGTTTTTCAGGTCGCTCTTCACAGGCCTTGCTGTTCTTCAGTGCGTTCTGTTACTTCGATCTGAGCAGCCGACCGTTTTCTAGCCATGTTTCCTATGCGTACTCCTCGTAGAGTTCGTGCTGTGCGGGGGCTTGGTGTTGGGGTCCTGACCTTGACACAAGTCCAGTCCATGAACAGGGTGGGGAGGAGTTCATGGACCAAGAATTGGTTGCTTCAGCGTGACCAGTTCTCTCATATGCCTTTGCTCCGTGAGATCCGTGAGAAAAATCCTGATGATTTCAGGAACTTTCCCAAGATGACGGACCCCGTGTTTCACCGTTTGTTGGCTTCACTGACCCCCTATATTAGCAGGCAGGATACCTGCATGAGGCAAGCCATCACTCCGGAGCAGAGGCTGGTCGCTACCCTGCGGTATTTGGCCACAGGGAGAAGTCTGCAGGACTTGAAGTTCTCGACAGGCATCTCCCCCCAGGCTCTGGGGATCATTATCCCAGAGACCTGTTCTGCCATCATCCAGGTCCTGCAGAAGGAGTATATGAAGGTAAGATTTTTATCCTTTTATATCACATTTTATTGTATTGAATGTTTGATAATATATTGTATTTCTTTCACTAACCTCCCCAGCATGGTGTCTCCTGCCCTATATTCACCTCATGTAGTCACTTAACAATGTATTTTATCAGCTCCATAGTAGTGCTTTACCCCAAACACCCCCTAAAATGTTTGGAAATGTTATTTTTTATTTAAATTCAGGCAGAGTGCCAGAGGCTTTTTTTTGTGGTGTCCCCAAATAATTTTTAGTAACCCTACCTCCAACAACTGCTAAGTCAGCTGATCCCAATTCTCTATCTATCCTCAATCATCTATCTGCTGACTTTGCCAAACCCATACACACTATACCCACCTCTTTAGTGCTCAGATTTATGGATGAATTCCCCAAAGCATGTAGTGCAAGGACCTGCCTGTATACTTTCCAATGGTACTGTTTAAAGTTTTTGTATCCTATTATTATCTTGATAGGTAATAGCAGAATGTCCAAATGCCCTCAAATGTGTACAGTGTGTATTTATATCTTTGTATTCAGACACTTCTTACCTGTCCAGTGGGCTGCCAATAGTGTAACTAAGGAAGGGCTGTTCAAAGTAATAACCATTATTTAGGCATTCATCTCTCAATGAAGTGGAGAGGGTTACCTGTCCAAGATTTCCTCACACCCCCTATAATGTTAGAAATGGCCCATGAGAGGGGGGGGAGGGGGAATATGATAGGTGTACCTTATACTTTGGCGTTGTTAAATTCCCCTTAGTAAATGCTATCTGGAGGTTGCCCCATAATGTTTGTGTCTAATCTGCTTGCCATGTTTGAGAGTAAAAATAGTAATGTTTATTGTTTTTTCCTCAACAGTTTCCTTCCACGCCACAGGAATGGCAGACTGTGGCCTCCCACTTTGCCAAGTGGTGGGACTTTCCTAACTGCGGAGGGGCAATTGATGGGAAACACATCCACATCGTCCCACCACCCAACTCGGGGTTGTACTATTATAATTACAAGGGGTTTAATAGTATAGTGATGTTGGCGGTGGTGTTGGCTAATTACGACTTCTTGTATGTGGATGTGGGGAAGAATGGCCAGATGTCCGATGGTGGAGTCATCGCCCAGACGGAGTTCTACAGGCGTCTCCAGAATGGCAGCTTGGACTTGCCAGCTCCAGAGGACAATGTGGAAGGACTCCCATTTGTGTTCGTTGCTGATGAAGCATTTGCGCTGGGGGACCACCTGATGCGGCCATTCCCAATGAGGACCCTCACTCCGGAACAGAGGGTTTTTAATTACCGGCTGGCCAGAGCCCGAAGAGTGGTGGAGAACACATTTGGAATCCTGGCCAGCCGGTTCTGACTATTTCTGACACCCATCCATATGGCGGAGTATAAACTGAACCATATTATACTGGCGTGCTGTGTTCTCCATAACTTTTTAAGGAAACATTCGGCCAACTATGCTGGCTCAGTTGGGCCTGAGGCCAGAATCCTACATCAAACCACACTGACGGCGCTTGAAAGTGGCCGTCCTGGCTTGCCCTCCCTGAGTGCCCATGATGTCCGGTTACGCTACCTGGAGTTCTTTGGGGGTAGGGGGGCTTTCAATATGCCAGCAAATCTGTGAAGCCTTTTTATAATAAAAAAAAAAGAAATTCTTGGTGGACATTTACTGCTTGTGTTTGTTTTAGCTGACCATGACAGAAATGTGTTGAGTCCAGAAAATGTTGTGATTGTGTAACCTTATACAAAGCACTGTTGGCTGTTATTTCCTGAATGCAAAAACACATTTCACTACAAGTGCACTTGCAACTGCACTGAAACTGCACTTGTAGTGCCAAGAGGATTTGCCCTTAGGAAATAACACCCATTTTTGCAGAAAACAGCAATTACATCACCCCAAAAGTGTATTGTTGTGTTGACACAATAATCCACACATTCTTGAGTAAGCAACTTTTTTATACCTGCACAATCATATGTGCATTTACCAAAGGTTTTTAAAACAAACCAACATGTTTGTTGTATAACAATTTTTGCAGTAGCATTATCAAAAATCGAAATGTCCATTTCAGATAAAACAGGCCTGTGTAAAACCAACAAGAAAGCCAAAAAACTTGAACTTACAAAGTTCACATTTGGTAAAACCTGAAGGCTATATCAGACATCAGTATTTAGGAACTGGGTTTGATATAGCATTTAGATGGGGGGAAATCACCCCTGGAAAAGCCAAATTTGGAAGATGCACACCAATTTACGAATGTCAACATGTGCTATCTGCCATCAGGGGGGATCAAGGGACCTGTTTTGGAGGAGCAAGCCCTTCCTCAACGCTACTTTATAATTGAGGAAGGTGTTGCACCCCCAAAACGCGTCCATTGATCTCCCGTGATGGCAGATAGCACATGTTGGCACACTCTGTGCATCCTCCAAATTTGGCTTTTCAAAACATTGCAAAAAAATTTAAAAGATTGGACCACAATCCAAAAAGTGATTTTGTGGGGTTTTAAATTCGCCCCAAAACATCAATGATGTTATTATTTTTTTTAATAACATCATTGATTTTTTGCTGGATGTTTTGCAGTTCAACATTACACCCCATGATCTCCCCAATCAGGATCTGGGCACTTTCTGATGTGAAACGTTCTGGATCCCTCACATCACAATCACCTAAATAGAGAGAAACAAAACAAAAACAGGTCTCAAAAATCTGCCACCATCCATCTCGTTTACCTGAGTCTGTGGTCGCAGACACTCACCTGTTGTGGTGCCAATCTCCACCACATCTTCTTCTTCCTCCTGCTCAGCTTGGGTTGGGGGTATTTCACCTTCTTCCAGAGGTGGGGGGTCTCTGGTCTCCTCGGATGAGGGGTGTCCTCCGAGTCTTTTCTCCCCTATGTAAAACAAAAATGGTATAATTAAAATAAAATAAAAAAAATGTGGGAAAATGCATATGGCCTAAACAATGGTGTTTTAGAGGCCGAAAGAAAAATGTTTGATACGAACGAATAATGGGCCCATGAACATTAAAGTTGCCCTTTTAAACGTTACAATTAATAAAAGCATATGGAGCAGCACGAACGCAATAAAGACAGAAAGAATAGGAACACAGCACAACTACTTACTTTTTTGCAGCACTCTCCGAATCTTTCGGTACTGCTCTGGCTCTCTTAACTTCAGGTCCGACCACCGCTTCCTGAGCTGATCTTTCGATCTTCGTACCCCGAATTTCTTGTGAAGGCTTTTGACCACTTTCGCCATGATCTTTGCCTTTCTGATGTTGGGGTTGGGGTAAGGCCCATACTTTCCATCATAGTCGGACTTCTTCATGATGTCGACCATCTCCAACATCTCCCCAAAGGACATATTTGTGGCCTTCAAACGTCTCCTTCTGGATCGGGACGTGTCCGGATTCGGGCTTTCCTCCTCCTCCTCCTCGTTGCTATAATTAGCACACACCTGCTCTAACTCCGCCATGTGCTCTTCACCCACTGCGCCGAACGAAAAGGGGCGGGGAATAGACTAGAAAGAACGTCAGGGGCGGGCGGAGTTACACGCATGCGCAGTGTGTATAAAGTGTAACACGCGTGCGTATTACGTATGATCTGTGAGCGGAGGAAGGAGCATTGGACGTGCCGATCGTAAGAACGAAGGTAAGAGACAAACTTGTGCCTATACTGCTTCTACATTGAAGCCTATATTGTAACAAGATTAGGAGAGTTTTGTCTGACATTAGGCTTTGTCTTGTGTTGTGTCTTGCAGTGAACATGGATATCTTACTGAAAGACAATGACTTCATGTCAGTATTCATAGATATCTTAAGGGAGCTGCCCTGTCTGTGGGAGATTAACCACCCCCATTTCAAGAACCAAGCAAAGAGGAAGGCAGCACTGGTGCAATTGTGTGAAATTGTGAAGCAGGTGATCCCCACGGCAGACATCACCTATTTAAAGATCTTCATTGGTGGCCTGAGGAGTACATATCTAAGGGAGCGCAAGAAAGTCCTGGATTCACAGAGATCCGGAGCAGCAGATGACATCTATGTCCCCAGGATGTTGTACTACGACAGGCTGCATTTTCTGGCAGGCCAGACTGAACCCAGGCCATCCCTCTCCAGTCTTCCTTCCACGCTTCCTTCCCCCCTGGCTGAGGCTTCTGACGCCCAACCTGGGCCTTCCAGGCCACATGTGGAGGAGCCCAGATTGAGCCAGGTATAGCATTCCTCTAAATATTTCTGCTTGTCCAATCAATGATGTTAACTGGATGTTAGTTGGGAGTACTAATTTATGATTGTGATTGATGAAGCAACAACTAAAACCATGTCCCTTTTTCATACACAGGGAAGTCTCAGCCAGGAGGTGGCCGGGCCGAGCCGGCTGGCTGATCTGCAGGTTCCTCCACCACCCCTGAAAAGAGAAAGTGGCAGTAGGAGGAGTGCCCTAGAGGAGGCTACCGGAGGACTCTTTTGGAGGGCTACAGAGGTCCTGGGAGCACGACAGACCGTGGAGGAGGACATTGCTGCCGTCATTGCATATAAAATGCAGAGGATAGAGGAGGGCCAACAAGTCTTGTGTGAGGCGCTCATATTGGAGGCTCTTAACAAAGGTATGAGGGGCCAAATGATAGCTCAGACACACCTTTGTGATGGTCCTCCTCCTCCTCCTGCAGGTCCTCCTCCTCCTTCTCCTCCAGGTCCTCCCAGTCCTCCTCCAGGTCCTACTCCTCCTCCTGCCACATCTCCAACAGCACAGCCACAGCCCGGAAGGAAGCGTGAAATGAAGACCAGAAAGTGAGGACCCTGGATCCAGTCTGGTCGGCCAAAAGATGCAGCCTCTTGTGGTACCACAGCCTGGGGACACAGATGTCATCTGCTGCTATCCGGATCTCTGCGAATTCTGGACCAGACTGCCCTCCCTTACATATGGACTCCTCAGGCCACCAATTTTGATGTTGAAGAATTTATGTCTGTCGTGGGGGTCCCAGGCTTCGCTAATTTCTCTTGTTGATCCAGTGTTGCCTTCCTCTTTGTTTGGTTCTGAGCCCTTAATAAAGGATTTTTGTTTTGAATTATACTCTCCTATGTGTTTTACTTCAAAAAGGACAGTTAGTTTGTGAGGATTCAGGTACATTTCAAATATACAATGTGAAATGAACAAGGGACACCAACAACAAACAATCTCCTTGAGATTAAATAATAAAAGATATCAATGGTGTTGGGGTAACTTGACACACAAAACACACACAAAAATATTCTGGAGTAAAAATAAAAATAACATTGAACAAAGATCAGCCTTGGAAAAAATCCAAACATTAAATAAAAAAAGGCTTAAAATCCCCAAAAAAATTTAATAAAAAAAAAAAAATTCTGTCAGATGTGACAACTAATAACAATATATTCAGGGAATCCCAATAAAAAAACGAAAATAAAACTTTGTGAGAAGTGTGTGTGAATATGAGCAGCAAAACGACTTAAATCTTGTCACATTATAAAGAAGAAGAGAGTGCGCTGTATTAAACCATTTTTAACATTGCAGCGTGACGAAAGTGCTGTATCCATTGCGAACACTAAGTTTACCAGAACGAGCTGTTCCGTCTTGGAATTTCTTCTGAGCATGCGTGGCACTTTGTGCGTCGGAACAGGCCACACATGGTCGGAATTGACGCAATCGGATTTTGTTGTCGGAAAATTTTATCTCCTGCTCTCCAACTTTGTGTGTCGGAAAATCCGATGGAAAATGTCCGATGGAGCCCACACACGGTCGGAATTTCCGACAACACGCTCCGATCGGACATTTTCCATCGGAAAATCCGACCGTGTGTACGGGGCATAAGGAATTAAAAAATTTAAATCTCAGGGATGAATGTATCTTCAGTTCAGGATTAAATCTTTTGCCCACCCGGATAGGCCTCTCTCACTGACCTAGCAGCCGAAGCGTAGCACGAACAAGAAAAAGTCTCTGCCGCAGACTTGAGAAGAATAAAGTAACTGCACGATCCTCTGCCACAGGACGTAGTAGTTTTAGATGAACAGCAACACAGTACCAGAACCTTTAAGCCGACCCTGCAGTGCTATGTGGTAGGTTAACTTAAGATGTGTCCTCCAATTGAGTCACCAGGCCCCTCTTCAGACCAGCGCTCCGCATGATACTTCCAAGACGGGTCCTCCCCTGGATTCTTCTCAATTGTCCGGCTTCTTCCCGCAGGACAGACAGCACAGGACCATGTCTGCAGTAGCTGTAGTAGGCCCCAGACAGACTTCTGGGCCCACCCACACGCTGCAGCAACGCAATCCTCTGGCCCGGAGGACCACGAGATAGGACTCCTAGCACATACCTGTCGGCCAGGAGGGCCAGCAGGTGGAAAGAAAGAGACAAGGAATTTGGCATCTATCCCTTAAATACCCCTTTCCCAGAATGAACAGCAGGGAACAAACTCTGCCGAGTTACTACTGAGAAAGAAGAGCACTCAATACACTTTAGTCTGTTGCTTTCCAGCTCGGCCTGTAGTGACACCGACATCTACATCAACGGTGTGGAACTGCACGCAACACAACCAAGGCTGGAACAGAAGCTAATTTAGCCATAGATTAAATCTGAACTATGTACAAAACAGATGACCCACTAAATTTACATATAAGCGGTAGATTAAAAATCTACCAGCGCTACACTTTCATAGGCAGAGCTCTGTCCTGTCTTCCTCCTTGCCGATCAGTGGGTGATCTATTGGCTGGCACCCACTGATTCCCTTGTGCTGTGACTAATCACAGCACAAACGCATGCACTAGCCCCCTACCCAGAAGAGCAGAATCATGTGTATATACGTGATTCTGCTCAGCCGGCCCACACTGTAGCAGTAAAGCTACAGCGCACGGTCAGGAAGTGTTTATTAATGATGATGAAAGAGTCATTTTGTATATGGCAGGCACTCCAAATGACTGTAAAATCTCCTAAGGAATCAGTGATTTCAAAGGTTTCTTCATGTAACTGTGTGACAGAAAACTGTTCTGCAATTTAAGACCAAGGTACTGCTGGCTAGCTGATAAATAAGGGTATGCTCGCTGTGGCAGCGGTCCTGTCACACATCTGGGTTTTTCTTATTTCTGTGGTCCAATGTAGCCCTTACTGATTCACATAGGGATGGGGGGTCTCCTTATTGTTAAAGAGGTTTTACCGGGTTTCAATAAGCCAGCCGCTCACAGACCCGATAACCACTGGCCAGGGTTGTGGGGAACAGACCTTGTCCTCACCAATATGAGGTGCTTGTTCCTCTCATTTCCTGGACTGTCAGATTAAAGGTCTATAGATTTTTAGGGAGAACTCACGTTAATATTCTTGTTTTCTTTGAGTGAGGATCCCCCTTAAACTATTTATCAGATCGTAGGAGTCATGTATGGATTTCTTGAGAAACCTCACACCTTACACGTTTTTTTTGGTGTGGGGTACCGCCTTAAAAAAATTGTATGCATTTTGCGGCGAGACGCAATTTTTTTATATCATGCTATAAAAATATAGTGAAATTTATAAAGAACTTTTTTTTCAGATTAGCCAGAAGGGAAATTTGTGGGCAGTTTAAAACACCTTTTCCCTTTGTAAAACCCAGTGCTTCAAAAAAATCACTGCTCCCAAGCTGAGTGGAATTAAAATATTTTTTTCACTGGTACATGTTCTTCTGGGCTTATTCTCACTTTTGGAGTAATGGAAAAGAGTCTATTGAGCAGTGTGCCACCACAGGCAGATGGAAAGATGGTCACGGGGAGGATGGATGATTTCCGGATCGTCACAAGTCACGCAGCCGAATCTCCAAGGGGAAACAGGAAAGATCTCAACATGCAGACGTCCTCTCACAGCAGGGAGATATGTGGAAAAAATATAAAATGCCTCCACATAGTGCAAATCAGGGTTGTTTATTAAAAAAAAAACTCCTACTATATTGCCTATATATATAGATAATATTGTAAATACAATTGTAATACAAGACCAATCAGCTAGAAAGGAAATGGATATGATTGGATCGAAGGTGGTCACATGATGTTTAAAACCAAGCCTCACTATGGCATCCAATCATTAACTTATCATTAGTAGAACAAACCAACATTATCCAACCAGAAAGACACGTATCACATGACCTGATGGTCAGCTGACCAACCCAGGATGTGCGTTACGTCGGAAAGCCTGCCAAAAAAACGCGGGATTAGCAACGTGACAATGGTGTCAGACTGGAGGGAACACACGCCGAATGGTGGACACATACAGCGTGTGTCATGTCAAAAAGCCAGCGAAAACCCGGGACAGGTCACGTGGCGGTCACATGACCAGAAGAAACACACACCGCATGGCAGAGCGGCCCACAGACAGCGTGCGTCACGTCAAAAAGCCCGCAAAAAACGCGGGAAGTCACCTGACGATCACATGGTTGGGTAAGCACATGACCAAATGGTAAAAAAGGTCATGTGAAACCGCAAGAACACAAATCAGAAATCACGTGGTAAGCAAGGAGCAGGGCTTGCGGCCCCACAGGAGGGAGCCTTAGCCCCCAGACAGCGGAACCACGTGGCAAGCCCCAAAAACATGTGTCCAAAATAACTGTAAATTGTAAATCAAAGAAATGAGAAAATATGAAAAAAAAATAAATAAATAAATAAATAAAAATAAAAACCATCCTAAATGTTAAAAAATGGATGGAAACATGACATGTGTTGAAATGACCAAAAAAAGGGGAATAATTAAATCACCTAATAAGGCCCCCCACACACAATGAAATGAAAGTGCCCACTATAAATAAATATAATATATGTGTAAATGAAAGTTAGTAACTCAAGATTGATTAATGAACGAGTTGAGGTCCCATTCAACATTTAAACCAAACAGAAAATAGGACCTGAGCTCGTATATCCAGTAAGTCTCCAACTTCGAGACCCCACGTAAATGAGATTCTCCCCTCCAATGAGGGACAAATCTATCAATCACCTGAAATAGAGTTCCCGTGGGGTCCCTATTATGGTGTAATAGATAGTGACGGGGTACCGTGTGTTTGCTTTTGCCACTCTTTATGCCTGCAATATGTTCGTTCACTTGTACAGTGAACGTTCTGATGGTGCGACCCACATATTGCTTCTTGCATGGACAAGTCAGCAAATATACAACATATTGGGTAGCGCAAGTGGCAAAATGTCTCATGGGTTAAGTACGTAAAGTGATGGTGGAGCAAAAATTGTCTGTTTTACGTTTCCCTGCAATGTTATGCATACACACATTACACTTTCTACATGGGTAAAAACCCTTACATTGTTGGAAAAAGGAGACATTTTTAGGAGGGTCAATGATGTTAGGGGCAATTTGTCCCTGTATAGAGCGGGCACCTCTAAAGATAACTCCAGCCTGCTCAGGGAGAACAGGACCCAGAAATCTGTCACTTTTAAGCACCTTCCAATGTTTCCTAAAGATCTCTTTAATTTGTTTAGACTGTGTAGAGTACGTGGTAAAAAAGGACCATCTAAATTTGGAGTCAGAAGTATCTCTAGGATGTTCGACCAGAGTAAGGTTTCTATCAATGAGTGAAACTCTATTAATTTCTACATCTAACTCCTTAGAGTCGTAGCCTTTGGCAATAAATCTATCTCTGAGTATTTGAGATTGTGAAAAATAATCTGAAATTCTGGAGCAGTTGTGACGCAGTGGCAAGAATTGGCTACGTGGAATGGACTTAAGCCAATGGGCATGGTGGCAACTATCAAATGGGATGAAACCATTTCGGTCTGTAGGTTTAAAATAGGTATTAAACTCGAAATATTGATCAGCCATCATGATTTCGAGGTCCAAAAATGAATGGAACTCGAACTGGCTTCATAGCTCAATAAAATACCACGATCGTTGAGGTTGAGATGGGCCATAAAGCCATCCAACAATTTACGTTTGCCATGCCATAGGAAGAGGATGTCGTCTATGTACCTAGCCCAGAGAACCAATTCAGGTCTCTTGGAGGCATAAACAACATCCTTCTCCCATTGGGCCATGAAAAGGTTGGCCAAGCTGGGGGCAAATTTAGCCCCCCTAGCCACACCTTTCTGCTGTAAATAAAACTGGTTTTGGAACCAAAAGTAGTTATGACAGGTAGGGATGAGCTTCGAGTTCGAGTCGAACTCATGTTCGACTCGAACATTGGCTGCTCGCAAGTTCACCGAACACCGAACAATTTGGGGTGTTCGCGGCAAATTCGAATGCCGCGGAACACCCTTTAAAAGTCTATGGGAGAAATCAAAAGTGCTCATTTTAAAGGCTTATATGCAAGTTATTGTCATAAAAAGTGTTTGGGGACCCGGGTCCTGCCCCAGGGGACATGTATCAATGCAAAAAAAAGTTTTAAAAACTGACGTTTTTTCAGGAGCAGTGATTTTAATCATGCTTAAAGTCAAACAATAAAAGTGTAATATTCCTTTAAATTTTGTACCTGGGGGGTGTCTATAGTATGCCTGTAAAGGGGCGCATGTTTCCCGTGTTTAGAACAGTCTGACAGCAAAATGACATTTCGAAGGAAAAAACTAATTTAAAACTACCCGCGGCTATTAATGAATTGCCGGTCCGACAATACACATAAAAGTTCATTGATAAAAACGGCATGGGAATTCCCCACAGGGAAACCCCGAACCAAAATTAAAAAAAAAAAAAAATGACGTGGGGGGGTCCCCCTAAATTCCATACCAGGCCCTTCAGGTCTGTTATGGATATTAAGGGGAACCCCGGCCAAAATTTTTTTAAAAAAATGACGTGGGGTTCCCCCTAAATTCCATACCAGACCCTTCAGGTCTGGTATGGATTTTAAGGGGAACCCCGCGCCAAAAAAAAAAAAAAAAAAAACGGCATGGGGTTCCCCCAAAAATCCATACCAGACCCTTATCCGAGCACGCAACCTGGCAGGCCGCAGGAAAAGAGGGGAAGGCGAGAGTGCGGCCCCCCCCCTCCTGAACCGTACCAGGCCACATGCCCTCAACATTGGGAGGGTGCTTTGGGGTAGCCCCCCAAAACACCTTGTCCCCATGTTGATGAGGACAAGGGCCTCATCCCCACAACCGTGGCCGGTGGTTGTGGGGGTCTGCGGGCGGGGGGCTTATCGGAATCTGGAAGCCCCCTTTAACAAGGGGACCCCCAGATCCCGGCCCCCCCCTGTGTGAAATGGTAAGGGGGTACTTACCCCTACCATTTCACTAAAAAAGTGTCAAAATAGTTAAAAATGACAAGAGACAGTTTTTGACAATTCCTTTATTTAAATGCTTCTTCTATCTTCCTTCATCTTCTTCTTCTTCTGGTTCTTCTGGCTCTTCTGGTTCTTCCTCTGGCGTTCTCGTCCAGCATCTCCTCCGCGGCGTCTTCTATCTTCTTCTCCTCGGGCCGCTCCGCACCCATGGCATGGGGGGAGGCTCCCGCTCTTCTCTTCATCTTCTTCTTCATCCTCTTCTCTTCTTCATCTTCTTCATCTTCTTCATCTTCTCTTCTTAATTTTCTTCTCCGGGCCGCTCCGCATCCATGCATGGAGGGAGGCTCCCGCTGTGTGACGGCGTCTCCTCGTCTGACGGTTCTTAAATAACGGGGGGCGGGGCCACCCGGTGACCCCGCCCCCCTCTGACGCACGGGACATGACGGGACTTCCCTGTGGCATTCCCCGTGACGTCACAGGGAAGTCCCGTCAAGTCACCGTGCGTCAGAGGGGGGCGGGGTCACCGGGTGGCCCCGCCCCCCGTTATTTAAGAACCGTCAGATGAGGAGACGCCGTCACACAGCGGGAGCCTCCCTCCATGCATGGATGCGGAGCGGCCTGGAGAAGAAAATTAAGAAGAGAAGATGAAGATGAAGAAGATGAAGAAGATGAAGAAGAGAAGAGGATGAAGAAGAAGATGAAGAGAAGAGCGGGAGCCTCCCCCCATGCCATGGGTGCGGAGCGGCCCAAGGAGAAGAAGATAGAAGATGCCGCGGAGGAGATGCTGGACGAGAACGCCGGAGGAAGAACCAGAAGAGCCAGAAGAACCAGAAGAAGAAGAAGATGAAGGAAGGGGAAATTAATATCTGAGAAAATATCACACAACGGTGCAAGGGGCCTTAGAGTGGAAAGGGGGGGGGGCTGGGGTTGATGGGATGGGAAAAAAGGAAAGTGAAAGGATTGGTAAAACACAACAAAAATGCAGGGAGAGGGAGACAGGGACTCACGGAGTGGACAGGGGGTCGCCCTATTAGTGCTTAGGCAGGGGGGGAATAGGGTGTCTTACAGAGCTCCGCCTCACAATAAATAGAGCAGAGGGGGCAGAGCGTGCCCCACAAAACAAAGTAAAATGCTCTCAGCTCTAGAGAATATGGGGGTAAAAAACCCATATCAGAAAAAAGGGAGGGGGAGGGTGGGAGGAGGGAGGGGAGGGGGAGGGAGGGTGGGGAGGGAGAGGTCTGAGTCACATGAGTGGTTACATAGGCACACCTATTCTGAGACAAGAGATGAGGAGACCCCGTGCGTCCGCTGGGTGTCCCCTCCATCCGGTCTCCTAGGGGGACCGCGTGGGGGGGAGGGCCGGAGGACGGGCGGGGAAGAAAAGGCACAAGAATGGAAAACGTAAACAGCATAAAAATAATCTCTTACAATGTCCGAGGACTAAATTCCCCAGGGAAGAGAAACATCATCCTCCGAGAACTTGAAAAAAGTAAAGCAGAAATAATTTTCCTACAGGAGACGCATATAACCCAAAACTCAAGTGCCAAAATTTATTCAAGAAACATACCAACATGGTATCAAGGAGACTCGCCAATAAGAAGGGCCAAAGGAGTAGCCATCGGTATAGGGAAAAATGTACGTTTTCTAATAGATCAAAGGAAAATAGACCCGGAGGGTCGATATCTTTTTATTACAGGAACTATTTACGGGGTAAAATATACATTGGCCAATGTCTACTGTCCTAATAAGAACCCTAAAAAATATTTGATAGATATAATTAAAATACTAATGGAATTCAAGCAAGGAAAATTAATACTAGCTGGAGACTTCAACTTCAGCATGGATAATAAAATGGACAGTACCTCAAGAGTAAGGGACAAAGAGGTAAATCAACTAAAGAAATTAAAAAGAACATTATATGAACAGCAACTAATAGACCCTTGGAGAATTCAGCACCCCAGCACAAAGGACTACACATTCTATTCAACAGTACACAAAATTTACTCCAGATTGGATTACATCATGGTCGAACATAGAAACTTGGAAGAAATAGAAGAAACAAAAATAGGCATAATAACCACCTCAGACCACAGCCCAGTAATCTTGAGAATGAAAATAAAAGGAGAAGTCCTTGAAAGGGGTCCATGGAGAATCAACGAAACTTTATTAGAAGACAGTGAGACCGAAAAAAGCATCATAGAAGAAATTAAAAGATATTTTGAAGAAAACGATACACCAGAGGTATCGAAAGCAACAATATGGGAGGCGCATAAATCTGTTATTAGGGGCAAGTTAATAGCTATAGGGGCAAGAAAAAAACAGGAAAGGAAAACAAACATGCAACAAATAATTAAAGAAATTTATGAATTGGAACGAAAACACAAAAATCAAGTAAACAACAAAATCTTCGGCCTATTATCTCAAAAGAGAGAGCAATTAAAAGACTGGATGGAACAAGAAGAAAGGAAGGACTACAACAGAGTAGTACAAGAAAAATATAAATGGGGTAATAAACCAGGAAAATACCTAGCAAATCTGGTAAAAAAAAAGAAGTCTTTGAATTACATTGAGAAGATCAAAAATGAAAAAGGAGAAGTGGTAAATAAAACTACAGATATAGCGATAACATTTCAAAAATACTTCAGCTCCCTTTATGCAATAAAAGGACAGGAAAGTTGGAAAGAAGCGAATACAAGAACAAAGAAGATACAAGAATATTTAAAAAAAGCAAACTTACCAAAACTAAAAATAGACCAACTAGAAGAATTGGAAAAAAATATTACGCATGAAGAGGTAAAACTGGCATTAAAGGAAACTCCTGTAGGAAAAAGCCCAGGACCAGACGGGTTTACGGTCAAATACTATAAAAAATTTGAAGAACAGCTGACTCCAAAACTATTAGAATATATGAATTCCTTAGGGGAAGATGAAGAAATAAGAAGTGAATCATTATTAGCTCATATTACAATACTACCAAAAGAAGGGAAAGACAAAGTTAACTGCTCAAGTTACAGGCCAATAGCCCTATTGAACGCTGATACGAAGCTGTACTCCAAGATCCTGGCCACTAGGATAAAAAAACTAATCCCACTGTGGATCAACCCGGACCAAACTGGTTTTGTCCCGGGGAGAGAGGGGCGGGACAACAGCCTAAAATCATTATTGATGTTGCACAAGAAGGTGCAGAATGAGACCCCAGTTCTATTCCTGTCATTGGATGCAGAAAAAGCATTTGACAGGGTAGACTGGGGTTTCATGATGGATACATTGCGGCACTTGGGTATTGGGACAAAAATGATGAAGTGGATAACAAATTTGTATAATGGCCCGACAGCAGTCGTAAAAGTAAATGGTAGACTCTCTCCAAAAATTAAGATGCAGAATGGAACACGGCAAGGCTGTCCATTGTCTCCACTATTATATGTATTGGCCTTAGAACCACTATTAGCAACACTCCGCAATAACAAAGAGGTAGAAGGAGCGAAACTAGGAGGAAAAGAGCATAAGATCGCTGCCTACGCGGACGACATCTTGATGTACGTATCCAACCCAAGAGTGTCACTCCCAAACATACTGAAAGAAATTAAAAAATACGGAGAACTGTCAAACTTCAAAATTAATCCAATAAAAACGGAAATATTAAACATAGGTCTAGAGAAAAAGGAAGTTCAGTTTTTACAAAAAAGAATTCCCATTCACTTGGGTAAAAGAACTAAATTACCTTGGAATTAAAATAACTCCTAGAGTCGAAAAAATTTATCAGGCAAACTTTATTCCACTGATCAATGAGGTCAAAGAAGAAATGAAAAAGTTAAGAATACAGCCACTTTCATGGATTGGAAGAATAAATATGTTTAAGATGACGATATTACCTAAAATAAACTACAGATTACAGATGTTACCAGTAAAAATCCCGCAGAGCTTTTTTAAAATAATTAAAACAATCCTGCTAAAATACATATGGCTTAATAAAAAACCAAGAATTAAATACACGCTGATCACAAGGAAAAAGGAGCATGGGGGTCTTGCCCTCCCAGATATAAGTAGGTACTATAAAGCCATAGTTTTAACATGAATGTTAGAGTGGACAAATGAGAAAAATGAAAAAAAATGGGTGGAAATGGAAAACACAATAAGTGGAGCCACACTACATAAGAATATTTGGATTCCACGGAAATATAGACTATTGGACACCGACACGCACGAAATAACAAAAAATGTATTTAAAATTTGGGACACCATTCACTTAAAGAATGAATGGAAATATAATTCACCACTATTAGCACTCACAGGATCGAATCTCTTCACCCCTGGGAGGGAAATATTTGAAATCCAAGGAATAGGTAACCCACGACTGAAAGATATCACTAGAAATGGCAAAATAAGAACACGAGTAGAAATAGAGGAAAGGAATGGATGGAAGATGAATGAATGGAATTATACTCAACTAAGGCACCTAGTAAGCACAATACCACACCCACTGAGAGATGAAACAAAATTAACTGCACTGGAAAAGCTATGTAGCAATGAAACACCATTAAAAAACGGAACATCAAAAATTTATAGTATACTGACAGATTTGGAAGCACAAGAAAGACCAGAATATATAAATCAATGGGAAAAAGAAATGAATTTAAAAATAGATAACCAAAAAGTGGAAAAAATGATAGAAATGGGATATAATAAAGCTTGGGACATGAAGACCATAGAAATGAATTATAAACTAGTATCAAGATGGTATATGACCCCAGTAAGAATACACAGATTCCATCAAGATAGAACCTCCTTGTGTTGGAGAAAATGTGGCCAAATAGCAACGATCACACACATATGGTGGGAATGCCCAATAATAATGGAGTACTGGAAGGAAGTGTTAAATAACATAAAGGAAATAACTGGAGAAGAATTAGAACAAAATATTTGGACTTGCCTCTTCCATATCTACAATAAACCTAAGAAACAATATAGAAAATCAATAATACCTAACCTCCTGAATGCGGCCAAGGCCTTAATTCCCAAGAATTGGCTACAAAGAGGAAAACCAGACATTAGAGACTGGCTAAAGGAAATAGATTATCACTACAAAATGGAAGGAGGAGAGAAAGGGGATAATAGTAGATGGGAAAGTTGGAAAAACTACAAAGTCTCGGATATTTATTTAGATAGGATAAAAGAAAGAACAGGTGCAGAGCCAAGTGGATAAATAAATAACATAAAGGAACGGACCAGACACAGGGGAGGGGGAGGGGGGGGATGGGGGGGATGAGGGGGGAGGGGGGGCGGGGGGAAATAAGAGGGACTGAGAGAGACTAAGATAATAATAGGGTTTATAATTATAGAAGGCGTTTTGTCGCCGGTTTTTAAAAATATTTAAGAATATCCTAGAAAGGAAAAATAATAAAGATGTGACGGAAACAATCCACAATGATGTGAAAAAGGAGAAGAGATAAAGTTTGACACAAAGTTGAAATAATGTCTCTCGGAAAACTTTCGCTGAAGTGGATAAAAAAAAAAAAAAAAAAAAAAAAAAAAAACTGGATTCAAACTAGGTGAGGGTAAGTAGCGTGTTGCAGGAACTGGTGCTCTTGCTGTCATCCAAATCGGGCGGGATTGTAGGGCAGAGCATTCAGATCAACGTTCCCGGATACGTTGGTCAATTTGAATGGTCAAGGTAATCAAAGCCTCAAGAGTATTTGGTACACCCACTCGGGCAAGTTCGTCTTTTAGTCCTTCAGATAGACCCAAGCGGAACTGGTGACACAGGGCCGCATCATTCCACTGAGTGTCCGCGCTCCAACGCCTGAAGTCCGTGATATAGTCCTCCGCAGGTCTGTGGCCTTGCTGGAGTGCGAACAGAGCTGATTCAGCTGTGGCAGTCTGTTGAGGGTCTTCGTATAATTGTGCCATGGCTTCAAAGAAAGAAGATAAGGACTGGGTTAGGGCTGAGTCCCCCTCAAGTAGTCGATGAGTCCAGGTCTGAGGTTCCCCTTGTAGGAGGGAGATCACGAACCCCACCTTGGTGGTTTCCAGTGAGAAAGTTCGGGACTGTAGTGCGAAGAAGAGCTGGCAGGCGTTGCAAAAGGCCCGGAACTTGGCCCGGTCTCCAGAGAATCTATCAGGAGTGGGAACCCTTGGTTCAGGTGGAAGCATCACAACGGAAGGACCTGAAGCAGTCTGTGCAGGAGTTGCGGCTGAAGAGGAGGCCAGGGGGTTAGGCCCTGCAAGGTTCTGGACTTGTCCTTCCAATCTGTTGTAGTTATCCTGGAGGGATTGTACGGCTTGAGTGAGGGCCGCAAGGTGTGTGCATATTTCTTTCAATGGAGAGGTATCTCCTGCAGGCTCGGTCATGGCTGCTTCATACTGTTAAGTACCTGGTAGTAGAGCCTGACTTGTAGGAGAAGACCTCTCATACAACACTGGTTCAGGAGCCACTGGAGTGGGGACAGTGGTCTCCTGAGCGCAGTGGGGTAGGAGTGCCTGTAGGAGTATAGTCTCTGATGTTGAGGCAGAGATCCCACCTGGGATGGCTGGACTGCAGGTGAGGTGGAGACTGGAAGCAGCAGCAGACTTGACACACTGGAGGTGAGAGATCACAGGAGCTGAAGCTGAAGGTGCAACAGCAAGTGGGAGTAGCAGGCACAAGCAGAGTCAGACAGTCCGGGTCAGCAGGTAACTGATACAGGTGATATAAGAGTCCAATTATGAAGTCCCATATAACATGAAATGAATAGTCCCAATGGTAGTCCTGACAAGAAGGATCAATAGATGATAAAATTCTTCCAAAGGAAAACAGTAGTAGTGAACACAATCAGCGGAACACTCCAATATATATTGCGCTTACCAGAAGTAAGACTTTAAAGGGCGAGTGGCTTAAACCCAGCCTGGGCCTTTAGTTGTACACTACAGGTAAAGCAGGAAGGGTCCCCTCGTCCCGTGTATCCACAGATATAATACAAAAAAATATAACAAAAATATAGCGTAATATTGTTTTAGAAAATACGCCAAAACCAGAAAGAGAAAGTGACACTCAAATACCCTTAATTCACGTGTGGTCATATGAAATCCTACGCTAAGTAGCTAGGACAATGAGGTGGGTGTCATGCAATCATGCAAACATAGGTGAAAAAATATATTTTTAAAATGAAGATAAATAGTATGGGTGTAAACTGCAACGACTTCCAAAATCTGCTTACCAGATATGATTGGACAGTCGGCGTGTGTAAAGCACTCCAAAGATAGGTGAAGGATTGTGAAAAGAACTCCCACCAGGTGCTGGGACAGCTAATAGTGCGAGCTGCTTACCAGAGGGCAGACCCTCGTATGCAGATAAGGGAAAAAAACGGGAACCATCACCAAAGAATAAATATTAAACGGACCTTCGGGATTGTCCCCTTACCAGACAAATAAGCAAAAAAGGCAGAAGTATTACGATCCCCCTCATTTACTAAAACTGGAGCACACAGAATCTGGTGCATATTTTCTCATTTCTTTGATCTACAATTTACAGTTAGGGCGGCTATCACTCTCTACACTTTGATTTTACTCTGTGATCACTTTTATGTATTGCGTTTTTTTAGTAAATAAACAACCCTGATTTGCACTGTGGAGGCATTTTATATTTTTTCCACATATTTCCGTGCTGTGAGAGGACGTCTGCATGTTGAGATCTTTCCTGTTTCCCCTTGGAGATCTGACTTGTGACGATCCGGAAACCATCCATCCTCCCCGTGACCATCTTTCCATCTGCCCGTGGTGGCGCACTGCTCGATAGACTCTATGCTGCCGGCACTAGAGTCCACCGGTTCCGGTAAGCGTATCTACACCTACCCAATGTTTTGATGGTCCTATACTGGACATTCAGATTGTTGATGGAATTTCCCCTCTGATTCACTGCATCTCATCATTTTGGCACGGACTTTATTCAGAAACATCTGGAGTACACTCGTTTTATTTGGGATGTACAGCCATATATTTTGATAGATTATGCAGGTATTGGTTCCGAGGGGGGAAGCACCCTCAAAATAGGCACCACATCCCAGGCAAAAATTGAATGAGTAAAGAGGAAGGGGAGGGATGTTTACGGTGCAATTTATTCGAAATAGAAAGAAAAAAGGCTATGTGTTTTGTCTCCTTTGTTTAAAAAGAACAATTTATTTATTTACATTAAAAACAGACACATATACCAGTAAATTATAACAATACAATTAAAACAGCATGGTCAGGAAATGGGGAATAACATGTAGGATACACGCTGCAAATTCATAGATAGTAGTTATTGCATACTAGCCCGACATGTTTCGCATAAATAGCTTTATCAAGGGGTATGCAATTAGGTAGCGAGTCATCCAATACTTTTAATGATTCTACAAGAAAGAAAAAAGGGTTTACATATAAGACAATGTTTTACAATGATAATGTAATATAGCATAAATTGAGAATGTGTTGTCACTCTGAAGCATCCGTAGAGGCTTACCCCTGAAACCAAAGGATTGACCCCAGGTGGACTTGCCAGAACCAGCATGGGCAGACACAGCCGGGCGGGACAGCAAGGAGGGCTTGGGATGCAACCACAGGGAGCAGTAAGGAGAAGCTGTTATACAGATAAAAGATATTGAATATTGGGAGATAAATATCATTGTGCAAAGAATAAATTAGATTTGTAGAGGGCATAAAGTTTAAATGGATGTCACTTACATCAGAAAATTATTAGTTGCATCTGCAACCCGAGAGGTATAGTTAAACACCAGAGATGGCAATAGCCAGGGATAGATGGATAGGGTATGCGTTTGAAACTGGGAAATAAAAAATAAAAAATACAATTTGCACAAGAAGATAATTAAAATTCAGAATATGCTCCATATAAAGATATTGAAAGTGGTGTTGTCAATTAACATCATAGTGGAGGTATGCTCCAAGTGTAAGGATTTTCAGTTAATTTAAAAAGAAAAGAGAGATGTCATAGACAAGTTTAAGACTCGACCAGAGTTCAACAGGTATAGCCATAAGAGCATAGTTGTAAAATATAGAGCAAGGTATGGTGAAAATCACCAGTCACATTACCTGGCTTAGATCTAAGCTTACATCCTCCGGCGCTGGCAGACATGGCTGTCAGATTAGCCGGTTTAAATACTGCTCCCCATTGAGACGGCGTGTGACGTTGCCGGCTCAATGCGGACGTGATGGCGCTACTGCGCATGCCCGGAAACCCGGACCTCGTCGAACCTCAATCCCCACAAATCACCGCGCCGGAGGAGGCGGCCGACATGCGCACTAAGGCGCATGGTAGCCCCTCCCGCACAACGATCACGCGGGGACGGAGGGGGCGGGGAAGGGTTACGATGGTGACCAGCAGAGAGGCTGGTTTTGAAGGGATGCACGGCGCGGATTGGGCACATCAATTGGATGTGCCCCGGGCGTCCGTGTGGATGCGGCAGCCCCCCTGCAGCTGTCCTAGCAAGACCGGCCTGGAGCGGCCTGGCTGAGGAGGGTCAGAGGAGTAACCGATCGAATCGGATGGGACCACACACCAGCCGATCCCGATCGGTGCTGCTGAGGGACAACACATACTGTATCAATCAAATCATGAATACAATAGAGAACATAATCAAATAATAAAACATCATTTAAACAACAATTATATTTATACACAGGTGTGCAAAATGAAATAGAAAAATAAACTTAATATGGGTACTTGTAAACAGCAAGATATTTGTATAAAAAAGTAATAGTGACATGAAGGAGGGAGGAATGGGATAAGGGAAGGAAAGTAGGGAGGGGGATGAATGGGGATAGTGTCAGATGGAAGTTGACAACAATGGACAAAGCATGAACAGCTAAATCAGAGGAAGGGTCTGTAACTAAGGCACTCATTAAAACCTGGGAAATGAGTGGCTTGAAGACTGTAAATCCAGCGGGCTTCAAGCTGGAGGAGTGTCCGATCGACACTCCCCCCTCTTTCGTCTAGTGGTACATGTTCTAGAGCGTAGAACTTTATGGTTCTGGGATTGAAATTATGATATAGTCCTACATGCCTAGCAATGGCTGTGTCCATTTGTTTTTTCAAGATTGGCTTTATGTGGTCTCTAATTCGTTTATATAGTGGGCGTTTTGTTTTGCCCACATAGAATCCACCACAAATACACTGAGCTAGATAAACTATGCCTGGAGTTTGGCATGTGGCCCTAAATTTTATTAAATGCCACTGACCATTAGGGAGTGAAAATTGTGATGTACTTTCCACATAGGGACAAATGTCACACCTGCCACATGGAAAGATACCTGTGTAGGGAGAATTGTTGTTATTAGAGGTGTCTTGAAAATGGCTATGAACCAGACGGTCCTTTAATGACGGAGCACGTCTGTAAGTTATTTCAGGAAAGGAATTAATATGTCTGCTGACTGCTGGATCGGCAGACAAAAGGGGCCAAAATCTTGCTATGATATTTCTAATTTTTTTATGTTGATCAGAAAAACGAGTGATCAGTCTGACCGTATCCGATTTTTTTGGAGGTTTCTTTGAAAATAATAAGGGATCTCTGTTCTGTATTTTTACCTTATTGTAGGCCCTTTTGAGACATGCATGGCTATATCCACGGGACAATAGTCTTTTGTATAGATCTTTCGCTGCTAAGTGAAAATCAGTATCCCTACTACAGTTGCGTCTTAAACGCAAATACTGGCTGTAGGGGATACTCCTCAACAACGGGTCAGGGTGCGCACTGGCTGCGTGGAGAATAGTGTTTCCCGCCGAGGGTTTTCTGAAAAGTGATGAATTTAGTTTACCATGGGTATCAATTGAGATAGTAAGATCAAGAAAATTAATTGCAATTGTGCTGTGTTCCATAGTGAAACGTAAATTAAAGTTGTTAACGGAGATCAGTTCAAAAAATTCAAACAATTCTCTTTCTGACCCAGACCAAAATAAGAGAACGTCGTCTATGTAACGGTACCAGGAGACGACCTTTTCCAAAAAATGGGCCAGGTCGTCTCTGGAGAACAGATCTTTTTCCCACCCCCCCAGGTACAGGTTGGCATACGATGGGGCACATTTAGTCCCCATCGCAACCCCCTGCACCTGGAGGTAGTGGGAAGAGTTGAACATAAAGACATTGTGTCTAAGTATGTAGTTGAGAAGTTTTAGAACAAAATCGTTGTATTTCTCAAACGAAGGACCTCTCTCTTGCAGATGATTACTTACAATTTCGATACCCTTTTTGTGGGGGATCGTGTTATAGAGACTTTCGATGTCCAGAGCAACCAGAATGGTGCCTGGTGGGAGAGACATGTCTTCGATAGTTTTTAATAGATCTATAGTGTCTTTGATGTAAGAGAAGAGAGAGGTGACGTGCGGATGTAAATAGTTGTCAACTAGACAGCTGGCATTTTCCGTAAGACACAAACAGCCCGAGATTATGGGACGTCCTGGAGGGTCTATGATGGATTTATGTACCTTTGGTAAGGCGTAAAACGTAGGGATACGTGGGTTCTTCACATTGAGGTTTCCGGGCATGCGCAGTAGCGCCATCACGTCCGCATTGAGCCGGCAACGTCACACGCCGTCTCAATGGGGAGCAGTATTTAAACCGGCTAATCTGACAGCCATGTCTGCCAGCGCCGGAGGATGTAAGCTTAGATCTAAGCCAGGTAATGTGACTGGTGATTTTCACCATACCTTGCTCTATATTTTACAACTATGCTCTTATGGCTATACCTGTTGAACTCTGGTCGAGTCTTAAACTTGTCTATGACATCTCTCTTTTCTTTTTAAATTAACTGAAAATCCTTACACTTGGAGCATACCTCCACTATGATGTTAATTGACAACACCACTTTCAATATCTTTATATGGAGCATATTCTGAATTTTAATTATCTTCTTGTGCAAATTGTATTTTTTATTTTTTATTTCCCAGTTTCAAACGCATACCCTATCCATCTATCCCTGGCTATTGCCATCTCTGGTGTTTAACTATACCTCTCGGGTTGCAGATGCAACTAATAATTTTCTGATGTAAGTGACATCCATTTAAACTTTATGCCCTCTACAAATCTAATTTATTCTTTGCACAATGATATTTATCTCCCAATATTCAATATCTTTTATCTGTATAACAGCTTCTCCTTACTGCTCCCTGTGGTTGCATCCCAAGCCCTCCTTGCTGTCCCGCCCGGCTGTGTCTGCCCATGCTGGTTCTGGCAAGTCCACCTGGGGTCAATCCTTTGGTTTCAGGGGTAAGCCTCTACGGATGCTTCAGAGTGACAACACATTCTCAATTTATGCTATATTACATTATCATTGTAAAACATTGTCTTATATGTAAACCCTTTTTTCTTTCTTGTAGAATCATTAAAAGTATTGGATGACTCGCTACCTAATTGCATACCCCTTGATAAAGCTATTTATGCGAAACATGTCGGGCTGGTATGCAATAACTACTATCTATGAATTTGCAGCGTGTATCCTACATGTTATTCCCCATTTCCTGACCATGCTGTTTTAATTGTATTGTTATAATTTACTGGTATATGTGTCTGTTTTTAATGTAAATAAATAAATTGTTCTTTTTAAACAAAGGAGACAAAACACATAGCCTTTTTTCTTTCTATTTCGAATAAATTGCACCGTAAACATCCCTCCCCTTCCTCTTTACTCATTCATATTTTGATAGACATTTATACATCACTTCACAGTGTGTTTTATGTTACTTTCACACTAGCGCTACAATTCACCCACTTTTATTATTCTCACTTTTGTCAAGCTGTTTAAATGTTTTAATCACATGTAAGTGATTTTTTTTTATGTGATCATGAAATGAGGCTTGGAAATTACAGTTTGATTGCATGTTAATTGTAAACGCATCTCCACTTAAATTAATGACAACTCTGCTTCGCTCAAATTGAAAAATTTTTTTTTTTTTTTTTCTTTCTTAGACATAGTCTATCATTGATGAATGTAGAATACAAAACAATTAACACCTAATAAAAAACTTTCTTATAACTTTTTTTTTTATCTTCAGGGCTGAATCTTTTGTTTATTAATTAAAGGCTCATTAAAAAAGACATTTAATACCCAGCAATTATTGATGCATGTGTTAGTTGGCTTACTCATGTGACGGCGCTGACCATTTAGAATACTCCTAAACGTACCAAACCAATCAATTTATGCCTATTGCGATTTTTTTTTTAACAAAAATATGTAGAAGAATACATATTGGCCTAAACCGATGAAGAATTTTTTTTTTTTGGATAATTATTTAAGCAAAAAGTAAAAAATATTGTTTTTTTTGTTTTTTTCAAAATTATCAGTCTTTTTTTGTTTATAGCGCAAAAAATAAAAACCACAGAGGTGATCAAATGCCACCAAAAGGAAACTCTATTTGTGGGAAAAAAGGGTGTCAATTTTGTTTGGGTACAACATCGCACGACTGCACAATTGTCAGTTAAAGCAATGCAGTGCCGCATTGCACAAAATGCCCTGGTCATTATGGATGAAAGTTTTCCGGCCCTTAAGTGGTTAAGGATATTTTTATTGATTGTGTTTTTTAATACTGTAATTGTGTCAGGCTCCAGTGGCTTCTGCAACCTGAGACTATTTTTAAAGAAGCCTTCGGTTTGCATGTAATCACTATGTTATAGCTTAACAGAGAAGCATGGACGGTGACAAAAATGTAACCCCCTGATCACCCTAGTGGTTAACCCCTTCCCAGCCAGTGTCATTAGTACAGTGACAGTGTATAATATTATCACTGAGCACTGTGTTAATGTCTCTAAGTTCCCCCTTCAGCATCAGTTAGTGTCAGATTGCTCTCCACACTATTGCAGTCCCATTATAAGTCCCCGATCATTGCTATTAGTAGTATAAAAAAATAAGTAAATAAAAAAATATATACAGTATATATACCATAGTTTGTAGGTGCTCTAACGTTCATGCAAGCCAATCAATATATACTTATTGGGATTTTTCTTATCAAAGACATGTAGCATAATACATTTTGTCCAAAATTTATGAAGAAATCATTTTTTTTTATTGGATATGTTTTGTAGCAGAAAATAAAAAATATAGATTTAAAAAAAAAATGTTTGGTATTTTTTTGTTTATATCGCAAAAAAAAAAAAAAAACAGTAGCGATCAAATACCACTAAAAGAAAGCTCTATTTGTGTGAAAAAATATTTATCAGTTTTGTTTGGGTACAGTGTTGCATGACTGGACAATTACCAGTTAAAGTAGCGCAGTGCTAAATAGCACAAAAATTCCAGGTCATGAAGGAGGTAAAATCTTTCGTAGGTCAAGTGGTTTAATATAGCTTTTTTCCTGTTTTATTTTTTCTAAAATTTTAGAATTGTTTTCCCCTAAATTGAACCAGTAAAAGGCTATTTGGACCCCTTATCAGCTAAGCATGAGCTGCCTTCTGAAGCAGCAGGTTTTTATTATTAAAAAGTTGAAGCATTTCAATAAGAACCTGTCACTTCTTTTTTTTTATTGGTTTTTATTATTTTCAAGCATAGTAAGAAAAGTACAAACATGTACAAAATATATAAACTGAACTCCCAGCAGATATGGAAAGCATAATGTTGTCCCTTTAAATGTTCATTTAAAAAGTATTATATATTATTTAAAAATGATTTAAGTTTTTCATATACAGCTACAAGTATGTCTAGGCATCAGCCCCTTTTTTATCTACAGCACTGCAGCAATAAAATTAAAATTGAGGCACTTTCTTCCTGAACATAATTTCTGAAGGGTATAGCAGAAGTGTGACCCTATCACTATACTAGTGCTTCTTCACTGTCCAATCTGCAAGAAGGGGCAAGCTAATGATCAATCTCTATTGCTTAACTGATGAAAAGTGAAGACAATTACCTGGTTATGCTAGCTGGCAGATTTTTAAATATTTTTTTCAGGAAAGTCATTTATGGTGTTTTTATGTATACAGATGAGCCAGTGTATGGTTCAACAATACAGATGAGCCAGTGTATGGTTCAACAAGTGAGCCCTAATACAGATCCCCCACCTTGTCACTCGTCATCATTCTGAATACCAATATGATGTAATAAATGAGATGAAATGTATTGGTGGCAAAGTAAAGCTTGGTGAAATTAGCATCCGTACCTATCCTTTCATAATATTCTAGAAGCTTTCAAATGGCATTTTTGATGACACAGTGCAAAATTTAAATTTCATTTGTTTGCAGCACTGATGAAAACTGTTATGTGAATTTAGGACGAAACTTCTAAAAAAAAATACCCAAAGTATTAGAAGCGCATATTTACATTTAAAATTGCAAGCATAACTAATAAAGTGCCATTCTGTTCAGACCATGATATTTGTTAGATAACCCTATTTGCTGCAAAATGCACGGTTAAAGATGTGTCTGACCTGGGAATGAAATAGCTTTGATCCTCTTGCAATTATTTTTTGACAAACTCCTTGCATTTCTCTTACAGTGAACACTAATTTTTATTTAACATCAGGGTTTGTAGCATTCACATTTCTAAAACACTACTGTGATACATTTTTTTAAATATATACAGTACTTGTGTTTGAAAGACTATTGCTTTTGCAACTATATCAATTAATCTTAAGTTATATTTTGGTTTATTACACTAAAATGAATAACAGTTTTTATTTAGAGGTGGGTGTTTTTTTATTTTTGTAGAATAAATACCCCACAATTATGCTCATCAGTGCCAGATGGCCTTTAGAAGGTAACAGATGTAGCTTGCATATAGCCAAATGAATTCCAGCACTTGGTAAAAAAAAAAACAATCTGGTTAATCATCAATGTGGGAGCTAATATATTTTATACTATAAATAGATGAACACCCCGAATATGTTGAAAGCACATATAGAATAAGAAACTAAAATTAAATAAAAAGTGATGCACAATAAGAAGTACAAGAATGTCAGTTTAGCACAAAAGTATGCACTGTCACCACAGTTAGACACAGACATATACAGTACATATACTGGCAGGCTAGTGCTCTGTCACTGTGAAAAGAGGCAATTTGCAGCAATCTGCGTAATTGCTCCTCAGCAAAGACTGGAGATAGAAACTCCTGCAGGTAGAGTACTGTGTGTAGTGGGAGTAGGCCCTAACAAAGGATAATAATTGGGGTAAGGATTTCATACAGTTCAAGAAACTCCAGGAGAAAGAAACTGAGAATAGTGAATAAGAAAACATAGAAGCTAGCATAGAGCTCTGTAAGGTGGAGTTATAGGAAATACCTGAAAGTACTTTGTATCTTCCCTATAAGAAAAACCCCGCAAATTATATAGCATGTACTATAGCCTACCTAAAACTATTTAATAATATAGACATGCAAATTCAAAACTTCCAGTGAAAAAAGGCCATAGAAATGGGGAGCAGGAATGTTAAATTTGGTGTTATCGCTCTCACTCTCTCATACTGGTCGCTGGAAGTTCAACATGGCACCTCAAGGCAAAGAACTCCCTGGGGATCTGAAAAAAAGAATTGTTGCTCTACGTAAAGATGGCCTAGGCCAGTGATGGCAAACCTTGGCAGCCCAGATGTTTTGGAACTACATTTTCCATGATGCTCAACTACACTGCAGAGTGCATGAGCATCGTGGAAAATGTAGTTCCAAAACATCTGGGGTGCCAAGGTTCACCATCACTGGCCTAGGCTATAAGAAGATTGCCAAGACCCTGAAAATGAGCTGCAGCATGGTGGCCAAGACCATACCGCGATTTTACAGGACAGGTTCCACTCAGAATAGGTCTTGCCATGGTCAACCAAAGAAGTTGAGTGCACGTGCTCAGCATCATATCCAGAGGTTGTTTTATATTAAATAGATGTATGATTTCTGCAGAGGTTAAAGGGGTGTTGGGTCAGCCTGTCAGTGCTCAGACCATAGACCACACACTGCATCAAATTGGTCTGCATGGCTCTCATCCCAGAAGGAAGCCTCTTCTAAAGATAATGCACAAGAAAGCCCACAGTTTGCGGAAGACAAGCAGACTAAGGATATGGATTTCTGGAACCTGTCCTGTGGTCTGATGAGACCAAGATAAACTTATTTGGTTCAGATGGTGTCAAGCATGTGTGGCGGTAACCAGGTGAGGAGTGCAAAGACAAGTGTGTATTGCCTACAGTCAAGCATGGTGGTGGGAGTATCATGGTCTGGGGCTGCATGAGTGTTGCTGGCACTGGGGAGCTACAGTTCATTGAGGGAACCATGAATGCCAACATGTACTGTGACATACTGAAGCAGAGCATGATCCCCTCCCTTCAGAGACTGGGCCGCAGGGAAGTATTCCAACATGATAACGACCCCAATCACACCTCCAAGACAACCACTGCCTTGCTAAAGAAGCTGAAGGTAAAGATGATGGACTGGCCAAGCATGTCTCCTGACCTAAACCCTATTGAGCATCTGTGGGGCATCCGCAAATGGAAGGAGGAGAAGCGCAAGGTCTCTAACATCCACCAGCTCCATGATGTCGTCATGGAGGAGTGGAAGAGGCAATGGCAACCTGTGACATTTTGGTGAACTTCATGCCCAAGTCGGTTAAGGCAGTGCTGGAAAATAATGGTGGTCACACAAAATATTGACACTTAGGGCCCAATTTGGACATTTTCACTTAGGGGTGTACTCACTTTTGTTGCCATCTGTTTAGACATTAACCCCTTCCCGCCGACCGTACGCACATATGCGTACTCGGCTTTCCGGGGTTATACCGGGATGATGCCCGCAGCTGCAGGCATCATCCCATACCGTTGTTTTCAGCGGGCGATCGGCTACCCGTGTATAACAACCGATGCGGCTAAAAGCCGCTCGGTTGTTATACCGGAGGAGCGGGAGGGGACATCCCCCCCCTCCCGCCGCCTCCCGCCGCTGTTACCGGGCCTTCCGTGCAATCGGGAGTCCCGGTGTCCGTTCGGCTGCGATCGGCGGCTGGGGGCGGACTGGAACGAAGCTGCGAGCGGCTTCGTTCCAGCCTTCTTGTTGAAAACGCGGAAGCGACGTCATGACGTCACTTCCCGTTTACTCGGCTGCCAATGGCGCCGAATTTAAAAAAATATACAGTGTTCAGAATCGCCGTTTTCGGCGATCTGAATACTTTGAAGTGTAAAGGAGGGATGGGGGGTCTTTTAGACCCCCCATCCCTCCATAAAGAGTACCTGTCACCACCTATTACTGTCACAAGGGATGTTTACATTGCTTGTGACAGCAATAAAAGTAAAAAAAAAAAAAAAAAAAATTTTAAAACACAATTTATAAAAGTACAAAAATAAATAAAATAAATAAAAAAAAAAAAAAAATTTTTAAAGTGCCCCTGTCCCCGCGAGCTCGCGCAGCGAAGAAAACGCATACGGAAGTCGCGCCCGCATATGTAAACGGTGTTCAAACCACACATGTGAGGTATCGCCGCAATCGTCAGAGCGAGAGCAATAATTCTAGCCCTAGACCTCCTCTGTAGCTCAAACCTGGTAACCGTAAAAATTTTTTAAAGCGTCGCCTATGGAAATTCATAGGTACCGTAGTTCGTCGCCATTCCACGAGTGCGTGCAATTATAAAGGGTGACATGTTTGGTATCTATTTACTCGGCGTAACATCATCTTTCACATTATACAAAAAAATTGGGGTAACTTTACTGTTTGGATTTTTTAAAATTCATGAAAGTGTCACTTTTCCAAAAATGTGCGTTTAAAACACCGCTGCACAAATACCGTGTGCTAAAAAATATTGCAACAATCGCCATTTTATTCTCTAGATTCTCTTCTAAAAAAATATATATAATGTTTGGGGGTTCTAAGTAATTTTCTAGCAAAAAATACGGATTTTAACTTGTAAACACCAAATTTCAAAAATAGGCTTAGTCATGAAAGGGTTAATGGCTGTGTGTTGAGTTATTTTAAGGGGACAGAAAATGTACATTGTTATATAAAGCTGTACACTCACTACTTTACATTGTAGCAAAGTATAATTTCTTCAGTGTTGTCACAAGAAAAGATATAATAAAATATTTATAAAAATATGAGCGGTGTACTCACTTTTGTGAGATACTGTATGCTTTGTTTTTCTGTACCTCATGGGTTCTTGAATCATACTACACATTAATGGATTCTTCTTCACTATACTTTATTCCAGGATACATCCATTTTGAATGGTTCGTAATTCCCACTATTTCATGGTTGGTAGTCCCCAATGACCTTCAGTTTATTAGCATAGATGGACAGTTCTATTGTTTACATCTTTTATGACACAACAATGAATGGAAATACCACTTAACTCTTTGGGTGTAAAATTCTGAATGATTGTTGACCTTATATTGGGCTCTGGACACTCTGCATCTAAATCTATGGCAATTTATGCCTTTACTATATTGGAGTGCAATAACAAAAAGGTGTGCCATCTAATGGTCAAAAGTGTTTATTCAGAGACTTTGCTTTTTACGTTTCATTGAAAACTGTTTATTAGATTCCACATTAATTTTGGATTGAAAAAAGGGGGGTGTATATGTATTTTAATGATGGTATACCAAATTTGTATGTTTTGGTTTTATTTGATAGAATTGTAATATAAATATGAAGGGGACAGTTAGTTATTCTTTTTTGTTCACTTTTGAAGGTTTTCTGTGGCAGACTTATAACAGTATTTGGTTTAAGGAAGAGTTGTTTCTCTAAATCAGTGGTTCTCAACTCCAGTCCTCGGGACCCACCAACAGGCCAGATTTTAAGTATTACCTTGGGGAGTTGCAGACTAGAATACTGCAATCACTGAGCAGCAAATGATATCACCTGTGATGTATTTCAGCTATCTTGCAAACCTGGCCTGTTGGTGGGTCCTGAGGACTGGAGTTGAGAACCACTGCTCTAAATGGTTGGTTTTACTGTGGGCTCCAGATATTATTGTGTAGAACATTTTAAGGTTTTAAAGGTCTATTTTCTTTTCCATTTTTTCTTTCCTCTGATATCTGCATGAATCACTTTTGACAGTCTTTGCCGACACCAAGCAATCTCACGAGGCAGCCCCACCCCATCTCCAGCACATAGCAGGTGATTGACAGCCTCAGTTGTGCATACATTATCTTCCTTTGAGACTGTGTAGAGGGGACTGTGTATATTCCTTCCACTCATGGTCTCAGATTACACTCAGCTGCATGCTCTATGCTGTGCAAAGTGTGACATAGATTCCATAGTTCGGGTAATTGAACCAGTACCCAACAATCTTCCAGTAGCCAAATGCTTCAGGCGCCTTTGTGCTCAGGAATCATTTTGGAATAACCGACTAGATACCCTAACTCCAGGGGGGTTGAACGAGGAGTTAGAAATGAATCCTTTATTGTAATTATTCTCTTATAATCATATCAACCAATACCTAATAATACTTCTCCACTCTTTTTTGTATTAATATATATATATATTAGATATAATTTTTGTCTTGATCATTTTATTTTCTTCTTTTTGGTTAACATCTGTTGTCATTAATCACTTTAGGTTAAGGACCCTTATGGTCTTATACCCTCCTAGATATCCTGCAATAGTAAGTATCTCATATGCCCCACCTGAATTGTTGCTCTCATTGTCCTAATGATATCATGTTATTCTGTTATCCTTCTGTTTCATTCCATCCTCACCCCCTATTATCCCCCCTCCCCCACCCCCCCCCCCCATTTTTCTCCACCCCCCCCCCCTCCCCTCTTTACTTCCCATACCCACCTTATATCCCATCCCCTTTTTACCATTTTATCCCCCATTCCTTCATCTTTTCCTCAACGTATCCTTTTTTTCATTCATCTTTATTTATAATTATTTTTATTTTTATTTTATTATTATTATTTTTATTTTTTATTTCGTCTTGTTATTTTTTCATCTTGACCTTTCTCACACACACACATCATGTTTATCTACCCCTTATTACTACAGCTTTGGTAATTATTGGTTGGTCCATTGTTTCATTGTTTACCATTCATTGTTTACCATTTATCTTAATTATTTTTTTAAACATTGTAATGTATTTATGATTGTTTTTTGTGTAATTCTTGTATATGTAGTAATTTTTTGTGTAATCCTTATCAAATTGCTGTTTTCTTATAAGCCTTTGCTTCACCCCAGCGCCTTTGATAGAAGTAATGGTTAAATGCGAGCGCTTGCCATGGCACTGCTTTGATATGTGCCGGCCACAGTAGACTATTTATACCTCTTCCAACAAGACCACACATATTGCCTGATGAAGGAGGATGCATGCTCCGAACGTGCGCTCCTCCCCACTCTCTTTCCATCCGGAAGTAACGTTTATCGCTGCCTCTGAGCTGTCCTGAGCCTCTGGAAGCACTGGGAGTCACCAGCGCAGCCAGACACATCAACTGCCCCTCCACCTGTGAGCAGTCCGTCTTCCCCGGGAGTGGATGAACACATTATTATCCAACATGCCCTGACATCTCTTTTATCTTGTGAGTTCCCAATTGTCATCCTTTGGATTCAAAGTTTACACATGCACTTAGATGGCGCTGCTCTCTCTTTGTTCTTAGAATCCATCCCCTGTCTTCTGGAGGTGAGAAGTGCTGTGTAAATTATGTTTTTTGAACAGCTGTAGAGGACAGAGGTCTGCGGATAAACAGGTAAACTTATGTAGAAGGATTTTTTTTTTCATCTCTGTGTATCATCTGAGGTTAGTCACTTCAGCTGGTATATGTAAGGGGTTTACAACCAAATTTAGTCAAATGTATAATAGCTATGAAAGCTTTTAGCAGTATCATTGCAGAACCTGGAAAGAATTTTAGCAGACTTCTGGCAATCAGGGCAATAATGGCTGCTGCAAACAGCATTTATCAGTAACTTGCAATTCAGCTATGGCATAAAGCTCTAGCAGGGGTTAACAGGCCTAAATGCCATTCATAAGTGTCCATTGTAAAACTATTTACACTAATACACAGTAAGTGCTCATTTACACTTGCTTTGGCTTCAACACACATTAACGGCTAGTTAACACTAGTTTACACTTGCTTCAATACAAGGCTTCGGACAGGCTTTGTTAAAGCTCTCTGAACGCTAGTCAAACGCTCTCTGAACGCTAGTCCTGTCACTTTTGCATTGCTTCGGCTTCGCTTCAAAAATTAGACCCCATGTAGCTTTAGTGGTGCTTCAAAGTGTCTTCAAAGTCTCCATAGAAGTCTATGGCAAAGCTTGCTTGAAGCCCCACCAAAGCCCCATCAAAGCTCCACCGAAGCCTCATCGAAGCACCAAGCAAAAGCAAAGTGTAAACAGGACTGTAAGCTAACCATTTTATTTAATGACAGGAGCTTTGACTGGCATTCAGAGAGCTTTAACAAAGCATGTCCGAAGCCGTGTTTTAGAGCAAGTGTAAACTAGCCCTTAAAGCAATATTAAAATTAAAAAAACATTATATTTTGACTCAACGATTCTTGGATGTGGTGGCTGCATTTGTTTTTATTTTTTGGCTTTCTTCCTTTGTTTTCACCTGTGATCAGGCCAGTAAGTCGGTAATGTTTTAACTTACTTTACCAGACTTAACTGTCCTGGCAAAGAACAGTTGGAGGGTTAAGACAAACCATTTTAACACTGATAGGGGTGCTTACAATGGTCAGTTATTCATTTATGTAAAACCTTTTTCCCAAAAGGAAAAAAAAACTTTTTGCTATAAATGCTTATAAAGTGTTAACCGTTAGTCAAGTCTATCTAAATCTACTAGTCTAAATGAAAATTAGAAAACTGGCATCATGGAAGGGTCTGCTGGAATATCCTATATCCCACAAAAAGCAGTTGCAAATCAGTTTTCTATCAAACATACACACAAACACAAAGAGTCATTCTGAGGGCCAGTGCCTCCCTCAGAGTGGATTTAGTGTTTGGACACCACAGACGAGGCAAAACCCTTATGCCCTGTACACACGATCGGACATTGATCGGACATTCAACAAAATCCATGGATTTTTTCCGACGGATGTTGGCTCAAACTTGTTATGCATTCACACGGTCGCACAAAGTTGTCGGAATTTCCGATCGCCAAGAACACGGTCACGTACACCACGTACAACGAGACTATAAAAGGGCAGTTCAGAACCAAGCACGGCACCCTTTGGGCTCCTTTTGCTAATCTTGTGTTAGTAAAAGTTTGGTGAGAGACGATTCGCGCTTTTTCAGACTCGTGGCTTTCAGATCGTTTTCTGCTGTTCAGTTTGTGCTTGTGGATTTGTATCTGGTCTTCAGTGCGTGCAGCGAGTACAATTGACTTGTCATTGTGTTCGTGTTCGTTACTGATTTTCAGGTCACTCTTCACAGGCCTTGCTGTTCTTCAGTGCATTCTGTTACTTCGTTCTGAGCAGCCAACCGTTTTCTGGCCATGTTGCGTATACGTACTCCTCGTAGAGTTCGTGCTGTGTGGGGGCTTGGTGTTGGGGTCCTTACCTTGACACAATTTCAGTCCATAAACAGGGTGGGGAAGAGTTCATGGACCAAGAATTGGTTGCTCCAGCGTGACCAGTTCTGTCATATGCCTTTGCTCCGTTAGATCAGTGAAAATAATCCTGATGATTTCAGGAAATTTCTCCGGATGACGGACCCTGTATTTCACCATTTGTTGGCTTTGCTGACCCCCTATATCAGCAGGCAGGATACCTGCATGAGGCAAGCCATCACTGCGGAGCAGAGGCTAGTCCCCACCCTGCGGTACTTGGCGACGGGGAGAAGTCTGCAGGACTTCAAGTTCTCGACAGGCATCTCTCCCCAGGCTCTGGGGATCATTATCCCGGAGACCTGTAGTACCATCATCCAGGTCCTGCAGAAGGAGTATATTAAGGTAAGATTTTTATCCTTTAACATCACATTTTATTGTATTTAATATTTGATAATATATTGTATTTCTTTCCTCATTCCCTAATTACCATGATTGTAATATGCTGTGAATGTCCCCTTTGTCCTCATGCATGCTGGATTTTTTTTTTTGTCCTTGATACATATTTGCCTTCACTTACCTCCCCAGCATGCTCTCCTGGGCCTTTATTCACCTCATGTAGTCACTTAACAATGTATTTTGTCAGCTCCATAGTAGTGCTATACCCTAAACACCCCCTAAAATGTGTAAAATTGTGATTTGTAAATTTAGGCAGAGTGCCAGAGACTTTTTTTTGGTGTCCCAAAATCATTTGGAACCCCCACTCCCCCCAACTGCTAACTCAGCTGATACCAAACCTCTATCTGCTGACTTTGCCAAACCCATACACACTATACCCACCTCTTTTGTGGTCAGATTTATGGATGAATTTCCCAAAGCATGTAGTGCAAGGGCCTGCCTGAATACTTTCAAATGGTACTGTTTAAAGTTTTTGTATCCTATTGTTATCTTGATAGGTAATATCAGAATGTAAAAATGTGCTAAAATGTGTACAGTGTATATTTATCTCTTTGTATTATGAAACTTCTTACCTGTCCAGTGGGCTGCCAATAGTGTAAAGTAAGGAAGGGCTGACCAAAGTAAAACATATTATTTAGGCATTAATCTCTCAATGAAGTGGAGAGGGTTACCTGTCCAAAACATCTCCCCCCCATAAAATTTTGCAAATGGCCCATGAGGGGGGGGGGGGGATCTGATAGGTGGACCTTATACCTTTGTCTTTCAATACTCCCTAAAATAAATGTTATACTGATGTTGGCCAAGAATGTTTGTGTCTAATCTGCTTTCCATGTTTATGTGCAAAATGATTAATTTATTTTTCTTGTTTGACTCCACAGTTTCCTTCCAACCCATAGGAATGGCAGACTGTGGCCTCCCACATTGCCCAGCGGTGGGACTTTCCTAACTGCGGAGGGGCAATTGATGGGAAACACGTCCACAACGTCCCACCACCCAACTCGGGGTCATACTATTATAATTATAAGGGGTTCAATAGTATTGTGATGTTGGCGGTGGTGTCGGCTACTTATGAGTTCCTGTATGTGGACGTGGGGTAGAATAGACGGATGTCAGATGGTGGAGTCATCGCCCAGACGGAGTTCTACAGGCGTCTCCAGAATGGCAGCTTGGACTTGCCACCTCCAGAAGACAATGCGGAAGGACTCCCATTCGTCTTCATTGTGGATGAAGCATTTGCGCTGGGGGACCATCTTATGTGGCCATTCCCAATGAGGACCCTCACCCCGGACCAGAGGGTTTTTAATTACCGGCTGGTCAGAGCCAGAAGAGTGGTGGAGAACACTTTTGGAATCATGGCCAGCCGGTTCTGCCTATTTGAATACTTTGCGGGTAGGGGGGCCATCAATATGCCAGACAATGTCTGAGCCTTTTTTTAAATAAAAAAATAATTTTAACTACTAAAATATTTGCTGACATTTACTGCTTGTGTTTCTTTGAGCTGACCCTGACTGAAATGTTGGTAGTCCTGAAAATTGCGTGATTGTGTAACATTAGAAAGCACTGTTGGGTGTTATTTACTAAAGAAAAATACACTTTGCACTTGAGACTGCACTGAAACTGCACTTGTAGTGCAAAGTGGATTTGCCTTTAAGAAATAACCACCATTGTCACAGAAAACACCAATTTTAACACAACAAACGTTTTAGAGCATTGAAACAATAATCCACACATTCTTGATTATCAATCTTTTTAATACCAGCACAATCACATGTGCATTTAGAAAATGTTTTTAAAACAAACCAACATGTTTGTTGTATAACAATTTTTTGGGTCACATTCATAGGTGCACCCCAAAGCTTAAACCCGTAAATCAGTAGGGCAGAGATTGGTGTCAGTAGGACAGTGAACGGTATCTGTAGTTTTTCATTTTTATTTTTTTACAATTATATTTAAAAAAAATTTTTTTTTAGGAGTCCTGTTAGGGGGCTTTGTTGAAATATTAGGGGTCTAAACAGGTGGAATCTGCACCACGCTGTGTGATTAGGGTGTGCCCAGGCACACCTGGCACACCCTGTGCGCACACCTATGGTCACATTAATAAAAGTAGAAATGTCAATTTAAGGTAAAACAGGCATGTTTCAAACCAACAATAAATACACAAATCTGGAACTTACAAAGTTCAACTTTGTTAGAAATTGAAGGCAATATCAGACATGAGTATTTATAAACTGTGTTTGATATTGTGATTAAATGGGGTGAAGTCACCCCTGGAAAAGCCAAATTTTGAAGGTGCACACAAATTGCCGAATGTCAACATGTGCTAGCTGCCATCATGGGGGATCAAGGGACATGTTTTGTGGGTGCAACCCCTTCCTCTCAGCTATTTTATTATTGAGGAAGGGGTTGCACCCACAAAACATCTACACTGATCTCCCGTGATGGCAGATAGCACATGTTGACACACTGTGTGCATCTTCAAAATTTGGCTTTTCTTGAATATGTCCAAAAATCAGAAAAAAATTTGATTCAAAAAGGCAAAAAAAAGTAAGGGATTTGGAGGTGTTATAAACTCTCCCTAAAACATCAATGATGTTCTTCATTTTGGTTTTAACATCATTGATGTTTTTCTGGATGTTTTCCAAGTCCCTATTATACACCATCATCTCCCCGATCAGGATCTGGGCACTCTCACTGGTGAAATGTCCTTCATCCACAACATCACGATCACCTAAAAATATAAAAACAAAAACACACTATGTATTAAAAATGTGCCGGCATCCATCTCTTACCTGAGCCTGTGGTCGCAGACACTCACCTGTTGTGGTGACAATTTCAACCACGTCTCCCTCCTTCTCCTCCTGTTGACTTTGGCGGATTTCCACTTCTTCATGAGGTGGGAGGTCTGTATTCTCCTCTGATGAGTGGTGTCCTCCGAGTCATTTCTCCCCTGTCAAAAAAAAATAAGTATACTTAGCACACAGATATTTGATGGCAGAAATAGGAATATTGCTTGGAAGTGGGGTACAATTGTCTGTTTTGGCAGAGTTCCAAGATGAAGAATTATTTTTGTCACTTTGTCAAGCTTGAATACTTACCTGTTTTGTACAAGCTTCACAGACGGAGACACCCCTATAGTATACACTGGAGCACCTGTGGGGGGCCCCCTAATAAAAAGGGTGTTCTTGTGTCCCACACTAATGCTCCAGCGTCCAGATGTGTAAACAGCTGCTAAGTGTCCTCTCCTTACACAGAATCTAGTTTGCATTTAATTCTAGTTAACAACCCATCTAGACAACAAAATTATTTGAAGAGAAGTAGGCTAGCAAAAATGTATTAAAATGCATATGTCCAAAACATGGTGTTTTCTATGCCGAACGAACAATGTTTCATACGAATGTGCCCATGAACATGAAAGTTGCCATTTTAAACTGTACAACAGTAAAGAAAAGCACATGGAGCAGCACAAACGTAATAAAAATAAAGAATAGGAATACAGCACAACTATTTACTTTTTTGCAGCACTCTCCTGATCCTTATGCACTGCTCGTGCTCCCTTAATTTGAGGTCCGACCACCGCTTCCTGAGTTGATCTTTCAATCGACGAACCCCAAAATTCTTCTGCAGACTCTTGACAACTTTTGCCATGATCTTGGCCTTTCTGATATTGGGGTTGGGGTAAGGTCCATACTTCCTGTCATAGTCGGCCCTTTTCAGGATGTCCACCATCTCCAACATCTGAATGCCTTAAATTGTCTCTTCCGGGATCGGGATGTTTCTGGCTTCCTCCTCCTCATTTCTGTAATTAGCACGCACCTGCTGTGTTTCTGCCATGTGCTCCTCCCCCACTGCGCCGAACGAGAAGGGGCGGGGAATAGACTAGAAAGAACATTAGGGGCGGGCGGAGTTTAACGCATGCGCAGTGTATATAAAACGTAACACGCGTGCATAGTACGTAGATCTGTGAGCGGAGGAAGGAGTATCAGAGGCGCCGATCGTGATAACGAAGGTAAGATTTAAAATTGGGCCTATACTGCTTCTAGATTGAGGCCTATATTGGGACAAGATTAGGAGACTTTAGCCTGACATTAGGGTTTATCTTGTGTTGTGTCTTGCAGTGCAAATGGATATCATGAAGAATCAGGATTTTATATGCATATTCATAGATATGTTCAGGGAGCTACCTTGTCTGTGGCAGGTAAACCACCCCGATTATAAGAACCAAACAAATAGGAAGGCAGCGCTGGATAATTTGCTGGAAATTGTGAAGCCGGTGATCCTCACAGCAGACATCACCTATTTGAAGATCCTAATTGGTGGCATGAGGAGCACTTATCTAAGGGAGCACAAGAAGGTCCAGGATTCCCAGAGATCAGGAGCTGCAGATGACATTTATCTCCCCAGGCTGTGGTACTATGACAGGCTGCATTTTCTGTCAGGTCAGACTGAACCCAGGTCAGCACTCTCCACTCTTCCTTCCACGCTTCCCTCCCCTCCACCTGAGGCTTATGATGCCCAACCTGGGCCTTCCAGGCAGCAACATGTGGAGGAGCCCAGCTTGAGCCGGGTATAGCAGTCTTCTAAATATTTATGGTTGTCCAATTAATGATGTTAAATAGATGTTAGTTTGGAGTAATAATTTCTGATTGTGATTGATGAACTACAAACTAAAACCATGTCACTTTTTCACACACAGGGAAGTCTCAGCCAGGAGGTGGCTGGGCCAAGCAGGCTGCCTGATACCCAGGTCTCTCCCCTCCGTCTTCAACCAAAAAGTGTCAGGAAGAGGAGTAACCTGGAGGAGGCTGCAATAGGCCTATTTTGGAAGGCTACTGAGGCCCTCAGAACCCCCCACAGTGTGGAAGAGGATTTTGCTACCATAATAGCCTGCAAAATGATGGAAATGGAGGAGGGCCAATGCCTCTTATGGTACTGTGTCATTTTAGAAGCTCTACAGAAGGGGTTGAGGGGCCAACTCACATGCGAAAGCCACATTTGTTAGCTCACCCATGGTCCTCCTCCTCCAGGTCCTCTTCCTTCAGGTCCTACTCCTCCTCCTGCCACACCTCCAACACCAGAGCCACAGCCAGGAAGGAAGCGTGTACGGAAGACCAGAGAGTGATGGACCTGGGTTCAGTCTGGTCTGACAAAAGATGCAGGCTCTTGTATGACCACAGTCTGGGAACATACATGTCATCTGCTGCTTTCATGAGCTCTTGGACTTCTGGACCAGACGGTACTCCCTTAGATATGGACTCCTCAGGCCACCAATTTTGCAGTCAAATAATTTATGTGTGCCCTGGGGGTCAAAGGCTTCGCCAATTTCTGATGTTTATCCAGAATTGCCTTCCTCTTTGTTTGGTTATGAACCCTTAATAAAGGAATGTGTGTTTCAATCATACTTTCCTATGTGTGTTTTCCTTCAAAAAGGACAGTTTGTTTGTGAGGAGGCAGGTACATTTCTAAAATACAATGTGAAATTAACAAGAGACACCAACTCCAAACAATCTCCTTGAGATTAAATAATACAAGATAATAATGGTGTTGTGGTAACTTGACACACAAAACACACCCAAAAATATTCTGGTAAAAAAATAAATAAATAAAAGATCAGGCTTGAAAAAAATACAAACCAAAAAATAAAACATTGATAATTTTTTAGTGAGATGTGACAAATCAAAATATATTGATGAAATCATGATAAATAATAAAGAAAGAAGTTTGTGAGAAGTCTGTGCGAATATGAGCAGCAAAACAACCTAATTCTTCTAGCATTATAAAGAAGAACAGAGTGCGCTGCATTAAACAATTTCAAACATTGCACCGTGGCGAAAGTGCTATATCCATTCCGAACGATAATTTTACCAGACCGAGCAGTTCCGTCTCGGAATTTCATCTGAGCATGAGTGGCACTGTGCGTCGGAATTGTCCACACATGGTCGGAATTGACGCGATCGGATTTTGTTGTCGGAAAATTTTATAGCCTGCTCTCAAACTTTGTGTAACGAAAATCCGATGGAAAAAGTCAGATGGAGCCCACACACGATCAGATTTTCCGACAACAAGCTCCGATCGCACATTTTCCGTTGGAAAATCCGACCTTGTGTACAGGGCATTAGGCTCCGTTCACATCTTGGCATTCCGAATCATGGGCGTAATCGCAGCAATTCTGCCGGCGATTTGAAATAGCGGCAAATCAAGGGACGCCCGTGCGATCCCTGTCACTTTCAATGGCACCCGGATCGCGGCACGATTTTGCAGAGGTTCGTCGAGCGGCAATCGCGGTAAAATTGCGGAAACAGTTCTTGTACTTCTTTTGGGCGACAAGCATTCTGTTTGCGTGATTTTACTGCGATTGTCGCCCGATGAATCACGGCCAAATCGTCCTGTGATTGGGGAGCTATTGGAAGTGACGTAGATCACACGGGTGTCCTGCAATTTGCCACTATTTCGAATCGTGTGCAAAATCGCAGCAATTGCGCCCGTGATTTGGAACGCCAAGATGTGAACGGAGCCTTAAGTAATTAAGGGTTAAGTGTATTCACTTTTATTCGCATTAACTTTACTGTTGTTATTTTTTAATTTTTTTCTATAAATACTTTGTTTGCACAATTTTTTGTTTTCTTGTATTAAACAATTTTGTCACAGTCTGGGGTCAGGCTCGGAAATCAGTAAATATAGCAGTAGAGGGACTCCCACCTACCAGCAGGATTGGTATACAAGCAGGTCAACCTGGCAAATAACACAGGCTCACCTGCGGTGCGGAGTCTAAGTACTAACCAGTTTTCACCAGAGCTCCTGATGGTGGAGATTAGACATGGGCCGAATGACCCCCAGTTCGGTTTGCTGTAGTACTTTCAAACATCGCAAACGTTCGGAACCGAATAACGAACCCCATTGAAGTCTATCGCACCCGAACTGGAAAAATTGAAAGTGCCAATTTTGAAGGCTTATTTGCAAGTAATTGGGCATACAAAGGGTATGGGGATCTGGGTACTGCCCTGGGGGAAATGTATCAATGAACACAAAGTTTGTAAAAAAAAATATTATTATATGAGCAGTGATTTACTGATGCTAAAATGAAACCATAAAACTGAAAAATAATAAAAATGAAAAATTCCTTTAAATATAGTGTCTGGCGAGTCCCCTAAGTTTGCCTGTAAAGAGGCACCGTCTTTGTCTCTGTACCGTATATAAAACCTGCTGCAGCAATAATGACATTTTTAAAGCCAAAAAATGACATTTTCCCTTCAAGCTTTCTTTGTTTTTTAAACAATGGCTTGGGGAGCTAGTCTGTATGATGAGGCCACAATTTGGTGCGCTCGGAACAAGAGTAGAGATTTTTTGAATAAAGTCTGGTGTCTGTTTGGCAGACTTTGGATAAAAGTAACAGGTGCAGAAAAATTGGGCTATGGGTGTTGGTGGTGCCTTCACACCATAACCCTGTAGAGGTACTCTTGATGAAAGCAAGAATTGGCCTTGCTGTCAAAAATTTAAATGACATGCACCTGTCAAACAGGTGTGGAAAAATTGGTTATTGGGTGGTAATTGTGCCCATGAAACATACACCAAATAATTTCTTCCAGATGAAATCGGCACCCACAAAGCTAGGCAGCCTAGACAGTCTTGCAGAGATTCCAGATCCAGAAAGCACTTAATTGACGACATCTGCATCAGAGGCTTGATTCATTTCGATAAATGTCAGCCAGTCCACGGAGTCTATGGACAGACACACTTTCTTATCTGTCACATAACCTCAGGCAGCACTGAATGCCCATTCGGAAAGCATGCTGGATGAAGGGCAGCCCAGCAGCTCAATTGCATACTGTTCAAGTTCTGGCCAGTGGTCTATTCTCATGACCTAGTAACCCAGTGGATTGTCAACTGGAAAGCTCTCCATGTCTGTTTTTGTCCCTAGATAATCTCCCACCATATGATGCAGGCACAGTGGATTGGATGTGGAAGCTGACAGCCCTTGGCGCTGAGGACTAAAAAAATTTTGAAAAGCATCACTGAGGCGGCCCTCTTCTCCACCGCTTCTCTCTTGACCAACAGAAGCCTCAAAACTATGTTTTCCACTAGACTGTAACCTATCAGAGTCTGGAAAGGCGTTACTACCTCAAAAGATTTCATCTTCTGCTCCCTCTGTGGGGACAGGATTAGTCCTGAGACGTTCCCCTTGTAACATTGGTCAAGCAGGGTTGTCACCCAATAGTGATCCTTCTCCTTGATGTGAGGGAGCCCATGCACCGAAAGTTTGCGAAGGCATGGGAAGAAGACTCCTTTGGGTCACTGAGGATTACAGTATCTGGAACTGCCTCCTTCCAGCCATGTACTACTCCCAAGGGTTCTGGGGATGGAAAACCATCTGTTAAGGGTTGATGTATGTCTTCTCCTGCTTCAATGCCTCCAAAATTGTCAGAATCCTCCTCCTCTTCCCTCTCCTTTTGTGTGTTGTATGACGTCACAAGAAGGGTATCTGTATAAAGTGGACCTTGAGAGGAAATAAGTCCTCCTCTTCCTCCTGTTGCACTGCCTCGAGTGCCCTGTCCATAATGCCACACATAGTCTGCTCCAGTAGGAACACATCAGGGATTGTATCACTGATGCATGCATTGTCATTGCTCACCATCCTTGTGGCCTCCTTAAATGACAGTACAGTGTGTGCATCCTTTATCAGCCACCATTGGAGTGGGGAAAAAAAGCAGAGCCGGCCCGAGTCTGTCGTTTTGCCATACTCGCACAGGTACTTGTTGGCAGCCCTCTGCTGCATGTGCAGCCACTGCAGCATTGCCAAAGTTGAGTTCCACCTTGTGGGCATGTCACAAATCAGACAGGTTTACAGGAAGGGTGAAATTCCTGCTGAATTTTAGCCAACTGAGCACTGGTATTGTATGACTGCCTGAAATGGCTACAGACTTTTCTGGCCTGCTTTAGTAGATCTTCCAACCCTGGGTACCTGCTTAAGAAATGCTGCACCACCAAACTGAGTACATGTGCCAGGTATGGCACATTTGTCAACTTTCCCTGTCTTAGAGTGGAGAGGAGGTTTGAGCCATTATCGCACACCACCGTTCCTGGCTCCAGCTAGCGTAGCATGAACCACCTCTGGGCCTGCCCCTGCAGAGCTGCAAGAATCTCTGCTCTGGTGTGGCTCCAGTCCCCTAGACAGACCAGCTGAAGTACTGCAGTAACACACTGAAATATAATGCGTTAAACGTGCAGTAACAAACTGCAATATACTTTGGTAAAAGTGCACCAATGCACTGAAATATACTGCATTAAACGTGCAGTAACACTCTGAAATGTACTGCATTAAAAGTGCAGTAACACTCTGAAATATAGTGCATTAAACATGCAGTAATGCACTGCAATATACTGCGGTAAACGTGCACCAACACACTGAAATATACTGTATTAACTTGAACTAAAACACTGCAATATACTGCGCTAAACCTGCAGTAACACACTGAAATATACTGCGTTAAATGTGCAGTAACGCACTGCAATATACTCTGGTAAAAGTGCACCAATGCACTGAAATATACTGCATTAAACGTGCAGTAACACTCTGAAATATACTGCATTAAAGGTGCAGTAACACTCTGAAATATAGTGCATTAAATGTGCAGTAATGCACTGCAATATACTGCGGTAAACGTGCACCAACACACTGAAATATACTGCATTAACTTGAACTAAAACACTGCAATATACTGCGGTAAACCTGCAAAAATGCACTGAAATATACTGCGCTAAATGTGCACTAACGCACTGCAATATATTGCGGTAAAGCTGCAAAAAGCACTGAAATATACTGCAGAAAAACCGGCAACAATGCACTGCAATATACTGTGGTAAACATGCAGTAACACACTGTGCTATTATTAGATTCAAACTAATGCGACACTAAAGTAAAAATGAAATATACCACTACACTCATACTGTACTATCACTAGATTCACTCTAAACTGACAATAAAGTAAAAATGAACGGTCCCACTACACTCGTACTGCACTATCACTAGATTCACACTAAACTGATATTCTACACTCAAAATAGAATCACAATAGCACACTATAACACACTAAATCGCTAGTAGCACTGAAAAGAGCTCTGTTCTATCTCTCTCCATGCCAATATCACACTGCAAATGGCCGCAATGGGAAAAATATTTTTATAGTGTGCGGTGCGACTAAGAGCAATGAGCCATGATTGGATAGAGTCATTATTACAGTGTCCAATCATGGCTCTGAACGTGCTATGTGCCTTGATTGGGCAGAGCTTTCATTGCTTCAGCCAATCAGGGCTTCTAATGCAAAATTGGGTTTGGGCGTAAAGGTTTATTTTGTCCTTGGTCGTGAAAGGGTTAAAGCTGCCTATGTTTTTTTTTCCACCCCTACCTCTACAATATACTGCTGTTACACGTAAAAATAACCTATTTGTTTAGGAAACTATGATGTAAGATAGGATAACTATATTTGATACAAGTCATTAACCGCTTCCCGACCGCCTCACGCAGATATACTGCGGCAAAAGGGGACGTACAGGCAGATTAATGTACCTGTACGTGGCCCTTTAAGAGGCGGCTTGCGGGCCCGCCGGGAGTTCCTGACACCGTGACCACGGGTCCTGCGGACTCGATGTCCGTGGGGATACCCGCGATTGTCTCACGGTGAGGAAGAACAGGGAGGTGCTAATGTAAACAAGCATCTCCCCGTTTTGCCTAATGACACTGTCACTGATCACAGCTCCCTGTAATCGGGAGCGGTGATCAGTGACGTGCCACACACACAGCCCCCCCCACAGTTAGAATCACTCCCTAGGACACACTTAACCCCTACAGCACCACCTAGTGATTAACCCCTTCACTGCCAGTGACATTTTTACAGTAATCAATGCAATTTTTTAGCATTGATCGCTGTATTAATGCCAATGGTCCCAAAAATGTGTCAAAATTGCCTGATGTGTCCGCCATAATGTTGCAGTCATGATAAAAATCACCGATCGCCGCCATTACTAGTAAAAAAAAAAAAATGTAAAAAAAATGCCATAATTACTATCCCCTATATTGTAGACACTATAACTTTTGCGCAAAGCAATCAATAAACGCTTATTGCAATTGTTTTTACCAAAAATATGTAAAAGAATACATATCAGCCTAAACTGAGGAGAAATATGTTTTTTTTTCTATATTTTTGGGGGATATTTATCATAGCAAAAAGTAAAAAATAATGCATTTTTTTCAAAAATTGTCGCTATTTTTTGTTTATAGCGCAAAAAATAAAAACTGCAGAGGTGATCAAATACCACCAAAATAAAGCTCTATTTGTGGAAAAAAAGGACACCAATTTTGTTTGGGAGACACGTTGCACAACCGTGCAATTGTCAGTTAAAGCGACGCAGTGCCGAATTGCAAAAAGTGCTCTGGTCTTTAGCCAGCCAAATGGTCCGGGGCTGAAGTGGTTAAATAATTTTTTTAGTGGTTTTTCAGGATTTGCTATAATTTTTCAAGTTTTGTAATGTAAAAAAATAGGGCACCTTTAAAAACGCTTATAAATGAAAACGCGTTTAGCAGTGTTTTACGTCTGAAACGTCGGAAAATTCGGCATCTGAATTCATTTTTTTGCCTTCAAAGAAAAGCCTATAAACGCAACTGCCTAAAAACAATATTAAATGAACCTGTGTATATGTACACATAAAATAACATTGAATGAGTTCAGGGGCAGCTGAAAAAAGCAGCCAACTGCCTCTGAACGTCCGTTTACCAGCAGCAGTGTACATGAGGCCATATGCTGTGTACACACGGCCGGACTTGCCAACAGGCTAAACTCCGTCGGCATTTCCTACAGAAAGATTTAGAACATATCTAAATATCTATATATATGCCGACAGAAAAAGTCCAACGGGGCATACGCACGGTCGGAATGTCCGACCGAAAGCTCCCATCTGACTTTTTCTGTTGAAAAGTCCGGCCGAGTGTACGCGGCATTAGACCTATTAGATGCTTTTGCAGAACATGGTTTGGGTACAGACTGTAGTTTGTTATATATATTATATATATATATATATATATATATATATATATATATATATATATATATATATATATTAACAAGTCAGCAATCAGCTACACATTTTAGACTGTAGACATATATATGTTCTTTAGAAGTATGAAAGAGATGATGGTGAGATGAAAAGATCATAGCAAACAAGCTAATTAAACATCTTACCTTTGGGCTTGTGCCATTTAGGTCATCATCATACTCAGTTGATACATTCTGTACATTATTTTGATGGCTTCTATACTTTAGAACACAGAAGCAGTGATGCATTACACAATTTGCCTTTGGCACACACTGTAGCTTTCCCATTCATACAGGCAAGCCTCACACTGCTGTTCTTTTCCAATAAAGTGCTCTATTTATATAATCATTTTTATTCGCCAATTTTCTTTACAATCATTTCTTAGAATATTAAGTTTGTAATTATACTAATTTCAGCACATGTTGTAAATCATAAGCCCTTTCTGTTATTGCACATTTGTGCAAGTTATCTATTTAAAGCTCTAGCTCAGGCCACACCTAAATGCACAGCTGAAATACATATACAGGAATAGCTTTACACAAAGGATTTGAAAATCTGTTCCTCTGGGTCTACAGTCATGCACTATAGCTGGGTCTGATATGTCAGTTTTCTCCATTATAAATAAGGTCCATCTTTAGCCAAAACCCTTACATTTTTGGTAAATTAAAACATAGAGGAGTTAGAAACTCGGTCAGCCTTTTTTTACTTGCCTGTCCCCATATTTAGGGGATTTCATGAACAGGAATACCAACAGTAAAGGCACTGGCGGCTTGTGTTTTTTTTGTGGGGGGGCAGCAAACATTCCACCCACTGCCACCCCACCGGTCAGGTCGCAAATGGCATAGAAGCCCACCCCCGGCCAGCTGGGTCGTGTGTGTCATGGACATCACCCCCCCATTGGTCAGTCAGTCAGGGTCCCGCACTTACTCCATCTCACGGGCAACGCTCCGGGCGGTGGACTCATCTCGGTTCCCCAACGTCTCCTCCCTCTTCCTCCTGGCGGCCAATCTGATTGGATCTCCTTTTAGCCAATCGGATGACGGGTCTCATGACCCGCTTCCTGATTGGGCAGGAGGAGAATCAGTGTTACCATAGCGAATATTAATTTGCTATAGTAACACAACCCCCTGGCTCTAATCAAGTGCTTAAAAAAAAAACCTCCATCCGGCACCCTGGATGTAGATCAGGGGGCCATACGCATGGATGGGGGTGGCGTCTGTGCACCCCTAATGGATGGGCCGCCACTGGGTAAAGGGATGAGAGAGTATGGACAAAAGGTGAGATCTTTTTTGGTGTAGGAGGGAATGAGTGCTGAACTTGTCTTGGTCAAGTAAACTAGCTGGCCACACCTGGGTAGATTCCAAACTAAAGCTTGTATACAGCTCCTCGTCTGACAGAAGCCAGTCTAATGCCACGTACATATGATCGGAATTCTCATCGGAAAAAGCTATGATAGTTTTTCCGACGGAATTCCGCTGAGGCTTGTCTTGCATACACATGGTCACACCAAAGTCCGACCGTCCTTAACGCGGTTACGTACAACACGTACGATGGGACTAGAAAAGGGAAGTTCAATAGCCAGCTTCTGCTAATCTGGCGTTTACCTCATGTTAGTAGAAGTTTGGTGAGAGACGATTTGCGCTTTTCAGACTCCTGCTTTTTCAGATCGTTTTTCTGCTGTTCAGTTTGTGCTTGTGGGTTTGTATCTGCTTTTCAGTGCTTGAAGTCATTTCGCATATGTTTTTCAGTGCGTTCTTGTCCATTCATTACTGATTTTCAGCTCGTTCTTGACAGGCCTTGCTGTTCTTCAGTGCGTTCTGTTTAGTTCGTTCTGACCAGCCGACCGTTTTGAAGCCATGTTGCTGGTACGTACTCGTCGTAGAGTTCATGCTGTGCGGGGGCCTGGTGTTGGGGTTCTTACTTTGATCCAAGCCCAGTCCATGAACAGGGCGAGGAGGAGTTCATGGACCAAGAATTGTTTGCTCCAGCATGACCAATTCTCTCATATGCCTTTGTTGAGGGAGATCCAGGAGAATAACCCTGATGATTTCGGGAATTATCTCCGGATGACGGACCCCATTTTTCATGGTTTGTTGGCTTTGCTGTCCCCTTATATCAGCAGGCAGGACACCTGCATGTGGCAAGCCATCACTCCTGAGCAGAGGCTCGTCACCACGTTGCGGTACTTGGCGACTGGAAGAAGTCTACAGGACCTCAAGTTCTCGACAGGCATCTCCCCCCAGGCTCTGGGGATCATTATTCCAGAGACCTGTTCTGCTATTATTCAGGTCCTGCAGAAGGACTATATTAGGGTAAGTTTTTTCCTTTAACATCACATTATATGTATTTAATGTATGCTAATGTATTGTATTTCTTTCATCATTCCCTAATTACCATGATTGTAATATGCTGTGAATGTCCTCTCTGTTCTCATGCATGCTGGAAGCTTAAAAATTTCTTTTTTTGGCCTACATGCATATTTGCCTTCACTAACCTCCCCAGCATGCTATCCTGGTCCCATATATACCTATAGCCTAGTCACTTAACTCCTTAAAATAAATGTTATACCGATGTTGGCCAAGAACGTTTGTGTCTAATCTGCTTGTAATGTTTATGTGCAAAATGACTAATTTTTTGTTCTTGTTTGACTCCACAGTTTCCTTCAACGCCACAGGAATGGCAGACTGTGGCATCTCACTTTGCCCAGCGTTGGGACTTTCCTAACTGCGGAGGGGCAATCGATGAGAAGCACTTCCACATCATCCCACCACCCCATTCGGGGTCATACTATCATAATTACAAGGGGTTTAATAGTATTGTGTTGATGGTGGTGGTCTCGGCGACATATGATTTTTTAAATGTGGACGTGGGGAGGTATGGCCGGATGTTGGATGGTGGAGTCTTTGCCCGGACCGAGTTCTACCGACATCTCGAGAATGGTGACTTGGTATTGCCACCTCCGGAGGAGAACGTGGAAGGACTGCCATTTGTCTTTGTCGCAGATGAGCCATTCAGTCTGGGTGACCACATGATGAGGCCATTCCCCCAGAAGACCCTCACCCTGGAGAAGAGGGTTTTTAATTACCGGCTGGCCAGAGCCAGAAAAGTTGTTGAGAATGCCTTTGGGATCCTGGCCAGCCGGTTCTGCCTATTTCAAATAGCCATAAATATGGCGGAATACAAACTAAACCATATCATTTTATGTTGCTGCATCCTGCACAATTTTTTAAAAAGACATAATGCAAGTTATGTTGCCTCCGTTGGGCCGGCCTGAGGTCGGACTTTCAGAAACTCCAATGACGGCCCTGCAAGCTGGCCATCCTGGCTTGCCCCCCCAAAGCACCCGCGAAGTGCGAGAAAAATATGTTGAATATTTTATGGGTAGGGGGGCCATTGCAATGCCAGCACATTTTGAATACATTTTCTCTTTTATCAGATCAAATCTTGATTTTCATTTACTGCTTGGGTTTATTTTTGCTGTCTCCTAGGTTCTCCTAGTGCACTTGTAGTGCCAAGTGATTTTTCCATTATTAAATAACACCCATTGTCACTGTAAACACCAACTTAACACAAAAATGGTATTGATAATTGAAAGAAGAAGCCACACATTGTTGAGTATAAAACCTTTTTACCATTTGGCGGTAAAAAAAAAACACATTTTTTTTCAAAGTTTTACTTTGAAATTTCTGAAAAAATACAGAAACAGGCATGTTTACAAACATAACATACACAGCTCTGGAACTTACAAAGTTCAACATTGCAAAAAAGAAGGCTATATCAGACATTTTATAGTGTGAAAAAGGTCTTGAAATTGCCTTCATCAGATGGAGTCACCCTTGTAAAAGCCAAATTTGGAAGATGCACACAAATTGTGAGTCCAAATGGGGATTTCCTTTCTGATTCCATACCTAATGTCAACATGTGCTATCTCCCATCATGGGGGATCAATGGACGTGTTTTGGGGGTGTAACCACTCCCTCTCACCTATTAGATTTTTGGGAGGAAGGGGTTACACCCACAAAACGTGTACATTGAAATCCCCTGATGGCAGATAGCACATGTTGACACACTGTGGGCATCTTCCAAATTTGGCTTTTAAACTGTATTAAAACTTTAGATAAAATTATTGTAAAAAAAAAAAATCCAGGAATCTTTTTAGGATTTAAATTCTCCCTAGTACATCAATCATGTTCTTCAGTCTTTGTTCAATCTCCTTGGTTTTTTCTTTGATAATGTCCAAATCACGACTACAAAACATGATTTCCTGGATCATCCGTTGTGCACTGTCACTGGTGAAATCCCTGGATTTTGGTACCACAACCTGAACATCACCTAAAATAAAAATAAACACCATGTATTATAAATATGCAGGCATACATCTATTACCTGAATCTGTTGTGTCCGAACACTGACCTGTTGGGACAATCTCCACCACCTCTCCTTCCTCCACATCCTCAGGTTGTGACCTTTGTTTCCCTTCTTCAGGAGGTGGGGGGGGGTCCCTGGTGTCCTCATATTTTCTGAGTCTTTGCTCCCCTATGAGAATGAAACAAAAGGTATACTTGGCACACAGATATTTGAGTCCAGAAATAGGAATATGAAACATTGCTTGGAAATGGGGTACAATTGTCTGTTTTGGCAGAGTTATAAGCTGAAGACATTATTTTTTCCCTTACCAAAGCTGGAATACTTACCTTTTTTGGACAAGTTTCACACATGTAGACACCCCAAGTATCCACTGGAGTACCTGTGTGGGACACCCTAAAAAGTTTGTTCTTGTGTCCCACACTAGTGCTCCAGAGTCCAGATGTGTACAGTAAACAGCTGCTGAGTGTCCTCTCCTTACATTACACTGAATCAAGTTTGTAATTCATTCTAGTTTGAAACACATCTAGACAACAATGTCCTAAACTTCTTTGAATATAAATTATCATGACCAAATGTAGTTAACCTTGTATCTGGCAAAAACATTGTATTTATTTGCAAACAAGCAATGTTTACTACGACCGATTACTGTGCCCACAAACACGAAAGTAGCCATTTTAAACTGTCAAACAGTAAAGAAAAGCACATGGCGCAGCATGCAAGTAATAATAATAATCGTAACACACAACAACTACTTACCTTTTAGAAGCACTTTCTTGATCCTTCTATACTGATCCTGCTCCCTCAGTTTCAGGTATGACCAGCATTTCCTTAATTGCTCCTTGGATCGTCGTACCCCAAAATTCCGGCGCAGACTCTTCACAACTTTACTCATGATCTTGGCCTTTCTCTCAGGTTGGTGTACGGTCCATACTTCCCATCATAGTCGGCACTCTTCAATATGTCGACCATCTCCACCATCACACCAAAGGCCATATTGGAGGCCTTAAATCTCCTCCTCCTCCGGGATCGTGACGTTTTCGGGGTCCAGGATTTCCTCCTCGTTACTGCTATTATGCACCTTCTGTGTCTCCACCATGTTCCTCTCCCCCACTGCGATGAAAAATACGAGGCGGGGAATATTCTAGAAAGAACGTCAGGGGCGGGCGGGCAGAGTTTCACGCATGCTTAGTGTCTATAAAGCTAACACGCGTGTGCCGCACCTACGTTCTGTGTTCAGAGGAAGGAGGAACGGAAGCGACGAACGTAATAACAAAGGTAACATTTTAACTTGGGACATGAGTGGCCTATACTGATTCTAGATTGAGGCCTATATTGGGATGAGAATAGGAGAGTTTAGCCTGATATTAGTGTTTTTATCTTTTGTTTGGTCTTGCAGCAAAAATGAAACAATTTAAAGACCTAGACTTCCTCAGCGAATTCATAGACACATACAGGGATATACGCAATTTGTGGGAGGCGAAAAACCCCTTATATCGCAACAAACCAGCAAGAAAGGCATCAAAGGAGAAACTGCTAGAATTTGTGAAGACTCGGGTCCCCAATGCAGACCTCGAGTTTGTGGATAAGAAAATTGGTAGCTTGAGAAGCACGCATAGGAAGAAGCTTCAAAAGGTGCAGAAGTCCCTGAGGTCAGGAGCAGCAGCAGTCTTTACCCAGTACCCAGTCTTTGGTACTACAGCAGGATGCATTTTCTAGAAGACCAGATTGAAGCCAGGGAATCACTTTCGACTCTTCCAGCCCCACTTCCATGCATCCTTTCCTCAACCCCAGCTGAGGCTTCCGAGGACCAACCTGGGCCTTCCATCCTGGAAGAAATTGAGGAGCCCAGATGGAGCAAGGTTTAGTATATTTAAACATATTTTTTGTGGGAAAATTGTTGTTAACTAGATGTTTTTATTGATAACAAATGAATGATTTAACAAATAGTGTTTTACATATCAATAGGAAGTAGGGGCCAAAAATGATTGGGACAAGAATGAAAAATTCTGGGGTCAGAATTATAGTCCTTTCTAGTTATTAACATTCAATTTGCAACAGTCATGAGCTAAAAATTGTGTGTGATTGATGACCCAAAAACTGAAACTATGTCCAATATTCATACACAGGAAGACCTCAGCCAGGACAAGGCTCTGGAATGTGGCACACAGAGGGAGGCAGGGGAGAAATGTCAGCCAGGAGGTGGGGGTTAGTGTCAGCCAGGAGGTGGTGGGGCCCAGTAGCCTCACCCTATACCATGTGCCTCCCCTCCGCCTTCCAACCAAAAGGCCCAGGAAGGGGAGGAACGTGGAGGAGGCAGCACTTATCCTTATTAAGGAGGCAAATGACTCCCTGAAAGCCCCCCTCAATGATGGAGAGGCCTATGGCTACTATCTAGCCTCAAATATGCAGAAAATGGAGGAGGGAAAGCATCTCAACTGTGAAAAGATTTTTTTTGAGGCCATTCACAAGGGGTTGAGGGTGCAAATGACCGATGATGTCCACTTATGTACGCTCGCCCATCCTCCTTCTCCTCCTCCTGCCACAAGTCCACCTCCAGAGCCACAGCTTGCAGGAAAGGCTGCAGGGAAGGCTGCAGGGCAGCGTGGAGGGAAGGCTGCAGTGAAGAGAAGAAAGTGATTGCCTGGGTTCAGTCTGGTCTGACAGAAGATGCAGGCTATTGTAGTACCACAGCCTGGAGACATACATGTCATCTGCTGCTGTTAGTGATCTCTGGGAGTCCTGGACCAGATTGTGCTCCCTTCTATATGGACTTCTCAAGCTACCAATTTTTTTATACACAGAGTTGATGTCTGCCCTGGGGGCCAAAGGCTTCACAAATTCCAGCTGTTTCTCCAGAGTTGCCTTCCCTCTTTATTTTGTTATTATGAGCCAGTATAAATGGAGATTTTTTAATATGAAAATATTTGCCAATGTGTTTTTCTTTAAATAGAACAGTTTTTTTGGTGAGTAGGCAGGTACATTTCAAAAATACAATGTCAAATTAACAAGGGACACCAAGCAACCTACTTGAGGTTTACAAATACAAGATAATAATGGTGTTGTGGAAACCAGTGGTGTTGTTAGGTGGGTGCGGGGGGTGCGGGCCGCACCCGGGTGACACCCGCCAGAGGGGTGACACCCAAAGGTAGCGGCACGCACCGCTAACACTGCCCTCTGCCCTGATCTGGTCCAACGGACTTGCGCTGTGTCCCTCAGCACAGCGGACTGAAGCCGCCTCCCCCTCCTCTCTGTTTACATCCACACAAGAGGAGGAGGAGCCCGAGGGACACACACGGCTGTGTGTATCATCTGCGCTGTTCCGAGGTCTGTAAACTTTATGTATATGTGGGTGGACATGTGCAGGGGGTGTCCATACTAATGGGGGGTCTGCACTGAGGGGGATTCTATACTAATGAGGGGCTCTGCACTAAGGGGGGATTCTATACTAATGGGGGGCTCTGCACTGAGGGGGGATTCTATACTAATGGGGGGTCTGCACTGAGGGGGGATTATATACTAATGGGGGGCTCTGCACTGAGGGGGGATTCTATACTAATGGGGGGGTCTGCACTGAGGGGGATTCTATACTAATGGGGGGTCTGCACTGAGAGGGGATTCTATACTAATGGGGGGGTCTGCACTGAGGGGATTCTATACTAATGGGGGGGTCTGCACTGAGGGGGGATTCTATACTAATGGGGGGTCTGCACTGAGGGGGGATTCTATACTAATAGGGGTCTGCACTGAGGGGGGTTCTATACTAATGGGGGGTCTGTACTGAGGGGGGGTTCTATACTAATGGGGGTCTGAATTGAGGGGGGATTCTATACTAATGGTGGCTCTGCACTGAGGGGGGGTTCTATACTAATGAGGGTTGGCACTGAGGGGGGATTTTATATTGATGGGGGTCTGCACTGAGGGGGGATTCTATACTAATGGGGGTCTGCACTGAGGGGGGTTCTATACTAATGGGGATTGGCACTAAGGGGGGATTTTATACTGATGGGGGAGTCTGCACTGAGGGGGGATTCTTTACTGATGGCCGGTCAGCACTGAGGGGGGGTGTATGTACTGATGGGGCAGTCTGCACTGAGGTGGGAGGTTGATACTGATGGAGGGGGTCTGCAGACTCTGCACTGAGGGAGGGTTTCTGTACTAAAGGGGGGTCTGTACTGAGGGAGGGGGTCAGTACTTAGTGGCGGGTCTATACTGAGGAAAGGGGGTCTGCACTGAGCGGGGGGTCTGTACTGATGGAGGGGGTCTGTACTGAGGGAGGGAAGTCTGTACTTAGTGAGGGGTCTATATTGATGGAAGGGGGTCTGTACTGAGGGAGGGGGGCTATATTGATGGAGTGGGGTCTGTAGTTAGTGGAGGGGGGGTCTGTACTGAGGTAGTTGGTGGAGGGGGGTGACACCAATTTTTTCGGCACTGGGTGACACCAACCCTAGTGACGCCACTGGTGGAAACGTGACATAAACGTGTTAGAACACAATAGCCCAGTATAGGGGATCACGGTACTAACACTGCACTGACCCCTCAGTGTTTTTTTGTTCAGCCCACTGGGTTGAACAAAAAAAAACTACCTGTGTGTGCCCAGCAGAAGGGTTGGGGCACAGTCTAGCAACTAGCACAAGCTTCTGGGATTCCTCAAGCCACGTTGCAAGCTAGAATTCCTTGCATTAATCACTTTTCCTACAGTCTATGCACACCCCCACACCAGGTATATGACTCATAACAAAATAAAAAGTAATACTAAAACTCAATAGCACAAATAGAGGATGGGTAATAATAACCCACAAAAAGCCAATAATGTCTGTGTGGTAGGAAGGATCCAAGTATAACAAAGTCCACATAAATAATAGCTGTAGCTCTTCTTGACAGGGTGTTGGATCTCCTCTGTGCACTAAAACAATAAACAGAAGGTGCCGCCAATTGTATCAATTTATTAAAAACAGTAAGTTAAACAAAGGGATAAAATGCACTCACAGAGGTAGAAAGAAGCAGGCATGTCATCAATCCTTGTTCGCTGGCCAGCCTCAGGGAGCAGAGGGTCAGGAAGTAGCACTCCATAAATATTGATGTACATCCCCTCCCCTTTTTCCCTCCTCTTGACAAAGGAGCAGGTTTGCTCCAAAACATATAAATAAAAATGTGTGCGCTAGCAATAATATAATTGGGAAAAATGCCTAGGAGACACAATTTATATATTAATCCCAGCAAAACTAATAATAACAAGTGCATAAAATCCTCTCTCAAAGATCCAAAAAAATATTTGCATATTCTGAAAATAATTTATAAATAATCACACATCCAAAGAACACCTATAATCAGTCTATGAATAAACTAAGCAAAAATAAGGTAAAAAGAAAAAAGTCCATTTGGTGTATCTCATCACAAAATCAGGAATATAATGAGCTGAAAAGACTATTTCCGAATACACATTGATTGCAGAAAAAGCAGTAATAGATGTACGCTTACCCAAATCGTTGGACCTCCTCTATGGCAAGGTCGTATGGGCTTGCAGATATAGCCCTCTGCAGGGACAGATGGAATGTTGATATCCGGGTCTTGTCAGCGTGCACCACCGACTTTGGTAAAGAACACATGGAGACAGGCTGGAGGAAGGAAGATTATGAGGGAACTTCTATTTTCAGGTGAAGATCTGCTTTAAGCAGAGTGTTAGCCTCCGTTCACATATACGCAACACCGGTTTCTCTGCAAAGTCAGGTGCAGTTTCCATTCAACAGTTCAGGTGCAATTCGGAATAAAAAAATGCACAGGAAACTTTTAACGCCTAAAGATATGGACTCTTCCACTCCTGAGTCCCCCCTCTGATGTTGGAGCAGTTGGATCGGCCGGACCATATTGGAGTCGGTGGTGCACGCTGACAAGACCCGGATATCAACATTCCATCTGTCCCTGCAGAGGGCTATATCTGCAAGCCCATACGACCTTGCCATAGAGGAGGTCCAACGATTGGGGTAAGCGTACATCTATTACTGCTTTTTCTGCAATCAATGTGTATTCGGAAATAGTCTTTTCAGCTCATTATATTCCTGATTTTGTGATGAGATACACCAAATGGACTTTTTTCTTTTTACCTTATTTTTGCTAAGTTTATTCATGGACTGATTATAGGTGTTCTTTGGATGTGTGATTATTTATAAATTATTTTCAGAATATGCAAATATTTTTTTGGATCTTTGAGAGAGGATTTTATGCACTTGTTATTATTATTTTTGCTGGGATTCATATATAAATTGTGTCTCCTAGGCATTTTTCCCAATTATATTATTGCTAGCGCACAAATTTTTATTTATATGTTTATCACTTCATGGATATTTGGAGTTTTTTTGCAGCTGCATCTTTGTGAATTTAATCTTTTATCACGTTTTGCTCATTAGCGCAGGTTTTTTCCACTATTGCTCCAAAACATGTTACTACCCACTAATATATGACATCACCACGGCCCGTTGTCCTTCCAGTTCCAGTCAGAGCGCTGGCTTGCATTACGGCGTGGGTACGTCTCGAACCTGGACATCTCTTCGCCTGTCACTGACAGTCCTGCTTCATAGCCTGGTATTCAAATTCATATTAGCTACTTCCTGACCCTTTGCTCCCTGAGGCTGGTCAGTGAACAAGGATTGATGACATGCCTTTTTCATCCTACCTCTGTGAGTGCATTTTAACCCTTTGTTAAACGTATTGTTTTTAATAAATTGATACACTTAGATGGCGGCGCCTTCTTCTTCTTTGTACAGTGACTGGTTTACTAGGCAACTTACACATGCACAAATCTGTCTGGCAGATCTGACAGTTTACACTCTGATGCCTAATTAGTATCCAGGCCAACACACAGTGCAATTGCACACAGAATAACAAGAAGCCTATACCGAGCATACAGACACTGGTAACACAACAATCTCTCTAGGAATATGAGTCATAACTTACTATTACACGAGTTTGTCCTTTTAACTGGACTAATCCACCCAGGGCAAATGGAAGGTCTGTCTAATCACATGAACACTGTGATTGGCTGTCACAGAGGTCACATGATCATTACTAGCGCTCAGGAGCTGTTTTTAACAGCTTTTTCATTGTGTTGGGAGTGTACAGAGCACATGCTCTCAGCACAGAAACCACTTCTTCCCATGGGTGCATATGTGCAGTAGGGATGAGCTTTCTGTTCGGGTCGAACATGAGTTCGACTCGAACATTGACTGTTCGCCCGTTCGTCGAAAACCGAACATTATGGGCCGTTCGCACCAAACTCGAGCGGCACGTAACGGCCCATAATGCACTGCGGGAGTGCAGTGCATTGCTGTATGATGATTAGCCAAAGCATGATGCACCATGACCTGCATGCTTTGACCAATCCCAGCCTCCTCAGCTAAGAGATCCATAATTGGCCAAAGGAAGGGTGGCTTTTGCCAATCATGGCTCAGGGGGACTAAGTCCACACCCCACACTATATAAGGCTGCCTGCATGTCAGCCCTGCGTAAGGTATTGTTAGCTGCAGTGTATTTAATATATATATATATATATATATATATATATACAGACATTCTTGTGTATATATATATATATATATATATATATATATATATATATATATATTATCCACTGTATCCAGTTTAGCTATATCTGACTGCAGGCTGTTACTGGTGTACTTTTTCTAATATACTTCAGGCAGGCAGGTTATTCAGTTAGCTGCAGTGTATTTAATATAAATATATATATATATATATATATATATATATATATATACAGACAGCCTCGTATATACAGTGGGGATGGAAAGCAGAAAAATACAGAATTGTTGACATTTTTGCAGATTTATTAAAAAAGAAAAACTGAAATATCACATGGTCCTAAGTATTCAGACCCTTTGCTGTGACACTCATATATTTAACTCAGGTGCTGTCCATTTCTTCTGATCATTCTTGAGATGGTTCTACACCTTCACTTGAGTCCAGCTGTGTTTGATTATACTGATTGGACTTGATTAGGAAAGCCACACACCTGTCTATATAAGACCTTAAAGCTCACAGTGCATGTCAGAGCAAATGAGAATCATGAGGTCAAAGGAACTGCCTGAAGATAATTCTGCTGCACTTAAGGTTCCTAAGAGCACAGAACACCAGAACCCTTCCAAGAGCTGGCTGTCCGGCCAAACTGAGCTATCGGGGGAGAAGAGCCGTGGAGAGAGAGGTAAAGAAGAACCCAAAGATCACTGTGGCTGAGCTCCAGAGATGCAGTCGGGAGATGGGAGAAAGTTGTATTAAGTCAACCATCACTGCAGCCCTCCACCAGTCGGGGCTTTATGGCAGAGTGGCCCGACAGAAGCCTCTCCTCCGTGCAAGACACATTAAAGCCCGCATGGAGTTTGCTAAAAAACACCTGAAGGACTCCAATGGCCTTAATTCTAAGCGGTATGTGTGGAGAAAGGTAGGCACTGCTCATCACCTGTCCAATACAGTCCCAACAGTGAAGCATGGTGGTGGCAGCAACATGCGGTGGGGGTGTTTTTCAGCTGCAGGGACAGAACGACTGGTTGCAATCGAGGGAAAGATGAATGCGGCCAAGTACAGGGATATCCTGGAAGAAAACCTTCTCCAGAGTGCTCAGGACCTCAGACTGGGCTGAAGGTTTACCTTCCAACAAGACAATGACCCTAAGCACACAGCACAATGGCCCAGCCAGAGCCCTGACTTAAACCCAATTGAGCATCTCTGGAGAGACCTAAAAATGGCTGTCCACCAACGTTTACCATCCAACCTGACAGAACTGGAGAGGATCTGCAAGGAGGAATGGCAGAGGATCCCCAAATCCAGGTGTGAAAAACTTGTTACATCTTTCCCCAAAAGTCTCATGGCTGTATTAGATCAAAAGGGTGCTTCTACTAAATACTGAGCAAAGGGTCTTAATACTTAGGACCATGTGATATTTCAGTTTTTCTTTTTTAATAAATCTGCAAAAATGTCAACAATTCTGTGTTGTTCTGTGTCAATATGGGGTGCTGTGTGTACATTAATGAGGAAAAAAAATGAACGTAAATGATTTTAGCAAATGGCTGCTATATAACAAAGAGTGAAAAAGTTAAGGGGGTCTGAATACTTTCCGTCCCCACTGTATATATATCCACTGCATCCAGTTTAGCTATATCTGACTGCAGGCTGTTCCTGGTGTACTTTTTCTAATATACTTCAAGCAGTGTACACAGTACTGTGCACCCATAGCGCAGTTGCTACTACTTTTCTGGTGGTGTACACAGTACACCCATAGTTGTTATTACACTTCTTTTGGTGTACACAGTACAGTGCACCCCTAGTGCAGTTGCTACTACTTTTCTGGTGGTGTACACAATACAGTACACCCATAGTTGTTATTACATTTCTGTTGGTGCACGGTACACAGTATCGTGCACCCCTAGTGCAGTTGCTACTACTTTTCTGGTGGTGTACACAGTACACAATACATACAGTGCACCCATAGTTGCTATTTAACTTCTGGTGGTGTACACAATACCGTTCACCCCTGATGCAGTTGCTACTACTTTTCTGGTGGTGTACACAGTACACCCATAGTTGTTATTACACTTCTGTTAGTGTACACTGTGCCGTGCACCCCTAGTGCAGTTGCTACTACTTTTCTGGCGGTGTACATAATACAGTACACCCATAGTTGTTACTACACTCCTGTTGGTGTACACAGTACCGTACACCTCTAGTGCAGTTGCTACTACTTTTATGGTGGTGTACACAGTACACAATACATACAGTGCACCCATAGTTGCTATTAGACTTCTGGTGGTGTACACAATACTGTTCACCCCTAGTGCAGTTGGTACTACTTTCCTGGTGGTGTACAAAATACAGTACACCCATAGTTGTTATTACACTTCCGTTGGTGTACACAGTACCGTGCACCCCTAGTGAACTTGCTACTACTTTTCTGGTGGTGTACATAGTTCACTTGCTACTACTTTTCTGGTGGTGTACACAGTACACAAAACAGTGTAGTGTATTTTGGCTAAACAAAATTTACAGCATGTCCGGAAGGCCACCAAGGAGAGGCAGACGCTCACAGGCCACTAAAAGAGGGTAAGCAGGCTGTGTGTCTACAGTCGACAGTGATGGTCCTTTTTTTCTGCAGCTGGCCATGTTATTGAGCCACAACATGCAGAAGACTTGGTAGAATGGATAACAAAGCCATCCTCATCCTCCTCATCCTCTCTCACCCAGGCTCAGAGTAGTTTGCCTATTCCATCGGCTCCATGTCAACAGCCACTACTTCCCTAGCCCCACCATCATGCATGGAGGAGTCCCCCGAACTATTCGACCACAGTGTCGGGTACATGCTGCAGGAGGATGCACAGCGATTTGAAGGATCCGATGATGGTACCCATGTTGAGGAAGGGAGTAACATGAGCCTAGAGAGAGGGGTTGCCCAGGAAGGTCAAGAAACTGGCAGTCATGTTCCCTGAGCGGAAGCATACTGCCAAGTTTGCTCCAGTGATGAGGAGGGAGGGCATGATGAGGTCACTGACTGTACTTGGGTGCCTGATAGAAGATAGGAGGAGGAGAAGGAGGAGGCACATCTCCAACGAGGCTGCTTAAGGACAGCCACCCTATTGCATCACACCGCAGAGCTTAGCAGGTGCAGGGCGCTGCAGACTCCCCGCATATTTTGAAAACTTCTTTGGTGTGAGCCTTTTTTGACATGTGTGCAGCAGATCGCACCATTGCTGTTTGCAACATATGTCTGAAGCCTATCAAGCGTGGCCAAAACAACAGCCGCTTGGGCACCACATGCTTGACCAGACATATGACGACCTCCCATGCAGTCCGTTGGCAACAGCACTTAAAAGACCCACATCAAAGTACAAGGCGGACCTCTCCTATCTCCTTATCAGCTGGGATCTCCAACCCCACTATACCTCCAGTCCTCTCAGAAACCTGCACTGAGAGGAATTAAGGTATAGAAATAGGTGTCCCAAGTACTTGCGGCCAATCTGCTAGCGGTACACCAACATCGGATTTTAGCAGGCAAATTTCCCTACCCCAGTTGCTAAACCGTTGAAAGAAATTCGGTTCCAGCCATCCACATGCTCAGCGTCTGAATGCTAGCTTGGCCAAATTGCTGCCTTTTCAGCTGGTAGACTCTGCCCCATTTTGTGAATTTGTGGAATGCGCGGTACCTCAGTGGCAGGTTCCCAAACGTCATTTCTTTTCACGGAAGGCCATTCCAAATCTCTACCAGCATGTGGAAAGCAATGTCTTGGCCTCGTTGGACAGGGCGGTCAGCAGTAAGGTGCATATTACTGCTGACTCATGGTCCAGCAGGCATGGACAGGAACGTTACTTTTCTTTCACGGCGCACTGGCTAACTCTGCTGGCAGCTGGGAAGGAAGCAGGACAGGGTTCTGTATTGTTGGAGCTTGTTCTGCCACCACATCTCCAAAATGCTAGTGGTGGTTCTGCCACAGCTCTCTCCTTCACCCCCTCCTCTTCTTCTTCCTCTATGGCCTCTTTCTCTGCAGATTTGTCCTCTGAACCAGCGGTGCTCTGTAGGCGTTCAAGGGGCTATGCAAGCACTCCTCATTTGTGACATGCCCCCAAGGTGGAACTCAATGTTGGCAATGCTGTAGCAGCTGCACATGCAGCAGAGGGCCATCAATGAGTAGCTGTGTGAGTATGGGACCAGGACAGGGTCAGGGGAGCTTGGCTTTTTTTCGCCACCTCAGTGGCTACTGATCAAGGATGCATGCACTGTCCTGTCACCATTTGAGGAGGCCACGAGGATGGTGAGCAGTGACAGTGCATGCATCAGTGATAGTGTACCTCTTGTCTTCCTGTTGGAGCACACATTTCGTGGAATAATGGACAGGGCACTTGAGGCAGAACAGCGGGAGGAAGAGGAGGACTTCCTTACCTCTCAAGGCCCCCTTTATCTAGATACTAGTATTCCTGCAGGCCCGCCGATCACACAGGAAGAAGAAGAGGAGGAGGAGGATTGTGTCAGCATGGAGGTGGAGGATAACACTCAGCATCAGCAGCAGTCTTCAAGGGATCGTTTGCAGTCCCCAGAAACCCATGGAGTTGTACGTGGCTGGGAGGAGGTGGTTGAGGATCATGTGATCCTTAGTGACCCAGAGAACTCAGGATCGAATGCCTCTGCAAACTTACGCTGCATGGCCTCCCTGATCCTGCAAAGCCTGCAAAAGGACCCTAGGATTCGTGGTATGAAGGAGAGGGATCATTACTGGTGGGCAACCCTTATTGATCCATGTTACAAGGGTAAGGTTGCTGAACTTCTCCAACCTTCGTAGACGGAGCAGAGGATGAAACATCTTCGGGAGGCAAAAACGTTTGTGTAATGCGTTTCCAGAGCCTGGGAGGTTACAATCTCCTGGTGCTGGACAACGTGTTGCTGAGGCTTTGTTCAGTCACAGAAAGAGCGGTGGAGAAGGTGGCCGGCTGACCGATGCCTTCAGACAATTCTTCAGTCCTCAGGGCCCAGGTCTGGTTGGTTCCAGCAACTATCGCCAGCGTCTGAATTACATGGTGCAGGAATATCTAGGGGCAAGATCAGACTTGGAGACCATTCCACCAGAACATCCACTGGGTTACTGGGTCTTGAGGATGGACCACTGGCCAGAGCTTGCTCAATATGCAATTGAGCTCCTGCATCCAGCTTTCTTTCTGAATGCACATTCAGTGCTTCTGGAGGCTTTGTAACTGATCACAGACTCTGTTGATCGGCTCACATTCATAAAAATGAATCAGTCTTGGATCACCAGCTACCAAGCACCTGATGCTGATGTAACCGATTGATTTTTCTAAGGATGTGGGATCCCTTGAAGACTGCATATCCTGAGTGACTATCCTATTATGCTGAGTGACTATCCTATTCCTTTCTCAATCTTCATGATGATAGCTTCTAGGAATATTTTCAGTTCAGGGCACCACCACCACTGCCTAAGGACCAATTTTTCTGCCCCTGTTTAACAGGGGCGCATAGTTACAATTTTTGATCTAATACTTCACAGCAGGGCCTGTTCCTGCGCTCAACAAAAGTATCTGTGAGGCTTTACAGTGTTGTGTCTTTTTTTTGCATTGATACATGTCCCCTGGGGCAGGACCCGGGTCCCCAAACACTTCTTATGACAATAACTTGCATATTAGCCTTTAAAATTGGCACTTTAGATTTTTCACGTTCGAGTCCCATAGAATTTAACGGTGTTCACGTGTTCCCACAAATTTTTTGCCTGTTCGCATGTTCTGCCCTGAACAGAACCGGGGGGGTATTAGGCTTATCTCTAATGTGCAGCATGTGAACGTTAAAGCCCACTCTATTTGCTGCCATACATATGCATTGCATAGGCAGAAACAGGTTAATTTCAATAAAGCTAATTTTACTGAGCTATAGTTTTCACCTCTTGGTTAGCCCTATGTAACAAGTGTCAGGGTGGACAGATGCCAAAGTGTTGAATTGGTGGCTTTTCGATTAACTCTTTTTGTTCTGCTTAATATTTAATGAGTAGGGATGGTCCGAACACCCCTCTGTTTAGTTTGCAGCAGAACTCCCGAAAAGGGGAAATGTTCTAACCCATAAAAGGGGTATGGGGGTCTGGGTACTGCCCTGGGGGGACATGTATCAATATAAAAAAAAAATTAAAACAATCAGGATTTTCAAGAGCAGTGATTTTAATTATGCTTAAAGTGCAACAATAAAAATGAAAAATTCCTTTAAATATAGTGCCTGGGGGTCCTCCTAATGTCCCTCTAATGTGGCGCATCTGTAGCATGTATAAATCAAGCTGCAACAAAAATGACATTTTCAAAGAACAAAAAACGAGTCAAATTTAAAATGACTCGCGGTTACAATTGCTGGCACCGGACTATTATAAAAACAAAGAAAAAAGGCCCTTCAGGATCGGTATAGAGTTGGAGTGGAACCCCATTGCAATTTTTTTTTTTAAACAGGGTGGGGTTCCCCCAAAAATCCATACCAGACCCTTATTCAGGCATGCAGCCCAGCAAGTCAGGAAAGGGGGGGTGAGCGAGCGCCCCCCCTGAACCATACCAGGCCACATGCCCTTAACATGGGGGGTGGGTGCTTTGGGCCAGGGGGGCTCTTCCTGATGGGGATGGGAACATGGTTGATGGAGACAAGGTCTCTTCCTGATGGTTGATGGGGACATGGGTCTCTTCCTGGCAACCCTGGGCTGTGGTTGTCAGGGTCTGCAGACGAGGGGCTTATCGGAATCTGGAAGCCCCCTTTAACAAGGGGGCTTCCAGTCCATCATGAATGCTGCTGCCAGACTCATCCACCTTACAAACCGCTCAGTGTCTGCTACCCCTCTCTGCCAATCCCTCCATTGGCTCCCACTCGTCCAACAAATTAAATTCAAAATACTAACAATAAGTTACAAAGCCATACACAAATCTGCCCCCAGCTACATCACTAGCCTAGTCTCAAAATATCAACCTACTGTAATCGCCCTCTTCGTTCCTCCCAAAACCTCCTGCTCTCTAGCTCCCTCATCACCTTTCCCATATCCGCCTCCAGGACTTTTCCCGAGCCTCGCCCATCCTCTGAAATTCCCTACCCCAATCTGTCTCCAAATGTATCCACTTTTGGGTGATCCCTGAAAACTTTCCTCTTCAGAGAAGCCTATCCTACCTCCATCTAACAACTGCATTGCTTTCTCCATTAGCTCATCCCCCACAGCTATTACCCTTTTATATAACTTGACCCTCCGTCCTAGATTGTAATCTCTAACGAGCAGGGCTCTCTAATTCCCCCTGTGTGCCCTAATTATGCCCTAATGTTGTAAAGCGTTGCACAAACTGTCAGCGCTATATAAATCCTGCATAATAATAATAATCACATGCAGATGAAATAAGTAAATAGGGGTTTTCTTTTAACATCATTGGATTAATGAAGTGAATCTTCACACATTTTATTGCGTGGACATTATCAAATCCTTTGGTTAATTAGCCTCTGTAACTTCAATAAACTGTTCCTATCATATTTTCTTCAAAATACTTTTCCTATCACAACTGGACAATTTGTCATTGGGGTTAATTTCCTAAAAGAGAGTACACACTGCTCACTTACAAAAAGTAAGTAAATAAGTAAATAAATAAGTAAAGTAAATAAGAGTTTTTTATGTGTTTTTTAATACCCAAACATAAAATATTTTTTTTTCAAAAACTGGATTTTTAAAACGTGATTGAAGTGATCAGTTTCAGCTAATTTGCTAAGCTCAGTAAATGTTTTTTTTTTCTTTTTTTTTTAACAGCCTCTACTTCCCTAGTTTGTGGAGTAGTACTTTACATTGGCAGCAAGCTCCATCTGGGGACTGAGGAAAACCTCCCCAATGAGAACCACAGAGGTATTACGATGGATGAGGAATCAAGCCATTGCCTTTTTATATGTTGTAGTGATGAATTAAACTGCCCTGGGTTCAGTTTGAACAGGGTTTAGTGAACTTCAAAGAAGTTTGGATGCTAAACCCAAACCCCCATGAAATCAATGGGAGTCAAATCTGTCAAATAAAAAAAGCCAATTTTCTTGGTTAATAAGCAAGAGGATGTCAAACATATTACGGGGGATGAGGGGGGAAGGGGTAGGGCACTGCCCTGAGGAACATGTACCAATGCAAAAAGAAAGCTAAATAAATAATCAATTCACCCAGGAGCAGTGATATTTTTAAATTCTTAAAGTGAAACATTTAAAATATCCAATTTCCTATCCAGAAATAAAGATACCCAAGTATTTGAAATGTCCCTTATTAAAAAATAATAGCACCCCAAAAAGTCTCTCATTGAAATAAATCCTCAGCAATAACAATGCCCACCATCTGCTGACTCGCCCCAAAAAAAAAAACTGTTACCTGGCCCACGCGACAGATCCCAACACTAGGTGAATGACAGCTCCCCGAGCAGAAATGCCACTTCTATATAGAATGCATGGTTATTACCATACAGGAGGTCGAACGGGCTAAAGTTTGGGCATTTGGATTAATGCTTATAGGCTCACCCCAGTCAGTAGTAAGTCTACTGCTGTTAACAAAAGAATCAGCCTTTATCACATTAAAAATGTCAATACTAAGAATATTCTCATTGGCAGTGCTCTGTAGGATAAGAACTGAGTATAAAAGATATGTTTTTTTCCTACAGCAATTTTTGCATTTACAAGACCAGACAAACAGGCCCCTTGCATGCACAAACACCCTTTTAAATGTCAAAGGTTATTAAAAGTAAAAAAAAATATGCTCTATGATTTCTCTTTTGCTTCACCACCTATGGCTTTTTTTCCTTCTGCAATTATATTCATATACTGACTCGGCTGCACCATGAACAATGCTCCCCAGTGTGTTTGTTGGACTTTGAATGGATACTAATTCCTGCTGAGTGTACTACAAACTTATTTTTATAACAACATTGTATCAAAAATTAACTTTAATTAATTAAAAACATTAATTAGCTAAATCTTACTAGTAATAAGGTCAGAGGTGTAACTAGAACCTTCAGGGCCCCGGTGCAAGAAACCATGATGGAGCCCCCCTTCCATCCGAGCCCCAGGCTTCCAATTTTGGGAGGGTGTCCATGGACATCCTCCCAAAATTGTGCTTCCCCCATGCCCCCTGGGACATGCATCCAGTGCAATCACAGCGACCCTTTACCATGTGATCAGCTGATCACATATAAACAGAGTTGCCAGTTATCCGCAGCCCTTAAGTCCCACACAGTGTCCATGTTAGGAAAGGACCGCCGTTAATTGTCAAGAATGTCAGTAAATTTTTCACACTGATAATTAGTGCCCCAATCATCAGTGCCATCGATCAGTGCTCATCAATGCCACCTATTAGTGCCCATAAATGCTGCCTATCAGTGCTCATCAATGCCACCTTTCAGTGCCCATCAATTCCACCTACAAGTGTTACCTATCAGTGCTCATTAATGTAGCATATTAGTGCCCATCAATTCTGCCTATCAGCACCACCTATCAGTGCTCATTAATGCCGCCTAACAGCGTCCATTAGTTCCACCTATCAGTACTCTTCAATGCTGCCCATCAGCATCAGTGCCCATCAATACTGCCTAAGATCTGCCTATTGGTGTTCCTCAGTGCCACCTATCAGTGCCCATCAATGCCACCTATCGGTGCAGCCTATCAATGCACATTAATGCCTCCTATCAGTGCTGCCTATCAGTGGTCATTAATGGGGCCTATCAGTGCCCATTAGTGCCTCCTATCAGTGCCCATCAATGCCTCCTATCAGTGCCCATCTGTGCTCATCAGTGCCCATAATTTGCCTCCTATCAGTGCCCATTAGTACCTTCTATCAGTGTCCATTAGTGTCTTCTATCAGTGCTGATCAGTGCCTCCTATCAGTGCCCATCAGTGCCTTCTATCAGTGCCCATTAGTGCCTCCTATCAGTGCCCATTAGTGCCGTCTATCAGTGCCCATTAGTGCCTTCTATCAGTGCTCATCAGTAAATCCTGTCAGTGCCCATCAGTGCTGTCTGCCTTCTCAGGACAGCATGGCTCTGAGCGGAGAGCGTGTCTCTCATGGAGAAGCAGCACAGAGACACCAGCATTGACAGTTCTATTTTCCTCTCTGTTTGTCCTCCCTTGCACAAGATGACAGAGGACTGTCATCTCGTGTGTGCTCCATGGGAAATGTGGGCTTGTTAGCTTCACACTTGACTGCCCATGGAGCACACACTGGAGAGAGGAGGGGGAGAAGGGTGAGCAGATCAGCTGTGTCCTCTGTTATCCTGTGCGACGGACAGAGAGGGAAATAGAACTGTCAATGGCGGTGTCTCTATGCTGCTGTCCATGAGAGACATGCTCTCCGCTCAGAGCCCTGTGAATAGCAACCCCGCTGGGGCCCCCCCACAGTGACGGAATGCCAGGGCCCTGTCGCAAGTGCAACTGTTGCGACCCTGGTAATTCTGCCACTGAATAAGGTGTATAACACATTTTTCAAATTGATTTTTTTAGGATGTTTAGCATATTGTGAACAAAGATCCTTGTTCTTCGATGCTCCTGGGGATCCTCTGGCTCGGGTTTCCTTTGTATTGAGGAATGTAAAGCCTTCAGTTGACAAAGATGCTTAACCCCTTCATAGCAAGCATACACATATATGTGGGTCTTTATCTGCGGGGCCGAATATATATGCATTTGTACTAAGAGCGCACTGCACAGCACACTCCCAGCAAAGACTCTGGACTCTTACTGAGTGCTTCGGGTCTCCTACTAATGATCGGGTACTGGTAGGCCCAATTCCTAATCACTTGATTACTGTATCAGTCACTGCTCAGCCTGCCCCTGTTTTTTTTCTTTTGTTTAATCCCAGTATCATTTTTTTTCAGCAGTACAAAGTCTATAAAAATCAAGTGACTGCAACATCCATTTATCAGAAGAATCCTACATAAAAAATGACACTTAAAGGTCACGTCTATGTTCGAAATTTGTCACATTTGCTGTATTAGCCGTTATTACGTAACAACTGTCTAATGGATTCTGTCAAGATGTTTTATCTGAATTCAAACACTTATTATGAAGAAAATGTTATATAAACCTTTTAAAAGTGAAATAAAACTGGGGTGCCAATTGAAATAAATTCTGAAATGAAATATTATGGGTGGTTACGGATTCCCTCTATTTATTCCATATATGTATTCATTTGTTTATTCCTATAGTTAGCTAATCTATATAACTCTGATAGTTACTGTTGATAGCACAATAATATAAGGTTAGCTATGAAAACACACTGCTTAATAAAACAATGTCTTATTTATTTCCCAAGAAAATAGGAAAAATGTTAACATGAAAATACTATAGAAAGATATTACAAAGCATAATACAATAATACAAATTATTACAAAAGAACATGAAAGATACTTATCGCAAGACACAGTCTCATCAGCTGGGCTCAAGAGGGTAGTAACAGAAAAAGCCATGAGGCTCAGAGAACCATCTGGCAAGAGCCATGAGTGAAAAAGGGAAGGATTGTAGCAGAGAGAGCTCTCTGTCTCATTCAGCCCTTTTTATACTTCAATAATACACCGTTCAGACCCAACCTCATCTAGACTTTTGATGAATCAACGTATTTACGGGGCAGTCTACCTCAATATATTATATTACTGTCCTTCCTGCTGTACTGGCCTCTAGGGGCAGCAATGTCCATGTATCATGTCTATGTATCCTGGCTCAATCTTCAATGCCTTCAATCTCTGTAACCCACCTTCATCAACCATCCTGCCAGTCATGGCCCTCTTTGAAGCTTGCTTGCATAGCGTTATCACACCAGATGGACAGGAGTCAAGCTTTTGTTCAGCCTTGCTTCTTCAGATGAATAATCTTATTTGCTACAAAGCTTTGATGTGCAACTTGTTGCATTCCAACTTGGTTGTATCAACCAGAAAGAAACTCCAGAACTATAATATTAAACCATGTTGCCTTCCAACCAAAAGTGTACTGAATAACAAGGAACACAAAAAGTTGTTTCTAAATGGTGTGGTTTCCTTAAAAATATATTTAAAATACATTATTTTAACAGTATCAAAAAATCTCCCACTCCACTAAACAACTGATTAATTTATGTCATCATATTGGTTGTTGTGGTTTTGAACAACCTTGGTCAACATTCTTTTTTTTTAGAGGTAATAGAGGTAATAGAGATTTTTTTTCAATCTATATTGGTGTCAATGGTCACCAGAAAAGATAGTGAAGGTTTATCACCTCAGTGGAGGCGCAAATGACAACAAAAACTTAACAACGTTCCTGACTCTTCTCTACCCTATCCAAAACAGTTTTGACTGGAATTATATTTTATGATTTCAAAGTATTTTAATTTTGAAAAGCAAGATGAGTACATATGGAAACAACATTACAACTATTGATAATGAAAACTATTACTGAAAGTACGACTCAAGAGACATAATTGGTCGTTAAACATGCGAGGAATACTAGCAAAATAGACCGTATACGAATTTGGAATAACTAGGACAAGAGGCAGGTTTCTAGATAGTCTGGATGAGAAACCTATCGTCTTCCGGCACCCCAAATGGGAACTAACTGTGCCAGATTGGAGGATCCCACAAACCGTCCTCAGCTGAGATGTGTGAGGTAAGGGGCAGAAAATACCAAGTTTCTCGGTAAACTTAGTAAACTTCTCAATAAAAAAAAGAGAAAAGGATTAATATAAGGCAAACTGTCATTTTCCACTAAAAACTGTTGTCACTTGGGGGGGGGGGATGAAAAAGAGAGAGGGGAAAGGTGGGGAGGAAGGCTGGGAGAGAGAGAGGAGGGAGGAAAGGAAAAGCAAAGGAGCATCAATTCTAAATATTGGAGTAAGTCAAGTTGGTAATGAATTAGTGGTCAGTGGGGATCCCACATAAATATCCCATGGTTCCCAGGTGGATTCAAATTTGCTGACCGTATCTAAAAGAATGCTGGAAAGTTTCTCCTGAGATATTATCCAGGAGACCTTTCTAATTACTGCTGAAAAAGAGATTTTAGGGTTTTTCTAGGCTTTTGCCACAGTAAGTTTAGCCCCTAAGACAGGGATCTTCAAACTACGGCCCTCCAGCTGTTGCAGAACTACACGTCCCATGAGGCATTGTAAAACTCAACATTCACAGACATGACTAGGCATGATGGGAATTGTAGTTCCCAAACAACTGGAGGGCCGCAATTTGAAGACCCCTGCCCTAGGAGAATGAAATTGATTAGCCTTCTAGATGCTTTAGGTATTTTTGGGATATATGCGTTGAGGAGGGTGGTCTGTGGGGTTCTGGGGATCTGACTGCCCACCAGCCTGTCAATCAAGTTGAATATTTTTTTCCAGAAGGATTTTATTCTGGGGCATTCCCACCAAATGTGGGGCATCGTGCCTATAAGTTTGCAACCTCTGAAACACAGAGGATCAGCTGCCGGGAAAATTGAGACCAGTCTTGAGGGGGTATAGTACCATCTAGAAATTATTTTTAGACTAGCTTCCATTAAAGTAGTGTTCAGGATGCCTTTAAAGAACTGGAAGCTTGCCTTCTGCTGGATCCCCAGGTCCCCACTAAAATTGGAAGTCTGACTCCCAGGAATGCAAATAGGAAGACTTAGCCGAAGGAGAGATAAGTGATGAATAAACTATTGAGACCCCCCTCTTCTGGTCCATGGCTTGACCACACCATAGTTCATAATCAGTGAACTGGGGAGGAAGGGTTTATCCTTCCAAATCTTGTTTAAGAAGTGGGAAATCTGTCCAAACCTAAATCTTTCCGAGGCGGGCAAATCTAGCTTTTTGGTGCAATGGGTGAGGGTAATAGGGCCTGCGGCTGTGAAGAAGTGTCCGATCCAGTATAGCCCCTTATCCAACCACCATTTAAAAGCCAGGATATTCCCTCCTGGAGGGAAGTCCGGAATGTTAAAGATGTGAGTCAACGGTTTGTATGGTGATACTAAAGTGGAGCTCGAACGCAAAGACTTCCAGAGGGCAAACGTATGAGAGAGTGTAGGGGCCATGATTGGGGGCGGGATTTCAGAGAGGACCAGAGCAGGTAGTCTAGGGTAAATCGAGGTACTGCCTGTTTTTCTATTTGCACCCAGTCCGGTTTCTCGTATCTGGAATAAATCACTGACATTTGTGCTATAATGGCAGCCAGATAGTATTTGTGTAGGAGGGGTGACCCCAGACCCCCCCTTTTTTCTGTGTAAATATAGGGTTTGTTGCGGGATTCCATAGCCCGCCTTTCCCCAAGTAAATTTGAGTATTTTGCTTTGGAGTGATTTAATGTGGTTCTTCTTAATAGGGATTGGGAGAGAGCAAAATAGGTATAGCAGCCTGGGGAGAAGCGTCATCTTTACAGAATTAACTCTTCCAAGCCATGATAAGTTGTGTTTAGACCATGATGTGAGATCTGACTCCAGCTTTTGATACATGGTGGGATAGTTACTATCGTAGAGAGCTTCCGTTTTTGCCATGAGATTAATTCCCAGTTATCTAAAGGAGGAGATACTCCATTTGCATTTAAAGCTTTTTTGCAAGAGGGCAACAGTGTCAGACGGAAGGGAGATGTTAAGGGCTTGGGACTAGGAATAATTTACCTGGAGACCCAAGATCTTAGCAAATTCATCTAAGGAGTGGCACAAACTGGGGAGGGAAGTTATGGGGGAGGTGAGGAATAGGAGAATGTCATCCGCAAAGAGGCCACATTTATGGATCTGAGAGCCACAAGTAACTCCTTGTATGCTGGGGTTTTGGCGAATGGCAATAGCAAGTGTCTCAATAGCTATTGCAAAAACAAGCTGAGATAGTGGACAGCCTTGCCTAGTGCTTTTAGCTATAGTTATTGGCTTGGAGTAGTGTCCCTGGAGCCTGATGTAAGCTTTAGGATTTGAGTAAAGAGCATGCATCAGGCCCAGGAATCTGTCGCCAAAACCCCATCACTCCAGGATCGCAAAAATGTATGGCCAGGAGACCGAATCAAAGGACTTTTGGAGGTCAAGTAAGAGAAGCATGCCTGGTTGTTTGGGGCTCCCTGCCCAATTTGTTTGGAGGACTGAAACTATATCTATGGCCCTCCTAATCTGGTCGGAACCTTGCCTTCCTGGGATGAACCCCACTTGATCCTTATATATATATGAATTAATGAAGGAAGCCAGACGATTTGCCAGAATTTTGGTGAGGATTTTTAAGTCACTAGTGATGAGGGAGATGGGTCTGTAGTTGCTAACCTCTTCTGGGTTTTTTTTTTAAAATTAATCCTTGTTTTTCAGCTAGGGATAACTGCTATATAGGCAGTGTTAAGGTGAGGATCAAGTAGGGTTCCCTGCGTCTTTGTGTTAAGGAATTTTGTCAAATGGGGGGACAGGGTAGTGATAAATGTCTTATAGTTGGGATTAGGGAGACCATCTGGGCCAGGGGCTGATCTCGATTTAAGGGATTTAATTACTTTCTGAACCTCTTCTTCTGAGAAGGGGACTTCCAATATTTCTCTGTGATATTTGGGTAGGGAAGGGATGGGGAGACTGTCTAGATATTCGGAGATGAGCGCTTTATCTTTGGCTTTATGGGGACCATATAGGTTGGTATAGAAATCATGGAAGGCCTTGAGGATTCTTGCTGGATTGGCTGAGGTGCCCTGTCCGGGGATTCTAATCCTGGGCATTACGAAGGATCGGAATCTTGGGGTTAGTTTTGAAGCCAGCATGGAACTCAATCTGTCCCCCTGGGTATAAAATTTATTTTTGCTCCAGCGTATTTGTTTTTCAGCTTTAACCATGAGGGCAAGGTTGCGCTCCAGCCTGGCCTTGTCAAGTAGAGCCAGTAATGAGGGAGGGGGATGTTGTTTGTGCTGGGAACGTAATGAAGTGTATTCCTCTTCTAACCTCTTAGGCCCCTTTCACACTGGGGCGGTTTGCAGGCGTTATTGCGCTAAAAATACCGCCTGCAAACCGCTCCTAAACAGCCTCCACTGTTTGTTCAGTGTGAAAGCCCGAGGGCTTTCACACTGAAGCGGTGCACTGGCAGGACGGTAAAAAAAGTCCTGCAAGCCGCATCTTTGGAGCGGTGAAGGAGCGGTGTGTTCACCGCTCCTTCACCGCTCCTGCCCATTGAAATCAATGGGACAGCGCGGCTATACCGCGGTAATACCGCGGCTATAGCCGCGCTGTACGAGCAGGTTTAACCCTTTTTCGGCCGCCAGTGGGGGTTAAAACCGCACTGCTAGCGGCCGAATACAGCCGCAAAAACGACGGTATAACAGCGCTAAAAATAGCGCTGTTTTACCGCCGATGCCCCCACCTCCCCAGTGTGAAAGGGGCCTTAATGTCGGCTGTCCTTTCTCGTTTAATTTGAGTGGTCATCTTGATGATTTCCCCTCTGATGTACGTCTTCTGAGCTGCCCACAAGATTTCTGCTGTTGTGTCCTCAGCTTCATTAATCGTAAAGTATTCCTTCAGGGATTTATCAAGCATGGTGACTCTCACTGGGATTGAGAGAAGATATTGGTTCAATCTCCAGTGACCCTGACCTGGTCTTAAATGTTGCAGAGGTAGGGACATGGTGACTAAGAAGTGGTCTGACAAGACCGTGTCTTGGATATGTGAATTGGTGATGAGAGGGATGGTGTGGGACTGGACTAGGAGGTGATCAATTCTGGCGTATAAATTGTGAGGGCTGGAGAAGTGGGAGAAGTCCCATTTAGTGGGATTTAATTCTCTCCAGACATCAGCCATACCATAGGCATGAATGAGCTTAGCAATCTTAAGGCTCTCTCTGGTGGGGCGGGTCAATTGGGAGGCAGGAGGTCTAGATATATCTATACCCTGATCGAAGGCAGAATTGGAGTCCCCTCCAAAAATAATTGTACCTTCCAGCATGGGGGATAGGGATTCCAATAGACGCTTAAAAAAGGCAGCTTGACCCTTATTAGGGGTGTAGTAAGATACGAAAGATCTTCGATCGTTCCTTTAACTAGGATAAATCTGCCCTCTGGGTCCAGTGAAAGTTACAGGATTTTGCAACAATAACGGCCACCCCTCTAGTTTTATTTTCCGCACTCACTAGAAAGAAATTGGGGACGTGAGAATGAAGGAATTTGGGGCTATACCGAACCAGAAAGTGAGTTTCCTGAAGCATGACAATGTCCAGCCTGGAAGATTTAAAAAGGTTAAAGAGCTTTCTTCTCTTAAGAGGGGAATTCATGCCCTGGACATTGTGGGTAGCTATCTTTAAAGACATACTTGAGTGGTCACCCATGAACCCATTTGAGAGGGGCATAAACATGTCCACCGTCACTTACCCCTGGAAGTCTGTTCCAGCAGGAGGAGATGAGTGGGATTTCTGGTCTATTTCGATTAGGTGTCTCTGGGTGTGTAGGCCAGGCGATCGTCCATACTGAAAAGTAGAGGAAGGTTAGTTGATGCTCCAAAGAAGAAGGTAAAGAGAGAAAGAACAGACAGGGGGATGGAGGAGGAGGAAGTTTTCTCCCCCTTGGTGCGTAGGCACTCCGGGCGGAGAAAAGAAACCTAGAGGTCCTCTCACACGTAGAAGTGAGAGAGATTTCAAAAACAAAGAGCTCCATGCCAAACGAGGCCTGGAGATCCTATCCCCCAGAAATCAAGAGGATTCAAAGGGATAGGAGGAGGCGCATGTGTGCCACCCCAGACCAGGACACCCTGGAGTGGGGAAAAATGTAAAAACAAACACTTAACATTCGATTAGCCCTATTACATGGAGTCGAGGGTATCAGGTTAAAGATAACATTTGAACAAAAACAGGCAGGAACCTAGAGAAGTCAAGTGGAGATTTCAATGAATCCACATATCCCTGCTTGTCACCCTCCCCCACCCCATTCCACTAGGAGGAATGATGGGGGGGAGAGGGGAGAAAGCTCTATGGGCTCCCTATCAGATCCTAGAGGAAGAGACACTGCGTGGTTCAGGATAATATGTCCTTATCACTCGGGTGTGAAGAGGTGTCCCTGGGAGTTTCATTACTAGATTTAACGGGAGTAGTTTAGAGTACATCCTAACTGTAAATAAGGCACTGGAAGTGCACCAGGAGAGCCGTTCCTGGGGAATGGGGGAGGGTCAAATTCGGCCAACAGAAGATCGGTTAATCTTTGAGGGCTGTCTTTACTTTGGATAAATATTCCGCTTCATGCCGAAAATCATGGAGGGCCAGTGTGGGTAGATCTGCGGTTCTTAGGTTTATTCCAAAGGGGATTCTGAGAGCTCGCTGGTGGCGGGCATTTGTTAGAGCCCATGGAAGGAGCAGAAGTTTCCATATCCGCCTCCTGGGAGATTATCCTCAGGCTGAGGAGAAGATTTTCACCCGTGTTGATGTTGGAGAAGGAGTGGTTCTGGCCTTTAAATGTAAATTTCACTGCAAACGGAAAGGCCCATCTATACTTAATGTCTTTCTGTGCAAGGGCTTGTAGAAGTGGCTTCAGGGTCCTTCTGCGTTGGATAGTGGAAGGTGCAAGGTCAGCAAAAATTTGCACAGGGTGACCGTGACATGTCACCTGGGGCTAAGCTTGTGACTGCTTCATGATCGCCTCCTTGACTGTGTAAAAGTGGGGTTTGGCTATGATGTCCTTGGGGAACCATCCTTCCTGGGGGGGACCAAGTGCTCTATGGACCCTATTCAGCTCCAGACGGTGGGACGGGATGTTCGGGATCAGCGATTTCATGAGGTCTTGTGTTGCCGAGGTGACATCCAGGATGGATTCAGGCAGGCCTTTGATCCTGAATTTGTACCTCCTGGATCTATTCTCTAAATTGTCAATGCGGGACATAGCAGTGTCTAATTGATCTTGGAGGGTGTGAATGAGATCAGAATTCTGATGTGAGGTAGCAGCAGTCTGATCAAGTTTAGTTTATGTTGCTTCCATCCTGGAGCCTGTGTTCTGGAGGTCTGCTTTAATCTCTCCAGTGATTTTAGCAGCTGTGGACACTAACCCCCTGTCAAGGAGAGCGGAAAAAATTGAGATAAAGATCCTCTATATTAAAAGGATGGTCTTGGGAATGGGCATCATGGAGGGGAGAGTCAGTGTATGGAGCCATTTGCTGTGTTGCTGTGGGTGCCGTTCGGTCTGAGGTGGCGCGGAGCTCCATGATCAAGCGGCCATCACGTATCCCTCACGCATGAGCACTCTGGAATTATATTTTAAATATATTTTATGGTGGAAACTGGGGATGAATTAGTGAACTTATAGATAATTACTGTAGTTCATAACTTTTTTGAATGGTAATAAACATTTCTACCTCTATACAATTTGTATAAATATAACAGAGCTTAAGAGAGAAATGCTATGTTTGGCATTGATCACTTTCAGGTAGTATGGTTTTTGTCAATCACCACTTAACCACTTATTGCTCCATACCACTTTTCTATAAAAAAAAAATGAATTACAAAACATAATTGTTACAGTAACAAGTCACAAGTAAGTACACCCTAACAATAAACTTATTCCTAAGTTTTGTTTTGAGCCCTCTAGATCTGAATACACCCCTTGATCCCTGCCAAAAAACTTGTGAGCTGATAACTTCCTGCACACTCTGTCAGGATTACAGAACACCTGCTTTCTGTGTTATGGATGAGAGAGAGAGAGAGAGAGAGAGAGAGAGAGGGAGAGAGAGACAGAGAGAGAGAGAGATGTCCATAATCCTGTCTTAGGGTGTCAACTCTCTCTCTATATATATTTATTTATTTATTTCGGTGAGTGAGTGTGGTCACTATAGGACAGGAAGGGTGTTGATATACAGTATCTCACAAAGGTGAGTACACCCCTCACATTTTTGTAAATATTTTATTATATCTTTTCATGTGACAACACTGAAGAAATTACACTTTGGTACAATGTAAAGTAGTGAGTGTACAGCTTGTATAGTGTAAATTTGCTGTCCCCTCAAAATAACATAACACACAGCCATTAATGTCTAAACTGCTGGTAACAAAAGTGAGTACGCCCCTAGGTGAAAATGTCCAAATTTGGCCCAATTAGCCATTTTCCCTTCCTGGTGTCATGTGACTCGTTAGTGTTACAAGGTCTCAGGTGTGAATGGGGAGCAGGTGTATTAAATTTGGTGTTATCGCTCTTACTCTCTCATACTGGTCACTAGAAGTTCAACATGGCACCTCATGACAAAAAAACTCTCTGAGGATCTGAAAAAAAGAAATGTTGCCCTACATAAAGATGACCTAGGCTATAAGAAGATTGCCAAGACCCTGAAACTGAACTGCAGCACGGTGGCCAAGACCATACAGCAGTTTAACAAGACAGGTTCCACTCAGAACAGGTCACGCCATAGTCAACCAAAGAAGTTGAGTGCATGTGCTCAGCATCATATCCAGATGTTGTCTTTGGGAAATAGATGTATGAGTGCTGCCAGCATGGCTGCAGAGGTTGAAGGGGTGGGGGGTCAGCCTGTCAGTGCTCAGACCATACGCCGCACACTTCATCAAATTGGCCTGCATGGCTGTCATCCCAGAAGGAAGCCTCTTCTAAAGATGATGCACAAGAAAGCCCGCAAACAGTTTGCTGAAGACAAGCAGACTAAGGACATGGATTACTGGAACCATGTCCTGTGGTCTGATGAGACCAAGATCAACTTATTTGGTTCAGATGGTGTCAAGACTGTGTAGCGGCAACCAGGTGAGAGTACAAAGACAAGTGTGTCTTGCCTACAGTCAAGCATGGGGGTGGGGATGTCATGGTCTGGGGCTGCATGAGTGCTGCTGGCACTGGGGAGATACAGTTCTTTGAGGGAACCATGGATGCCAACATGTACTGTGACATACTGTAGTAGAACACAATCCCCTCCCTTCGGAGACTGGGCCGCAGGAGAGTATTCCAACATGATAACAACCCCAAACACACATCCAAGACGACCACTGCCTTGCTAACGAAGCTGAGGGTAAAGGTGATGGACTGGCCAAGCATGTCTCCAGACCTAAACCCTACTGAGCATCTATGGGGCATCCTCAAACAGAAGTTGGAGGAGCGCAAGGTCTCTAACATCCACCAGCTCCGTGATGTTGTCATGAAGGCGTGAAAGAGGACTCCAGTGGCAACCTGTGAAGCTCTGGTGAACTCCATGTCCAAGAGGGGTTAAGGCAGTACTGAAAAATAATGGTGGCCACACAAAATATTGACACTTTTGGCCCAATTTGGACATTTTCACTTAGGGGTGTACTCATTTTTTTTGCCAGCTGTTTAAACATTAATGGCTGTGTGTTGAGTTATTTTGAGGGGAAAGCAAATTTACACTGTTATTCAAGCTGTACACTCACTACTTTACATTGTAGCAAAGTGTCATTTCTTCAGTGTTGTCACATGAAAAGATATCATAAAATATTTACATAAATGTGAGATGTGTACTCACTTTTGTGAGATACTGTATATTTTTTTATTCTTGGGTTTAGATACTATGGTAAATTCTTAGGTTTTCTAATTTTTTTGGCAAATAACATTTTTTTCTAAGCACAATAAAAATTTGGATGATAGGAATGAAACAGGATTCAGAAGTGGGTTTTGAATACACAAATATAGCAGGCACTTTTGACAAACATACAGGCTTGCCTACAGTTGTAATGCATTTAATTTATTATCCTTGTAAAAGCTGTGATGCTGAAATATTGGTGTCTTTCACATAAATATATAAAATCCCAGTCTGATTTCTCATGTAGAATGAAACATTATATCACACAGGTCTAAAGAATTAAAGACAAGTCTTATGCCCTGTACACACGGTCGGATTTTCCGATGGAAAATGTCCGATCGGAGCGTGTTGTCGGAAATTCCGACCGTGTGTGGGCTCCATCGGACATTTTCCATCCGATTTTTCGACACACAAAGTTTGAGAGCAGGATATAAAATTTTCCGACAACAAAATCTGTTGTCGGAAATTCCGATCGTGTGTACACAAATCCGACGGACAAAGTGCCACGCATGCTCAGAATAAATAAAGAGATGAAAGCTATTGGCCACTGCCCCGTTTATAGTCCCGACGTACGTGTTTTACGTCACGCGTTCAGAACGATCGGATTTTCCGACAACTTTGTGTGACCGTGTGTATGCAAGACAAGTTTGAGCCAACATCCGTCGGAAAAAATCCATGGATTTTGTTGTCGGAATGTCCGAACAAAGTCCGACTGTGTGTACGGGGCATTAAGGTTATTGCATGTGTAAAGTTTACTTAAAGTGGTGTTCCGTTACAATCTCAACATTATTATAATATATATGCAGTAACAGATATCAATAGTTCCAGATCTGTTCAGTAATCAATTCAAAAACTTACAGAATATGTTGTCACCGACCTTGTGGCCGTTTACATCTTAGCTATCGGCATGTGAAGCCCAGTTGATTTCTCTTCCTGGTTTTCCAGAGAGAGGTGCATGCTGGGTAACCAGCATGCACCTCTTGAACACGCGCATGCGTAGTTAAACGGCGCTCGTAACGCCGTTAGTTTGTATAATTGCCAATTCCACACAGACTCCTGGGAAATGATGACACTCATTTCCCAGGAGGCCAGGCGAGTCAGGAAGAGAAGTAGGACCACCGCGGAATAGGAAGTAGGCAGATTAGGAAGTCTGCCTAGTAACAGGGTCTTTCAGGCAAGTAAAAAAAAAATTTAACAAAATGATTTTTATTACATTAAAAGGAGGCTAATAATGTGAAATGTATTTTTATGGTGGACCTCCGCTTTAATTTGAGTGCCATAATTTTCCCAGTTAGGTTGACGTTTTTAAGAATATAAATACATTCCAGCCTTCTAGGGAACATATTGTAGCTGTTTTCTTGATAGAGCGCACTTGTAATATTTTTTACAATTTAAAATACAATGCTTTGGTTGAATAAGCATCAATGCAGTCCACCACTTAACTGACAGGCAAATGAATGGTTTATTTCTTATCCTGGCTGTCCTGATTCCACAGAAATAACTGCAATTCTTAGGCTCACATTTGAAACCAAATGCATTACAAATATCTGCTACCTTCACTTGTCTAATGTACTTTATTTTTCACAGTGCCATTCCAGGCAGAAGAGATAGAAGGCAGGGCATAGCAAAAAGTATACTATGCATCATTTAAAGAACATACATTGCAGGGACTTTTTATACTGTAGCACTATAGCTGCTAACCTTTGTATCGTTCTTGTTTTTCTTTGTAGTTTTATATTCCAATTATTGAGTGTTTTAAATTGAATAATGTTTATGATTTTATCTCTTAATAGTTTTCCTTCTGTAATTATCATTAGTTATACACTGTAGCTGTGTTATTGGGCTTATTCATGCTACAGTAGTTGTGCTGCTGGCAGTACAATACATTCTAAAAGTAAAACAGTATATTGAAAGAAACAGAAGGTTTTGAACAGAGACTGCACAAGGGTCAAGTTAATGACAAAGGGGAGGGGAATTCTTTAGCCTCAGGTTACAAGCTTATACCAGTTTGTGCCTATATAACTCAGCTCAGTGTCCTATTGCTCTTCATTCTGTGTTTGCCTCTCCTAGATTTAAAATCAGTGTAATGAATATCATAAATAAGAGTTAATTTCAGTATAGGATAATATAGAATGGAATTTCCGCTTTAAGTGACGGTGACCCCCTCACATGCAAAATTTGGGGGGGAGCAGATACCCTCTTTGCGGAAGCATCCAGCTCCCACTTCCTCCTTGGGCTCCCCTGCAATCTTCTGGGACACGTCACAGGTCCCAGAAGCTTGCCCGGCCAATCGCAACCCGCATGCCCGTCTGTGAAGCCACAGCCGGGCACCCACAGTAAGAATGCCGCCACCGTGGAGAGGAGGGGGAGAGGAGCAGGGCTTCATACGCCCGCATCGCTGGACCGTAGGTCAGGTGAGTGACTGATTATAAAAAGTCAGCAGCTACATTTTTTGTAGCTGCTGACTTTATTTATTTATTTTTTTGTGGAGGAACTCCACTTTAACTAAAAGAAAAATTTTTAGTAAGTTTCCAAATCTGCAAGAATAAATGTCTGACATGTCACAATATACAGCAACAGTATCATTTTTGAGGGCGACTCCAGTAGACGAGGTAAGGGATCCCTCTGTGCTATCATTGCCACTAAGTATACCATCTTTTTTTAATACATAGCAAAAAAAACAAGCATTTAGTATCTCTTTAAGCAGCAGAGTATGTCTTAATGCTGGACCCCACAACTACTTACATTTATCTTCCATAACTTCCTTTTGCTGCTCCAACTGACCGCAGTAATGAAGAGAAGAAAGTACTCATCTCTATATGTCAAAAACAAAGCAGCCAATCCTCAGGGGTGAATCACTTGTTTCCTTGATCCAAGAATATTGATACTTTACTTTGTTTCTGGAACTAAACAGGCAGTGGGTGAGCAAAGGCAAAATTAGGCAGCTGCATTAAGTGAACTTGTTGCTTTGGCCTTGCCATGCAAAGTATAGGTATAGTTTAAAGCTACATTTTTATCTTTTTTTTTCATTTATTTTAACAGTAACAAGCCAAATACTGTTCGCGCCCACCCCAAAGTACAGGTTGGCATATGATGGGACACAACAAGTCCCAATCACAACCCCCTGCACCTGGAGGTAGTGCGAGCCATCAAATGTGAATATATTTTTTGTGAGAATGTAATACAATAAATGCACAATGAAGGCACTGTAGGTTCTTGCCGACATGTCCATCTCATTTAAGAAATTTTCCACCACTGAAATTCCCAAGGTGTGGGGAATACTACAGTATAAAGCCTCCACATCAATTGGGACTAGTATACTGTCTGATGGTATTGTTATATTATTTTTAGTCAGAATGTGATACAATAAATGCACAATGAAGGCACTGTAGGTTCTTGTATACTGGATGTATGACCCAATACATGTGGTCGTAAAAATACATCGACTAGACAGCTTCCTTTTTCTGTCTTAGTTCCTATTCCCGAAATAATTGGGCGGCCAAGTGGTTTTACCATGTCCTGTGGACTTTTGGCATGGCATAAAAAGATTGAATCCTAGCAAAAGGAACCTGTAAAGCCTCATACATGTCCTTGTCAATAATTCCATTCCCATATGCATTGTTGATAATATCATCAACTTCATCTATCTTCTGGAATCTTGGCATACCAATCCCTATTAGAGAGACTATCTAAACACATATCTTTGTACATCTGCATGTCCATCACCACTACATTACTTCCTTTATCTGCCATTTTGATTGTTAAGTTATCATTCTTTTGCAATCTAGTTATTGCCTGCCGTTGCTCTGGAGATATACTATTATGTCAGGAGGTTCCAAAGCTTAACTATTAATTTCAGACATGGTTTGAGACAGGAAGGTCCAAATATTTGGGTTGGTTTGTAGAGGGGGAAATTTAGTAGACTTTTTCTTAATTTTCATAGGTTCCATGGGGGGCTGTGTTTGAGGGGAGAGCCCCGGACATGCCACAGGGGGACCCCCCTCAGCAGAGCCCCCCACGGCCAACTAATTTTCATCAAGTAGATCCATAAGATCTTTTAGAGCCAGGAAGTCCCTTACTGTGAAGCCTTTCCATTGTTCTATTTCAATTTCTTTTTTCTTTTTTCTTTCCTCGTCATAGAGATATTCATATGTCAGTCTAGGAGCAAAGAGGTTAAGGTTAACAATCTTAAAACTATCAGCTCTAGAGGCTGGACAGAAACTCAAACCCAAGCCCAGCACATCGATTTCTTCCTGTGAGAGTATTTGGGAAGATAATTTTATAACTTGCAACTGATTCTAATTTATTTGTTCTTTTATGCATATCAATCTAAATTGTGAGGGGCTCTTTTGTTGTTGGGAGGATATAATAAAAAATCTTTTTCCTTAGTGCCTTTAGAGATGGCTCCGGAATTCCGGGGTGCCAGTGCGCATTTGTGTGTTATGCTGAGGGGGTGCAGAACAACTATTATGAACAGATGGTATGGTCAGAGCCCTGGCTCCCATTACATTCCCCTGTTCATCACCCAGTGACCCATCACCAGTTACACTATCAGTGCCTGTATTAGAATCAGAATTTTTATCCTGTGTGTGCTCTTTTATCTTTTTCTTACCACCAGTAAGTACTACTTACATTTATCTTCCCTATCTTCCCTTTACTGCTCCAACTGTCTGCAGGAATGAAGAGATGAAAGTACTCATCTCCATGTGCCAAGAACAGAGCAGCCAATCATGAGGGGGTTCCTCGATCTAAGAATATTGATGCTTTACTTTGTTTATCCAATTAAACAGGCAGTGGGTGAGCAAAGGCAAAATTAGGCATCTGTGGCATGCTACTTGTTGCTTTGGCCTTGCCATGCAAAGTATAGGTTCAGTTTAAAGCTGCATTTTTATATTTTTTCCATGTATTTAAGAGTAAAAGCAATGCATTGACAACTATTCACATTCTGTAATTTACTCCCACATTCTGTCTGTGTGTCTGTCAAGCTGAGGTGGCAGCCAAAATATCAGGATATCGAATTGGTACAAGAGCCACTGAACATCTTTGCTCAGACACTGCCCCAGTGCACTGAGCTATTTTTTACATATCTACTGGAACATGCCTGTACTGTTTTTCCCCTTAGAAGTCACCAGTTATAACCACGCAGGCAGCAAATCAGAGTGGACTTTACATAATTAAACCATCATTAACGACCACTGTGTATTGTGTTCTGTATAAAACTGTAAAAATGCATGCAGGATATACATAATTGAGTCATATTTTGAGAAAACTGAACATATGACTGCATCTATTTTAACTTTCATAATTGCATAACCACCATATGTATCTAAATATAGCCTTGTTACACATAAAATAATGCTACCTATTTAAATAGAACAACAAAAAAAAAAAAAATTAAGAACGTTCTTCTTATCTTACCCTGCCATATGTTTAACAGACTTCATAAACTCTCTCATTTGAAGTTTGGACCATGTCATGTGCAAATTATTCTCATTTAGCCCTAATTAGAACTTAGTATTACAAGTAGGTCTCATGCAGTAATTTAATTCAGTACTGAGTTGGTGGTGGACTATATGTGCTTTCAGTCTTGTCATTTATATTCAGTTCCTATTAAAAAGTATTTATGTAATCTCTGCAAGACAGGGGGACTTTTGAGCTTGACAATGAATCAGTACTTCCCGTGGAGCTTTTTAAATGTAAATTAGAAAAGATTTGCTTCATAAATGTGTGATAACATTGCTTTTACTATAATAAATATTAGAACGTTCAGTAACTTGGACAGCAAAACAAACACAGGTTAACAAATATAGAGTTAGATATTCAAAAGCGAAGTTGCAAAACAGTTCCACAGTTTTTCACAGGGACTTCACTGTCCACTTTCTCAAACAATCAGAAAATTGGTAAAAAGGCCCAAAGTTTAAAGTAAAAAAGTAAGTCAGAGAAAAACAGAGAGAGGCTTTCTTTACAAGGACCTATGTAGGCTTGGGTAATGATATGCCCATTTTGTTTAAATCTACATAATATCTGGATAACAGTTAAACATGACAGGATCTCAACAAGATAAATAATCATTATTGATTAACAGTAGCCAATAAGGGGTTACTCCAAATCCAAACTTCTGCATGCCTTGCTGTTAGTATTTTAAATGTTATTGTTTGGGTGAGAGGAAACCAGTTGAGGGACTGGCAGAGAGGGGTTGCAGACACTCAGTGATTAGTGGGATGGAGGAATCTGGTAGCAGTATTCATTATAGTCTTGTTTTTTTTTTTATTGTTTAAATTTTTTTGTGAATAAGTAAAGGGGGCTGGTAACTGGGGGGCCCCTTGTTTTTAAAAGCGGCTTCCAGATTACCTATGAACAGAAGTCGCTACAAACAGATCCCCACAATCACTGAGCTAGGGATGTGGAGAACATGCCCATGTCCTCATCAACATTGGAACAAGGTGCTGTGGCAGAGGGGGCCCACCCTCACAAAGTTTCCTTTCCTATGTTGGGGCATGTAGTCTGGAAGGATGGGGGTTTGGGGGAAGCTTACGCTGGATGCTCAGATAAGGGTCTGGAGTGGTTATTTTTTTATATCTCTTGCACGAGGCTCCCACTCAGGATCCCTAGAAGACCCTCATCAGAGATAAGGATTCAGAAATAATTTTTCTTTTTGTAGGATGTACTTCAGCAAAAGTGACATTTTAGAAATGAAAATAAAATTAGCATTTTCCACAGGTCCCTCAAAATACCTATCAGCCCCCGACAGTCTGGTATGCATGTATTTGTTTTGGGGGGGGGGGGGGGTTTAAATGCCACTTCTTTAAAGAAAACTAAGCTGGCAGAGAAATGTCATTTAACTAGCTTCTTTTTTTGTAAATGTAATTTTTGCTGTAGTATATTGTATACAGTACACAGGTGCACCACTTTGCAGGCAGGTTTACAGAGTTGCCCAAACATTATAATTGCTCAATTATGTCAAATAACATGCTTCACCTTAAGCACTAAGTTTTCTGCTGCCCGCCAAATTGTGGATTTAAAAAAATATATACATTTTTTTTTCATTAGTACATGTCCCTTTAGGCAGTGTCCAACCTCTCCATGCCATTTGTTTGACAACCCCTTGCCCATTAGCCTTGAAAAATACCAGAACTGATTTTAAAGATTCAAATCCTATAAAATTACTGGAGTTCGGGTTAATGTTTAGAACTTCAGCACAGTTACCTGAAACTTCTGTGAGTCAAACCCAGGTGCTCTAATAGTGACTACAGGGGAATATGCCCCCACAATGTGTGTTGGCATAGCTGCTTGTAGTCTCTGCCAGAGGTGAATGTGACAGGGGCACAAATGAAAAGCGTTGTCACCCATTACAGAATGAGCCTGAACAAGAACAAGGAGAGGGGCGCCTCTGAGTATGTATCATAAAAACATTTTATTAAAACAGCAATATCCACTCACATAAAAGCAAGATGAGCTTCGTTCCAGTCTATTAGCTGAGCTGAAGAGATGCAGTGGGGACTACAGGTCACAGCGGTTCCTGTAGGGCTGGTTCCACATCGAATCCGGAGAGGGAAGGGTGGGATGGCACAGCACGGTGCAGTCTCCTTCAGCGTTCCAGTCTAATTCATATCCTGGTCTGAGGGGGACGGAAGGTGTCCATAGTACAAGGATAAGGGTTCCAAAGGAAGGGGTGGGATGCCAGAGCTGTTGGCTGGCCATGCTGCGGCTCTGTACTAAGTGGTTGCACCTTGGTTATGTTAGGAAAAACACAGCCGTGTGTTGAGTCAAAATAAGGCTTGGGATCACCAGTATAATGGCTAAAAGAACATTTAAAAGACATAATAAGCCAGAAAAACTTTTTAGAAACACTTTTAAAACACGCAATGGCCTATAACAAAGTACAAACTGAGGAATTATTATGGAAAAATGGTAAATAATGTAGGAAAGAATTTTTTTAAAAACAAAACAGATAGCCACAATAAATGATTAATGAATTATATTTACATATATATATATATAAACAGGAGATGACTGTAAAGGGGCAAATAAACAGCGCCACTCATCAGCAATGGGATATAGATAAATCTTATCACTAAAGAAAGGCTACATTGATATCAGAGATACAGTAATGGATTTCATATAATACAAAATAAAGGAAATTCATGTGCAAATAAATAAAAGGCTGACATAAATCAATTGATTAAATAAATAAATAAATAAAATACAGCCCATTCATGAAAATGTATAGATAAATAATTAGATAAACTACTAAAGATATGGTAACGATTAGTTGAAAGGAAGGTGATTAGATGAAATGATATCAAATTCATATTTAGATTGTAATACTGGGTCTCGAATTACATAGAGTAGGATCATATAGGATCAAAAATATATAAAGTATCAGAAATATATATAAAAATAAATTAAAAAATAAATTGAAAAAATGTATGGAAATAGGGAGTTGTTATTTTATTTATTTATATATATATATATATATACCATATTATTTCTGGGATAGGGATATGGATGTTAATATATATATATAGGCGGAGGGGGGTAAAAAAAGGGAATTAAAAAGGTGTGGGGTGGGGGGGCAGGAGGCGGAGCCTAGCGGAGCAGACATGCATTGTTAGAGCTCCACACCGCTGAGGAGAGAAGAGAAGGACAAAGTGGAGCCTGCAGGCTCAAAAGGTATCCATTTGAACCTTTTTGCCCCAGGGAACAAACTGTGAAAGTTTGGGCAGGAAATATGGTACTGGGAGGAAATCGTGGCAGAAATAAAAATCACCTCACAAAGAGCTCACAGGCACTCACTGCAGCTGAAGCAGCTCCAGTCACCTCAAAGATACAGCATCAGGGCGCTCTCACAGACAAAAAATGTCACAGCAAGACTCTCCATTTGAGTCAGATACATAACAAATCCTCTCACAAACTTCTCCACAAGCCTCCTCAGTATCCCCAGTAATATTATTACAATTTGAAAAGATGCTTCATACTGTAAGGCTTTAAAACAAACCTCAGACCAAATAACAAACAGCCTAACCAAAGAAATAAGAGAGCTGGGAAACCGCACCGCAGCCTTAGAAATAAAAATGGATGAAATTGAAATTACAACCCAAGAAAATATAACAGAATTGGAACAATTAAAAAAAGAGAATTTAATACTTCAAACTAAGCTCGAAGATTACGAAAATAGTGCCAGACGTTCAAACTTGCGCATAAGGGGAATACCTGAAACTGTGACAGACCTGCAATCTACTATTACTGCTCTATTACAAGAACTAAAGCCAGATATCCCTATTGAACGTTTAGAACTGGACAGAGTACACAGAGCCCTCACAGCCAAAAAGAAAGATGGACCCCCACGTGATATAATCACAAAATTTCATTATTACAGAACAAAAGAACAAATACTAATTGCTGCAAGAGAAAAAAAGGAACTTAATTTTCAAGGACACAATTATCAAATTTTTGCTGACCTATCCCAACTTACTATTACTAAAAGACGATCCATGAAGCCCTAACTAATGGAACTGCAACGCCACAACATTATGTATCAATGGGGCTTCCCCTTTTCAGTCAGATTTAACTACCAAGGTACAATTTACAGAAGCAGATCAGCAGATGAACTACAACAAACCCTTTTAAAATTAAATCTGACAGAACCCACAAGCAGCAACTCTCCCACACGCAGAAGAATGGCGTCATCTTCACCTTCAGGCAGCACCCAGAAAATTTCAGAACAAAATGGGAATCATCATTCTCACAAAAGAGGCCGTTATGCCACATCATCCATGGACCAAGAAGATTCAATGGACTGACATCCTAATTCCTGATATCTCTTCATTTATTATACTAAGAGATGGTTCTCTTTAAAAAAACCTATATTTATAACTGAATGTAACTGCATTCTGATAGTCACACACTGTGTGGGATCATGTTACATTCCAGTTATATTTCTTATTACTTCTGATTCATATAGCCTTAGAATATATAAGTGAAATAAGGAAATTCTTGTTCAGTTATATATTATCAGGTAATAACAATAGATTTATTACTTTTTAGGTCAAATATGTTCAATAATCCAGAAGTAATGGAAGCTTTTTCTTTCTTTTCTTAAAACAAATATATTATTACCTAACTAGTTCCTAGAACTATGTTTTTGTTTATTCTAATCTGAAGCAATACAACCTCATTTTATGAGTTAACATATCTAAACAGTTACATATGAATAAAATATGTAATTGTTTACTCTAAAAGGGTTAAAATCCCAAAATAATTCAAACTATCTTCATCAATACCAAAGTTATTAACAGTACCTTTCTAACTGAATTATTTAGCCTAGGGCAAGACTAACCATATACAACCACCCTGGAATAAATAATTTCAACAAAAACTATATTCTGCACTCCAATTAATGAAACATCATTTTGATGTCTTTTGACATAGCACTTCTCTCCTGTAAGCGGAAGATCCGTGTACCCCCATTAGCCCTCCTCATTCTCCCAACCATATTATGTGGGAGTGTGACGAAGGCACTTATTCCCCTGAGAGAGATATTTATTCTCTTTCACGGGTAAATTGTGATTACTTGCAAAAAATAATTTATACAATGTATCATTTAATCTCATATGTTTTTTGTTTACTCTTTACTCCAGAATTCACTGGTTTCTTTTCTATCTATTCATCTCTTCAGTCCACACAGGTTGATCTGCGCAGTCAGCTCTGCATAACAAAAAGTAAGTCAAAACTATTTGATCTATTGCCATGGCACCACTGAATATACTTTCCCTGAATGTTCAGGGAATAAATGTCCCTCAAAAAAGGACCAAAGCCTTCCGTACTTTCCATAACAAGAAGGCTCACATAGTATGCCTCCAAGAAACAGACTTCACCAAAGATTCTACTCCAAAATATATTTCTCCTTTTAATCAACAAATTTACACGGCTTCTGCCTGTACCAAACAAAGGGGAACTCTAATTGCATTTCACCGATCCACACCATTCACCTTATCATCAGAAATTAAAGACCCAGAAGGTAGATACCTGATACTCATGGGTTATATAATGGATACAGCAATCACGGTGATTTCCTACTACGCTCCTAACAAACAACCTACACCATTCCTCTCACATATATTACAAGTGATTAATACACACAAAATAGGAACAGTGATAATGTGTGGGGATTCGAACCAGGTCCTCCTCCCATTTCTAGATAAATCACCTTTTATACCATCCAAAATAAGCTCTAGATTACCTTTTTCTCAACTTCTTTCCAAATACAATCTGGTAGATTCATGGAGAGAAAGTAACCCAATGAAAAAGAAATTCACTTATTTCTCGCACCCTCATCAAACCTTCACCAGAATAGATCATATTTTTCTAACAATAGGAATGATACCAGAAATTATTGCATCAGATATAATTCCTATTCCGTGGTCTGACCATAATGCAGTATACACTACTATAGCCTCAGCCATACCAAAAGCGCATGACCCAACGTGGTACTTACCGGACATAATGCTCAAACACCCACTACATCAGATGGCCATTGAACAAGCTTTAAAGGAATACATATCAATTAATAATACAACAGACATCTCCCCAATAACACTGTGGGAAGCTCATAAGCCTGTCTTGCGTGGTACAATACAAAGACAAATGGCACTATTTAAACGGGAACGCAAAAATCTAGCAAAAAAACTAGAACTCAATTTTAATGCAGCCTACATATCATTTCAAGATAATCCATCTCAGAGTACAAAATCTCATCTGGAAAAATCTAGATTGGAATACGATCTATTTCTCACTGAGTCAGTTGATAAATCCCTCAAACGCTCCAAACACAATTTCTACATGAATACAAACAAACCAGGTACATATTTGGCTCGGGCATTAAATTCAACTAACAAATCTTTCAAACCAATACGTTTGGAATTATCAAAAAATGTTTACACTTGTAATCCAGTTAAAATAGTCCATAAATTTCACTCACATCTCGCAACTTTATACAAGACAAACAATGAATTTAATCCTACAGAAGCCGAATCCTTCTTCTCAAAAATAAACTTACCTGAGTTATCTCAGAATCAAAAAAGCAGTTTGGATGAGCCTATAACTATAGATGAAGTTGCTAACGCCATAAAAGACCTAAAACTTAACAAAAGACCAGGCCCAGACGGCTACTCGGCTTTATACTATAAAACATTCTCAGAAATACTCTCTCCCATTCTCACTGAAACTTTTAACAAACTTCTAGATGGACATTCTTTTCGGCAAGAAACACTAATGGCAATTGTTTGTATGATCCCAAAACCCCTTTCTGATGATACTTCCTGTGTGAATTATCGGCCTATCTCTCTGTTAAACCTCGATATTAAATTATTAGCAAAAATAATAGCAAAACGCCTCAATAGCATTATAGGAAAATTAATACATAGAGATCAAGTAGGCTTCATGCCAAATAGACAGGCAGGCGATAATGTACGCAGGGCAGTGTTATTGGCACATATTGCTAAAAAACGGAAAATCCCTTTATGTTTTCTATCTCTCGATATTAAGAGGGCATTTGACACAGTATCCTGGCAATATATGCAATATTCATTACAAAAATGGGGTTTTGGACCCCACTTTTTAACATGGATCAAACCATTATATAATAAACCCAAAGCCTATATAAAATATGCTGGATACAAATCTGAAGCCTTTAATATCGAAAAAGGTACCCGACAGGGTTGCCCATTATCTCCCTTATTATTTGCCCTTATACTCGAACCCATGGCCCAATACATCAGAACAAACCAAACTATAACTGACATTGAAGTAGGAGGTATTACACACAAATTATGTATATTTGCAGACGATATATTACTTTTTCTATCATCACCACAGGTCTCTGGTCCTAACTTAATACCAGCTCTTGATGGATTTGCAGCCCTATCTGGCCTTATGATTAATCCTAAGAAATGCCTAGTGCTTAATATTTCACTCACAAACATGGAATTGATCCCGGCTAGGGCTGCACTCCCATTCACATGGGCAGAAAAATCAATCCCATATCTTGGAATTCATTTAACAGCATCTCATTCTGACTTATTCTCAACCAATTATCCACCTGTATTAAGACAGATCACAAATCTAATAAAACAATGGTCGCAACTTCCTTTATCCTGGATAGGGAAAATTAATGCAATCAAAATGACTATTCTACCCAAATTGCTTTATCTATTCAGAGTCCTCCCTATTCCAATTCCTTCCTATTTTTTGAAAATAGTACAAAAAAGAGCAACTTCGTTTATATGGGGCTCTTCTAAACCACGTATACCTATACACACACTACATCTTCCCAAAAATAAAGGAGGCCTGGGATACCCTAATTTTACTAACTACTACAGAGCAGCACATTTGGCCAGTCTGTCCAAATACCATGCAAAACAGGAAATCCCATTATGGGTATTTGTAGAGGCTTCAGAAAATGACCCCCTATTAATATCAAATTTATTATGGCTTGATCCTAAAGACCGCTTTAAAATTCATAATCCCATAACTAAACACTTCTTATCTCTCTGGGATAAACTAAAAACCAAATATCAGTTACAATCTCCACACAATCCTCTCCTTTCTTTTATCAGAAATCCGACCTTTTATCCGGCATGGATCTACCCCAATTCTTTTAAAGCTTGGACAACATCAGGCATTCAGACACCTAATGACTTCATAGCATCTAAATCATTCCTTTCATTCCCATCGCTTAGAGAAAAATATGATCTACCAAACTCTGAGATATTTAGATATCTCCAAATCAAAAATTTCTATACACCATTCCTAAAGGGGGATACACCATTATCCTAATTATCAATTTTTGAATCAATCTGTACAAAAGATCCATTTGCTAAAGGTACAATTTCATCACTTTATAATCAATTATATGGAGTAGCAAATCTTAATAGACCCTCCTACGTTCAGAGGTGGGAGGAGGACCTGGAACGAACTTTAGAAGACACAGACTGGTCTAACATATGGCTCACATCTAAGTCATCTTCACCCAACATCTTAGCACTGGAGACAAATTATAAAGTCCTAACTCGCTGGTACCTTGTACCCGCTAGAGTGGCAAAATATTCACCTAATACCTCAGCTCTTTGTTTTCGAGGATGCCCAGAAATAGGCACATATTTACACATATGGTGGACGTGCCCAGTAATCCAAACCTTCTGGAAGGAAGTCTTCGTGATTGCATCTAAAATATTTAAAAAAATAATACAACCAGATCCATATTTAACTTTACTTAATCTAAAACCAGAATGGTTAACACTCTCTCAATTCAAACTTATGATCCAACTAATAACGGCTGCAAAACAAACAGTGGCCAAGGCATGGAAATCTCCTACATTGGTACTAGCAGAAACAATTCACAGAATGAATAATACAATGTCCCATGCTAAGATGGTAGCCATCGATCAAAATCAAATTCCAAAATTTGAAAAACTTTGGCACCCTTGGATAAAACAACAGTTCCTGTCAAACTTCATTGACTCTGTCCTGTTGCCATGGTAACAGATTAAATGACTTACAGAGACACCCATTCTAAGGCTTCAAAGAGAACTAAAAAGAATAATAAACTGACGAGCGGGACAACTTTGTGGACCATACCTCTACCTTTCAACCCTTTTTCTTCTTTCTCTTTCCTTTTCTCCACCTTACGATTAAAGCTCATTATCAGAATTGATTTGACCTATATACACTCTACTTGTAAACAATATGTATAGTAGGTATAAATCATTTAAATACCTACAAAAGTAACTAAGGAAATGATATATATCTTTAATTTAGGTTTACGTGAACCCAATGTTTAATATTTGAAATTTCATGATATTTACCTATATAAACCCTACTGTAAAACAATGAGCTTACTTTATAGATCCTTGTAAACTTACTTTATGTATCTTTATAACATTGTATACTCAATAAACTTCTTTTGACAAGGAAAAAAGGTGTGGGGTATGGGGAGGGAGGGGTTAGGGGGGAAAATGGGGGGGGGATTTAGATAGGATCACACAGAGAAATGGGGGGGGCTAAGATGTTATCTATAGGGTTACCAATACTTACTAGATGAGCGAACGAACCCACCACCCCCATATATCAAAAGGGAAATAAATATCTAGAAACCTGCAGTAAAAAATAATGACAAAGTTATACATGTAAATGGATAATACCATAAAAAATCATGTGTCATAATAAAAAAAAAAATATATATATATATATATATATATATATATATATATATATACATATACACATATATCGGATATACAAACTCGCACATTTATTGTAAAGCACTAAAGGGGTTCTTATAAATCGATTTTGGACTTTGCTTGATGACCCAAACTGAAAGACCAACAGTGGATTTTTTGTGATACTCAGGAAAATGCCGAGGGACACTGAGCTTGTCCTTTCTGCCCTTGATGCTGTCCAAAACCCTGCCTAAGGGGGTAGATAATTAGCGCAACATAAATCACAGGGGCATGTAAGGCCATACACAACAAAGTTGGATGAACAGTTGTAGAATTGGTCTAATGTGTAAGTCCTGCCTTTGGAATGAAAAGATTTTTTACCGTGTTCAACAAACAAAGTCTTACAGTGGGCTTTTTTTTACTGATACATGCCAACTAATGGTATAAGAGTGGTGGGATTGGGGGTAGATATGTCAATAGGAAGTTTGCTTATTTATTTTAAAGACTGGGAGCTTTTCGGTAGGTTATTCTCGGTGTAGGTGGGAGGATGGTTTTGAGAAGTGGGTCCTGTTGCAAAATGTTCCAGTGTCTCTTCAATATATTTTACATTTTTTTATACTGAAAGTTGAAGGTGGTGATAAATCTAGTGGAATGGTCTATTTTCTCTTTTTCTTTTTTGGCCGGTTTGCCTTTTGCATAATAGTTGTATGCTTGATCAACCAATACTTTTGGGTATTCCTTATCAGCGAATTTATTTTTTAATTGTATGCTCATGGTGTCACAATCAGTGTCTAAGGTACAGTTCTGTAGTAAATGACAGAACTGACCTTTCGGTATATTCTCTGTCCATTTTGGGTAGTGGCAACTCCTATAGTGCAGGTAAGAGTTGCCATCAGTAGGTTTGATGTGATTTTTTGCGATAATCATATCGCCCACATACCCCAATGCTAGATCTAGGAAGGCCAGATTGGTGGAATAAAAAACAAGGGTGAAAGATAAGCCATATGGATTAAGGTTACAATGATCCACAAAAGGGGGAATTTGATAAGGGAAGCCATCCCAGATAATGATTATGTTGTCAATGTAACGGACAAAGAACACGATGTTGGCAGAGTAGGGGTTATGTTGTGAAAAAAAAAAATTATTTTCCCAATATCCCATAGCCAAGTTGGCATAAGAGGGGGCAAAGTTGGCTCCAATCACGGTCCCCTTGATTTGGAGGTAAAAGTCGCCATTGAAGTCAAAATAATTATGGGTCCGACAAAAATTATGTCACTAATCGTACTCACCGAGGCCGAGATGCCGAGAGCGGTTTTGCCCTTGCGACTAAGCGCAGCTCGCCCACTGGAGTTGGTACAGGAAGAGAACGGCACGAAGAGGCACAGGCTCCCCAATGGACTGCGGAAGACTTGCTTGTGGAGCCTTGACAGAGAAGAGCTGCTGTGCAGGTACTTAGTAGGTAAGGTGCAGCTGAAGACCACAGGCGGGAAGTCTAGAACCAGGCTGGGGCTCAAACACCGGGGTGGTGCTATGGCACTGCAGGATCTGCAAGGTAGGGAGACAAGAGAAGAGGGTCCAGGTACAAGCAATAAGGTCAGGCTAGGAAACAGGAGACAGTCCAGGTAACATGCCGAGGGTCAAACACAGGAGATAGGTGGGAATCCGATAAACAGGCCGAGGTCAAGTCCAGGAGAGAGGCAAGAGAAGTCCAAGGGCGAATCCGGGTCACAACGGGTAATCAAGCAGAGATACAGGACACAAGTTCAGGTAACACAGGAAGCTGAGACAAACCAGCAACTTGTGTGATTCTCTGAGTGCCTTTTATAGGCCGCCCAGGGAATCACGTTGGGTGTGCACCAATGCGCGTGCGCGAGCGCCGTAGCGCCGAGCTGCGAACGCGCATGCGCCGGAACGTCGTTCCGCAGGGAATGCGTGAGAAACGACTGGACCGGAACGAGGGCTTCTTCTGACAAATTAGTAGCCTCCAAAATAAATGCGGCTTGTCTCGAGTTGATAAGAGGGTCCTGTGCAAGAAAAAATTCCAAGGCTAATAGGCCAAATTGATGTGGAATTGAGGTATAAAGTGACGTGACATCTAGAGACAAGCATAAGTAGGAGGGCTCCCACTTATAGGGGGCAAGTAGTTCCAAAAGATGTGAACCATCTCTAATATAGGATGGTAATTGTTGAACGATGGGCTGAAGATATAGGTCGATGTACTGGCTGAAACCGGTGGTAACGCTATCCATGGTAGCCACAATGGGCTTGCCAGGGGGGGGAGTGAGACTCTTGTGGACTTTTGGTAAATCATAAAAATATGGGATCTGATAAAAACTTTTTGTGAAAAAGGAGGCTTCGGTTTTATTACTCACTCTGCAGTCAAGAGCTGATTAAACTAAAACATTAACCTCAGCAGCAAATTTGGTGTTAGGATCTATGGGGAGCTTGTTATATGTAGTCTTATCAGAGAGAAGTCTTATGCCCCGTACACACGGTCGGACTTTGTTCGGACATTCCAACAACAAAATCCTAGGATTTTTTCAGTCGGATGTTGGCTCAAACTTGTCTTGCATACACACGGTCACACAAAGTTGTCGGAAAATCCGATCGTTCTAAACGCGGTGACGTAAAACACGTACGTCGGGACTATAAACGGGGCAGTGGCCAATAGCTTTCATCTCTTTATTTATTCTGAGCATGCGTGGCACTTTGTCCGTCGGATTTGTGTACACACGATCGGAATTTCCGACAACGGATTTTGTTGTCGGAAAATTTTATCTCCTGCTGTCCAACTTTGTGTGTCGGAAAATCCGATGGAAAATGTCCGATGGAGCCCACACACGGTCGGAATTTCCAACAACACGCTCCGATCGGACATTTTCCATCGGAAAATCCAACCGTGTGTACGGGGCATAAGAGCTTTGTCGATATAGTCTGCCTTGTTTTGCAGGACTATACTTCCCCCTTTATCAGCTGATTTGATTTGGTGTTTGATATTTGAACAAGAATTTGTGGCAGGATCACAAGATATTTTTTAAATTAAAACAACAGAATAAAAAAGATTGAAAACAACATTTGTAATCACAATATCTTGAGATTATAGTTGATGGGTTTAGATCTACTCTAATATTTTTGTAATGATATGACATTACATTTAAAGAAGAGAACAAATGGAAAATGTAAGCTTTTTCTCCCCACCATATGTATTCATCCCATTCTCAATACCTTTAGAAACTTCAGTATTACAAAGAGCACTCTACAAAAGTGAGATTTGAGACCTTAGGCTTTCCCAGGAGGCAACAGGGAGCCTCAGTGACGTCACCTTTGCCTAGGACAATACGTTATAATTCAGAGCTTAAGATAAGTATCCTGTAATGTTTTTCTTTTTGCTAATGTTTTTTTTACACACACCCGCATATTTGTTTTAGGAGGTGGGGATATCAAATAAGGCATAGTTTTATTTTAATGCAAGGTCTGCTTTAAGTAAAAGTAATGTGTTTTTTTAATACTTTAAAATGTTTGGCAAATTGAATCCAAAACAGTCAGATGCCATAGTTTACATATGAAAGGTAATGGTTACAGTGTATGCTCTGTGTCACAAGTGGTAAGTGGTACTCCTAGATAGAGTTGGGCCGAATACCCCCCCACCTGAATTTGGAACTCTATTAAAGTCTATGGGACCTGAACTTGAAAAATCAAAAGTGTCCATTTTGAAGGCTTATTTGCAAGTTATTGGCAAAAACGGGTATGAGGGCCGAGTACTGCCCTGGGGGACATATATCAATGCAAAAAATGTTTTTTAAAAAGATTGTTTTTATAGGAGCAGTGATTTTCATGATACTTAAAGTGAAATAATACAAAAAAAATCATTTAAATATAGTGCCTGGGGGTCCCCATAGTCTGCCTGTAAAGTGGCACATCTATACATTATATAGAACCTGTTGCAGCAAAACTGACATTTATAAAGAAAAAAAAAAATAACATTTAAATTTCTGGCAATAGAAATGTAAAATAAAGGCATGGGGGTCACCCCAGAATCCATACCAGGCCCCTTGGGTCTGGTATGGATTTTAAGGGGAACCCCCTCCAAAAAAATGGCGTGGGGCCCCCAAAATTTATACCAGACCATTAATTGAGCATGGATAGGCCAGGAAAGGGGGGAGGATGTCAGAGCACCCCCCTCCTAAACCATACCAGTCCACATGTCCCCAACCTGGGGGAGTGCTTTGGGGTGGGTGAGTTTCCCAAGGGCCTCTTCTCGACAACCCTGGGCTGTGCTTGTGGGTATCTGTGGGGAGGAGGCTTATCATAATCTGGAAATCCCTTTTAGAAAAGGGGCCCCCAGATCCCAGCCCCCCTGTGTGAGTTTGCCTACCCATTCACCAAAGAAGTGTCAAAAAGAAATAAAAACACACACAGTATTTGACAATTCCTATATTAAAAAAAAAAAACAATGTCCCCCGCTGTAGATTCATCATCAATCACAATGCCCGCTGCCACTGCCGGACCAAAAAAAAAAGCTCTGCCTGCGACGAAGGCTAAACTGCCAACTGCAGGCTTTGCCGTTTGACAGTTCTTATATAGATAAGGGGAGGGGCCACCAGGCAATCATTTTTCAGGCCCCCCTGCCCCAAAGCACTCCCCATGTTGAGGGCATGTGGCCTGGTATGGGTCAGGAGGTGGGGCTGCTCACTCGTCCCCCCCTTTCCTGGCCTGCCAGGCTGCATGCTTGGATAAGGGTCTGGTATGGATTTTGGGGGGAACCCAAGCCAATTTTTTTTATTTTGGCATGGGGGTTCCCCTCAAAATTCATACCAGACCCAAAGGGCAACAGAAATTCACATTAAAAAAAATATAAGAAATGTTACAGAAACTAAAAGGAACCTATTGCCAGGCACTGTCCAAGTATGCTGAGCAGTCTTTTAGTAACTGGTGATGTCAGAGGTACACTTATGCCCTGTATACATGATAGGATTTTCCGACAACAAATGTTCGATGGGAGCTTGTTGTCGGAAATTCCGACCGTGTGTATGCTCCATTGGACATTTTCCGTCAGAATTTCCGACAAACAAAATTTGAGATCTGGTTCTCTAATTTTCCGACAACAAAATCCATCGTCGGAAATTCCAATTGTGTGTACACGATTCCGACGCACAAAATTCCATGCATGCTCGAAATCAAGCAGAAGAGCCGCACTGGCTACTGAACTTCATTTTTCTCGGCTCGTCGTACGTGTTGTACGTCACCGCGTTCTTGACGTTTGGAATTTCCGACAACATTTGTGTGACCGTGTGTATGCAAGACAAGTTTGAGCCAACATTCGTTGGAAATAAATCCAGGATTTTGTTGTTGGAAAATCCTATCGTGTGTACAGGGCATCAGAGTGAACAATAGAGGGACTGTGCTGATATTTAATTTGATTGTGTTAACAGATTACCATCCATTCCCCAAAAGGACCACCAGATCCCAAGAAAGAACCTTACTTTGGTTATGCAGCAATATTAGATTTTACCAGTTTGTGCTAAAAATAAAAAGTCTAAATAAAAAAGTGGTGTTTTTCTCTGTATTATAGAATTTTACATTTCTCACTTTATAACATTTTCAGCACAAGTTGAGATTTATGTTGCGGGTGTGTGAGGATGTTTAACGGCCCTTTCACACGGAAAAGTTTTTCTTCTGTTTTTCCCTTACCAAAAGTGGAAGGAAAATACATGACAATTAAATCCTATAGATATTTTCCCACCAGTCAGTTGTGGGTCAGTTGTGTTTTTAAAAGTCCTGCATGCTGCATTTTCGGTGCATGTTTGGTGCAGTAAAAAAAAGCACCAAAATCTCCCCATGGAAATGAATTAAAAAATACATCACCCGCGGTTGAGTTTTTGATGCATTTTTTGCATCACAGGTGCAAAACACACTGAAAGCTTGGAAAAAACTTATACTGCATTTTTCAATGGATCAGTGTGAAAGCAGCCTTAGGGATAGAGACTGTTCATTTAGCAAAGTGATTGTTCACTGAACTTAGTGAACATAAAATTACAGTAATTGCAAGAATTTTTTTTTTTATTTGCTTAAATGAACAGTTCCTATCCTTTACTAAATCAAACCCACAGTATTTCATACCTTCATACCTGTCTCTAATTTGCAGCACCTGCATGTTTTTATAAATAAAAAATATGTCCATTCTTTAATTTTTTTACATAATGTCAGCTGAAGGGTATAATATAACAGTAATTTCCATAATGTTTAAAAGCATTCACGTTTTTAAAACAAGGATCCTTGATTGCATTATCATTCAAAAGTTATTGCTATGAAGTAAATTTGTTTTTCTTATAACTGGAAGCTAAACATTGTCATCAGCATCAAATAAAAAAAAAAAAGGTTGAAATAGTAAGAAAAGGCCTTTATGAAAATGTAACTAAACTTTCCTGCTTGGAGCCTTTTCTGTATTGGTAGTTTACATTACATTTTATTTTGCGTACATCATCAATCATTCATATAGATACATCATCCTTAAAGAGTATTACACTTTTGTTGAGTAAAAAATACATTCTGGGTGAATTGCAGGGATTTTAACAAACTTTGTTGCAGATTCTAGGGAGACTAATCCATTAGTTGCTCCATTGGGGCACGTGCCATGGAGGGAATACAAATGTATTTGAAACCTCCACCTCCTGTATTCATGCTTATTGGACACCCATATTATGCAAGACAAATAGAGGTTGATTTACTAAAGGCAAATAGACTGTGCACTTTGCAAGTGCAATTGCTCCAGAGCTTATTGAAAGAGGTAAAGCTTCACTTTACAAAAAATACCCAATCGCATGCAAGGAAAAAAACAAATAAAAATTGCATGTTTGCTTGTGCATGATTGGTTGATTGAAAGTAGCAGAGCTTCTTCACATTTACTAAGCTCCGGGCAGTCTATTTGCCTTAGTAAATCAACTCTATAGGCAGAAATATGGACTGATCCACACACAAAGGCAATTTACCCTTCCTCCACTATAGGAGTTAAAATGCAATGAACATATAGATAGGGATTCTAAAGGGACATTGGGAGATTTTACAGATGGATCCTGATATAACGAGACCCCTTGCTTGAGAGCAAAAAATACTATGAATGTGAGCGATATCCCAGTTAGAAGTGTGTTTCAGAGCTCTAATGATGGGGAAACTGAATAGAAAGGGTTTTAAAGGAATGTACAGATGTGGTGATTGTGATACCTGCTAGTATGTGGAACAAGGTGCCAGATTTGAGTCTACAGGCGATGTCAATTTGTTTTACATCAATCCTTTTATTAACTGTGCATCAAGTAGAGTGGTTTACAAGGATAAATGCCCCTGTGGATTGCCACATATTGGGAAGATGCAAAAACAGCCCTGTTTCTTCCATATGAGGATATACTGAAGGATACTTCACAGCTGGAGCGGGAGACCCTGAGAACCCAAAAACATCATATCGCTGCCTGATACTATATGCCTACTACCCCTGCAGGGTGCAGGGAGCTGGTGAGTGGGGATCTTTGAGGGGGAGCACCGCAAGTCACTGGATCTGAGCAGCTGTCTTCACGAAAGTCACTTACCACAAATGCTTTGTTTTTTATCTTTTGTTTTTTTGCTGGACTCTGATACACCCAATTTCTTCACCATTTTTTCACTAATCTTTAGGGGCGTTTTTTACATTTTTTTTACATCTTTTTTATTTTGCATGTCTAAGTTGGGATACCTATGATACATATATTTATATTTACTAGTTTTTTCACCTTATGTAATTTTTTGGACTCACTTGTGGATTAACATAGGATTTAGATATTCTGATTAATGCCATTTTTAGTGGATCGCACACTGCTTTTTAGAAGGGGGATTCCTTTGGACTGATTCCTCTCCAAGGCACAGACTGTGGTGTTTTAATTTTAATTTTACTGCCATTTTTTACTGTCATTTATTATTTTCTACAAATCGTCACTTATTAATTTGTGATGGTCAGCCACATGGTGTACACTTTTATGCAGGTTATGAGACTGACACGATAGCACAGTCCACTCCTTATAGTGTTGGACACTCACTTTCACTGTCCAATGAATTTGAGTGATTAAGGGCTTGCACTAAGCACATAAATTTTATTTTATCTACATTTATCTTTGGGGTTCATATATTAATTAAGGTACCCTGGTAAGGTAGCGCCACTCACCCCTAATTAACATTACTTCTACCTTTCAACTCACCCCTTCGGGGGTAAGTCTAAGGGGAGGCTGCAAGCCTTCAGGTCCGTGAGCGCGGAAACTCCGTCCCTCAGTTGAGAATTTGGATAGGTGAACATCTAAATGACACTACTCAGAACAAAAAAACTTTTTGCTAAGTACCATAATGGATCACCAAAGGGAATAAAAGTAAAGGGAATTTATTTGTTACAAAATAGTCCAAGACATGGTGATTTTGATAATATTTTACTACAAAATGAATGAAGTTATATGACCCCAGTGTGTTGATGCGCATTTAAAGATGGGCAGAGTTATACATGTTTCCTTGTGATGGTAAAAGTGTGTTATTGTACTTTTTAAGCGGAACTATACTCACCTTGGATGCAGTTTTGTGGCACCCCGGAGTTCCCCACTGGTTGCTGATAGCTTCGAGTGGGTCTCAATTACTGGTAGCTTTCAATGGCCTGGTGGGGGTGACGTCACTCCCTTGTATGACCTGGAGTGCAGTTATCTTTGGCAATGCTGAATTTCTACAGTGAGCTGCGCATGAACAGCTCATTGTAAAGGGGCAGACAGGAGGATAAGTAACTTTAATCCAGAAGAGACAGGCAGGATTTTTTTATGTAGAAGAAACATGCTCTGTTTGCCTTTTATTTCCATTTTAAAGATGTGAGGTGGATGAGGATATTTAAGTGCACACACAGGTTGAGAACATCTTGAGGAAGTTCCTGTTTGGAATGAAACATGTCGATGTAGCTCCCCTCCTGGGGTAGGGCTATACCCGCATGGACATGTGGGCAGGTGAATTTATGTGATCGGCATATTATCCTTTATCAACATTTCCCTGCCTTCCTTTATTGGGAAGATCCATGGCCAGGCACCACCACTCATTAATATGGGATAATAAGTAAGCTTTCACATTTACATTTTGTCTGCGGGTGCTGAGGACCCCACAGTGTGCATAATCTTTGAATTACTTTGCAATACTCTAATACACTGTTTTTCAACCACCTTTTTTCAGCCAATGCACCCTTTAGAATCACAAACAATCCCGGCGCACGCCAGTCTGAGGGCTTATTCCCACCAGGAGGTGCATCTCAGTGCATGTACTTTTTTAAGCATTCTCCTCTTAGCACAACCCCACCAAATCCCTTGCTAGCACAGCCCCCCACCCAAATCACCCTCCCAGCACAAACCCCTCTCTTTGCACAACCCCACCAAATCACCCCTCCTAGCACAACCCCATCAAATCTTCCCTCCTAGCACAACCCCCCACCCAAATCAGCCTCCTAGTACAAGCCCCTCTCCTAGCACAACCCCATCAAATCCCCCATCCTAGCACAACCCCACAAAACCCCCCTCCTAGCACAACCCCCCAAACACACCCTCCTAGCACAAACCCACCAAATCCCCCCTCCTAGCACAACCCCCCCACCCAAATCACCCTCCCAGCACAACTCCCCCTCCTAGCACAACCCCAGCTAACCTCCCCTCCTAGGACAATCCCACCAAATCCCCCTTTTAGCACATCCCCCCAACCAAATCCCCTTCCCAGCACAAACCCCCCTCAGCACACCCCCCAAACCTCCCCTCTTAGCACAACCCGCCACCCAAATCTACCTCCCAGCACAACCGCCCCCCCCACTAGCACAACCCCCCACTTAAATCCTCCTCCCAGCACAAACTGACACAAATCCCCACTCCTATCACAACTCCCCAAAATCCCCCCTCCTAGCACAACCCCCAAAAATCCCCCCTCCTAGCACAATCCCCCCCACATAGTCCCAAATCCCGCACATAGCACATCTTTCTCTTTTGCCAGCAAGAGTACAGAGAGAAGCAGAGAGTGGGGGGGTGGGCACAGCTCTCTGCCTCCACTGTACACAGGAGTTAAACGTGCGTGCTCCTTCATGTAGCACAGAAGCCAACATAGGATTGCTCAGACTAGGCTGTTGCTGTGGCACCCCTAAAGACTCCTCACGGCACCCCAGGTTGCCGTGGTACCCCGGCTGAGAAACACTGCTCTAATATGTGGTAACCGGTGGCAGCATGATTATACTGTATATGTTGGAAAGATTTAGAAGCAGTGGCTCCATTTTATTCAAGGATAAATGTTTGTAATCTTACATGAACTGACAATCAGTGCATGTATTTAGATTGAGTATTCACTTTCTTTACATTTATTACCGTCCATACGGTATATGCATATATTGTACCTAGCAGTGAAGTTAACCCTATGCTGCACTGCACCTGGCAGCTACGTTTATGAAATGGTGATCATCTACTAGAAATTGGATGGAGTAAGATTGAACAATCTTGGTTGGTGTATGTATGTGAAAATATTTGGATTGCATACCTCCTGGGTGGTATAATGCTATTTGTCGAATCCTCATTTAAGCAGAACAGGTTCTTGTTCTCGTCAATGACTTTGCCGGTGAATGATTGCAATACAAGCATAAATGCATAATGGGATGAAATGTCTTTCTCATAAATATGTAGCACCCTCCAAAATATGTTGCTAAGTTGGTTAGGAAAATGTAGTTCTTTTTACTCAGTTGAGCAGTGTGTGATTGACTACTTTACCCCTGCCTTCTGGTTTGTTCTAGAATGTAGTGGGCTGGATGAAGCAAATCAGCAGCAGAATATTTATGTTGCTTCCGCCAATACCAGGAAGGGTGCCCAGAGGGTGGATGGGAGTGAGCATAAGGAGTCTGAAGTAGGAAATTATTGAGACATGACTCAGATTGTGGCACCACATCCAAATATAGATACAAAAGAGAAAAACCGAGAGTGATCATGAACTTTAATTTGGTAGCCACCAGTAGACCCAAATGAAAGAGAGAGCGCTCAATTGAATAAAAATTCAAATTTATTATATAATCAATATGAAAAACATTTAAAATCAGAAACTAGGTTCAAGACAGGTAATTACATAAAAATGCAGATGGTATAGTCACAAACAGGTAAAACCTATGTGAACACAGAATGACCTCTGGGTATGCCCATAGATATGATGAACTTGTAGCTGGTATTTGTCAGGGCTGGGCTCAGCTCTTCCTTCTCTGAGCTGGCCGCTCAACTGTTGGCTAATTGCCAGGTCCCATCTCTCTCCACAGTTACTCAGCTGTTAATAATATCCTGCTCGTCAGTCCTGCCTAGTAAAGTCGTCCAGTTCAGAGGAGCTCTGCCTTCGCCTTGGTCAACATCACAAGAAACATCTCCTGCCTTCCTGTTTAAAGACTGGCTTTGCTGACCTCCCTTCTGGCTCCGGATCCCGCTTGCTGTTCCACTACTTTGATCCCTTATTTCTGCTTTGGCTGACTATCCATTCCGGTTACTGAACTTTGGCTATGTTTTGACTACGTTTGTTCTTTTTACTTTTATTATTAAACAAGTGTAATTTAACTGTACTTCTGTCTTGGTCTGATTTCATGGTTTCTGACAGTATTAGAGATGATCTTCCATATCAGGGCCCCACAGAAAATCAAAGTACCAGGGGATCACTACATGTTTCACTTACAGCTTCCTCAGGGGACCCTATTGGTACTGAGAAATGCAGTATACATTACAATATGCAAATACATGTATAAATATCAAAAAATGAATTATACATAAACATCAAAGACAGTGTATATTATGTGTGTTCCTCATGGGACAATAGGATTGTTAATAAAAACAATATTTGTACTCATAATATATATTTGAGTGCTCATGAATACATACCAAGATTACAGTGCAAAAACATGGAATACCCAGCCCAACACCACAAGGAGAGATGGGAAAGCAGAACATAGATAGCTCCAGAACAAGAGTGCATCAAACGTATTTCAGCCAAAAAAAAAGGAACTTGCCAAAAGGTAAAAGCATACACCTGGCAGATAAACAACGTATATAAAAAAGTTTGTTGTATATTTTAGGTTTGGGTAAGGGGTGCAGCCACTATTGCTTCATAAACATGTAGCACAATATAGGTAAGTATATGTTTATTTTTTTCTATGTCCATATAAGTGGCTATGTTTATATATCTGCCATGCATAGAGTTTATCCAAAGAAGCGGGACCTGGTGTGATGTCAGGTGTTTGCATGTGATAGTATAATCAAACCATTCTTTGTGGGTAAAAGATCCCCATATGTCATGTATCCGCTGTGGGTATAAGTATAGGGTTTATATATTAATAGTGACTCCCCCGTACCAAATAGGAGAGAAGGGAGGATACTTTTAGGAAGTATAATAAATCCAAAAGATCCTCTTACATATTATTCCTGTGGAGGCAGATTTCAAAAAAGAGAAAGAGGAAGAGCATCGAGGCTCACCTTGAATTGTATAAACTCTCCTAGTACTGTGCCAATCCTGGCTGCAACCAGACCCCTCTACTTCGGTAAAGAGTGGGACATCCACTAGGATCATCCCTTCTGCCTTCCCATATATATATTGGACTAAGGAAATGGCTGCCGAGTCAAGGCTCCTCCCCACACCCACCGCGCTACATACTGGGTGGTCAAAGTGCAGGCGGTATGTCTCTGGGCATGCGCAGCTAGAGAAGAGGGTCGTGCATGTACAGAAATGGCGGGGCAGGCTATGAAGAAATCGTCCCTCCTCTTACTGTCAGTCTGGATCGGCTGATCCTGAGAGTGGGGCACGTGATCATGCAAACATCTCATCATGCCCGATGTGCGATGAGATGTTGGGGACATACATAGCTACGCCCCGCCAAGGACTACAGCATAGGGTTCCATGTGAGATACATCACATCGCTACCCTTCCCCCCATGGGATCAAAATGTAAAAATTGGGGAAAGGTTTTTTTTTGTCAGTCTCATTATGAACTATACATATACACACACTGCCTGTCTCCCTCCATGGGTGTAAGTTCTCCGGCACTGAGCATCCCATAGATCTGCAACCTGTTAGTAGTCACAATAACATAATTCTACTTGTACATGTAAAGTATATACAATTTTTTTTTTCAATTGAATGAACAGTATGATCCAAAGATAAGTTTATAAACCTAGTAGATATACAGTCAGGTCCATAAATATTGGAACATCAACACAATTCTAATCTTTTTGGCTCTATACACCACCACAATGGATTTGAAATGAAACGAACAAGATGTCCTTTAACTGCAAACGTTTAGCTTTAATTTGAGGGTATTTACATCCAAATTTAGGTGAACGGTGTAGGAATTACAACAGTTTGTATATGTGCCTCCCACTTTTTAATGGACCAAAAGTAATGGGACAATTGGCTGCTCAGCTGTTCCATGGCCAGGTATGTGTTATTCCCTCATTATCCCATTTACAAGGAGCAGGTAAAAAGTCCAGAGTTCATTTCAAGTGTGCTATTTGCATTTGGAATCTGTTGTTGTCAACTCTCAATATGAGATCCAAAGAGCTGTCACTATCAGTGAAGCAAGCCATCATTAGGCTGAAAAAACAAAACAAACCCATCAGAGAGATAGCAAAACCATTAGGTGTTACCAAATTAACTGTTTGGAACATCCTTTAAAAGAAAGAGCTCAGCAACACCAAAAGACCCGGAAGACCACGGAAAACAACTGTGGTAGATGATTGAAGAATTCTTTCCTTGGTGAAGAAAACACCCTTCACAACAGTTGGCCAGATCAAGAACACTCTCCAGGAGGTACGTGTATGTGTGTCAAAGTCAACAATCAAGAGAAGACTTCATCAGAGTGAATACAGAGGGTTCACCACAAGATGTAAACCATTAGTGAGCATCAAAAACAGGAAGGCCAGATTAGAGTTTGCCAAACAACATCTAAAAAAGCCTTCACAGTTCTGGAACAACATCCTATGGACAGATGAGAAGAGTATGGAGAAGGAAAGGAACTGCTCATGATCCAAAGCATACCACTTCATCAGTGAAGAATGGTGGTAGTAGTGTCATGGCGTGGGCATGTATGGCTGCCAATGCAACTGGTTCTCTTATATTTATTGATGATGTGACAGCTGACAAAAGCAGCAGGATAAATTCTGAAGTGTTTCGGGCAATATTATCTGCTCATATTCAGCAAAATGCTTCAGAACTCATTGGACGGCGCTTCACAGTGCAGATGGACAATGACCCGAAGCACACTGTGAAAGCAACCAAAAACTTTTTTAAGGGAAAGAAGTGGAATGTTATGCAATGGCCAAGTCAATCACCTGACCTGAATCCGATTGAGCATGCATTTCACTTGCTGAAGACAAAACTGAAGGGAAAATGCCCTAAGAACAAGCAGGAACTGAAGACAGTTGCAGTAGAGGCCTAGCAGAGCATCACCAGGGATGAAACCCAGCGTCTCGTGATGTCTATGCATTCCAGACTTCAGGCTGTAATTGACTGCAAAGGATTTGCAACCAAGTATTAAAAACTGAAAGTTTGATGGATGATTGTTAATCTGTCCCATTACTTTTGGTCCCTTAAAAAGTGGGAGGCACATATACAAACTGTTGTAATTCCTACACTGTTCACCTGATTTGGATGTAAATACCCTCAAATTAAAGCTGAAAGTCTGCAGTTAAAGCATATCTTGTTCATTTCATTGCAAATCCATTGTGGTGGTGTATAGAGCCAAAAATATTAGAATTGTGTCGATGTCCCAATATTTATGGACCTGACTATATATATATATATATAGTCAAAGCCCTTCAACCGGGACAGATATCAACCACATAAACATGCTACAAGACTCACAATGTAACATAGATCTGAAGTATGCCCTGGTCTGCTGGCCGGTATACCAAAAAGGGGGCATACCCAACATAAGTAATGGATGACTGTGGAGAGAAATGTGCTGAAAAGTGCCCTGAAAAGGGGAAATGGAAGGGAGGGTATCACGCACCGGAAACCGACAATGACCACAGGTGAGTGGTCTGCTTAAATACCCACCAGGCTCCTCCCATAAATTCAGGCCACCATACTGGCCTTCTTATTTATGGTCGAAGCCCTTTAACCGGGACAGATATGAACCACATAAACATGCCACAAAACCTAAAACGTAACATAGAACTGAAGTGTGTCCTGGTCTGCTGGCTGGTATACCAAAAAGGGGGCAAATAGCAAAGTAACTCTTTATTGGTCCTGTGACATTTATTGAGCAAGCTTGATGAGGGCTTGTGACATTTCTTCCTGAGGGTTTGGAGTGCATCAAGCTAAGCAGGCGGATTTCCACCTGCCCACCTTTTAAAGACATGTTTTGGTACCCCGTGCTGAGATGCGGCCGAGGCCGCTCTGGTCTAAAAGGAGTGGCCAGAATAGAGGCCAGGGTCAAGGCTTAGGTTAACCAGGAGAATCCTAACGTGCCTGACGAACTGGCTGCCACTAAGGGGGCTGGTCAGAAAAGGTAGCAAGGGCTGGAGTTTGACTGGCTGGGTAGATGAGACAGTAACTGGTTGAGTATCGCTACTGGGCACCAAACGTTGTTGGTTGGGAAGAGCTTGATGAAGACCCCGGTGCAGAATTGATGGGTTTAGACATCATGAGGTGTTAACAAAAGGATCTTGACAGCGAGCCAGGTAGATGGCCGCTTGGATGACCAAGCTGGGAAGAAACCCAAACAGGGAACATGAAAGGATGGTCGACATGTCCCTGAAGATGGCACTTGTGATGGGTAAGCGTTTGTAGTTGGCTACGGGCTAATGCTTCTGGATGCCGCGTAGTATGGATTTTGACTGTATGGGCTGTGAACAAGGATGGCTTTCCAGGGTCCTGTAAGGACAAAATGCGGGATGCCAGCTAAGTATATCCTGATGGTGTTATGAGATGGAGCCACCTGCATGTGGCAATACGATATAAAGGCTAGGATGTACTTGATGTCTACTGTCGCCGCTGTGGGCCATGAGGCCAGAAACCTGTAAAAGGTGTTCCAAGTGGGGTGATAGGCCTTCAGTGTGTTGTGAAAAAATGCCTGATTAATAAGATGGGTTGCGTTGTGAAGGTGTGTCTTTAACACATGGTCAGCTGCAACCAAGATGGGATAGGAGAAGTGGTTGGGTCAGCTCTGGGTTTCTGCTGAAGGAATTAAGTAAGGTTAAGACAGTGCGTCTGCTGCAACATTGTGCCTGCCCAGGATAGAAATTCAGTGAACATTAAATTGATGCAGCAGGGACAACGGCACCTGCCGCATAGGAAGGACATGATAGCAAGCGATTTGGACTTGCTTTGTTTATAATTTATAATTTTATAATTAATTTAAGCAAGCCAACATTTGTCCTGTCCAGGTATGTCCAGGTATGGCCCCAGACCTGAGTAGCTGCCACAATGGGATGTAGTTCGAAAAGCGAGGATGACTGACCAAACCGGGGATTTTGAAGGATTTCTGGTGGTCATGGTCCTGCAAACCATTGATGGCCAAAAATTGCAGCGAAGCCTGTGGAGGCTGCGGCATCTGTGACTACCAGAGGTGACAAAGCTAATGCTAGCTGAATAAACATGAATATGCCGTTCCAGTTTGCAAGGAATTTGTCCTACATTGTCAATCTGCTATAGCTGCTGGGTCCAGCCTGAGAACTTGAGACGAACCGTTGTGCCGCCGGTGCAACTGGATTAGACTGCCGGGGTGCCTGCTGGGTGCCGGGCTCTGCTGATGCTGGCAGTGGGGAGAGCATCCTGAAGAGCTCGGCTTTCCTGGCTGTGGCGGGATAGGGAACACCCCTATGCCACGGCTCCGCTGTGAGCTTGGGGATGGTCCATCCCCTGAGGGACTACATTCTGCCGTGTTCTGAACCCACGGAGGGTAACAGAAGGGCGGAGGTGCGGTCTTCGCTTTTGGCTTGTGACATGGCTCCAGCTATGAGACAAGGTGAAGGGGAGGGAGCTGATGAACCACTATGGAACCCCAAGATACCTGCTCACATCCCAAATGTAACTAGAAGGAAACTGCCAATTGCAATCTCCCTCTAGCATTCATGAGGCAAAGAGAGGGAGGTGCATGTGTAAGAGGAGTCATAAAAGGTAGGATAGTGAGCGAATTTGTATACAGAAAAAAAAAAAGATAAGAAGGAAGAGGAGGAGGACAGAAAAAGGAACGACAGGCGTAGTGAAGAAGTCAGTTTGCGTATGAATGCTGTTGAGTGGAAATTTAAAAAACTCAAAAGAGTGCATGGCAAACGAGGTGAGCCAGGAGGTGACTGGCCAAATAACCAATAGCTCGGGTGCCCATCTGTGCTGAGCAAAGACCTGTGAAACCAGAGCCTACTGGGGCGAGAAGCTGAAGTCAGGTATGACTTAAGTAGGAATTTTGCGTTCTGTAGTTCATGATGTGTGCTCAGCCTTCCAACGCTTGTACTGTCAGCAAACTCAAGGTTTTGGTGGCCTTGTCTGCGTAGGTGAAGGGTCACCCTTCACAAAAAGAGTGTAATACAAAGAAACATGTGGAACTCAAATCATGTATGTGAAGCGAATGTCTAGTGAAAGAGTGCTGCAGGGTTATGTGACACCTGACTGGCGCCCTAGAGGGAAAGCCCTGGTTGAGGTTGATAACTCAGTCGATGGGGAACTAGTAAGAATGACATGGAAGTCCATTTTTTTTTTTTTTTTCTTAGAGCTGCCCCACCCCTTGATGCGACTGACCCCCTGGCGAAGATGCAATCCCTGTGTGTGTATATATATATATACACACCCTGTTCCAAATTATTATGCCAATGATATTTTTCTCATTTACCTAAATAATTGATGTAAACAACAGTCAGCATAATTCTCATGTTATCAACTATTAAGAGTACAATTCAAATTTTATTGAACAAACCTCCTAATGATAACAGTTTTAAAAAAAAAAAAAAACTAAAAAAAAAAACGTATAATGCACTGTTCCAAATTATTAGGTACAGTAAGTTTCAAAACACTTTATAGGTTGTAAAGAACTTAAAATTGTCATTTGTTGTGTTTGCAGCATATTTACTGAAATCAAAAGCTATTTCAACCAAACTTTTAAGAACATTTTAACTTTTTAAACATTTTAACAGGTCACGTTACATTTTAACATAGGACCTCTTATTTGATAGCAGCTTCACAAGTCTTGCATTCATTGAACTTGAGAGTTTTTGGACAGTTTCTGCTTGAATTTGTTTGCAAGATGTCAGAATAGCCTCCCAGAGCTGCTGTTTGGATGTAAACTGCCTCCCACCCTCATAGATCTTTTGCTTGAGGATGCTCTAAAGGTTCTTAAAAGGATTGAGGTCAGGGGAGGATAGAGGCCACACCATGACTTTCTCTCCTTTTATCCCCATAGCAGCCATTGATGCAGAGGTATTCTTTGCAGGATGAGATGGTGCATTACCATGCATGACGATGATTTTATTACGGAAAGCATAGTTCTTTCTTCTGTACCAGGGAAGGAAGTGGTTAGTCAGGAACTCCACATACTTTGCAGAGGTCATCTTTAAACCTTCGGAGACCCTAAAGGGGCCGACCAGCTCTCTTCCCATGATTCCGGACCAAAACATGACTCCACCACTGACGTCGCAGCCTTGTTGGAACAGGGTGGCCATCCACCAACCATCCACTACTCCATCCATCTCGACCATCCAGGGTTGCACAGCACTCATCAGTGAACAGGACTGTTTGAAAATTAGTCTTCATGTATTTTTCTGCCCAATGCAGCCGTTTCTGCTTGTGAGCATTGGTTAGTGGTGGCCGAATGGAAGGTTTATGCACAGTTGCAAGACACAGTTGCAAGACACTGGAGGACTCTACCCCTTTGATGTCAGTGGGACTCCAGAGGCACCAGCAGCTTCAAATATCTGTTTGCTGCTATGTAATGGTGTTTTAACAGCTTCTCTCTTGATCCGATGCATGGATCTGGCAGAAATCTTCCTCAATGTGCCTTTATCTGCACTAAACCCGTCTGTGCTCTGAATCAGCCACAAATCTCTTAGTAGTGTGATGATCACGCTTAAAGTGGTTGTATAGTCAATTTTTTAACTTTTACCTATAGGTAAGACTATAATACGACGTACCTGTAGGTAAAAAAAAAATCTCCTAAACCTGTACGGTTTAGAAGATATTCCCCTTGCAATGAGCCACTGACTGCAGCGGTGCATGCACACAGGGGATTCTTGGCTGAAAGCCCGGCAGACGCCAGACCTTGCCGGAAAGAAGTCTCCCGTGCACATGCGTGATGAAATCGCAGCTCCAGCCACTCACATCGCTGGAGCCGTGATACCCGGAAGCCACGCCAAGGCAACATGTCAGCTACCTCGGAGTGGACCAGGTGAGATACCGATGCCTCCTTCTAAGGTAAGTATTTCATAATGAGCTAGTATGCGGTGCATACTAGCTCATTATGCCTTTTTCCTTACAGGGGTATAAAAAACAAAACAGTTATAGCGGGTTTACTACCGCTTTAAGTTTTCGTGAAATATCTAATGTTTTCATACCTCATCCATTGAACTATTTCACTCTTTTCGGCAGCAGAGAGATGCTTTTTCTTCCCCATATTGCTTGAAAATGGTTCTCTGCTTAATAACGTGGAACACCCTCCTTTAGTAGTTTTTCCTTTAATTGGGCTCATCTGGCAATCTAATTATCACAGGTATCCGAGATTGTTTTCAGTGATCAAAAGAGTCCTGAGACACAATGCCATCCATGAGTTAAACTGAAAAACAAAATATTTATTCTTTGTGTGACACTGAAATAGAATTTGCATAATAATTTGGAACAGGGTATATATATATATATATATTATTTTTTTTAATGTTCCATCCTGGTATAGGATGGAACAACCTGAACTCAACTGACCTAAGGGGGAAATGACAGACAGAAAACGTTCAGTGGCCGGATTGAGTGCCACTGGAGACATGTTTGCAATGAATGCAAGAATGTAGCCTTATCAGGAAAGGGAAAAACAAGGATAGCAGAGAATTGAGTATGTAGGAATGACTGACTGTATTCAATTGCATGAATAGATGAAGTGATACAGGTATGTGGATGCAGTGTGCATGAATTGTGTCATGTTGAGCTGAGGATCCAAATTGTTGTGCCGCCGACGCGACTAGATTCGGATCGGGCTGTGGGGTGAGTAAATGGCGAGGGTTCGAATCGTTTTAGCTGCCGATGCGACTAGATTCGAACCAGCCTGTGGAGTGTACGAATGAACCCAATACAAATCATTACTCCACCGACGCGACTAGATTCGGATCGGGCTGTGGTTTGAGCAAATGGCGAGGGTTTGAATTGTTAAGCCGCTGCTGTGACTAGAAATGAACCAGCCTGTAGAGTGTACGAATGGTCCCAATACGAATCGGTGTTCCACAGATGCGACTGGATTCAAATCGGACTGTTGAGTGTGTGATATGAATCTAATGAATGTATGCAATAACCGATAAGCATCATTGTGCTGCCGACGTGACTGGACACGAAACGGGCTGTGGTAGAGTGAAAGCTGGATACACACTATACAATCTTCTGCCGGTCCCCTCCCCAAGATTCACCAAAACCATGCCACACAAGGCCAACCCCAAGGCTTCCATTTGTATGCAATCAGGCAGACCCTACACTACATGGCTCCGGTGAATCTAAAGGAAATCAGACAACAAAGCTGCACAGTGTGTATGGGGTCTTGGGGTTGCTTCATCACTCCTTTAAACTGAACACATACCAACCACCCAGCCCCCGAGACTAATTGAATGCAGACAAGGCACCAGGTGGACTAATTACCACCTCAGTGAGCCACAGAACCTGTGCAATCAGTACCTGCTCAGCTCTAACCCCATGGACCGTGAAACTTGCAACCAGCGACACCTGTGCCAAGTGATGTCGGACAACAACCGACAGCGACTCGGTGGCTTGGATCTGCAAACGTATCGTATGTATGCAGATGGGGTAACAGACAAGGCAGAGGGAACCTATGAATGCACTGGCCTGTGCTGGGAGACATCGGGCAACGACCGACAGCGACACGGCAGCTTAGACCTATGAATGAATTGTATGTTAGTAGATGGGGGCACAAAGAAGGCCAAGGGAACCTACGAATGCACTAGGCCTGTGCCGAATGATGTCGGGACATGACTGACGATGACTTGGAGGCAGCTAGCTAAGAAAGGGATACAGGATATGAAACGTAAGAAATCGCAACTTGCGAATGATATAAAAAGGTTTGAATCCTACCCGCAACAGGGAGCGAAAACCGCAGATGAAGACTACGAACGGAGATGCCGCAACACACTGGAAATCGAACGCACAGGCTCTCGAGCCATGAGGTGAGCTGGGAAGACCTTCTTTTATATATATATATATATATATATATATATATATATATATATATATATACAATGTGGGAGGGAGAGTAAAAAGAATTATATGTGTAGATAATCCTCATGTCAAACCATATATGTCAGTGAATAGTTATAGCAGATATTCTAATTTACTCTGTTTCACAATCCAAATTAATGAAGAAAGGGCTTGTAGCTAACACATTCATTCTGGCCTGGAGACTGGTAGCTTGTAGAGTCAGTATCTATTTAGTCTCTAACCTGAGAAGTTGAGGGTCAATGTTCCCTCCTCTGTCAGAGGTGGGAACATGTTCCAAGGTAAAAAATTCCATGGCTGAAAGATCAAAATATGATATAATCCTATATGCCTACTAATGGCTGATTCAATTTGCCATTTTTAATTAGGTAAAGGTGATCATGTATACATTTCCAAAATGGCCTCTGGGTTTTACCGACATAAAATACCTTGCACTTACAAGTCATAATATAAACCATCCCTACTGTTTGGAAATCTATGCAACATTGGGGGGTTCAGGATGAATTATTAGGTAAGGTTATATATCTGTTTGATTTAATCCACTCATAAACATCACATCCCACAGCAGAAAGGTCCCTCTGTTTGTCGGCCTAAACTGTGAAGATATAGAACTTTTTTAAAGACAGCTACTAGTTTGCGATTTAGCCCTTTTGTAACTGATGGTTGGTTTTTCATGCTTTGAGGAAGCCTGTGACCAGGTGAAATGCGTAAGCATCGTGCCACCGTGTCAGCGGTGACAGGGACCTCTGGTTGTCCACATATACCCTGAATCCTCTCCACTTATTCCCATACTGGGCTGTTGCCAGCAGCCGCATAGCCTGAAGCAATTCTGAAAGGATCCTCCCTAGCCACTGATTACCCATTGAACCTGGATACTGCTCTCCACAGTATTCTCCGTACAGTCCCTGAACACTGCTTGGTCTGAGGACATGAACTCTGCTGCTCACCGTAGGTTGTGAGGGTGAACCAAACAACACAGACGCAAGTGCAGTGTTTTTCAGCGAGTGAGGAGACCGCGAACGGACAAGAGTTTGCAAGAGAGAGAATCAACTATCCTAGGATCCTCTATGGGTGAGCTTTAAATATATCCCACTATCTGGGAACGAATATATTGAAATCAGTGACATTTAATCTATATTGGGGATATATGGAAGTTCAGATAAATATTTGCTTTTTGGCTGTAAACTTTGGTACCGCATTGTAAATAATCTCAGCCGGGAATAATACTCGCAAGTGGACTGTTGATCCATCCCTTTAATCTAACTCATGCAGGCAACTGCTTCTACTACAAACCCATTTGATGCTGCTTTAGTTAGAGCCTTTCTGGACTAATGAAAATGCATCGGACCCGGGTCTAAGATCTTTGTCTGCATGTGTATGGTTGATGATTGTGTGAGATGTGCATAATTGGTACGGTGGCCACCCAAGTCCCTTAAGACGTCAGTCTTATTTTAATTATATGTTATTGGTAGTTGTAATCTGATGTGGAGGAGTTATCTGCAACACATTTTGCTTTTTCTAATTTGTTTAACTTTTGATAACTAATAAAGATTTGTAATTAAATAACGTTAGTGGGTCCTTGTTGAAGAACTGCTCTGCAGAATTTTTCTCTGCTCTCCTTTTCCGTAATGTTTGATTAAGTTCAGAGGACAATCACCCCATGTCCGGTGACATATTTGCCATTCATTACTGGGGTTGATGAAACATACAGGTGTTTTAAATTTGAGTGGGCAGCAGGCAAGCCCTATTGAAACTCATATTCACCTCTAGCCAAGAAGGCTGGGTCTTTGATCATCTTGTTTCAATATATTTTATTTTTCAAAAGTGGATGAAAGGAATACAGCACATGTCATAGATACAACGTGAGCCATTTGTCTTGTGATGACCAACACGGTCATATGGAAAACATAGTAATCAATGATATAATTACAAAACATATCTGCATAAAACAAACATAACTTGTCAAGTGGATTGATCGGAATCCCCGGGTATCAAATACAGTCCCAGTAGCTTTATCCATTGAGAAGTGTAGAAGGGGGGAAAGCTCCGCCACCCCAACTGGGCACAAGCTGTGGCGAAGCTTCTTACCCCCTCAGTCTCCCCCCCTCATGGACAAGGAAGCTATTGATTTATCTTGTGTAAATAAAAAGAAAATGTAGAAGGTTAATAAAACTAGTTGTAGAACAGTAAATGTATAAACTAGTCCAAAGTTTTCTGGACAAGGGAACAGTTTCGAGTCCTGCATAAGACTGCTCAGTATAATACAAAAAAGGGACACACCCATGGGATCACATGGTGAATATAAGAGGGATTAAGTACAGCAACATGTCCGTAAGGATCTAGTTTGTAGTCAAAGTTGGGACCGGGAGCAGGGTAAATCCTGACCCCGGCTCCGGTCACAACCAGTCAATCAATGGCTGAGAGCCAAGACTGACTTAGAGAGGTAGGTGATAGAAAAGAATACAAGAGGAAAGAAAAGGTAAGAAAAAGAAAGAAGGGGTAAACGATAGAAGAGGTGATTACGAGTCGGCTGGGGAGAAAGAGAGCCGGAAGGAGACATTCAGGAGGAGATACTTAGAGGGAGACCCCCACAAAGGTAGCCCAGGGTTCCCAAATTTGTTCAAATTTGGCTGAGCGATCCAGGATTACACTTGCCATCTTCTCTTGGTTCATAATCCAAGAGATCTTTCTTTTGGCTAGCAGTGATGAAACCAGTGGTTTTTTCCATGCATGAGCCAGGGTGAGTTTGGCACCTAAAATGATAAAGAATATAAGGCGTTGAGTAATCCTGGAGGCTTCTTTCACTGGGAAGTTAAGGAGTGCTATGTGGGGGGACATTTGGATTGGTATGGAGGTTAGCTTGCCAATCCAAGAGAAGATCTTGTGCCAGTATGGTCGGATTCTGGGGCAAGTCCACCATATATGGAGCATATCGCCTTTAAGGCCGCATCCCCGAAAACATAGGGGAGATGCTGACGGGTACATGTGCGCCAGTTTTGAAGGGACCAGGTACCATCTAGTCAACACTTTTAAGCTAGCTTCCATGAGGTTGGAGTTAAGGATACCTTTGTAGGATTGGAAAAAGTTCCTGTGCCATGTTTCCAATGTCCAGTGTTGGGAAAGATCAGATTCCCAAGCCTGCATGTAAGACGTCTTGGATTGCGCGGAGGACAGGGCTCTATAGATCACCGAGATGCCCCCCCTCTGCTCACTGGCCTGACCACACCATACTTCATAGGGAGTTATTTGGGGCCCATTCGGGAGTGTTTTACACCTTTTATGTAAGAAGTTTGAGATTTGAGAGAATCTGAAAGATTCAGAGACAGGCATGTCTAGGTTACTAACACAGAATGCTTTGGAGAGTGGGCCAAGAGGTCTAAGGAAGTGCCCTATTCTGTATAACCCTTTGTCGAGCCACCATTTAAATGCTGATATGTCAAGGCCCGGAGGGAAATCAGGATTTCGAAATAAGTGTTGCAATGGTTTTGTGGGGGAGGTCAGATGTTGGTTGCAACGTAGACTGTCCCAGAGTGCGAAGGAGTGTGACAGGGTTGGGGAAAGTATGGAGGGTCTGAGTTTTCTATGGCTCCAGAGAAGGTAGTCTAGAGTGTGGAGTGGGACTGCCTGTCTTTCTATGTGAATCCAGTCAGGTTGTTCCCAGCGTGAGTATACCGCCGAGATCTGAGCTAAATGAGCAGCTTGCAGGTACCACAGCAGATTTGGGAGTCCCATGCCCCCTTCAGTTCTAGATCTGAACAGGACTGCTTTGGGGAATCTGTGTCCCCCTCTACCCCAAATGTATTTGACGATTTTAGCTTGGAGTAGTTGTAGGCGAGTTTTGTCTACAGGAATCGGGAGGGCTCTAAAATAGTAGAGAATGCGGGGGAGTAGCGTCATCTTAATTGTGTTGATTCTACCCAGCCATGACAATGATAGCCGGGACCACCGGGAGAGGTCTTCCTCTAGTTTCTTGTAGAGAGGTGGGTAGTTGGCTTGGTGTAGGAGTTCTATCCTGGGGGTCAGTTTGATCCCCAGGTATGAGATGGAGGAGTCGTTCCAGGAGAACTGGAAGCTCTCCCTGAGCCCAGTCAAGTGAGGTTCTGGGATGTTAATATTGAGTGCCTGTGATTTATCGTAATTAACTCTAAGGCCTGATGCCGCCCCGAATTCATCTAGGAGGTGACAGACGTTGGGGAGTGACGTTATTGGGGAGGAAACGAATAATAAGATGTCGTCCGCAAATAATGCGCATTTATGACACTTGGGGCCACTTTGAATGCCTTGAATATTCGGGTTGTTTCTGATGGCTATCGCCAAGGATTCAATTGCTATGGCAAAGATCAATGGGGATAGGGGGCAGCCCTGTCTGGTGCCTCTAGCTATGGGGAAGGATTCCGAGTAAAATCCCTGCAGACGCACCTGAGCTGAGGGAGATGAGTAAAGGGCATGCATGACATTAAGAAATGAATTCCCAAATCCCCATCTTTGAAGAGTGTTGAAGATATATGGCCATTGGACAGTATCAAAAGCTTTTTGGAGGTCTAGAGAGAGTAAAGATCCCTGTCTGGGAGGGCCCCCGTCCCAGTTAGAATTGAGAAGAGATATTATATCAATCGCTCGTCTAGTTTGGTCAGGTCCCTGCCTCCCGGGGATGAAGCCCACTTGGTCTTTGTTAATGTATAGTCTAATGAAGGAGCCCAGGCGGTCTGCAAGGATCTTAGTCAGAATCTTTAAGTCATTATTAATGAGGGATATGGGTCTATAGTTGCTAACCGAGCTGGCATCTTTATCGGGTTTAGGGATGACCGTAATGTATGCCGTGTTCAGTGAGGCCTCTAGTGAAGTCCCCTGCCGTAGCGCGTTGGAGAATCGGGCCATATAAGGGGCAAGAATGGGAGAGAACGATTTGTAATATGGTATGGAGAAACCATCTGGGCCAGGTGCCGAGTGAGATTTCAAGTGTTTAATCACTGCACAAACTTCCTCAGCGGAAATAGGTGAGTCTAGTATCTGGCGGTGTCTTTCTTCTAATTTGGGGATTTGTATGTTGTCTAGGAAGTGGTCCACCGTCTCTGTAGTGGGACCGTTTTCACCACTATAGAGGGATTTGTAGAAGGTCAGGAATTCCCCCATTATTCGTTTAGGGTTCTGGGACAGAGTGCCGCCTTGGATTTTGATCTTGGGAAGGGCTGGGGATTTAAATTTTGGGAACAGCCTGCCTGCAAGCATAGGACCAATTCTATCGCCTTGGCAATAGAATCGGGATCTGTTCCACCGTAGCCATTTTTCGGCCCGTGTGGTCAGGGCGAGGTTCAATGCCGTGCGAGCTGCATCCAACTTGCTGGTGGGAACAGCTCTTGGGTCGGCCTTGTGTTTTTTAATTAAGGCTGTATAATCCTTGTCTAACTTCTCTATGTCAGCTTTGTTGGCTTTATTAATCTGAGAGGCAATTTGGATCAGATGACCTCTAATTACGGCCTTATGTGCTGCCCAAAGACAAGAAGGGCTAGTTTCTGGTTGGTCGTTTGTGGCGAAGTAATTGCAAATATTGGTTTCGATTTCTTTGGTTCTAATCGGATCACTCAGGATGGACTCATTAAGTCTCCAACGCCCGCTGGGTTTAGGGCCCCGCGGGCGTTGAATGGAAAGGATCACCAGTGAGTGGTCCGACCAGACTACGTCTTTGATATAGGCCCTGTTCGTTAGGGGAATAGAAGCAGAAGCGATGAGGATATGATCGATTCTCGCGAAGGATCTATGGGGGTTAGAGAAGTGTGTGAAGTCTCGTAGGGTGGGGTTTACTTCCCTCCATATATCAACGAGACCATGTTGAAAGATTAGTTTAGCTATACGCAGACTCTGTTTAGTGGGTCTGGTGAGGCGTTTACCAGGGGGGCGAGACTTGTCTAGGCCCTGGTCAAAGGCCGAATTAGAGTCGCCTCCAAATATCACTGTGCCCTCCAGCAGTGGTGTTAGTGTTGTAAACAGGCGTTGAAAGAAGGCTAGTTGGCCTCTGTTGGGGGCATAGTACGAAATCAAAGAATACAGTTGGTTGTCTAATTCCCCCACAATGAGGATATAGCGACCATCAGGGTCCCTGTGTTCAGATTTGAGGGTAAATTTGCATCGATTAGAGATAAAAATGCCCACCCCCTTTGTTTTATCTTCCGCATTGGCTAGTGTGAAGAAGGGGAATTTGGAGTGTATAAAAGATGGATTGAAGCGTTTGGGGAAATGCGTTTCCTGGAGGAGAACTATGTCTGCTTTTTGTGCATGTAGGTATTGGAAGACTTTGCGCCTTTTTGTCGGTGAGTTTAGGCCCTGCGCATTATGTGAAATTATTTTAAGTGGTGTATTTACCGGTGGGTCATCAGCCATCGAGCAGTCGAGGGGGCAGGGCTAGGAAATCTGCAGCTCTTACCATCTGACGTCCACGGATACCAAGACATCCCGCATAGCGTGCGAGGACCGGTGAGATGTCCTGTTGTTGTCCGGATAGATCCCCCCAGCCGACTTCTACGGGGAAAAGTAAAATAAGACATTGTTGGGGAAGAAAAAAGAAAAAGCATGAAAGAAAGACGGGGGACAAGAGAGTCTCCCGTAGAGTGGAGGGGACAGAGTCCTCCATCGGAAAGTGTGTGTCACACTGAAGTCCCTCCCGAAGGCAGGGAATGGTCCTGTCTAGGGCAGGGTAATCTACCTGTGCCATTAGACAGGAGGGGGTGCATGAACACCACTTCAGCAGAGTGGCCGTTTAATATGGTTAGTGATTAACAGGATGAAGGCACTGGGGCTGGCATTAACCTAGCACTCCCTCTACTAACATTAATGTATACTAAGAAAAATTTGGAGGTGGAAGTGCTTCAGTAAACTGATAATGCTTGTAAAAATTAAACAGTTAACAAACAAATAAATGTGGACCTGGATATGTAATGTGATCTGTGAATAAGGGCAAGGGGTACACAGGAGGGGGAAGCGAAAAGGACTGTTGGGGAAGGCGTACATTTGGTATGGCGCCCCAAAACCTTGTGGATTTTAAAAAAAAAAAAAAAAGGGGGAAAAAATTTCATCTGCATTAGATAGGCGCCTTAAGTACTTCCCGCAACTCCCACCTAGAGGTAGTAATGGTGCATCCTAAAGGGGCCAAAAAAAAAAAAAAAAGGGGGGGAAAAAAGATTTCTTATTCAGTGTCCTCCCCAGTTTGAGAGGTTCCCGACAGACGTGAGATCATCTAGACAGTGAATAGAAAACCTGTCACGGGAAGCTCAAGTGGGGGGGGCTCCGTCATCTCAGCCAGTAGCTGAGAAGAAAAGGAGACACAGAAAAAAAGGGTGAGTCCTGGAGAATAAACGAGTCACGGAAGTCATGGAGGGATAGTTTCCTTGGACTTCTTGGATCTGGCCTTCTCCCAAACCGGATTCAGGGGACTGGTGGGCATGTGTCTTTTCGCTGAGTTTGATTGAGGTCCCAGCTGACGGGCATTAGGGTCTTGGTTGATGAGGCCCAGTTGTAGAAACAGTCGTTCTCCTTCCTGCAGGGATCCAAAGGTATATGCCTTGCCTTTGAAGATTAGTTTAAGTTGGAATGGGAAGAGCCACCAGTATTTAATTTCTCTGTCCATCAGGATTTGAAGTAGTGGCTTTAGGGCCCTCCTTTTTTGGATAGTGAGGGGGGATAAATCAGCAAAGATTTGCAGCTGATGACCCTGGAACACTATTTTAGGCATGGATCTCGATTTCCTCATGACCTCCTCCTTGACGGAGAAGAAGTGCGGTTTCACCACCACATCACGGGGGAGTCCGTCCGCTCTAGGAGGTCTGAGAGCTCTGTGAGCCCTATCCAGCTCCAGTCTGTGTTGAGGTGCATCAGGGAGTAATTCCTTAAGAAAGGATTGTATAGTTTCAGGAATATCCTTAAACGATTCAGGGAGCCCCCTGATTCTAAAATTGTACCTCCGATTTCGGTTTTCGAGGTCATCAAGTTTGGCATTGGCAGTCTCTAATTGCTCCTGGAGGGTCTGTATACAGGTAGTGTTCTGATTTGTTCTTAAAATGGTGGAATCTAGGTTGGACTCAATGAGGTCTAAGCGGGAGCCTATCTGCTGTAGGTCTGCTTTAATGTCATTTGTTATTTTCAGGGCTGTGTTGTGCAGGCCTCTGTCCAGTAGTTCAGCAAACTTAGCAAACATTTCTGCCACAGAGGTCGGTTGTAGTAGGCCTGAATCCCCGGGCTGTATTAGCTGGTGTGCCTGGGGAGGGCCTGCATCCATGGGGGAGTACTCCAGTTCTGTCAGGGAGTGTTCTAGGAGAGATGCGGTGGATGCTGGGGAAGCTGGATCTAGGGGAGAGTTACCTGTGAAGGAGTTTTGTTGTAGCAGGGAGGGGGATGCTGTGAGCTGGGCACCGGGATGACATGTAGCTGCAGAGCAGTGAGGAGCGGCCGCCATCTTAGCTGTCTCAGCGTGTGACAGAGCGGCTTCAAATGCGGGCTTTAGATTCCTCTTAACTGCTCCCGAGTACATCGGGAGAGTCCCTGGGTCTTCCGGTGTCCGTGGGGGGGTAATCCAGGCGCCGAACGCCGGTCTGAGTGCCGCTGCGGAGGCCCGGTCTGCTGAAGCGGGACGGAGCTCCCTGACTAAGCGTCCATGTCAGGAGCCGCCGCGCATGCGCCTCCGTCTTTGATCATCTTTTCTTCTTTTATGTTCTTGGTTGGTTTTTCACTAACATATTTAGCCACAATGGCATCATCAGAGAGGAGATGCCAATGTTGTGCCAGCATGGCGGGTAACTGTGAATGCTGTTTGGAAAACCTCATGATCAGTCTAGTTAGTGAGGATTGGATATCTTTTCTTTTGGAATTTATCAATAAGTGTCTGCTTCTTTGATTTGCGCTATTGAAGGCCTTCTTAAGGCAGGTCTTTGTATAACCCTGTTTCAGAAGCCTTCCTTGTAGTTCTTTAGCCCGCAAGAGGAAATCTTCCTCCTTTGTGCAGTTTCTTCTAAGTCTGAGATATTGCCCATAGGGAATAATGTGCACCAGCAGTCTGGGATGGACACTGTTGGCATGCAAGATAGTATTTGCTGATGATGGTTTCCTATATAAGTCATAAAATAGATTGCCACATTCGTCCACCTTGATCTGTACATCCAAGAACATAACTTATAATTGGCTGCATTCCATAGTGAATTTAGGATTAAAATCATTTCTGGCCAATCAGATTCATAAAGGTGTCGAGTTCTGATCTAGTACCATCCCAAAAGATTTTTATGGACCTTCGGCAGAGAGTAAAAGGTTGGGATGACAGGATGCTTAACATACAGAAAGTTCCAGGTGTCTTTATCTATGAGAGCGGTGGAATAAGCCTCATTAATAATAATTCTATAATTCTCATAGTATCTGGGAAGAATGACTTCTGAAATTAATCTATACCATTCCTGGTTTGCAAGTATCTTTGACACATGGTAAGGTAGTGTGCATTTCCCCCCTTATCCAAGGGTTTGATAATCAAATTGAGATTACTTTCTAACCTCTTCAGGGCAGTGTTTGGGAATTGGGAAGCGTTGATGCGATTGCTATCATAACTAACCTTCTGTACAAATGCCCAAATGCTGCCATTGGTCTGTAATGTGGGAAAAACTGATTTATTTTTGTAAGTCAGGGGGTTTTCCTCCGTATCTGATTCCTCATCTATGTGACCCGCCTCATAGAGGGACATCAGATCTTGCAAGGACCTGAAATCTTTTATGGTAAAATCTTCCCGCTGTTGACTTTGGAATCCAAGGGTACTCCATATTCCTTGTAATGCATTACATGTAACTAAAGTTTTCTAGCAAAGAGATTTACATCCTTGGTTGCTTCAAATTTGTTAATATTCTGATATGGGCAAAAGCTTAAGCCTAATTGTAGCACCCTGGTTTCCTCAGGTGACAGTGAATAAGAGGAAAGAATAATGATTTGCATTTCATCCCTATCTAGTACATTATTGTGACATATGTCTCCAATAGGAATGAGCTTCGTGTTTGAGTCGAACCCATGTTCGACTCGAACATCGTCTGTTCGCCCGTTCGCCGAATTGCGAACGATATGGGCCGTTCGCGCCAAATTCGTGTGGCGTGTCAAGGCCCATAATTCACTGCGGCATCGCAGTGCATTGCTGGCTGATGATTGGCCAAGCATGCTTGGCCAATCAAAGCGCTGTCTGAACAGAGAGCCGTAATTGGCCAAAGCCAAGGAGGCTTTGGCCAATTATGGCTCAGGGGATTTAGTACACGCCCCACACTATATAAGGCCTGTGTAGTGTGTGTTCCGGCGTTGAAAGAGATAGACAGAGAGACAGTGTCATTTGATTTGAGTTACATAGATTAGGCAGAACAGTCAGTCAGTTTAGCTGCACTTACAGTGTATTGTGTATATATATGCATCCCAGGTGTTGCATATATATATATATACACTGTATTCAGTTTAGCTAGATCCGTTCCTGTTATCTTCCTACTGACAGGCAGGCTTGTCTTGTTACAGTATTTACAGCTACCTGAAGAAAATTGCTGGTGTTCTTTTGATCCTATTAGTACCACGGTCAGGCAGCTAGACTATTTACAGTTAGTGCAGTGCGTCCTGCTCACAGTGTTCAGCTAGATCCGTTCCTGTTATCTTCCTACTGACAGGCAGGCTTGTCTTGTTACAGTATATACAGCTACCTGAAGAAAATTACTGGTGTTCTTTTGATCCTATTAGTACCACAGTCAGGCAGCTAGACTATTTACAGTTAGTGCAGTGCGTCCTGCTCACAGTGTTCAGCTAAACCTACAAGTTAGTGGGGTGCGTCCTGCTCACAGTGTTCAGCTAAACCTACAAGTTAGTGTGGTGCATCCACCTCACAGTGTTCAGCTAAACCTACAGGTTAGTGCGGTGCGTCCTGCTCACAGTGTTCAGCTAAACCTACAAGTTAGTGGGGTGTGTCCTGCTCACAGTGTTCAGCTAGATCCATTCCTGTTATCTTCTTACTGACAGGAAGGCTTGTCTTGTTACACTATTTACAGCTACCTGAATAAAATTGCTGGTGTTCTTTTGATCCTATTAGTACCACAGTCAGGCAAATAGACTATTTACAGTTAGTGCAGTGTGTCCTGCTCACAGTGTTCAGCTAAACCTACAAGTTGGTGTAGTGAGACCTCTGCACAGTGTTCATCTAAAGCTACAAGTTAGTGCACTGCGTCCTGCTCACAGTGTTCAGCTAAAACTACAAGTTAGTGCTGTGCGTCCTGCTCACAGTGTTCAGCTAAACCTACAAGTTGGTGTAGTGAGACCTCTGCACAGTGTTCGTCTCAAGCTACAAGTTAGTGCAGTGCGTCCTGCTCACAGTGTTCAGCTAAAACTACAAGTTAGTGCTGTGCGTCCTGCTCACAGTGTTCAGCTAAACCCACAAGTTGGTGTAGTGAGACCTCTGCACAGTGTTCATCTAAAGCTACAAGTTAGTGCAGTGCGTCCTGCTCACAGTGTTCAGCTAAAACTACAAGTTAGTGTGGTGCGTCCTCCTCACAGTGTTCAGCTAAAACTACAAGTTAGTGTAGTGAGACCTCTGCACAGTGTTCATCTAAAGCTACAAGTTAGTGCAGTGCGTCCTGCTCACAGTGTTCAGCTAAAACTACAAGTTAGTGTGGTGCGTCCTGCTCACAGTGTTCAGCTAAACCTACAAATTATTTTTTTACGAGCTCTGCACAGTGTTCACCTAAAGCTACCTGTAGAAGGTTGGTGGTGTTTTCCTGATCCTATCACTACCGCAGGCAGCTAAAAAAGCTACAAGTTAGTTTTCTGCGAGCTCTGCACAGTGTTCAGCTAAAGCTACCTGTAGAAGGTTGGTGGTGTTCTCATACTACAGGCAGGCAGTTGATTTGTTAGCTGCAGTATCAGTACATATATATATATATATATATATATATATATATATATATATATATATATATATATATTTATATATCCCAGCTTAGTGCAGCTACAGGCCATTAGTATGTCTGGAAGGCAGAGGCAGACAGTCGCAAGCCAATAAGAGAGGGCAAGCAGGCTCTGTGTCTAGTGCTGGTCGTGGAGACGTTGCATCCTCATCAGCACGTGGCCGTGGGACACGCTTGTCCTTTTTTTCGGTAGCTGGCCATGTTGAGCCACAACATGCGGAAGACTTGGTCAAGTGGATGACCAAGCCGTCCTCATCCTCCTCATCCCCTCTCACCCATGCCCAGGGTACTTTGTCTGGCAAAGCAGCAGCCTCTTCCCTCGGTTCAATGTCATCAGTGACTCCTTCCCTAGCCCCACCATGTCCTCCTGAGGAGTCCCTTGAACTGTTTGACCACAGTGTTGGGTACATGCTCCAGGAGGATGCCCAGCGTTTGGAAGGCTCTGATGATGATACTGAGCTCAATGAAGGCAGTAACATGAGCATGGACAGAGGGGGTGCCCAAGAAGGACAGCAATCTGGCAGTCATGCTCCCCCTGCTGCAGCATACTGCCAGGTTTGCTCCAGTGATGAGGAGGGAGGGGATGATGAGGTCACTGACTCAACGTGGGTGCCTGATAGGAGAGAGGAAGAGGAGGAGGAGAAGCTAAACCTACAAGTTAGTGCGGTGCGTCCTGCTCACAGTGTTCAGCTAAACCTACAAGTTAGTGGGGTGTGTCCTGCTCACAGTGTTCAGCTAGATCCATTCCTGTTATCTTCTTACTGACAGGAAGGCTTGTCTTGTTACACTATTTACAGCTACCTGAATAAAATTGCTGGTGTTCTTTTGATCCTATTAGTACCACAGTCAGGCAAATAGACTATTTACAGTTAGTGCAGTGTGTCCTGCTCACAGTGTTCAGCTAAACCTACAAGTTGGTGTAGTGAGACCTCTGCACAGTGTTCATCTAAAGCTACAAGTTAGTGCACTGCGTCCTGCTCACAGTGTTCAGCTAAAACTACAAGTTAGTGCTGTGCGTCCTGCTCACAGTGTTCAGCTAAACCTACAAGTTGGTGTAGTGAGACTTCTGCACAGTGTTCATCTCAAGCTACAAGTTAGTGCAGTGCGTCCTGCTCACAGTGTTCAGCTAAAACTACAAGTTAGTGCTGTGCGTCCTGCTCACAGTGTTCAGCTAAACCCACAAGTTGGTGTAGTGAGACCTCTGCACAGTGTTCATCTAAAGCTACAAGTTAGTGCAGTGCGTCCTGCTCACAGTGTTCAGCTAAAACTACAAGTTAGTGCTGTGCGTCCTGCTCACAGTGTTCAGCTAAACCTACAAGTTGGTGTAGTGAGAACTCTGCACAGTGTTCATCTCAAGCTACAAGTTAGTGCAGTGCGTCCTGCTCACAGTGTTCAGCTAAAACTACAAGTTAGTGCTGTGCGTCCTGCTCACAGTGTTCAGCTAAAACTACAAGTTGGTGTAGTGAGACCTCTGCACAGTGTTCATCTCAAGCTACAAGTTAGTGCAGTGCGTTCTGCTCACAGTGTTCATCTAAAACTACAAGTTAGTGCTGTGCGTCCTGCTCACAGTGTTCAGCTAAAACTACAAGTTAGTGCTGTGCGTCCTGCTCACAGTGTTCAGCTAAACCTACAAGTTGGTGTAGTGAGACCTCTGCACAGTGTTCATCTAAAGCTACAAGTTAGTGCAGTGCGTCCTGCTCACAGTGTTCAGCTAGATCCGTTCCTGTTATCTTCTTACTGACAGGCAGGCTTGTCTTGTTACAGTATTTACAGCTACCTGAGTAAAATTGCTGGTGTTCTTTTGATCCTATTAGTACCACAGTCAGGCAGCTAGACTATTTACAGTTAGTGCAGTGCATCCTGCTCACAGTGTTCAGCTAAACCTACAAGTTAGTGGGGTGCGTCCTGCTCACAGTGTTCAGCTAAAACTACAAGTTAGTGTGGTGCGTCCACCTCACAGTGTTCAGCTAAACCTACAAGTTAGTGCGGTGCGTCCTGCTCACAGTGTTCAGCTAAACCTACAAGTTGGTGTAGTGAGACCTCTGCACAGTGTTCATCTAAAGCTACAAGTTAGTGCAGTGCGTCCTGCTCACAGTGTTCAGCTAAAACTACAAGTTAGTGGGGTGCGTCCTGCTCACAGTGTTCAGCTAAACCTACAAATTATTTTTTTACGAGCTCTGCACAGTGTTCACCTAAAGCTACCTGTAGAAGGTTGGTGGTGTTCTCCTGATCCTATCACTACCGCAGGCAGCTAAAACAGCTACAAGTTAGTTTTCTGCGAGCTCTGCACAGTGTTCAGCTAAAGCTACCTGTAGAAGGTTGGTGGTGTTCTCATACTACAGGCAGGCAGTTGATTTGTTAGCTGCAGTATCAGTATATATATATATATATATATATATATATATATATATATATATCCCAGCTTAGTGCAGCTACAGGCTATTAGTATGTCTGGAAGGCAGAGGCAGACAGTCGCAAGCCAATAAGAGAGGGCAAGCAGGCTCTGTGTCTAGTGCTGGTCGTGGAGACGTTGCATCCTCATCAGCACGTGGCCGTGGGACACGCTTGTCCTTTTTTTCGGCAGCTGGCCGTGTTGAGCCACAACATGCGGAAGACTTGGTCGAGTGGATGACCAAGCCGTCCTCATCCTCCTCATCCTCTCTCACCCATGCCCAGGGTACTTTGTCTGGCAAAGCAGCAGCCTCTTCCCTCGGTTCAATGTCATCAGTGACTCCTTCCCTAGCCCCACCATGTCCTCCTGAGGAGTCCCTTGAACTGTTTGACCACAGTGTTGGGTACATGCTCCAGGAGGATGCCCAGCGTTTGGAAGGCTCTGATGATGATACTGAGCTCAATGAAGGCAGTAACATGAGCACGGACAGAGGGGGTGCCCAAGAAGGACAGCAATCTGGCAGTCATGCTCCCCCTGCTGCAGCATACTGCCAGGTTTGCTCCAGTGATGAGGAGGGAGGGGATGATGAGGTCACTGACTCAACGTGGGTGCCTGATAGGAGAGAGGAAGAGGAGGAGGAGGAGGCGGCACATCACCAACGAGGCAGGATGCCCTCCAGGGGCCAGCCTAAGGGCAGCACATTGACTGCATCACACCCCAAAGCTCCACATGTGCAGGGCACTGCAGTCTCTGCGCGTTATTCAAAAAGTTCTTTGGTGTGGGCCTTTTTTGAGACGAGTGCATCAGATCGCACCGCTGCTATTTGCAACATATGTCTCAAGCGTATCTCGCGTGGCCAAAACATCTCCCGCTTGGGTACCACATGCTTGACCAGACATATGTTGACCTGCCATGCAGTTAGTTGGCAAGCGTATCTAAAAGACCCACACCAAAGAACAAAGAGGACCTCTCCTTGCTCCTCATCAGCTGAGATCTCCAACCCCACTATACCTTCAGTCCTCTCTGAGACCTGCACTGAGAGGAATGAAGATGTAGAATTAGGTGTGTCACAGCCAAGTACTTGTGGGCAATCTGCTTTTGGTACACCGACGTCAGATTGTATCAGGCAAATTTCCCTGCCCCAGCTGCTGCACCGCCGAAAGAAGTTTGCTCCCAGCCATCCACATGCCCAGCGGTTGAATGCTAGCTTGGCAAAATTGCTAGCACTTCAACTGCTGCCTTTTCAGTTGGTAGACTCTGCCCCCTTCCGTGAGTTTGTGGAATGTGCGGTTCCTCAGTGGCAGGTACCCAAACGCCACTTTTTCTCATGGAAGGTGATTCCGGCTCTCTACCGCCATGTGGAAGGCAATGTCCATGCCTCGCTGGACAGGGCGGTCAGCGGTAAGGTGCATATTACCGCTGACTCATGGTCCAGCAGGCATGGACAGGGACGTTACCTAAGTTTCACGGTGCATTAGGTGACTCTGCTGGCAGCTGGGAAGGATGCAGGACAAGGTGCAGTAGTGTTGGAGGTTGTTCCGCCACCACGCCTCCAAAATGCTAACGATTGTGACACACCTCTCTCCTGCACCCCCTCCTCTTCTTCTTCCTCCATGGCCTCTTCCTGTGCTTTGTCCTCGGAAACCAGCGGTGCTCCGTAGCCGTTCAAGGGGCTACACAAGTACGCAGGCCAAAAGATGCCATGCGGTGCTTGAGCTGGTGTGCTTGGGGGACAGGAGTCACACTGGGGCAGAGGTTCTGTCAGCTCTGCAGGGGCAGGTTCAGAGGTGGTTGACGCCACGCCAACTTAAGGCAGGAATGGTGGTTTGCGACAATGGCACCAACCTCCTCTCTGCCCTCCGACAGGGAAAAATGACCCATGTGCCCTGTTTGGCTCACGTCCTTAACTTGGTGGTGCAGCGGTTCTTGGGCAGGTACCCAGGCTTACAGGATGTCCGGAGGCAGGCCAGGAAAGTCTGTGTGCATTTCCGCTGGTCATATAATGCCAGTGCTCGGCTGACGGACCTCCAAAAGGAGTTTAACCTGCCCAAGAACCGCCTAATCTGTGACATGCCCACCAGGTGGAACTCAACGTTGGCCATGCTGCAGTGGCTGCACATGCAGCAGAGGACCATCAATGAGTACCTGTGCGACTTTGGCACCAGGACAGGGTCAGGGGAGCTTGTTTTTTTTCCCCACGCCAGTGGGCCATGATCAGGGATGCATGCACTGTCCTGTCACCATTTGAGGAGGCCACGAGGATGGTGAGCAGTGACAGGGCATGCATCAGTGACACTGTCCCCCTTGTCCACCTGTTGGAGCACACACTGCGTGGAATAATGGACAGGGCACTTGAGGCAGAACAGAGGCAGGAAGAGGAGGACTTCCTTAGCTCTCAAGGCCCCCTTTATCCAGACAGTGTTCCTGCGTTCCCACCGATCACACAGGAAAAGGAGGAGGAGGAGGAGGAGGAGAAGGAGGAAGATTGTGTCAGTATGGAGGTGGAGCCTGGCACTCAGCATCAGCAGCAGTCTTTAAGGGATCAGTCCCAAGAAACACATGGACTTGTACGTGGCTGGGAGGAGGTGGCTGCGGACCATGTCATCCTTAGTGACCCAGAGGACTCCGGACCAAATGCCTCAGCAAACCTACGCTGCATGGCCTCCCTGATCCTGCAAAGCCTGAGTAAGGATCCTCGTATTCGTGGTATCAAGGAGAAGGACCAATACTGGCTGGCAACCCTCCTTGATCCATGTTACAAGGGTAAGGTTGCGGACCTTATCTTGCCATTGCAGAGGGAGCAGAGGATGAAACATCTTCGGGAGGCCTTGCAGAAAGGTCTGTGCAACGCGTTCCCAGAGACTGGGAGGTTACAAACTCCTGTTTCTGGATAATGTGTTGCTGAGGCTTTGGTCAGTCAAAGAAGGAGCGGTGGAGAAGGTGGCCGTCTGACCGATGCGTTCAGACAATTTTTTGGTCCGCAGCCCCAAGGTATGATTGGTTCCAGCAACCATTGCCAGCGTCTGTTTTACATGGTGCAGGAATACCTAGGGGCAAGATCTGACTTGGACACCTTTCCCACCAAAAATCCTCTGGGTTACTGGGTCTTGAGGATGGATCACTGGCCAGAGCTTGCACAGTATGCAATTGAGCTACTGGCCTGTCCTACATCCAGCGTTCTTTCGGAACGCACATTCAGTGCTGCTGGAGGCTTTGTAACCGATCACAGGGTGCGTCTGTCCACCGACTCGGTCGATCGACTGACCTTCATAAAAATGAATCAGTCTTGGATCACCACCAGCTTCCAAGCACCTGATGCTGATGTAACCGAATAATTTTTTTTGAAATCTCAGATCCCTTCAAAGACTGCCTATACTGATGCTGAGTGACTATCCCTGAGAAATTATCCTCTTCCTCCTCAATCATCATGCTGATAGCTTGTAAGAACATTTTTGGTTCTGGGCACCACCACCAGTGCCTAAGGCACAATTTTTCAGCCCCTGTTTAACAGGGGCGTGTAATTTCAATTTTTGATGCAGTACTTTGCAGCAGGGCTCGTTTCTGCGTTACAACTACAGTATGTGTGAGGGGTTGCAGTGTTGTGGCACCAGCACCAGTGCCTAAGGCCCAATTTTTCAGCCCCTGTTTAACAGGGGCATGTAATTACAATTTTTAATGCTATACTTTGCAGCAGGGCTCATTTCAGCATTCCAACTAGAGTATCTGTGAGTGGTTGCAGTGTTGTGGCACCAGCACCAGTGCCTAAGGCCCAATTTTTCTGCCCGTTTAACAGGGACGTGTAATTACAATTTTTGATGCAATACTTTGCAGCAGGGCTCGTTCCTGCGTTCCAACTAGAGTGTCTGTGAGGGGTTGCAGTGTTGTGGCACCAGCACCAGTGCCTAAGGCCTAATTTTTCAGCCCCTGTTCAACAGGGGCATGTAATTGCAATTCTTGATCTAATATTTCACAGCAGGGCCCATTTCTGCACCCACCAAGAGCGAGTGAGGACTTACAGTGTTGTGGCACCAGCACCACCAGCACCACCACCAAAGGCCCAATTTTTCTGCCCCTGTTCAACAGGGGCATGTAATTACAATTCTTGATCTAATATTTCACAGCAGGGCCCTGTGAGGGCTTACAGTGTTGTGGCCACAACAACACCTAAGGCCCAAATTTCTGCTGATTATATAGGGCAGGCCCCTACTTTCAAACATCTAACTTACAAACGATTCCTACTTGCAAACGGAAGGAGACAACAGGAAGTGAGATGAAATCTACCCCTAGGAAGGGAAATTCTCTCCTGTAAGAGTTAATATGGGAAAAACATTTCTCCTTTCCACTGATGCTTTCCAATCCTTGTTCCACAAAAAAACCCAAATTTTCAAAAAACATTTGTCATTGGGACAAAAAGTGAGGTGAAATCTTCTGAAGAGGAGGAAAGACAGCAAAACAAATGTCACAGGGGTGATAACCCTTCCCTATGTTTTTCAAAAAGCTTAAAAAAGATTTTTTGGCTGGAGCTAAACACGTTAAAAATGTACCCGTTCAAAATTACAAACAGATTCTACTTAACAACAAACCTACAGTCCCTGTCTTGTTTGCACTGCCTATACTCTGCTGTTCAGAGTATATAGGGCCTGGTGGCCCCACACCTTTCCTTATTTTAATTTGGGTGCGGGGTTTAAGACCCAAAGGGCCTGGTAATGGACTGGGGGGTACCCATGCCGTTTGTCTCACTGATTTTCATCCATATTGCCAGGACCGGACATTACATTAAACCCGCAAGCAGTTTTAAATGAGATTTTTTCCTTTAAAAATTACATTTGGTGCTGGGACTGTTCTAAACACGGGAAACACGCGCCACTTTACAGGCATACTATAGACACCCCCCAGGTACGATATTTAAAGGAATATTTCACTTTTTTTTTTTTTACTTTAAGCATCACTAAAATCACTGCTCCCGAAAAACGGCCTTTTTTAAAAGGTTTTTTTGCATTGATACATGTCCCCTGGGGTAGAACCCGGGTCCCCAAACCCTTTTTAGGACAATACCATGCAAATTAGCCTTTAAAATGAGCACTTTTGATTTCGAACGTTCGAGTCCCATAGACGTCAATGGGGTTCTAACGTTCGTGCGAATTTTCGGTCCGTTCGCAGGTTCTGGTGCGAACCGAACCGGGGGGTGTTCGGCTCATCCCTAGTCTCCAAGTTCTGTTTTTTGGTCTCCCCCAAAGGGGGGAGTCCCTGTACATTTGGGGACTGTGTTTTATGTGAGTTATTTTTCCCATTTGTGTTACTTACTTCCATCAGTTTTCTTGTGTTCATCCGTGTCTGTGAGAGAAGAAAAAGAAACAGAAGGTCCATCACCAATGGTTTGACCATCACCACCTGTGCTAGTCTTAAAAGAGAAAGGATGTGGTTGATTAGATGCACCTGAATGATTACCCTCAATTTAGTTATGTTTTTGGGTTTTGGGTTCTTTGTGTTAGCCTGCCTCTTTTGTGTTTACCTCATCCTGTGCATTTGCATACATTTGTGGAGGAAGACTTACTGTATTGAGAAGAGAGTGATTTAATAGATTGATGTAATAGATTTTCAAATGTCGTTATCAGATTCCATATGCGCTGGAGTGTTCTTATGTGATCATCTATATTGAAAGTGATCTGTTTATTTCTATTTTTGTTATTCTGATGTGACCATTTATAAACTTGGCCAGTATTGTAGGCCAGTTCTCTAGAAGGCTTGTCTGGCCTGAAGCATTGTTCATGGTATTCCAGTGCTGTCCATTCCCTGATCTATTATTGAGGGGACAGTTCTAAGAAGTAGCTGCAGAGAGTTCAGCGGAGAATAACTTGGGGCAAATATAGTGGCCCTTGCAGTACTGAAAGCTACAAAAAATGTGGCAATTATTCCCATCTCAAAGGACAACACATAAGATGCATGCATTTAAACATTTTTTTTGTAATTACAAGTGAAAAGTATTCCAGACTTTCTACTGTGGATTGTTATATAGATCATAGATCATATCATAGATATAGATTATATATGTGTTCATTGAGTCTTAACCACTATAGCGGGAGAATAGTTTGTAGTCCATATCACTGCCAATTAGTGTTGTACAGTATGGGTTAGTTAGAGGGTTGACACAAACCATTTAACACCGGGGTGCTTACAATGGTCAGGTTTTTTTCATAGTTACATAGTTAGTCAGGTTGAAAAAAGACACAAGTCCTTCCAGTTCAACCTTAAAATTGTAATCTTTATCCTAAAAGGGAAAAACTTTTGCTGTAACTGTCTGTAAAGTGTTATCTGGAGCTCAACTTCAATTTGCCATTTATCTAAATCTATTAATCTAACTGTACCATCTTCCCAGACTGCAATATGAAATAAAGGAAAACTGCCTAAAAAAAAAAAAACTAAAAATGCAGCCACCACATCTAAGGATTGCTAATCTGGACAGTTGCATCAGACTCTGTTTGTACCAGTTTTAGTAAATCTCCCCCCATAATGTCCTAAAAAACAACAACAAATAGTATAAAAAATATATCTAAAGGCACTTTGAAGAAACAATGAAACTTCCTACTTCAGAAAGATTCAGGTTCTATCAAATACACCACTTCCTAAACGCCATCTAGAAAAACAAACCAAACCCTCCTAATTTTACTGAATATGAAAGATGGTGCGGGCAAGCCATTGAACAGAGGGGTGGAATATCAGTGGAATATCAGTCATCTACGCGTCCCTAGCCAAAAATGCAGACAAACTACCGTATATGAGATCATGGGAAAGGGATCTTCAGGAAGAACGACATCTAGAGGACTGGCATGAGTCGTTCTCTAGATCCCTAAAAGGTATATACAATACCTCACTCTTAGAAGAAAATATAAAACTCTTCACAAGATGGTATCTAGTGCCCACTAGATTAGCTGCCATGTCCCCTGCCACTTCACCACTTTGCTTTAGAGGTTGCCACAGTCGGGGGACTATGCTACACACCTGGTGGGATTGCCCAAAAATCAGAAGATACTGGAATACCATTTTTCACATTATACGTAAAGTCACAAAATGTCCGGTAACCCAAAATTAACCCATTGCCCTACTGAATGGCCACGTTCCAAACATTCCCAAACAGACACAAACTTTGATCCGCTTTATCCTGACAGAAGCAAAACTCTCCATAGCTAAGGCATGGAAACAACCTAAAGTTCAATCACAGCCACAAAAAGGAAAATATCCTGGATTATGACTCAGGAAAGATTAACCTGTGTACTCCTAGACAAGTCCACTCACTTTGAAGCAATCTGGGAACCCTGGGCCCACTATATGGGAATATCTTTGATACCCAATAGTGAAGGATCTCCCATAATGTAAACTGTTTAAATAATGAATTTATTAAATAGCCAAATGGGCACTTACAAAGAAAAAGGTAAAAAACTGCAGAAATGTGCAATACACAGTGTTGCAGACATCTCTTACATCACGTCCGGTTCATTCGATATCCGGCCACTCCCTATGCATTACGTCACGTGACTTCATCAGAGTACTCACGTCACCTCCCCTGATGAAGTCATATAGCTCTCTTTTGTAGCATTTGTTTTTGAAAATGAAGAAAGAAAAGAAAAAGTTTAGTTTTTTCTTTTTTCAATTTTCAAAACTTTGTGACAAAAAGTGAGGTCTGCAAAATACTCACCATACCTCTCAGCAAATAGCTTGGGGTGTCTACTTTCCAAAATGGGGTCATTTGGGGGGGTTTGTGCCATCTGGGCATTCCTTGGCCTTCAAAACTGTGATAAGCAGTGAGGAGTGAAATCTAAAATTTACACCCTTAGAAAGCCTGAAGGCGGTGCTTTATTTTCGGGGTCCCGTACGCGGCTAGGCTCCCAAAAAGTCTCACACATGTGGTATCCCGTACTCAGGAGAAGCAACAGAATGTATTTTGGGGTGTAATTTTACACATGCTCATGGCATGTTTGAGTAATATATCATTTAGTGACAACTTTGTGAAAAAAAAAAAATTGTCTTTTTCCCGCAACTTCTGTCAAAATATAAAATATTCCAATGGACTCGACATGCCTCTCAGCAAATAGCTTGGGGTGTCTACTTTACAAAATGGGGTCATTTGGGGGGGTTGAACTGTCCTAGCATTTTATGCACAACATTTATAAGCTTATGTCACACATCACCCACTCTTCTAACCACTTGAAGACAAAGCCCTTTCTGACACTTTTTGTTTTCATGAAAAATTTTTTTTTTTTGCAAGAAAATTACTTTGAACCCCCAAACATTATATATTTTTTAAAGCAAAGGCCCTACAGATTAAAATGGGTGTTTCATTTTTTTTTTACACAGTATTTGCGCAGCGATTTTTCAAACGCTTTTTTTTGAGAAAAAAACACACTTTTTTTTCATTTTAATGCACTAAAACACACTATATTGCCCAAATGTTTGATGAAATAAAAAAGATGATCTTAGGTTGAGTACATGGATACCAAACACTACATGCTTTAAAATTGCGCACAAATGTGCAGCAGCGACAAACTACATACATTTTTAAAAGCCTTTAAAAGCCTTTACAGGTTACCAGTTTAGATTTACAGAGGAGGTCTACTGCTAAAATTACTGCCCTCGATCTAACCTTCGTGGTGATACCTCACATGCATGGTGCAATTGCTGTTTACATATGACGCCAGACCGACGTTTGCATTTGCCTTTGCGAGAGAGCAGGGGGGGACAGGGGTGAATTTTTTTTTAATTATTTATTTTGCTTTTTTATTTTATTTTTAAACTGTTTAGTTCATTTTTTTTAAAATCATTTTTATTGTTATCTCAGGGAATGTAAATATGACAGCAATAGGTAGTGACAGGTACTCTTTTTTGAAAAAAACGGGGTCTATTAGAATTTCCCAATGGCACTGTTTACATCCAGTGAAATCTAAGCCATGGAATGCTCGTAGCTTCTAGTTACTTAGGCCATAGAGATGATTACAGCCATTCTGGTCCCTGATTGGCTCTATGGTCAGCTGGTGGAACCACCGGCTGCATTCTCAGGCTCCCTGTTGGGACAGGAGAGCCAGAGAAAACCATGGAAGCCGGTGGGGGGTACATTCCCTCTCACTGCTTTTAAAAGCAGTCTAGAGGCTAATTAGCCGCTAGGATTGCTTTTACATGAAAGCTGACCGCTGGCTGAAAAGAATGATACCAAGATGATACCTAAATCCGCAGGCATCATTCTGGTATAACCACTCAAAGTCCAGCAACATACCAGTACATTGTCCTTGTTGGGCATATATTGTAATCTTTTTTTTCATGCAGCCTGTTGACTGCATGAAAAAAAGAGATTGATCTGTGGGTATGCCCACCATTAGAATACCTCCCATCATCCAACCACTTCTAATGATGGGCATACATGCACCATTTTGTTTTTAACTGTGGTGGTGAAATCCCCTCCCACAGCACTGGAGTCATGTCTTTATGTATTGTGGGAGCAAACACTGTTGCTGTCAAGATGAATAAATCCACGCTGCAACTGAATGGCGTACCTGCTAAGCAAATGATGGTTAACAATAAAACAAAGTAGCATTACAGTATAACAGTAAGACATACTATACCTGCAAAGCAAATACAAAAAAACATAGTAAAAAAATAAAAAATTTTTTAACGCAATCTGTGCCTAAAATATATATATGCTGAAGCATGGGGGGCATCCGCCCCAAAAGTTGGGAGCAAATCGCTCCTCCACCCCTGCTGCTCCCATGCTTCGGCATATATGCTCTTTTTTTAACTGTGGTGGTGAAATCTCCTCCTACAGCACTGGAGTCACGGCTTTATGTATCGTGGGAGAAAACACTGTTGCTGTCAAGATAAATAGATCCGCGCTGCAGCTGAATGGCGTACCTGAAAACAAAATAATGGTTAACAATAAAACACAGTAAACAGTAAAGTATAAAAAAGTTACATACCTAAAAATCAAACATGATAAAACATAATAACAGTAAAACATTGCAGAACAGAATGCAGTAAAAAAGAGCAGAACAATAGAGAGAGAATAGAGAGAGAGAGAACAATAAAACAACAACTATTTTTGTTTTTTTTATTTTATATCTTTTTTGTGTTTTTTTTTTTTACTTTTTTTTTTTTTACACTTTTTTTTGTAACCTTAACGGTTGTAACTGTAACGGTTCCAGGTTCAGGTCTCTCAAAATGCGATGGCATCTTGAGAGACCCTGTGAAAGTGTGTCCTAGTCTGTGCAGTGCTGTACCGTACGCTAATACTTCAATAGTGTATGGTAGCATTCAAAACATTCACCATTGCAAAGACCAGGATTGTCAGGACAGGACGGACAATAATAGCAGGTGTCACACCTATATCCGTGCTTGCTACAGACACGAAATCTTCTTTGGGGGGCTCGTTGGGAAGGGATACCAGGGAGGACATAAGGAAAATGCCTCTCATGCAGCCGGCTTACTGCATTTGGATTGGGAAGGTGAGGTGAAGCACCATCTGGAAACAGAAAGGCTCTGGCGATCTCTTCCTGAAATTTAAGGATAGCACATGAGCGTTCAGCAAAGTGTCTGAAATAAGTATACAGACACTTTTTTTTACCAGCATCTGGTTTTACGGGCAACTAGGTACGGCGCCAACAACTGGTCGTTGAGGTCCACCCCTCCCATATTTCGGTTATATTCGTGGACACAGAGGGCTTTCTGCAAAACACCAGTCGCCGTAGGAAATTGGACCATCGTGTCTGCATGAAGGGAGGAAAGAACGAAAAAATTCGTATTATCCCTCCACTTCACAGCGAGCAAGTTATTACACTTCAAGCAGGCTCTCTCCCCCAGCCTAAGATGGGATTCTACAAGCTGCTGGGGAAAGCCCCAGTGATTAGATCGCACAGTGCCACATGCGCCATTCTGATGATAAAACAAGTGACTAAAAAGTGGCACGCTCATGTAATAATTGTCCACATACAAATGGTACCCCTTTCCGAATAAGGGTTACACCAAGCCCCACACAGTCTTGCCAGTGCTCCCTATGTAATATGGGCAGTTCGGCGGCTCTACGTGACTATCTCTTCCATCGTAAACCATAAAACTATATGTATAGCCTGTGGCCCTGTCACAGAGCTTATACATCTTGACCCCTTATCTGGCACACTTGCTGGGAAGATACTCTTTGAAAGACAAGCATCCAGAAAACTTAATCAGGGACTTATCAATGCAGACAACTTGATGGGGAATAAACAAGTCTGCAAAACGTTGGTTGAAGTGGTTTATGAGGGGCCCAATTTTGTAGAGCCACCTCGCCAGCTTGAACTGCACTTATGGGACTCGCCACGTCACCACGTGTTACTGCAGTGCTGGTTTAACTACGACCAGGGTGTACTAAGCCGCTGGTGCTTGCCAGTTCACCAGAAGGATAAGCGGCACTAGTACTTCTCTGCTCCATACGAGAGCCCTGCGGTTCTTGCACCTCAACAACAGCAGAAGAAGATCGGGGTCTGGTACGCCTGACCTTGGCAGGGACCACAACTCCGTCGTCAGAGCTATCTGTCAATCTGTCATGGAGCCGCTGTGGTCTACAGGATCGTATTCTGAGCCTGAATTTGACAGATGAGTGACTTTCTCTTCACTATCTGTCATGCTCAGAAACGTGTAGGCCTCTTCACTAGTGTACCTTCTCTTTGCCATTTTGGGCTTTAAATTTACTGGTTTACTAGTGAGACTCACAGGCAAAAAAGCTCCTAGGCTGTCAGCAACTGTATCAAATGCTACCAAAAAACTGTTAGCGATCGCAGGGATCAGGCCTGACTCTGCGAACGCTGCAGTTATGTGTTTAGTGTTTTGTAAGTGACAGTGATCGATTGATACTGCACTTGGGTGGGCTGGGCTGGGATGAGTGGAGGGGCAAAACACAGGTGCTAGCAGGTATCTGGGCTGATCCCACTAACACTGCGTTTTTGGGAACCCTAAACTTCTGGGGACGCTAGTATAGATCTGATCAGATCAGATATCGATCCGTTCAGACACTATACCACTAAGGGAGGTGTATGCTGCGGTCGTGGGTACTGGCACTAATCTGATGCTGCCTGGGGTGACTCAGACCCTATCTGACCCTAAAACCTAACTGATATCACCCGCCGGGTGATCAGGGGGTTAAACCTTTATTGGGTAATAAACGGCAGCTATAAAAAACAAACTAACTAACCTGCGTCACCCGTAACACTTATACGGTGATCACTGGTGAAAGGGTTAACTAGGGGGCAATCAGAGGGTTAAAACCTTTATTAGGTAGTATATGGGGGTACCTGATGCTATAAAAAGCTGCCTGGGGTGACGCAGACCCTATCTGACCCTAAAACCTAACTGATATCACCCACCGGTTGATCAGGGGGTTAAACCTTTATTGGGTAATAAACGGTGGGTATAAAAAACAAACTAACTAACCAGCATTACCTGTAACACTTATACGGTGATCACTGGTGAAAGGGTTAACTAGGGGGCAATCAGGGGGTTAAAACCTTTATTAGGTAGTATATGGGAGTACCTGACGCTATAAAAAGCTGATGCTGAACCTAAATACTTACCTGGCTAACTAGCGTCACCTGTGACACTAATACGGCGATCAGAAAAAAGATTGCTTAGTGACACTGGCGATCAAGGGGTTAAACTTTTATTAGGGGGGTTAGGGGGGTACCCTAGACCTAAAGGGGCCTACCACTAACAACCCTAATGCCGCGTACACACGGTCGGACTTTTCAGCTACAAAAGTCCAACGGACGCTGACGGACTAAAGCTGGCTGGTAATCCGATCGTGTGTGGGCTTCTCCGGACTTTCAACGTACTTTTTTAGCCTCAAATCCGACGTACTTTAGATTTGAAACATGCTTCAAATCTTTACGTCGTAACTACGACGGACCCCGAAGTCCGCTCGTCTGTATGCTAGTCCTACGGACAAAAAAAGGACGCATGCTCATAAGCAAAAACTAAACGGAAGCACTCGGTCTAGTAAAACTAGTGTTCGTATTGTAGGTAGCACATTCATCACGCTGCAAAATCTGTGATCGCTGAATGCAGCGCATTTTATTTCTTCTTTACGAATGCTCTAAAAGAACGAAGGTGTTTTGCTGTTCATAATCAGTGTTCTCCCAAACTGATTTCTGGATTCTTTTTCTCTTTGATCTCATGAATGATATAGTATGCTTTTTAAAAACAATGTTTCCATACTAATAATACTTTTTCCCTTTTTTTTTTTTTTTTTTTTTTTAGGTTTGTAAAGTTACCACAAAGAACCCATTATTCTATTTTTTTTTTCTAGTGATTATTTTTTAGTTTTTAGATAAAGTTAACCCAAAGCACCTTTTTTGGTTATGTAGATTTTTTTTATTTTCAAGACTTACCACTTGAACATTATTAACATTAGTAATGTATTTTTGGTGTGTTTTTTTAAAACTCAATGAGATTGTTGTCCCTTGTTAATTTAACATTGTGTGTAAAATCAATGATTTAAAAGAAAACACATAAAGTCTTTTGCTAAACTCAAAAAAGATCCATTTATTCATGGTCAAAATAAAATAAAGAGGAAGTCAACGCTGGAAAAAGTCGGTGTACAAGAAAATTGGGATCTTGCGGAGTCCATATAAGAGGGAGCACAATCTGGTCCAAGAATCCCAGAGATCAACAGCACCAGCAGATGATCTAGATGTCCCCAGACTGTGGTCCTACAACAGCCTGCGTCTTCTGTCAGACCAGACTGAACCCAGGTCATCACTTTCTTCTCTTCCCTGCAGCCTTTCCTCCACGCTGCCCTGCAGCCTTCCCTGTAGCCTTCTTTTGAGGCTGTGGCTCTGGTGTTTCAGTTGTGGCAGGAGGAGGAGGAGGTGGAGGAGGGGGGGCTGCCTCATGTAGTTGGGTGTTTCGTGTTAGCGTGCCCTGCAGCCCCTTATGGATTGTTTCCCCAAATAGGCGCTCACAAATGAGGCGCTGCTCCCAATCCATCTGAAGAAGCCTGCTGGCTAAGTAGCAGCCATAGGATTCTTCCGCTTCGGGGGGGCTCGTTAAAAAACGGGTGGCCTCTTGCATGAGGCGCAGGGATGCGTCCTGTGTGACCATCCCCTTCCTGGCCCTTTT